>CM062219.1:11402500-12002500 GCA_031216445.1 Lateolabrax maculatus
GCGGGGGCCGAAGCTACCACCTGAAGGCCACCTCTGAGGGAGAGTGTCAGCGATGGGTAACAGCGGTGCAGCAAGCCAGGGCCAATGCCACGCTCCTGATGCATCACTCAGGTGAGCTGTTATAATCTGTGTGAGGAACAAAAGTGTACGTCTGAGAAAGTCTGAGGCAGACAAACTAATTTTAGCTGTAACCTTAATGCAGGCTCATGCAACCAAGACCCACTTACCTAAATGCATATTTTATTTATTCGTAGCCTTTAGTGTTGTGTAAAGAACAAGCCACAAGAGGGCAGTGTTGATCAATATGTTCTGATGGAAGCAGGTGGGGCAAGTGTGTAAGGTTTCTTAAAGCAAGATCGGCATTTAAACATGTCATTTTAAATGACTGATTTATTCAGCTATCATTCTTACAATATTCACGTTTTACCCCTGGACCCTATCACACAATATAATATAATATAATATATAGTATGATATAACACAGTATTTCTTGTATTCTATGAGTCTGGGAGGCATTTTCTGTTTGCGGCTGTCTAGCCTTATTTGGAGCAAAGATGCATAGTCTCTCTCTCTCTCTCTCTCTCTCTCTCTCTCTCCCCTCACGAACACACATGCAGCTACCACCTCCCTCCCACTCGTCTCCTTCCTCCCTCGCTGTCTCCTTCAGTATGACGACAGTGAGAGCTGAATGAAATGACCTTCCTTTAGACTCCTCCTCCCATTCTGATAGCAGGAGGCGTAAAAAAGAGAGAGGGTGTGAGGATTTTCATTGAAAACATTTTTCACCACACACTCAGTGGACAATAGGGAGACACGAGGGTAGCCTTTTCAATGAGTTTCACCTTGTAAGTAACCTTTTATTTATTTTACTAAGAGCAGAATAAGAATAAGATAACAAAATAAGAATGAAGATAGAAGCTGTGTGCTTGTATGTTTGCTTGCTTGCATGTTTGTGTTTGTAATTGTTGAAGAGTGTGTCTGTTTGTGAAGTTTAGTAAATTTGGCTGGGTTATGTGCATATGTCTGTGTAAATATTCTGATTTGATTTTCTCAAAGGACAGAATTTGCTTTAAAGTTAACAAAATGGCGCTGTAATTTTCAAAGTCGCTGCAGAACAACAGAACAATATAAATATATATCAGTGTCAGTCGAATATGTCATATTTGTCTCTTTTGATTCCAGCTAATTAGAGTCCTACTTTTTGTCAGGATTATGGTAAATAGCTGCTAGAAAGGTGTGTGCCTTTAAACATCCTTTAATGCTAAGTAAAAGGTTTGCACCTCTAATCAATGTTTTCTGTTACTCTGACCATATTAGCATATGGAGACCATGACTGATGTGTGAGGTGTTTATGCTGTATCTACCATTGTATAACAATGGACTCTGCCTTATGGGTAGTGATTATAGCTTAAATACTAAATAGGATTTAAGGTGCTAAGTCCATTTAGAAGATTTTACACAGCCTAACTTTCTTTCTGATTTTTCCTATGCTTCAGAAATTGTTTTTTTACAGTGCTGTTACTGTATGTTTTGTCTTGATTGTTTTCAGTTAATTATTTTCATCATAGATTTATAATTGCTTTATATGTGCTGCATATGTTAATATTTTACTAATCTAATGTTTATTAGTCTGTTTCCCATGATTTTAAGCAGAATATCTTATTTGTTCTTATGCATCTACATTCACAGACACAAGTCCTTGCGTGTTTTGGTGGAGTGTGTGTGACGTGATTACAGTGATTATTGCATGAGCCTTTATGGCTATGGGTTTAGTGGTAGTAATAGCAAGGCAAATTAATTGGCTAAAAGTGGTGTAGAACAGCAGCAGTTAAGTGGATGTTGCAGAAGTTATGAGGCATCTATCTTGTCATATTTATCATACAACCACTACATGCATACCATTATTTAGAATACTTGTAAAAAGGTATGTTATGAAACAAAATTTAAACCTCTACGACCATTGAAATCCGGGGTGAAAGTTTAACATATGTGAGTGTGAGAGTGAATCCAAATAAGCGAAAACAGTGTAGCTCAGGTTGTGCTGCAGCAAGCTATCAGTATATTACAGCCAGACTTTGTCTGCTTCATCTGTATAGCAGAAGCTTACAGTGCATCCCCTGATTTTTAACTCCCTCTCTATCTTCCCACTCTGTGTCCATATTAGTACTCCATCTATCACCTGTGGGTGTGTTTTCATGATTCAACGATGAGTCACCAATTTATCTCAGACTTTCCAGTGTCCTGCGTGAAAAATAACCCATTAGTACACAGACTGGACCAGTAAGCCTCTTCCATAAGTGTACGTAATTATTCCATGGATGTGTATTATGGTTGTAAGAAGAAGTGCACTTCCATATAAGGTTGATAGCGGCTGGATTAAATTCAGAATATAGTGTTTTAATACCTTAAGCAAGATAAATCAAGTGAGGTCCTTTTCTCTATACTGTATATGGGTCATGAAACCATTACAGATGCCTGAAGGATTTTTCACCCTCTCATTTTTAATCTTTTCCTCCTGAGACTTAGTTGATCCAGTTATCCCTGATTGTTTTTATTTCTTTTTCCCCCTTAATAGAGTGTAGTAGTTTGTCTTCCTGCTTTGGTACTCACAGGCAATGCAGACACTGGCCTAGATTCAGTCAACATGCTCTGGAGTTTTCAGATTACACACTCAATCAAAGTTTGTTTTTGCAGAGAAGAAATGTTTTGACCTAGAAAAAGTTTCATTACATATGATGGAGGCAGTCGCTTGCATTATTTGTGTTGACATGTGTCTAGAGTGTGAAACAAGCCATTATCTGAATTTGCACTAATGAAAGTAGCGCTCTTTTAAACTGATGTCTTTTTCACTGAGAGGCTTTAATAGACCACAATTTCTATTACCCTCTCCAACCCACAGACTCTTTCGCAGGTCCACCATTACAAACTTATTGTGCCAACAAGCACTATTCAAAGCCTCAGAATTTATTTAAGTCTAGTCCAAATCCCAAGGTTTGGTACCAAATATGTCTGGCTGAATTACAAGAAAATGTATATACATTTATGCACAAAACATCTACAGTTTCCATTTGGTGTCATGGTGCAGCCATACAAAAAAAAATGCATTTTTGATTTTAAATTTCACTCAGAATAGTGATTTAGAAAAATTTTTGCCTAACTTTGAAGCTTTTGTTTGTGAATTTTAACCTAAAAGAGGGTAAAGACAGAGCTATACTGATAACTGTAGGGTTCAAGTATTCAAGGAATTTTAAAGTTAATGTCATAATTATTTTCTTTTATGATGCCTAGAATCAGTCTAGTCTTCCTGTTCTCCCTCTTAAATCCCTGAGACTGATGGCTCAGCTCATGCCAACAAGGGGTAGAGAGAGAGAAAGAGAGGAGGAAAAGGGTAGTGCGTCATCTTTTTTCTCCCTTTTCTTCTAAAAATAGCCTAGCCTCCTGATTGCACAGGCCTATGTTTCCAGGGCAACAGTGTTCATTCACAGCTTTCCAGTCTTGTAGAGGAAGGGGTGTGGGGGACCAGGGTGTGAAGTGTTATTATCTTCCTCCATCCGTTCCCCACAAACACTATTTCAATCTCAATCTAAATTTATTTAGAAGTACATAAAATGTCTTTCTCAATATGTCTGATGAGACATTAATTTCTGTATACTGTAAACATATCTGTTTACTACAGTATACAATTTCACCACCATAAACACCCAAGACAAAATAACCTAATGATACCCTAGCATCTTTGAAACAGTAAATTATATAATTTGTGCTCTGCCTTTCTTTTTTTATCTTTGTGTGAAGATGACTCAGGAGATGAAGGCCCTGCACCTCAGGAGGACCGAGCCCTAACCCAAGGGGTGCTCAAGACTCTGGCCAGCAAGCTAGATGACCTGAGCACCTGTAATGAGCTGATAGGAAAGCACGGCGCCGCCCTCCAGCGCTCCCTCAGCGAACTTGAGGAACTGCGTGGATCCACTGACAGCACCGACAAAGTGAAAGCTGTTAATGAGCGAGCCACCCTTTTCCGCATCACCTCCAATGCTATGATCAATGTGAGTTCGCACCATGCAAGCCTCAGTCGGTATAGCTACCGTAAACGGGAGACTGATCAGTCACAAATGTCTCTTTTAATGAGGGAATGTGGCTAGAGGGCTCTGTCGGCATCTTTTGATGTGTGTTGTGTTCACACCTCAGGCTTGTCGTGACTTTCTGGACGTAGCAGAATCTCACAGCCGGAGGTGGCAAAAGGCCCTGCAGTATGAGAGAGAACAGCGTCATCATCTGGAGGAGACCATCGAACAGTTAGCCAAGCAGCACAACAGCTTAGAGAGAGCCTGGAGGGAGAATCCCACCTCATATACAGGTAAGGCACATCACTTTTTCTGTCTAAGCATAGTCTCACAGAATACGAAGGCCCCCTTCTGGCCAGTAGTAGTGATGCACATCTGTCACAGAAATGTGGCTCAGTCAGACTCATATCTCAATTTTTAGTGCATTCATCTACATGGGAAGGCAAAGTAAAAGAAACACCTAACAACAAAAATAGTCTAGCTAAACTTAAAGTTTATTGACAAGTATAAAATTTTTTTGTTTAGATTTTCATATGTGCTAATTTAACATAAATTTTGAAGCCACATTACATCATTTTACAATGGTTGCAACTTGTACACTTGTAATCAAGGCAGCAACTACTGTAAATCACAGTTATAAAGGCTAATACACAAGCGATTTGTATATTTTCCACCCCCTTGTCCTGTGTTCGCTGTCGTAGGTGTTGAGCGGTCTCAGGAGGGGGACGCGAGTGATGATAATGACGAGGCAGAGTTCTTCGATGCGATGGAGGACTCCCCTGCATTCATAACTGTGACTGCAAGTGGCAACATACAGCACAAGTGAGACATCATCTCTATACAGAGTAATCTCAGAGCTGTGATGTAGATCAGGCACAAGTTACTTTGAACCATATTTGAATTATGTTTCTTTCTCTCAGGCGCTCAGGGAGTAATCAGAGTATGATGAGTGGAGGAATGTCCAATGACTGGATTCACAATGAGAATGTAGGTCCCAAGCCTCCTGAAAGTAATAAAATAAATGTAACTTTGTTGTTGCTATACACACCCATATACACATAAAAAGTGTATATGGGTGTGTGTCTCAGTTTTTACATACAGTAAACCTTTGTGTGTTTTTTTTCAGGACACCTCAGGCACAAACCACATGCAGCTACAAAGAACAAGACGCAGTCGTATTCCTGACAAACCAAACTACTCCCTTAACCTGTGGAGCATCATGAAAAACTGTATTGGCAAAGACCTGTCCAAGATACCTATGCCTGTAAATGAAAAATATACAGTACAAACTGGCTATAATATAGTTTTTGAATTGGAGTGAATGGGTATTGTAAATGAGGAATTATCTCCACCACTTTATTCTGTGATTGCAGGTAAACTTCAATGAACCGTTGTCGATGCTGCAGCGTCTGACTGAGGATCTGGAGTACAGCGAGCTTCTGGACCGGGCAGCTCGCTGTGACTCCTCTCTGGAGCAGATGTGCCTGGTGGCTGCCTTTTCTGTGTCCTCCTACTCCACCACAGTCCATCGTACAGCCAAGCCCTTCAACCCTCTGCTGGGGGAGACTTACGAGCTCGATCGACTGGATGAGTATGGTTATCGCTCCATCTCAGAGCAGGTGAGACGAAGAGGTTTATTTTACACACATAGATACTTGCACTTGTATAAAGATAAAATTAACCTGTAGTGAATAACAACAATATAAATACAGTATGATATATATATTGCCTCTGCTGACACCAGCTGATATCATTTGATCTCAGGTCAGTCATCACCCACCAGCTGCTGCCCACCATGTGACGTCTCAGCGAGGATGGAACCTGTGGCAGCATATCACTATTGATAGCAAGTTTCGTGGGAAATATATTTCTGTCATGCCATTAGGTAAGAAACAGGTAAAAGTCAGGAATCTACCTTGATGCAGTTCAGTATACAGAATGATATATACCCCTACAAGCAAGATAGGACGTGAATAATTTACCATATTGAAGTAATTATAAAACTGCAATGTTACGCATCTTTTTCTTGGTGTGTTTTCCTTCTCTTCACTGTAGGAAACATTCATCTGCAGTTTCATTCAAGCGGAAACCACTATGTCTGGAGCAAAGTGACTTCAACTGTGCACAACATTATTGTGGGGAAACTTTGGATTGATCAGGTGTGGTTAAACTGTCAAAAACACAACCTTTCTCCGTCTTTGTGTCTGAGTTTGTGCCTAGCTTTAGAAAATAAAAAGAGTGAAAATGATAATTTATAATGTAGAACTAGAATAGACTAGACTAAAGACTTTATAAAAACAGTTTACTCAGTTCAGAAAGACAAAATGGAGCTACATTGTATTTAATTTGCATTTTGTCAATGAATAGGTGGGGCTGTGTGTTTTGGTAACCCTACTGAGGAAAGTAATTTGGATCATCATACACTTTTAACTCACATGTGTTTTCCTGTCTGTTGCTGTTGGCAGTCTGGGGACATTGACATCGTAAACAACACTACCAAGGACACCTGCCGTCTCAAATTCTCCCCCTACAGCTACTTCTCCAGAGATGTCCCACGTAAAGTAAGTCTGTTGTAAAGGCAGCTAGCATCTTTGATGGTTGTCTTCATTGAGATTTCACAGCATTTACAAAGTTTTACACTCGCCAGGCGGGAAAAGTGTACAGCTAAACAAGCCTGTGTCAAGATTTTAGCAGATCTAGCATCACTCTTCACTAATACTGCTATTACAAATCTTGTATCCTCTATGTTTAGTGCTTACCAGTGTATATAACCTTTAAGAGATGTCTTATCTTGTGTCATCACCATCTAATGTGTGTAACGTGCAAAATTGACACTAAAGAAGCTGTCCAAATTAGAATTAAAAAAATGAAGTAAAGTAGTGGCCAGCTGTGAATATGCCAATGCCTAGCAGTCAGAGCGTGCATGTAACTGATCTCTTCCTGTGTCTCTGGTGTCTCTAGGTGACAGGAGTGGTAGAGGACAGAGAGGGCACGGCCCATTACATCCTGTCAGGGACCTGGGACGACAAGATGGAGAGTGCCAAAATAGTGGACAGCAGCCAGGGATGCGGAGGCTCTGAAGGCAAACAAAAGACAGTTTATCAGACTCTTCAGCCCAAACTGTTGTGGAAGAAATATCCTCTCCCGTATGTTTATCTTATTTAACACTTTTTTAACCTCAGCTTGAAGATTGAATGTGGCATTTAAACCTACCCCCCTTTGTGATCTGTCCTTTCCTATTGCTCCTTTCTGTCGATTCTGACTGTTTGTCTTTTCGTTTGTCTCTTCTATCTTTCACTCTCCAGAGATAATGCAGAGAACATGCACTTTTTCTCTTCCTTGGCTCTTACTCTCAATGAGCCAGAGGAGGGTGTCGCGCCAACTGACAGTCGCCTGCGGCCAGACCAGCGGCTAATGGAGGCGGGTCTGTGGGATGAAGCGAACGTCCAGAAGCAGCGTTTGGAGGAGTGTCAGAGGCTGGAGAGGAAGAGAAGGGACGCGCAAGCCAATCAGGCCCTGGAAGAAGGTGAGAACAAGGAAGCTGACAAGAACAAGAGGGATTAAAGTCCCCCTACACTCAAAAATTTGTTTTGCTTGTTGTAATTTCACTTGGATGTTTGAGCTTCACTGTGCAGAATGATGTTTGTGCAGTTGTGCTTTCAGCATTTATGCACATTTTCTGCAGGAAATGCATTTTTCTAGTTTGGAATCAGCTGTCTTCTGACAGAAGTCTGGTAATTTTCCATTAAGATATATAGAGTGTATAGAGAGAAAACAAAATACTAAAAAATATTACCTAATTCTGTGTCATTAGGGCAAGACATTGAGGGTTACCAGCCACTGTGGTTTGAGAAGAGGACGGATGATACAACAAGAGAAAGCACCTACGTCTATAGGGGCGGCTACTGGGAGGCCAAAGATAGACAGGACTGGAGCCAATGTCCTGAGATCTTCTAGGACAAAAGTTCCCTTTACACCGTGGCATCAGACAGGCTGAGTGGTTCCTCCTGATGTAAGGATACTCTGTGAGTTATGGACAGTTGTTTGTGTGTGAATGTGTGTGTGTGTGTGTGTGTGTGTGTGTGTGTATGTGTGTTTGTGAGAGTGAACCAGCTATTGAAAGTAGCCACCGCTCCCAGAATTTCAGGCATAAAACAAGCTCCTGCTTCCACTTAATCTCCTCTCTCCTGCTCTATTATAACTTGTGTTTTCACAATGCATGGCATCACTTTTATGTGTGTTGTGTGTAAGCTTATTCAGCACAGCACAGAACAAATTTACAGTACATAGACACACGTTTCAGTGGGTGTGTTAAGGGATAACCTGGGGGAAGGAGTGCCGTGGATGTTTTGGCACAAGCACTGACTGCTTGTTCTTCTCAACACTAGAACAACATGTTCCTCATGCTAGTCCCTTACAGAGACACCAGGCTTTAAAGGACTGTAGCAGGACAAAGTGTTCTTTTGTGCTAAAAGGCATTTTCACAGCAGAACTTCATTTATTGACCCCCCCTGATTCTTGGGGATTTCCACTATTCTACTTCTTGACATTAAACTGTATCTTGAAGGATTTACAGTTTTGGAACAGACAGTCTGTGCTACAAACCGGGGGTGTGGGGTTTACCCAGCTGGGACGGTCTACTAAAGACACTGTTGAGTTGCATTATGGGAAATGTAGGATCCAGCAATTTTTGGAGATTAATCCATACTACGGACTAAAAGTCAGGATATCTCAACCTCTGCTGCATCTATTTTGACCACTCACCATTAAATTTTTCACGATTCCCCAAACTTTCTGGAAGTACAGTAGTAAATCGCTGGCGTACCACTTCAAATACCTTCAGACTGAAGTCCCACTGAAGTATAAATCTGCTAAACCAGGGGGGATTTTCTTCAGCAAGGAATTATATCGGTGCTCAATGCTAATTTTGGCCTTAATTATGTAATGAAGTAGTAAATCCCTGGTAACCACTGCATCCAAACTCTGAGATTCTGTACAGATTATATAAATCTGGCAGGCTATTTTTTTTTTCTTGTATAATTTTAGGTTATTGTGTTTGAAATGTACAAAATATCAGGGTTTATTATCTTGGTAAGTAGCAAATAAACGTGTTACCCCTAGTTAAAACAGTAGAAATGGCTAGCTCTATGAGTGGTTTCTATCTTAAAAATGGTGTTGCATTATTTGGACATGTCAGCAATAACACAACTGCAGGCAGAAGAAAATACTCCCAAGTCAGAAAGGTGTTTTATGCAGCACAAAAATGATGTTTTATTAACAGTATTTTGATTAGCTGAATAAAAGTTATGTAAAAAAATCAGATTTTTACACAGCGGTCAAACATTGGAAAACAATTAAAGAAAGGCTCAACATTACATATGCTAAGGTTTTTGTGTGCAAGCAAGCACTGGTGTATATTAGTAGTAAATATACATTCTATAACCAATAATAACCTATTTATTTATAGTTTTTAGCTTACTGTGTATTATAACATGTATGTTTGCCTGGTAGGTTTTGGCCTGTATATAGCAAGAATAGAGTCATTAAATAGAATCACTTCATTTATCATCATTGTAATAAAATATTGTTTCACATTACTTGAACATTCACATTTTGCTCACTACTTAAACTCTATTTGTGTATACATAATCTTAAATGGAGTCAAGATTGTATACCATTTAATGAGGTGTTGGGGAAATGAAATTATGAATATAAGATTATAAGAAACAGTATATAATATTGATGAATGCAAATAAGGTGTTGTTCAAATAAAGCACAATGTTATGTTTTCCTGCAGCATAAACTCAAAGGTTTCCATGGCAACATATAGCTATGCATGGTTTTAGAGTGCTTAAGCACTTCTGTAGTGAAAAGCCTCTTCACTAGCTAATTGTTTGTGGACTCTTACAGAAATCTGACATGAACTCACCTTTTGTGCCCGATGACCTCAAAAATGTGACATTTTTGAGCTCAAATAAAAACATAAAGCTGTCACCATGCTGTTGTTTACTGTCAAACCAATGTTGTTCGAATCTCTTTACTCACAACGGACAGATGATAGAGAAGACGTCCACAGAAACAGTGTCTAAAGTGATGCCTCGAGGCCAACAATAGATTTCTCTTGGGACAGTGTCTCTGGTCTGGGCTGCGGTTAAATGCCAGCTGCTGCCGTGTGCAAAATAACAAACCAGACACCAGAAACATCCCATCTTACAATAAATAAAAGTCTTGCTAAATGAGTTTTAAAATATTCTGAATTTACATATCTATACTTTCCATAAATTTTAACTCATGATTTTACTCGATTATGTCACATCCTCTTTCTCAGATATATATAATAACAACATATAACATGATGTTTGTGGTACCTTTAAAAGTAATTCCACAAAGTTCAGAACAAAATAACAGAACAGAAACAGAAACTTGCGAGGGGAAATATTTTTGAAAGCCTGCTGCTGAATGACTGCACAGGGTTTTTACTTTGATGGTGTATTTAAGCAAAAAAATGGTGAACCCTTCACATTTCCTCATGTACTTGTGATGACTTACACTTTCACCTGAACTCAGCCATACACAAACTACATCACAGTTTTCATGGTGGATATTTCAATAAAGTTTACTCCATAGTCTGAAATTGCATCACTAGATCTAGATCTTCATTTAGGGGGAAAAAAGTAAATATTTACTTTACTGTGTAAAGCCGGTGCATTGCAGGAACAAAGAGTTGTTTGGGATGGTTTGCACTGAGGTCTCTGACGTGCTTGGTTTACCTCTCACTTTACAGTGCTGTTACTTCCAACAAAGAACACGTGCATCTTTCATTTCATAGGACATTATTTGCATTTTTTGCAAATGAAACCCCCGCTATCTACCGTCCGCTCTCCGACTCATCCATTGGATGGTCCAGGAGCACGTGGGGCTCCAACACTTCCAAACCTGCAGGGGAGAGACAGGTCGCACTCGGCCTGCAGCCCTGCAGCCCTGCGCCGGGTGATTTAAGCGGCATCGCCCTTTAAATAAAACCATCCAATAACACCGCCGGGGTGCGCACGCCGCCTCGGCCCGGCCGTCAACACGGTGACCGGCTGACGGGAGAGTTTTCCGCTGGGGAGGGGGTGATGATGATGATGATGATGATGCCGCCGCCGCCAGTGCCGGACAGGTTCCAGTCGAAGAACAAGGTAAACAACGACGAAGCTCCTGCCGTGTGAAGATCACGCCGCTCACCGCTGTCGAGGCGTCGTTGACGTTAGCGACTAGTAACGGTCGTTTCGCGACGTCGGCCAACCGGCGCTACGCTGCTAGCCGCCGGTAGCAGCGGCGGCCCCCGGAGCCGCGGAGCAGAGAGACACCCGGCCGCCCGGTGTCGAGTGACAGCTCCGTTCATAGCAGAGGTCGACACCGCCTTCACCTTTTTTACTTTGTCTTTATTATTGTTTTATTTGCTTCAGTTTACTTTGTCGTCAAAGAGTGGGGGGGGGGGGGGTGTTGTGGGTGAACCGGCTACGTGGTGTTACGAGCGGCTTCGTGTTTGTGAGAAATCAGTGCCAGGTTTGTCAGGGTTTCCCTCCGCTCCGGTGCTCCCCCCCCCCTCCGAGGCGGTGAAGTAAGCTGCTATTTTAAAACCCAGCGTGGACGTGAAACAACGTGAACCCTGAGCGCCGCCGTCGCGCTCTCGGACATTTATCAGATTTAATTACAGGCACGTCCAGTACCTAAGTGTCCAGGCCCCCGTGATGTTTACTACACGGATGAGGGTTTTGGTGCATCACACCGGGTCGTCACCGTCAGTCCATCGCTGCGCGTCAGGATGGGAACCAATCCCTCCAGTCGCCTTCGTGGGGAAGGCGCGCACTATTTTTCCAGCCCGCCCTGAGCAGCTCTCCCCCCTCTCTCTCTCTCTCTCTCTCTCTCTCTCTCCCCCTCTCTCTCCTCATCCCTCCCCTCCGCTCGCCTTCTTGCTCCGGCAGCATATGTCATTTTGCCTGCGCAGGGGCGAGTTACACAACCGGCGCGTCATGCAAAATAGAAACACGTGTCTGTAGGCGGTACTGAAAAAAAACGCAGGTTTACTGAACAACAAAGACTGGCTAACGCCGCGCAGGGGGGGAAAAAGCGGCTGTGTCGCAGGTCGTTTTCGCCACTTATAGCCAGGAATTTGCCGGTTCGACCATGCACTGCGGTTGGAGATGAGAGGTGCGGACTCAACATGTGTTTTCCTTTTAGAGAGGACAATGATACGAACATGATCAGCGCCGATGGCCTCTCAAAATGCGAGGCGACTCTGCAAGACAGAAGCAGCAGCAGCAGCAGCAGCAGCCGGAGGAGGCCACCCGCAGAGATGCTCCATCTGCTGTCAGCTGTCATTGTTTGGCTGGTGACCGGAACCACCATCTCCAGCCTCAACAAATGGATATTTGCCGTTTACAACTTCAGGTACCCTCTGCTGCTGTCAGCGCTGCACATGCTGACAGCCATAGTGGTGGACTATGGGCTGATCAAACTGCGGGTGGTCCGCCACAGAGGCCCTGGAGAGCAGGACCTGACCCCCAGCGCAAAGTGTAAGGTGTTCCTGTTGAGTCTGACATTTTGTGCCAGTATCGCCTTTGGGAACATGGGCCTGAACTATGTTCAGCTGTCATTTGCACAAATGATCTACACCACCACCCCGCTCTTTACTCTGGCCATATCCACACTGATCCTGGGCAAGCAGCATCACATCCTCAAGTACACAGCCATGATGCCCATCTGCCTGGGGGCCTCCTTCAGCATCATGGGAGAGGTCCAGTACGATCAGACCGGCTGCTTCTTTGTGTTTGCAGCGACCATGTTGAGGGGTGTCAAGTCCATTCAGCAAAGTAAGTACCACTTTTTCTGTTTATGTTCCAGCTTGTCACCTCAGACTGTTGATATTGAAAAAAATGTGTGTGTGTTTGTGTTTTTGCTGTTGCTATAGAGAGTAACCTTTTTTTTTTTTTTTTAACTGGAAATTTCATCTCATGCCACAGACATCAGAGGTTATTTTAGTGTCTTAGCAGTCTGTGGTCCTGGAACTTTATAGTGATTCAGTGATTCACTCCAGTAATACACCCACACATTTAGGCGGAGTGTCACAGTGGCATATTTTTTGGTTTCTTAGGAAACATGAAACAAACAACAGTACGTACAGCATTGGAGAGGATAGGATTATGTTAACAGAGAACAAGAAGAAAGGTAGATTTAACTAGCTTACTTTAAGTTAGATAGATTTTATGGTTTAAATAAACATTTGCAATGTATTCTTTATTGATTTTCATGGCCAAATAACTATAATTAATATTACGAAAAGGCTACATCTTGAAATTATGTTCCAGCTAACGCCAGGTAACGTTAAAGGCAGTGAACTCAGTGAATCATAAAACCTGTAACACTACTTCAATAAACAACAGTAAAAGAAATGTCAATGTTTATTTAAACTGTGTATTAAAATATTCCTAATTGCATTTTCAGATGAGTTTGTTAAAAATATTTCTCCAAAAAGACAAAGATGTCTGATGAGGAAGATAATCTGGTAATGTTACTTTAGCTAGTGAGGGTCTCAAGGTTCTTAGCTATGCCCTGATGTTTTTAAACAGCAAGAAATGCCTTCTAGTTTTTAAAATACATAACGTTAGTGGTGACTACTGCATTATTTTTAATGTTCTTACTGGTTGTGTAACCAAATATTTGTGATGTGAGTGAATTATCTAACGTTACTCCATTGTCAAATGTAACCTTTTTAGACAAGTAGACAGGCAGAAGTTGTGGAAACTTAGTGAAAACTAAGACTAAGCAGAGGCTGTCATGCTGGGACCCTAAATGGGTAGACAAGACAAGGTTCAGGGCACCACCCAGGTACAACAAACCCAACGCCCCCCTGCTGAAAAAAATTCCACAGGAAACACTGTAGACTGGTTATATAAACATAACTGCATTATTCAAGAAATTCCAAAACAAATAAGAGAGGCCTGGAAACACTGTTGAGTAACAGATCAGTGTTTCTGTTGCTATACATTGTTGTTGAGTGGATTATCCTGGTGAAACAAAAAGAGTTACAGTACAAAACGCCCTTTTTAAGACCAAATGTATGGCTATAGTTTAAGTGAACGTGTTCTGGGAAAGAGACGGATTCCTTTCTTAAATTGATATCATATGGGCTGAGTACTGCCTTCACTACATTAATCCAATGTGCTCATTTATCTAATGTTCTGTGCTCTCAGGGATGCATTTGTGAAAGGAATTGCTTTAAAGTTAGTTTCTGTGTGCAGTGGATTAGGCTTTCTAATGTCATTCCATAACATCATAGTTATCTGAAGAAAAAAGTAATGAGTTTCTAAAAATATATGGAGGCCCTGTATTTAGTTGTTACATAACGCTTAAGCAGATATTCCGTTTTTTCTCAGAAGTATGTAATGCTACATGCTTTGTACGTGGAGGAACAGAGGCCGACTTGTGACTAGAGGGTCATCAGTTTAAATCTTAAAATACTCCAAGACTACAGATGTGTTTAGAAGGTTTTCTTTGTTAAATAAGTGTAAATACATATACAGGAAGGAACATTTCCAGGCCTGCATTTGCTTCTAGAGCAGAATTTGTAAACAAGGTCCAGAAGATCAAAGCTGCTGCACATTACTTTTATTTTTAATCATGATTTAAACTTTATGTCCAGCTTGAGGTGCCAAAGTAGTTGGACGATGCTGCCTCAAGTTTCAAAGAGCTATTTTCATCCTCTCTCACTTGTTGTTGTTGTTGTTGTTTTAACTGTTTCCCTTATAAGTTTACTTCAATCTGACCCGCTTTGGTTGTGCATGTACTTTTTTTCTTTTTAAGGGCCCAGAGTCAAAGCAACACTATGAGGTGTTTATAGTGAGTGTACTGCGTTAGCTCTTACCAAAACATCAAGAGATTTCACAGGTGTGTTTTGGTTCCTACATGTCCAGACATCAAGGCATATTACTTGTAAGTTTTATTATGAGTTTTGCATAATTTCCTGCCATCAGACAGCTTCAAAGCCCATTGTCAACTTTTGAATGATCTGATCACTGAACAGAATAGAGTCTGTCCTTGTTATTTTGACTATAAAAACACAGGAGCCTTTTTATTATATCTCCTAAACAGTAAAATACAATGCACCAATACACGTCTCTGAAAATATTTGAGGTTAGAACCAGGCTTTGTAGTTGCTGAATCAGTGACTGATATTTTTCATGGGAGTAGGAAATGCTATAAAAGAAAAATATATTTGTTTTTGACATCTCTCAGGTGGTTTACTACAAAGTCATGTTGATTACCGCTTTATACACTTCTGTGTTTAGTCAGGCATTTAATTTCAGGTCTAGAAAACTATGATTAAGCAAGCTGTTTTCATCCTCTCACTCGTTGTTACAGTTTCCCTTTTAAGTTTACTTTTCTCTGAAACACTACATTGGAAGTCTCCAGTCAAAGCCTTGATTTACACATGAAATAGTATGTCAAACAATACTGTGACATGTTTGTAACCACTGCATACGTTTCTTTGTTTACTCAGGCATCTTACTTCAGGAGGAGAAAATCAACTCTGTGTTCCTGCTCTACCTGATGTCCATTCCTAGCTTCTGCATCTTGGCCGTGGCAGCTCTGGCCTTAGAAAACTGGGCTATGCTGGAGTCGCCGCTGCACTACGACCGCCACCTGTGGGTCTTTATCCTGCTCAGCTGCCTGGGCTCAGTCATGTACAACTTGGCCAGCTGCTGCGTCATCACGCTCACCTCCGCCGTCACTCTGCATATCCTCGGCAACCTGAGTGTGGTGGGAAACCTGCTGTTGTCTCAGCTGCTTTTTGGCAGCGAGTTGTCCACCCTCAGTTGCGCCGGCGCGGGGCTGACATTGTCTGGCATGCTCATCTATCAGAACTCAGAGTTTATCGTCAGCTACCTGGACGCACGCAGGGCCAAAGCTAAAAAGTCCGTACTGGTGGATTTTAACACTGCCAGTGAAGAAGACTTGGACAAAGCTTGTGCATCTGAACCATCATATCATCAGCAGAGAACGGACGGGAAACAGGAAGACAAGATAGACTGAACTAGAAGGATGAAGGAGAGAATAAAATGTTAAAGGATAAAATGATAAAGTGTGAGTTCTCCTCACCCTTTGTGTCAAGTGGTCAAGAACAGCCGAGGGATTGTGCCATCGTCACTGATGATGTGACAGATCTTTATTTTTGAAATTCCTTTACTGTGCCATTTTATTTCTCTGGTCACACAAACTGGAGTCTGCAGAGAGGAAAAGGTTGCCTTTATTTATTACAGTGACGGTTAAATTCTCTCCTTCATCTATAAATCACTCATACATAGCCTATAGTGGTATATGCATGCAAGAGCACACTAAACTGTTTGATACCTCATGAGGTATTCACACTGTCACTCATACTACTCCACTGTGAAAATAGAGAAAACAGAGGGCTCTAATCGATGTTTTGGGTGGCTGTCGTGGATATTGTAGGCCGCAGAGGGCCTTGTGTGACATTGATGTGGGGGGGCGGGCTTAGAGTGCACTCTGCGTCAAACTGAACGGGCACAATTTGTATTTAAAAAAATCTATAATAATAGTACCTGACATTCACCTGGCCCTGTCATGGTAAGGGACTGGGTTTTTGGCAGCTTTTTTCTTTTTTTCTTTTTTTTTTTCTTTGGTATGTGAAGCCGGAAGCTTGTTAAATAAGGACACTAAAACTGAGGCAGAAGTTACAGTGACGGACAAAGCCAACATTTCTGTGCAATGAGACGCCTCTTTTCCTCTACTGAAGCACATTTTTAATAAGAGGCCTGAGCTCTGTGTTTTGTCCTCCCCTGTGAACCTTGGTGTGGCTTCCCACTTAAGGCCTAGATTTTGTTCTCATACCAGCTTGAAAAGACGGTCTCTGTAGAATTAGTCCAATTATTTCGATCCTTTACAACGGTGCGCTCACTGCAGTGTTCCCAGATAATTAGGATCACAAGTTCTCTAAGGAGTGTCACTCAACTTTAGCTGTCTTTTCCCTGTGGAAGAGATGAGGGAAAAGAAGATTGAGCTGTCCTTTAAGTTTCTGCTTCTTAAATCCCAACCAATGTCATCCGTTTAATTTTAATTTAATCTAAAAAAATCTTTTAAGTTGGTTACCAGCGTATCCTGAAAAACTGACTTCTGCTGGACAGTGTTCTGTGTTCTGTCAGTATTTGAAAAGCTTTTTATTGACATGATTTTATTTACTGACAAAACATATTTTATTCCCCTTTTTAATATATATATTTATTTTTGACTGGCCATAGCAATCACTGGCTTTGTAATGCTGTAGATTTTGGTCCTCAAGTGTCTTGCACATGCATACATGTAAAATTTAGACGGCACTAGTCCCTCCTGTCCTCTACCTTCAGAGAAAGTCAGGTATACTAGGCAGAAGACTGCATGCCGCTGCTCCTGAAAGCATCTTAAACGATCCAGGATGTCTGTTACCGTACACTCCCTCCTACATGTATGGTATGCCAAATGTTTACTTTGATAGTGTTTTTTTGTTTTTGTTTTTTGTCACACTGTGTTCTAATAATGGTTCTGTGAGGGACCAGTCGTGATCATCGCTCACATCAAGTTGAGCTCTCAAAAGAGGACAAACAACAAAGCCATACATCAAAGATTCTTTCATGACACCCGCCACATTTTCTGCATACTTTGCCATGAGAGTAACTGCAGGCAACATTGTATGTTGAAAGGTTTTACTTGATGTGTCACTGATTTACTATTTCAAGGGTGCCATTCATAAAATGACACTGTCCTGAGCATCTTATCATATGTACATAGGATGCTTTTCAAAATCCCCAGTTGGTTGAAAATAATGCAAAAAAGATATGAAACGATTTTATCTTGCGGTTTGATAAATGTTAATAGTGTTGTCAATGATCCTCAATTACAGGTTCAATGATTATGTACAGTAGATCATGTCACTGGTTTCACACTATTGAATACCTCAGCTGTTAAATAGGATTTGTTATGCCCTTGTGTTTATTGATTATTAACTATTGGACTGAGTTCAAGCAGCTTTCAACAAACAGAATAAAACTGCAGCATGTGAATGATGAATTTTTATTGTGTTCAGTAGAGAAGACTAATCTGATAACAGATGTCAGTATATTTTAAAACACATCCTCATGTTGATCTATGATCAGAACAGCCACGGTGATCATTTTTTTTTAGTTTTATAATCTCAGTTGAATGATCGCAAACTTGTGGAGGTTTGGCTGCTTGTTCTCATGGATATCATGTTGAGTAGATCATGAGTGTGGGGCAAAGCAACCGTTTCCCTGACGAGGGACGAAGACGCTGCCCTCAAAGACTACGGTTTCTGTGTACATATTGGTTTTGATTGTTTGCAAAGTAAGTCGGGTGTAAAAAGTTATTTTATTATATTTATGTATTTTATAGTCATACAGTATGGCTGGTTTAAACTGTACTGGTTCAAGAATGAAGCATTTGCCTCATGCCTTATTTGGACATATTGTAGATGAGAGAGGAGTGATTTGATTTGTCATTTTGTCACATATTTTTGGGTTAAAATTTTGAATGCCAACAGAGCACCAACAGGTGCTTCTGTTTAGGGACGAAAATGTGGGCGATTTCATATACACATGATCTGCAATTGCTTGAATAAAAATAAATGGACTGGTACAATAAACTAACAAACCAACTACCCCATTACTGAGTCCGACTTTTTGTCTACATCAAATAACTCTCACTGTGGTAATGAATTTCAGCACTTACTGTAAGTTTAGATGAATCCAACTATTGATTTTTTTTTTTAGGTAATTCCATGCCCAGCTCTCTTAACCCTTGTGTTGTCCTCTGGGTCAAGGTGACCCGGTGGCCGAAAATGTCCTTCTGTGTATGTAAATGTTGTTATGCATGACATTTGTGATTCTTGAAGCGGTTATCTTTTGTTTTTAGTTTGTTTCTTGACAATAGGAACAGAGTAAGAAACAGAATAAAGGAAAAGGATGACACAAACATATGATACATCACCTCGACCCAGAGGACAACACAAGGGTTAAGTGGAGATCTGTTTTGTTACTCTTAGTTTTTTGGTCTTATGATATGAATGTGTGACTTCTAAATACATGTTTAGGGTATTTGTTTTAACCATAAATTACATATGCAACACATGGTGAAAGAGCCTTTAGGGCTGCAATTAATGATTGTTTTCATTATAGATTAATCTGTTGATTTTTTACAATAAAGCATTTTGTCTACAAAACTGTGGAAAACAAACACTGAAAGTTCACAAGGCTCAAAGGGACATATTTAATTAACTAATACATTTAAAAGTTAGTTATTTAAAGTAATTAAATGTAAACATTTAATAGTATGTAAATCAAAACACCAGCAACTCCTTACATTGGAAAGTTGGAACTAGAAGTTTGTTCTTTTTGCTTTATAAAATGACAAACAATGGATTATTATAATTGTCCATTAATCCAGTAATCCTTCAGCAGTAAATATTTGTGAGTTTTCACCACTTGGTGGAGCAATTTGATTTATTAGATCATTCTCTAAATCTGCCTTAACTTTTAAATACTAATTAATCACTGCTGAAGTTGGGTGAAGTAGAGTGTGTTTTGCTAATGGTGTTTTCTTCCAGAGTTGTGTGTGTGTGTCCTGTCCTCTCTCGCAGAGATTCCTCCACCTCTTTAAACAAGGGGGCTACTGGTCAGCCTTTTGCCTGAATAAGGCAGTGCTCCTCACTATTTTGCCCTTGTTAACTCTTTGTTTTCCAAAGGAAGCGTAACAGAGTGAAAACTGTGATATAAAAAAAAAAAAAACTGTTTGGCTGAACGATCGCCCCGTAAAGTTTCACATGACATCATCCGGGATGCCTTGACAAGAGGAGAATCTGCTGAGGGTGACAGAGACGTCTTCCTCCTCCTCTTCCTCCTCCTCCTTCCCATGTTGGGTGGTTCATGTAAGCAACCTCCACCAGCTCTCCAAACATGCATCCTTATGAAGCGCTGCAGTGTGAGGTGTGATCTCCAGGCTGAGCTCTCACAGCTTCCCACACAAGTCTAGAGGAAGATTTAGGGGAGGCGAGGGGAGCGCTGAAAACTTCTGAAAAGCCCCAAAACAACCACTAGACACATACGTTTGCATCCTGAAAACAGGTGAGCGACACTACACCTATCACTATTACTTTATTCTTCCCATCTTGGTGATTGGGCTTTACTGTGACTCTTTTTTCCCCCCGTGTCTGAGTGCATAGTTTTACGCTGTTATCAGATTCTTTTAGTAATGGCCTGGTTCCACTACTTTACTATATTTGTACGTGTTTTTGCCCCTTCTGTGCTGCCCTCAGGCATTTGCTGAGATACACTGAGGGGTGCTTCAGTAAGATAAACATTTATTTGCATGGCTACTCAGTTTGTGTATGTTAAGACTCACACAACTCTTTATATTTAAGTTACTGTAATGCAATTTATGCTCTATTTGTGACATTTGCACATTGTTTAGTGGAAACAGTGAAAAGTAACATTTAAACATTTTAAATTCTATGTGAATGATAAAGTTCTGATTATTCAGGCCAAGTGAGAAAGGTGTAGGTTTCCCTTTCATACATCTGGCCATTTTACTTGTTGCCTTTCAGTTCTTGTGCTGTGAAATATTGTCAGGAAATGTGTACTCCTCAGACATGGAGTCGAAAGCTAATGTTGGAACGGCATCGTTGACCGGCGAAGAACTGGCTGCCATTGAGGACGAAGAGGTTCTCAACAAGATGGTGAGCCAGTGATTTGTGACTTTGAATTGGTCTCTTAGCATCATGTAAGTAAAATCTGGTGGTCAACTGACCTCATCATCAAATCCCATGCAAACAGTGTTGTAAGAGCAGGGTGGCAACTGCCTTTTGTATATACTGTGCTGGACATTTTCTTTCATAACTGACCGATAATACAAGATTATGTTAATTGCTTACATTTCACTTGTTTGCTTGTGCATGGAAAGAATGCGTTCTAAATGAAAGGAAGGTGATTACAGATCTCTTGAATGGATGGACTGACTTTGTTGTTGGCCTTTGATGTGCTGCAAATACTGTATACAAGTCGAAACGTTAAGTCATTGTAAAATATGCATTTTTTTTTTTTTTAATCTCTTTAGCTGGACAATGCAGCAGACTTTGAAGAGAGACGACTGATACGTGCTGCATTGAGGGACCTGCTCAAGCAGAAGAGAGGTGAAATCTGATACTTGCTCCCATGCAAGACTTAGCCATAAGTTACCATAATAATATCTTAAGTACATTATTCCTCTGATGCTCTGCTAGCTTTCTAAATTCTCCACCGTCATCAGAAAAACGGGAGCAGGACCGAGGGTCGAGGCAGCAGGACTTGAGACAGCAGGGCCTGAGCAAAGGAGGGACAACAGGCGGAGCTGTTAGCATAGGCAGGGCGTCCATGAACCAGCAGCCACCGACAAACAGTAAGTGTGTAAAGATGCTCTCTGACAACCTGTGATATTTTTATATGTTATTTAAATTACGAGAGCTTCTTGACATTAATTTGATTCTCTGCATCTTGTTAGAGGCGTCAGGCCAGGCCTCTCCGTCCGCAGGAGGGTGAGTCAGTTGTATGGACAATTTTGCATGTTTGTGTTCATTAACTCTGCAAAGCAGCATTAAAAAAAACAACTGTGAGCAGGTACAGCATTCATTTAGTCCCACACACACCTGCATAATTTGATTCTTTTGGCAATTTAATGACCTTTTGGTTAAAATTATGTTGGCTTTGCATGCAAAATCGTATTTTGCAAAACCTTTTTCATCCACAAAATGTTGCATGGTGTTAACTGTGAGGTAAATCCTAATTTATAATAGAACTTTGATTCAGATCGGACCTATTCATGTGGTGTGACTACTGAAGCCTTTCTAATGGAAGCCATATTACTGTAAAGCAAAGTCTTGTATGTTTAGTAATCCCATCCACCCAAAAAGGGGAAAAAAAATCTTATGCAAAGCACGTGCCAAGTTAAAAGATGAGGTGAACCACATTTTCTGTACATGCAGTGTGTATCTTCTTGTCTTTGTTTCTTCTCCAGTCCTGCTGTAGCCTCAGCCTCGATATGTCCTCCTGCAGCACCCAACGCTAAAAATGTCAAACAGATGCTTCTGGATTGGTGCAGGGCCAAAACTGAGCCATATGAGGTAAATATCCCCTGACTCCCTTTGCCTGTGAATTTATGCCCTGTGGAGCTATACATAGCTCTGCCCCTTATGTCTCACTCTGTGACACTATGTCTTTTAAACTGGTTCCCCTCTGGTATGACACAGGGGGTGAACATCCAGAACTTCTCCTCAAGTTGGAAAGACGGCATAGCCTTCTGCGCCTTGGTGCACCGGTTCTTCCCTGACGCGTTCGAGTACTCCATCCTAAACCCCAACAAGCCCAGGGACAACTTCCAGCTGGCTTTCAGCACTGCAGAGTGAGCTCCGATTCCTTATATGAAGAAGCAGATGTATCTTGTCTGGAACAAGCTCCAGTGGTGCATTGCAGATTAGAACAAAGTGACTTTACAGTTCTATGTCAATGTTTGTCTTGAGTCGTTTTTTTTTTTCAGTGACACTCGCTCTCTGTCTGCAGGAGGCTGGCAGGCTGCCCCCCTCTGCTGGACGCTGATGACTTAGTCCGGATGAAAGAGCCCGACTGGAAGTGTGTGTACACGTACATCCAGGAGTTCTACCGCTCCCTGGTGGAGAAAGGCCTGGTCAAAACCAAAAAGCGACTGTAGACTCATTCAGACAGCTTTCATGATTGGCTGTGATTTCAATTTTTACAATTAATACACACATAAGCATGAGCACAAGGTCAAAAAAGATAACATTATGCACCTTTTTCAACTGAATATTTACATTTCATCTGTTTTAGAGTTTTAGGATTAAGTATCTGTTGTGTCCGTGTGATGCACATCATGTAAATGTAAATGCGCAGTGCCTAATGCGTAGTATTTGTATTGGTTAGTGTGTTAGCAGGGATTTATGGGTGTCTGTGTGCTCTCAGTGGACAGCTGGCGCTAAGGATCAGTACATTCCACTGAGATTACACATCTGCATTAATCCCAGTCAGAGCCGAAGCGAATGTAGGAACAAATTTTATGATGATGCTGTAGAGGGCTTGAGTGTGAGTGTTAAAGACACATTTAATAAATAGTCATTCCATTATACATGCTGTTGTTCTCTTACTATAACTGATGGTTAAACTAAATTGTACTGTAGAAGATACCAAAGTATTTTATTTGCCTGATACCATATTAAGCAGCTCATGTTTTTTTTTTACTTTTTTTTTTTATCTTTCGGTTTTGTTATATATGTTTTAGATTTGTGTTGCAGGACTGAGGGATGTATTCAGTTAAAGGGGCACTCAGCCGGTATAATGTGAAGAGCAATGCCTGAGTGCTTCCTCTGATTTATCGCCTGTCTCTACAAACTTGGGGAGCTGGGTTTAAAAGACAACCGCCATTTATTGACAGGAAGGGGAACTGCAATTTGTAGGATCCAGTGTTTCATCAGCCTGACACCTATGGGGGACTATCTGTGCCTCTGTTTTTTCTCACCAGCCTCTTCTGAGGCCCCCAACTTTATGGAAGCTTGAATACTCCTTTAATACTGAGAATACCTAAAGTAATTAAATTATTATAACTGTAACAGCTTTTCTAACGGGGATATTGGCTCAATTGATCATGTCATCTTTGAAAAAAAGTACTGTGTGTATTTAGTAGACGTTTTAGTACGTTTGACCACAATGCCACTCTAATTGCCATAAATACAATAGTATTTATAGTAATAGTATTTTGAGGCTATATAAGGAAATTCTCACCTAAATAACGCAACACCACAAGCGCAGGGCCCCACACTGAATCAACGAGCACAGAGGCAGTTTTAATTGCAGCTTTCCCTCTGATGGCTGCATTAGGAGAGTGTCAGTGACCCTGCGTCCAGCCCCGACCGGCTGAAGCGCTCTCCGCAGTGTCGGGCAGACATCGCAGGAGGGAGCAGATGTGATGTGCAGCCTCGCCTGCCCGAAACTGAATTATCGGCGCGTTGATCAATTCTCGACCGTCAGTGACGCACTAATGCCGGATCAATGCGTCACTGATAGGATGGATGCTCAATTATTTCTGGCCGGCCAGCTGATCTTTGTGTTTTTGCTCAGCCCCCCCACACACACACACTCCCCAGGTGCTCATTATGTGTTACAGAGAGAGAGAGAGAGAGAGAGAGAGAGAGAGAGAGGTGCACTCAGAGCGCGCGTGATGGGCCGGTGTGCGGGAGGCGCGGGCGGGGCGCTGACAGAAAAAAAGCGCACCTGCTCCCGTCAACTGCGCTGCGCGACGGATGCAAGAGAAACAAAAAAAAAAAAAAAAAAAAAAAAAAAGAGGCATGAAGTGCAGTCACGCGTAGGGCGCGCGAGGGTCCGGTCCGGACACGTCAAGCGGGACCCGCCTCCCCGTCCCGAGCGGCACCGCGGCCCCCGGCGGGTCGCGTCCGTCCCGCGTCCTGCAGGCGGGCGCCGGACACGCTCGGTCCGCCTCTCTCCGGACCGTGCACGTCGATCTTCCCTGCTCGAGAGCCCCGTCGCGTCGCGGCTGGCTGGCGTGCGAGGCAGGCGGAGACTGATGCTCGTCCCCCGTGTGGATCTGCGAGATCACCTTTACGGTTCACCTTGGAAATAGATTTGAGGGGGAAAAAAAAAAAAAAAAAAAACGCATGAAAGGTAAGACAGACGTTTGCGGCTTTGTGTTGATTTTTGCATGTGCAATTGTGCTTTGTGGTGTTTTTTTTTTGTTATATTTTTTTAATGCTCGTGCCTTTGTAGATGATAATGGGAATTATCATGTGTCAGACTTGCAGGCTCGTTGGGTTATGAAATAAGAAAAAAAAAAGGGGGCCCACCTGCACTGTGAAAGTTCCCTTTTCACTTTTTAAGTGAATCCAATAGGAACCCGTCTGATCGCCATCACTCGAGGCTCTGTTTGCAGGTTACTACTGTGGTCACATGAAAGAGATCCTGATTTGCATATCATTAATGATTAAACAGAGGTGTATCATTTCTGTGTGGGAGGGCAGCCTACATAAACAAAATGGTGGGAGGCCCTTGTCCTCCAATCACACCGTCTTCCGTGTGACCTACAGTGTCTGTTGACATTGTCTGATGTGCTCCATTCTCTGCAGCCTTGTGTCTGACTGACCTCAGCTCCTAGTTTTTTTGAGGAGGAAGGATGAGCAGTCAAGCGCATTACACTGGGATGCCATCCCATAATGACCACCAACAGTTCTGTCTTTTGCTTTGCAAAAGGGTCAGGGGCTAATTAATGTTGCTAGGCAACAAGAATATAATCCAGGATGGGGGTCCAAAGTTAGTTCACTGCTGTAAAATAACTAAGTAGCTGCATTTACTCAAGCAGCCGTCTGTGCTTCAGTTTTGAGGTTACTTTATATTTCTACTCCACTACATTTTGGAGGCAAATAGGCTACTTTCATAATTTCAATTCAAACTACTAATTCAAAATATAATCAACTAATAAATTGTCTTTTTTATGTTCTCTGCAAGCCACACTATCTTGTTTTTATCTCAAATTATCTTGTCTTTCAAACACTGTTAAGGAAAATGTTGCAATGATGTTATAATCATGCACATACTGCCTGTTGCAGGTTGATGGATCGCATGCAGCACAAACAAGTCGGCACGGACCCCTGCGGGCCCAAAGTGCAGCCTGGCCCCTGTGCATTAAACAGAGCCGGTCCAGGTTTACCTCCACAGCTCACAATCCAGGAACCACCGCTCATCAGTCCATCAGAGGCGATCAAGAAACAATCTGGATCGAGCCCCATTCTGGCTGCAGTCACACCAGTGAAAGTGACGGACCAAATGCACTCAGGGCAGCCAAAGTCTGGGTCCACTCCAGCCACACTGGCAAGCATAAGCAGGCCACGGCCGACTGCTCTTGGAACTAAATCGCCTCCAAAGCCGACCAGAATCTCAGTGGACCCCTCCAAGGAAATAGATTTGATCCCAGTTTGTATCCCAGGACCCCAGAGCGCCAGCGTCCTGTCGCATTCCGCGACAGAGTCCTCCGCCTCCCTTCACAGTCCTCAGAGCCCCCACAGCCCTCAGTCGTACACCAGCCAGCCTTACCTGAGCCCCAACCTCCAGCCCTCCAGCCTCGGCCCCAAACCCGGCCTCAGTCCTCAGCCACAGAGGAGCCCCTCCCCTGGGAGCTCAACACAGAGCCAGGTGCAGTCTGAGAAGCCAGGGGAGAACAATGACTTCAGGTGAGACAAACAACAACACCTTTATTAAAACATTTTATATTACTAAGCCTGCCTGGTTTCCACAAGGGTTAAAATAATTCTGTTCTCAGCAATGTGAAGGTTGTTCGCTGTCTAAATACAGCTGCAGAAGCTGTCTGCGGTCGGCGGCTGTAAGAACGCTGATGTGTGCCAGACCATGTCACATGAATCAAAGCTGCAAATTTCACTAAGAGCTTTATGAACCTGACAGAGTGACACAGGCACATTTTGTTGGCAGGCTTCCCAGAGGCATACTTTTGTTTTGTTCTTCACTCATGAACAAAAGCTGCCTGTAAAATCTCTGTTTAAATTTGTAAGAACTGTGTTTATATGAGGGAGAAAAACATGTCTCAAGGGCTGGCTGCAATCTCTGCCAGTCCTCCTGTCACACTCAAAGACACATTTCTCATCCTGTAGATCATATTATAATAAACATACTGGTGAATTTTCAGGTTTTCGGTCATTAACTAAAAAAATCATGTGTACTTTATATTCAAAGAACATCCATTCATTTTAGTATGGTATGAAAATCCACTTGCATGGAAAAACACATCACACCAATTGTGTTTTCCCTCTTAATTTAATAAAAAAAATATATATTTTATTGTTATTATTGTAGGGTAATGTTATTGTCACCAGGTAATAATGTACTTGGTGGGGTGTTAAATGATCAGCCAACAGTCAACATTTGAGACTTTGCTGCTGAAAAGCATTACAATGATGAGCTTTGTTGTGTGGGAATAAGATTTCGTAAGCAAACAATAGGCAAAGAAAACATATTTTTCATATTTCAAGCAAAAATGCCAAATATTATCTAATAAACGGATTTTCTTTGGGTTTTGGACTGACAAAATAAGACATCACCTTGATATTGAGAAACTGTATTGGTCATTTTTTACTATTTCTTGACAATATATAGACAAAATAATTAATTTATTAATCGAGAAAACAGATTAATAAAGTATAGGAATAAATGTTGATTGCAGCCCTAATGAGTTGCTTGTATCCGGAAACACTTTGGCTGAAAGTTAACTTTCAAAGGACAGTTTGCTCCATCGCTATCTCTTTCTCTCTTTTAGCTCACACACACACACACACACACACACACGCGCGCCTTAGTCATCATCGAGGTACAAAGAGGTGCTTAATTTTGCTTATCTTTTTTTCTATATACAGTAACACTGCTGAAAGTTATTTTCTCTGAGGATTACAGTACAGATTATATCCTCTTTCACCATACAGCATATACAGTACTTAAATCTAATGCAGCATTTCCACTGCTTCTATCCTGTGAAAGGGTGTACATCGTCACATGGAACGTGGGATCAGCTGTCCCGCCAGATGATATCACTTCTCTGTTTGGACCAAATGTTTCAGATGGGAGCATTGACATGTTTATCATCGGGTAAGCAAGTATTTCTTCCAAGCTCAGCAGTGCCAGAGAGACAGCCGTGAGTGCCCACTCAGTCATCTGTACATTCTGATCCGTCCCCTCCTGTTACCCATCACTGTCCTTTTTATTAATGTTTAATTTTGGCTTGGTAATGACACTTCTCTACTTTTCTGGCACCACACAGACTCCAGGAAGTAAATTCCATGATAAACAAGCGGCTGAAGGATGTTCTTTTCTCAGACCAGTGGAGTGAGCTTTGCATGGACACGCTCAGTCCTTTTGGATATGTTTTGGTCAGTAAGGTTACTCATATCAGGCATAGTGTAGGTTTTTGTTCTTTTGTAAAATCTAGTTCACCGTGTTGATATATTATTTTTCATCCATCCCATCTGTTTAGGTGGCGTCCCAGCGGATGCAGGGAGTGCTGCTGCTGGTTTTCTCAAAATTCTGCCATCTTCCATTCCTCAGAGGTGTGCAGACGGAGAGCACACGCACAGGACTTGGGGGATATTGGGTACGTGCTGCGCATTGAAGAGCGCTGCTCTGACTTCTGCTCTGAGATTTATTATGTTGCAACATTTGTGGTGGGTTTGTGAGTGGGGTTTAAGGGGGCGTGGGGGGTTGGGTGTTGAAAGGTGGTGTGTGTGCTCCCTCCTGCCAGCAGTCGCGTGCATGCGTAGGCGCACGTGTGAGTGTGTGACCTTCCCGTGCGTGTTGATGTCAGCATCACCCCTGGCTGCTGCTGGTGCAGTCTCCTTCTCTTTGAGGTCAGTGCAGCAGCAGGCTGTCTGGCTTTCTGGTTCTGTGACTCAGGGGCAGAAAAAAGCACCTGACTTTGTCCCTGAACACCGATGTGGTTGATACATACCGTTTTTCTTTAAAATTATTTTTATTATATCTAATTTGCATAAGGCATAAGGGATCAATTTCTCACCGTGTCTTCTCTTTGCCCTTTTTTGTCGTTCTAAGGGGAATAAAGGGGGAGTGAGCGCGAGGATGACGATGTTTGGCCACCCAGTGTGCTTCCTCAACTGTCACCTGCCAGCTCACATGAGGAACCTGGAGCAGCGGATGGAGGACTTTGAAAGCATCCTCCAGCAGCAGCAGTTTGAAGGAGGGACTGCCACTGGTGTACTGGACCACGAGTGGGTGACATAATTCTTACATATGAGTTTGATTAACTCACATGAAGATTGACCACCCATAAAAAACACCATTCAGACGTCACAATTAACGAATTTGTGAAGTGAAGTACCATACATTAATTAGCACCAAAGTGTTTCAGACCTGACCTATAAACTAAATAAACAGCTGCTCACAATCGATAACTAAATCTAAGGAGGCCATATTACATGGTAAATCTTAAGAGTCTCACTATTTCATCCCTTATATGTCTTGAGTTTCAGGTAACACACTTTAATTGCGTGTTTATTGTTACAGCTTTTTCTTGGTATTGCAGCAAAGATTAAGCAAAGTAGAATAAAATCCTACCTTTCTTTAAATTAGAATGTCATGATTGTATTTTTTTGGTGTCATTTTCTCTGTCCCCAGTGTCGTGTTTTGGTTTGGGGATTTAAATTTCCGTATTGAAGACTATGACATCCATGTGGTGAAATGTGCCATTGACAGCAATAAGCTGCCTCTTCTGTGGGAGCGAGATCAGGTGAGGCACCTTCAGCATTCTTAAAACACTCGCCCCATCACAGAGACAGGCGGAATTTTCTGGAAGGCTTTGTACTACCTGTTTGTCTCTTGATCACCAACCACAACCAACAGAGGACGCTGTAGTGCAAAGTGAACAAACATCTCCTTCTGTCAGGGTGGATGAAAGTCATCCAGGCATGTGACCTGCTCTGTTTCTCCCATCAATTGTCAACTCTGCAGCTCAACATGGCTAAAAACACAGAGTCCATCCTGGAAGGCTTCCTGGAGGGACCACTCAAATTCCCACCTACTTATAAGTTTGACGTGGGCACTCACACGTACGACACCAGGTTCGTTCAGTCGCCTCCATCACAAAGTTCCTGCGTCAGGTTTTATGTTTCTAGAAAGCGCGGCTCAGACCTGTTCAACTGTTGCTGCCCGCTATGACAGCCCGTCCCTTTTTGCATCTTTTCTGTCAGTGCTAAGAAGAGGAAACCTGCCTGGACAGATCGCATCCTCTGGCGCCTTCGTCGTACCGGCTCCCCGGTCCCTACCCACAGTGCAGCACTGCAGCGGGGTCTGACCTCGTGGTTGGGCGGGGCGACTAAAGTGACACAGCATGTGTACCGAAGTCACATGGGCTACACCATCAGTGACCACAAGCCTGTTTCTGCCGTGTTTTCACTGCATGTGAGACAATACTTCACGCATGTCCTCAAATGCACTGTAACCAAATTTTGGATGTATGTTTTATTTAACCATATATGCTCCTTTTTCTAGTTCCCATTCAAGGTGGCTGTGCCCCTGGTGGAGCTGCAGGTGAACAAGGAGTGGTGTAATGTCTCCGATGCTACAGTCAGATTCACTGTTGCATCAACTTATCAGCGCAGCTCATGGGACTGGGTGGCAATATACAAGGTAATTCAAAATTTAGATTTGCTCAAAAGCTCAGGATACATGTTTACAAGTTGATGCCTACTGTCAGTGTTTGATGCCATTTGTCACTTCTGCGCAGGTTGGATTCAGACATCACAAAGATTACCAGGCGTACATATGGGCCAAGGGAGAGCATACAACACAGGTGTGTCAGACACTCAAATTCACACATTTATTTTGTGCCACAGCTGAATTCAGCTGAATTTATTTCTCTCTTCACCAGGTGACATTTACAGAGGAGGATTTGCCAAGAGATGATTGTGAATACATCCTGGGATACTACAGTAATAATATGAACAGCATTGTTGGATTGTCAACACCAATTCAGGTAAAAAGGACAAAAGGGAGCCATCTCACTGCTTCTTATGATGCATGGATATGCAAATATACACATAAACAGAAGTATGTGGGGAAACATTACATACATATTTGACTGTTGAATATGTCAGTTTTTAAATATTTTCCGACATTTTATGGAATAAACGATTCATAGACAATCAAGAAAATAATGACCAGATTATTTTATAATGAAAAGTTTCAGCCCTTCCACTACTTCTCTTCTACTGTAGCCTGGGAACCAGACGAATCTCGAGCTCATGTTTCATTTGCTCTGGCAGATATACGCATTTGCGAATTAGTCTGGCGATGCCAGGCTAATTCTACTACATTTCAGAGGGAAATATTGTACTTTCTAATCTATTGCATGCATCTAAGACCTATAGTTACTAGTTACTTTGCAGATTCAGATTCTACATACAAAACATATGATCAGTTTATAAAATATAATGCACTGCTATATGTTAACCTGTCAACAATGTTTGAAGTAGTTAAAATTAGCTCCACTAGACCATCTACACCATTCAAATTCTGCTTAAACATTTATGGCTTAATGATAATAATTCAATAATATAACACTGACAGTGGGCATTCTGTTGCAGAATTTTGAGTTTTACTTTTGATACTGTATTTACTGAACAAACTTATGTACTTTTAATGCCAGACTTTTACTTGTAGTGAAGTATTTCTACAATGTTGTTCTGCTTCTTTAAGTTAAAGATATAGAGAGATGTTCCCACATACTTTTAGCCATATAATTTCCTTTTTAGCAACCTCACTCCTGTAGTTATCTTCTCTTGAATCTTCCATCCTAAACAGATCAAGATTCCAGTCCACAGCCCCACCGCGAATCGCTCCGATGGCTCAGACATCAGCTCAGAAGATGACAGCACTCTGGTTCTGCTGGCTCCAAACTCCCGCAGCCCGAGCCCTAAGAATGGCAAACACCACCATCGCCACCGTCGTAGCCGCAGCCCCGCTGTTCCTGCTCTTTCCTCAAACCCCCTCCCCTCCCTGCAGGGCCTCAGCCTCTGTCCTCGCTCCAAAGACGGACAGAGCCGCTCACCCTGCTCTGCTGCGAAGAAGGAGCGACTGGTCTCCCCCGACACTGTGCCGTCTCCCGCCATCAGCCCTCTCAGTCCCCGCAGCCCTGTGTCTCCAGGTGGTGCGGTGACTGCACCGGAGGCCCTGGTCGCTGCCATTTTAGGTGAACACAGACCAGCTCAGGTTAGCCCCACAGGGCTCAAACAGATAGGAAAGACAGGGGAAACAGACATTGCATAGAATATAAACATCAGTAGTTAAAAGGAAGTACTGTACAAGGAGCACGACAGCAATATCCATGCATTCAGAGTCTGATCTGATCCCACAAAGTCACTGTGCTCGTAGAAGCAGCACATTCAATGACTCCTAATGTAGTTTGCAAACATTCCACATTGTAGCCCTGCAGCTCTCTGTTTCTGAATCTACCATCATCTCATACACTATGTGTATCTTGGAGTCAGTGATGTGTCCAGACTCCCGATGACAAGTGCTTTTAAAGACTCATTAGCTATATCATACCTAAACAAACATATTGAATGTGAAACCAAAGTCAGAGTAAACCTGTGATGGATGTGACCAGTTATTATTGACAGCAATATGGAGCTGTAAACAGTCTCGAATCAAAATATGGACCCTGGGCCTGAAGTACTGATGGTATCATAGTTCACAACAGGGAGAGAGTGTGTTTGTGTTTGTGTGTGTGTGTGTGTGTGTGTGTGTGTTTGTGTGTGTTTGTGTGTGTGTGGGCTTATGTGTTAAAACAAATAATAAATGTGTGAAACGTGCATTTTGGACAAGATGAGGGTTTGAAATGTTAACTCTATAGTTCTTGGTCTGTATTCATAAAATTAATCTAATGTATCCAAGAATAGAGATAGAGCATTTTACAACCTCAGTCAATCTGAAATGTACATGTGACCGTGTGACTTTAACAGTAATCTTGGATCAATGCTCTTATTCCTTGCAGCTTTGTGAATACAGTCCTTGTTTCTATAGAGCTCTGTGAGTGGATGTTAAGGCTAATGTGATTATTTTGCTTCAAGGAAAACAATGTTGTGTAACTGTGTGAGTGTGCAAATAAAACAAGAACAAATTTGAACTGATAAATACTATTTACTGGATAAACACTACTTCTTACACTGTCAAGAAGAGGTGTATATTCATGTGTGCATGTGTGCAGAGAGTAAACAAAAGAAAAAAACAGCTTGTCCAGCATGAAATCATTGATGTCCTGAGGATGTTTCAGGCAGACAAATGCCATGAAAGAATCTGACAATTTTCAAATAGCAGCAACAGAAATGCCAATCTCTCGGCACATCCTGGCAGTTAATTTAGACAAAGAAGATTGGGGATGAGTGCGCACATCTTATGGATTTGCCCTGATGTTTGTAATCAAGATAATCACTCTTTGGATTAACAAGCAGGTCTATAACCAAAGAGAGAGTAGAAGAAGCAAAACAAGCTGCACACACAGAGCGAATCATCCCCTGAGTAATAAGCTTCATCTGATGGGCAGCCAAAAATAAGGCATTTGATCCCTACTGCATAGTTCACATGTAGCTGGCTGCAGAAAGTTGTGGGGTCCTTAACCTATTACTGCACTCTTACAGTATTCTGATCTACTCTATTTTTTATTTCATTTCATGTATTCTATTTAATTGTATCTATTTTTTAAAAAAATCTCATTTGATTCTATTTTATTTTATTACTCCTTGTGTTTGAATGTCTCATGCTTTTCTTAAAGCACTCTGAGCTGCCCCTGTTTAAACCGTGCTGGAAAAAAAAAAAAAAACAGACAGTTTCGTGGCCTGTGGGCAAGATGAATCAACAGGTCATTCCTCAAACAGAAGAATGCATTTACTTTTCACTCCTAGTTTCCCACCCTCAGGCCTCGGGACAATTAGAGCCACCGTCCCGGACGTGGCAGGCGTTTCAACGCCGCTTCATCCTCCGGGACATTTACGTTAATTGGATCACGCCCACGTCGCGCCACGTGGTCCGAGCTCCTGCACACCATTGGCTGCGGAGACGCGACTTGAAGGGTCTAAAGAAGTTGTCCGGCCCGGCGGATGCAGCTGTCCAAACCAGTCCCGGCTCTTCACCCGCGGGGGGCAGCGAAAAAACCGGAGGCGGTGTGGTGAGCAGGAGACCTGAGGTGGAGGCCGTGTGAAACCCCCCCCCCGTCCCCCCGCGTCCGAGTCCGAGTCCGCGTCCGAACCGGCTGGCCTGCGAGCCTTTTGGCCGCTGTTTACCGGGAAACATGAACGGCCACCTGAACGGTTGCCATAACAACTTGCTGGTCGACGAGGACTGCTTCCTCTTCACGTCGGAGTCGGTCGGTGAGGGACACCCCGGTGAGTTGACAATGAAATGACCCTTAACCTTCCGGTCTGAGAGGTACCGTGTGCCCCCCCCCCCTCCCCGCCGGTCCCCGCCGGTCACCGGGTTGTTGTCAGCCTGCTGGTTGCTAAGTACCCTGCTCATCCTCCCCTGCACCTCAGCCAGAAAGTGGCCTGCCCGCTGTACACAGTGGCCCGGCTATATTATATTATATCATATTATATTATATTATATTATATTATATTATATTTTATTTACAACATCCATTTCCCCCCAAGAGCGACAGCAGACCGATCACCGGAAACCGTTTTTTTTTTTTTTTTTTTAACTTTAGCTACACGCTAACAACACGGCGGCTAGCTCCTGAAGCTAACGTCACGTTGGGTTTTTTTTTGTTTGTTTGTTTGTTTGTTTTCTTTACGTGAGTTTCCAACCTGATGTCGGCTGTTCAACCATAAGTTCGGCCGACAGCTCCCGTGCAGCGTTGCATCATGAGAGTCCCACAGAAACCGCCGTGTGATGCGACATGTGGTCGACAGCTGCAGGAGCGGCGGGTCTGTTGATGTTGATGTTGCTGTCCGGTCGGTTAGAGAAACGGACCCACAGACCGTTTATACAAAATGTGAGATTAACGTCGGCGTTAAGCTGCAGACGGTGGTCGCTGTCAAAAGGTGTACCATACGGGTTAAAACCTCCTTCATTCGCTAGTGTGCAATGAAAAGTCCCAGTCCAGAGTTGTAATGTGACAAGTTTTGAGCCTAAAAAACTGCACCTTCAAATATAAAGTGCCAATCATCTTTAATATAAACTGACAGTTTATAAGGCAACACCGTGCGACCAATTGATGGAGTCTAACAGTCCTGCAGTAGATCCTACTTTCATGAAAGTTGCATGTATTTTGTTCACATTGATTCAGCTTCGTGGTAATTTTGGAAGTTGTAGTTTGTGGTGCCGTTAATAAAATGTCCATAAACACGTCTTAAACAGTTCCAGTAAAAAAAACAAACATTATAACCTTCATAAAGAGAGGGTTTATTGCAGAGCTGTTAACTTGTCAGCAGGTTTTTAGTCTTCTATTGGGGCAGTGTGGGCAGCTCCATTTCAACAGATAATAGGCTTACCAGCAGTCCTAAAAATAGGTACTGCAGGGGCTGCTGCTCAACTGTGGGTGTAACATCACAGTCACATCCACATGCTTTATAGTTGCAGCACACTAGAGGCACCTGCAAAGATCAAATAATGTCCAAATCTAGATTTAGACCACCTTCCGTCTTATATTAAACCTTAACTAAGGGATCACCAGTGACTATAGTGTAAATAATAACTTCTAGAATAAATCACTTTTTTGGAAGGTTTTTCCAGAAATGAGAATATCCATTTGCCAAATTTAATTGTGTAGTGTAACAAACAACATGTAATAAGTTTTGTACAATTTGTGCATATTTACCAATAAGCAAAAAAAAAACTAAGATATTGCCATGAAGTTTTTTGTGTGCTGACATGAGTTCTCAAAAATACTAATGTGCTACTCCACAGATAAGATTTGTGATCAAATCAGTGATGCCGTGTTGGATGCACACCTCAGACAAGACCCTGACGCCAAGGTAGCATGTGGTAAGTCTTTAGACAGCAAATCAGGCCAACCATAGAGGCTGTTGAACATGCATGTGTAAGATCAGGCATGTGGGAAAACAGAGGTGAGATTGGCCTAATCACATTACTCTTTTTATATAGCTTAATATGATTCCTCTATTGAGACATGTTTTCTGGTGTATCTTATGGTGCCTGTGAGTTACAGCTCCATTTCAACCAAATTGTTTTTAGGAACTGAGGGGCCCCTGGAAGTCTCTGGGAATAAATCAGGAACTAAAAGTCCTCATTGCACATTTTTATAGTGTTCTCGGTTTCACGGAGATACATTTTGAAATTGCTATGTGGTGCATACCTCCAATACACCAGAGATGCAGTTTATGAAAGCTGGAAAAGCTTCAAGTTTCAGGAAACTTGAAATTTCAATTATTCAATGGACTGGATGTTTGAATTGCAAATTTGTTTAATTTGCTCTTTGCTTAGAGTGTTTACGGTAACCTCCAGCTATTTATTAATGTAGCAGTTTGTCAGCTGTAGTTTTAACTGACAGGCGGTTAAGGTAAGCATGTTTAACATTGTGGCACACACTTTGACAATTTGAATCTGCCCCAAAATAGGCCACCTGCCACCGATTAATGTCATATCATCCAAATAGGGGGAAAAGACTTACAGTTCACATCCTGGATCAAGCCCTAAAGTTTATATGGTTGCTTTATATGTTCATAGTAGAGCTGCCACAATTAGTTGATAAGTTCACAAGAAGATGTTGTGTTGGACATTTTTCACTGTTTTCTGATGTTATATAGACCAAATGATAAATCGATGAATTGAGAAAATAATTGACAGATTAATCAACCATGAAAATAACCATTAGTTGCAGCCCTAGCTGGTAACAAAGGTTTAACATTCTACATTATCAACATGTCTTTAAACTTAAAAATTTATAAGTAAAATGATTTAAAAAAAAAAAGTATAATATATAAATATTTAAGAATTGTCACTTACTTTAACTTACTTAAGTTACTTAAACCTGCTTCAGTTTGACAGCCAGTGTACACAATTCCCTTTGACCTACTTGTTCTTAATGATTTATTATACTTAGTCTTACTCCCATCCCTAACACTGCATGTCATTGTGTCCTCAGAGACTGTTGCTAAGACCGGGATGATCCTGCTGGCAGGGGAGATCACCTCCAGGGCCAATGTTGACTACCAGAAGATTGTCAGGGACGCAATCAAACACATAGGCTATGACGACTCCTCCAAAGGTACAGTGGTGAAAGTTGGTAACTGCGAGTGTGGTTCAGTTTGAGATTCATGCAGTTAAAACCTCTGTCTTGTGTACAGACTTCAGCTTTGCTCAGTGCAGTTACTCAGGTTTGTGTCAGTGAGTATGAAGATTTACACATGAGATTGCATCAAACCACCCCGAAAGGTTTTATAGATCGTGGAGAGTGCGTTCAAAGTTGTAGTAGCAGTGGTACCAGTATTGTAAAATATCCCACAATGCATTGTAAAAAGTGATCAATAGCCAATAACCAAGAGCTAAATAGTAGTGAGTAAGTGAATGGTTTTGACAGTCTAAGTAGATGAACCAGATAGGCTACCTGTTCAGGATTTGCAGAAAGTTATGTACCTTTTTCAGGTTATATCCGGTTCCTCCAGACTTAAAATACATGTTTGATTGAGACTTTAGTGCCATGATGAGGATTGACATGTAAAACAGTTTACTGAGGCTCAGGCTGTCTTGTTCTACAGGCTTTGACTATAAGACCTGCAATGTGCTGGTGGCTTTGGAGCAGCAGTCCCCTGACATTGCTCAGGGTGTTCATCTGGATCGAAAAGAAGAGGACGTGGGAGCTGGTGACCAGGTCGGAGGCTTCATGCGTTTATGTTTGTTACTGCCACATCTCTGGCTCCCGTTACTCAGCTGTGGATCAAACACAAAGTTTATGATGTTATTTTGACTTCTATTCATGCTGTGATTTGTGACTGCACTTCTCACAGGGTCTGATGTTTGGATATGCCACTGATGAGACGGAGGAGTGTATGCCCCTCACTATTGTCCTGGCTCACAAGCTCAATGCCAAGATGGCCGAGTTACGCCGGAATGGGACTCTGCCGTGGCTCCGACCCGATTCCAAAACTCAGGTTAGACAAGGAAACATTAGCAAGACAATGATGTCATCACATCAAATATTATACAGCTGTAAGGCATGGGAGTCTTTTAGGAAAAAGTGCACATCAATTACAATGATATATTTACATTACTTAAGGCAAATATTTGTTTCTGCAAGCTGTTTTGCATGTATTTGTGAAAACGTGTAAGGCTCTGACTCCCTGGACTCACACTAAGCTCTTATCCTGTTTACTAATATTTATCCTTTTTTTTTTTTTGGTTTTGATTTCTTTTTTTCCTCCCCCTCAGGTGACTGTTCAGTACAGGCAGGATCGAGGCGCCATGGTGCCGTTGCGTGTCCACACTGTTGTGGTCTCTGTGCAGCACGATGAATGTGTAAGTTTGGATGAGATGTGCCATTGTCTGAAGGAGCAGGTGGTGAATGCGGTGGTTCCCAGTGAGTACCTTGATGATGAAACCATATACCACCTGCAGCCCAGTGGCCGCTTTGTCATTGGAGGACCGCAGGTGAGACAAGAACTACTTTAAAGTCTAAACCTCTTTAGTTCTCCTGCACAATCACACCAAGATACTTAAAATTTAAACTTGTTATTCATGTTGTCATATGTCTTAAATGTACATAAACCTCAAACTCCAGTGTTCCTTCCCATAGGGTGATGCTGGTCTGACTGGGCGTAAGATCATTGTCGATACTTACGGAGGTTGGGGTGCCCACGGAGGTGGAGCTTTTTCTGGGAAAGACTACACAAAGGTAGATCGCTCTGCTGCCTATGCTGCCCGCTGGGTGGCCAAATCTCTGGTGAAAGCTGGGCTCTGCAAGCGAGTGATGGTCCAGGTGAGCATACAATATATGACTGTGTTAAAGTGATAATATATCACAGTATCAAAGACTTAAAGGCTTAGGATGCCTGATAAAAGTTTGACGTTTCCTACTCAGCGAGAGCAGCGATTGTGGTCCGCTTGAATTAGTCACTCAGGCACCATCCTGTTGCCTGTCAGAATCTGCAGCAAAAGTGGCCTGAAGTTTTTTTGTGGATGTATTCTAATTTTGTTTGGGCATTTTTTGTTATGTCAGACCTCACTATTCATGTGTGAATTTGTCAGGATGCCACTAAAGTGTGTGTGTGTGTGTGTGTGTGTGTGTGTGTGTGTCCTTGTACAACTATCTTTTTGAGAACCAGTTTGAATTGTAGACCATGGGAGTTTTGGAAAGTGAGGACATTTTGGCCGGTCCTCACTTTCTGAGACCCCTTAACTTGAGGGTTAAGACTTGGTTTTAAGGTTCAGGTTAGAATTAGGTTTAGGTTAGGGTGAGGGTTGGGATCAGGCATTTAGTTTTGATGGTTAACTTTAGGGTAGCTGTAAAAAACGTGTGTAACATAAACCTGACATGGATGCCTTCAATTGGGTTATTAAAGAATAATTCATTACTAAGTATAATGAGCAGGACATTATTACAGTTGTAAAATAAAGTTCTCAGTGCTCTTACAGTATGCGGACAAACTATGAAATGGAGACAGTTTCTAAATGACCATGAACAGGTCTTTGGCTTTTCTGTACTAACATTTCTCATTACTTACTGCAGCCATGTATGCTGCAGTTTTCTAAATGTGTGCAAAATCTTTGACAACTGTTGTAGGTATCTTATGCTATTGGACTTGCCCATCCACTCTCCGTCTCCATCTTCCACTATGGGACCTCCCAGAAGAGCGAGAAGGAGTTGCTGGACATAGTGAAGAAGAACTTTGATCTCCGTCCAGGAGTTATCGTGAGGTATCCTGTGGTGTCTAATTCCACATTTTAGCTGACAAACATGTAATTAAGATCCCAATTATATAAGTTTTAATCATACTTCAGGTTTCTATAAATTATGATTTTATTTCTGTCTCAGGGATCTTGACCTGAAGAAACCCATCTACCAGAGCACAGCAGCTTATGGTCACTTTGGTCGTGACGTCTTTACATGGGAGGTGCCCAAGGTGCTGAAATACTGAAACCCCTCCTTCTAATCTCCCAGCAGGCCTTAGGTGTACTACAGATAAGCCTGTGTTTTTGTCTACCTCCCCTTCTTTTCCTGCCCCTTCCTCCTCACACACACACAGCCACATCACTACAGCCTCTACTACATTTACTACATGAGAAGATGCTTTATCCAACGGTTAGTATTGTCCACATCCCCAAAAGAGAACCGTAGTATTTCAGATGCCAAGATATTCAATTGAACAGACAGGTTGGAGAAATTGTGTGTACAGATCTGAGCAGTGCTGCCAGATTTTATTTATCTTTGTTCTGGCGACTCACCTCGTTTATTTGTATGATTAATGGTCATCTAGTTCCTGACACTGCTAGTCAAGAATGCAATAACTTGTATCACCACAAATCGGATCAGAATTATTGACAGTGTATATTTATAGCACATTTACAAAAGGACCATATGGATATTTACCAGTAATGATGGTGTTTTTATAAGAAATATCTAGTATTCCTCAGCTTTTAAATTCAGAATCTCACTGCAGTTGTAGAAGTGATGAGTGGTTGGCATCCTCTGTTGCTTTGTTGGGTTACATCAGCTCTGCTCCCCTCAAAGCCCTCATCATCTTTATGTTTGAGATTTTGATTGCACAAATAGGGTCAAGCACTTGTTGAGTGATATAAAATCTGCTAATTTTCTTATGCGTGCTGTCCCTTTAGGCCATTTTTTCCCCCTGACTTTTTTCAGAGAAGTCAGAAGCTGCTAATGACCTCATGGTTATGTTGGGCTGCACCATGAAACCACTACATTTTTGTAATGTATTTTGTTGGTTTAAATGTCATGTAAATGTTCCAAATGATGTTAAATGTGTCAATTTTCTACTGACTAAGATGAAGGCAAGGTACAGTACTCGCCTGCCATGATTTACTGATGCTGGGTGTAACTACATAGAAACCCAGGCTCAGTTGTCTCTGTACAGGGGCTGCCTTTATCCCGTGGCATCACCGTACTTGAAGTAATTTATAAGATTGCGTTTGACTATTGTGGGACCGAACAGTTTGACCAGCAAAGCGTGACGTGTGCCACAAGTTTTTGGATTAAAAAACTATTCTCCATCCGGCCACACACGTTTAGTGTCCACATACGTTCTGTCTCACCTGCACACAATGTGCAAGGTGAACTGGCATAGAAGACGATGAAGAGCAGAGTCATATATACAGACCAAGACAATGAGATAAGAGGCAGTGCACAGTCAGCTTAGTGAATGTAAGACATGGTATTACTGCTCTGGTCTTCTTGGCAGGGTTACTTTGTACAAATGAGGACTTGTGATCAGATATGTTATTTAATGCTAGTATTTTGAATCTTTCACTGGAATTGCACAGCACATTGATTCTTAGAGCTACCAAACATGGAAAAGGCTTCTGTTTTCAATGTTACATGTACAGTAATTCCCAAATGAATGTTGAGCTTTCAGCTGAAGCTTTTCTTTTTATTTATTTATTTGCTTTTAAATACGTATTGTCATGGATGGCACAAGTCTGATACATTTTTTTTTTTTCCTGATAGTACACTTAACCAACCCTAAAAGTTAAAGAGTTTACTTACAGGAAATTCAGATAAATTGAGGAACAATGTGTGCCAGAGACACAGATCAGATTTGAACCCAGGACTTTGTGTGTACACAGTATATGCCTTCAAATGCTTCCCTAGTTTCTCTGTACTCCTAGACCTGAATCCTCACAGTATATTTGAAGATTTAAAGGGAAACAATTTTTCAACCAGCTTTGTATCATTACAATGTTGATAGTATATGCAAATAAGCAAAGTTTAACTTTGTCTGTTTAACCTGGATTTGCCAGTAAATGTCCGACAGATGATGTTTCACAGGGAGCTCTGGGTGCAGGCCACATGGAGGAAAGGTAAAAATGTATAATTTGCATATACTACCAACATTGTAATGATATAACACTGGCTGAAAACCAGCAAAAGTTTCCCTTTTTGTGTCGAAGCAATCTGTAAGCTTGGGTGAGATTCACATTTTTAAAATAACCACCGTTGGTACCTGGTCTGAGCTGTGTTAGACCTACACACAGTTATAAAAATGTCTCATCCTGTAGCTAGGTGGCACTCTGTCTCCATATGTTATTTTTTTTTCTACTCTGATAACACGGATTGTCACTGTGGTTCCTTTACTGTACTGCAGAGAAACCTCAGCTAGGAGCCATGTAGTGATGAGAGCATTTTAGGTTAATCCATGTCTCTGTGCTCCACAGGCGAGACAAACGATTGGTTGGTGTTGTACAGAGAAACCAGCCTGTTTACATAGTCTCCTGTAGGGGAGTTTGAGGAGCAATCTTTTCTTCTGTTGAATAATTTTTGAAATGATAAGTGAGTCTGTCAGTGTGGTTGCTGAATGTGTAAAAGTGCCTTTTCTCATTTTCTGCAATGCCCCTATCCCCTACCCCCAAATTTCTGACTCCTTACCCGTTGATCCTGCCCCCCATCCCAGTATTCCCTCTTCAATCATTAATACTGAGGAGTCTGATTTATTGTTCTCTTTTAAACCCTTCAAATAAACTGCACTCTTTCTTGTGCTCATGGTCTGTGCTTTTGGCTGTTCATTTAGTATCATAAAGCACATTTATGTGATTCCATGTTAAGGTCATACTGTGGATGGAATCCAAACTTGTGTCATGAACCTTAATGAGTTAAAATTATCACTTATATACAGTTGTTCTTGCAACAACCAATGACAACATGTTGTAAATGGAAATAAAAATGGTAAAACATGAAGGCAGAAGTAGATCTTAGTATAAATAGGTTGCAGAGAAACACTAGCGCAGAATATAAATTCAGTGAAAAAGTAGTTTCTATTCTGGCTTTAATTGTTGTTTTACTGTGTGTTATATAGAATGACTGACTGCTGTTTAACAGCAGCAACATACTTATACATGCCTTTACACTCACTAATACTATATAAAAAATAGCCTGGGAACCAGACGAATCTGCAAAAACATATTATATTTGTTCTGGTAGTTGCAAATTAGTCTGGCGATGCCAGGCTATATAAAAACTACTCAAACCTCAAATACTTGAGATCAGGTTCAGAAACCATTACAACTAAACTTATTAATTATCAACATGTTTGGGATTTAGACCTGTGAATAGAGCAGAGCAGAGGGCCAACAAAATACAGAGTGCTGTTGTGAAATATTGTAGGCATGTCAGTCTATGTCAAATTCATATACAGGAGATCAATGTGAAAGATTTTTAAATGCTACAGCAAAAGAGAAGTCCAATCAAATGATGTTTCATAGCCCATATTATACACCATACAACTTAACATTTATTTAGATAATTCTCCTAAGATCTTCTCACTGTAAAGATTACAAGAATTCGATCAAGCCATGAAACTTTATATATAGAATAGAGGCTATAGAGTACAAAAGTCTTCGTCATGAGTTCAGAATAATTGTGAAACATTTCTTCTTTTTATGCTAATCATTCAACTTTCTGATCCCACAGTGAATCCTTCATATCTTTTAAACATGCCTTTTACTCCTGAAGTTCAAATAATCCCATTGTATATCATGTTATCAAGCTAAGCACTGTTTTTTTCCATTTAATGCAGACAGTATATACAACTCAAAATCACAAAATGCAGTAAGATTTCAAATCAGTATCTGAGAAAAATACTATCAGATTGCCACAGGAGTCGAGCAGTTAGAGAAATATTGCAGTTTGACGTTGAAAGATCTGGGTCAACCATGGGGGCACCGAGGATGACTCATATTTTCAGTCCCACCCTGAAAAGAGACATTTGGAGATATTTTATATGGTGTTGTATGTTATATTTCTCACAAACGTAATCATAAAATTCGACCCACCTGAACATTTTACAGTGTGTTGGAGTTGAGAGGCTTCCAAGCATATTTCTGACAGTAAAACACAGTCTGTAGAGAGAAGACACAGGTCGATAGTGATCACTACTGAGCATCCATAAGCTCAACACATTTACAACTTAATAGTCATTTACTCACTCCACATTTGAGGGCAGTCTTGATGTCTCTGCAGCTGTACGTTGTCAAAGTGCATGGGTCTGAGTGGAAAAACAGGGACATTTAAATTATAATTTATTTGTTGAGAGAAAGAAAATGAATTAATTTGGATAATTTTGATCAATCATCCTTTATCAAATGAACCAATGCTTGTTATACTTAAAAAATGTGACCAAATGTGTTCTGTTTTATTGTAATTGAAAAGAGGCCTTTTAAATTGTTGAACATGTTGTAACTAATAACATTACCGATGGCTGCATTTAATGTAGGGCTACCAGTTCGGGGGCCTTATGGCGTTTCTGGTTTGCTCAGTGGCACGATTTACTACCGGGATACCTAAATGGAACAGACCCATCTTTTATGTTTTTTAATTACACCTGGGCATCTCCTGCTATGACAAGACCTAATGTGGGAAAAGGTCTGCATTAAAAAGTTTGAACTAGTGAACAGGCAAACAAAAGTTAAATGAAGATGAAGCCCTGCACACATCACTTTAGGAGAGGCAGACTGACCCACAAGAGGAGCCTCCTGCCCTTTGCACAGGTGGATGAGAGCACAGATGGCCTGAGGGGTGGCGTAGCTCAGGATGGCGTCCAGCACCGTCTTGCTAAACTTGCCAATGACGGCCTCACACTGATCTCGGTAAGAGGAGGGCAGAATGTGACAAATTTCCTTCAGCAGCTTGATCACGGAATCCTGCAGAGGAAATGGGAAATGAGAAAGGTGAGTGTGCCTCATGTTGGCAGTGCTGTCTGGAGACATTTGGTCTCAACTTACGTGTGTCTGTGTGGGTGTGGTTGACAAAGAGATATTGTGTTTGTTCGTGTGCACATGTTCCTTTGCTGCATGAGCGTGACCCACCTCAGTCCTTTCTTTAGGCAGCAAGTCCTCCAAAGTCTTGACAAGAAAAATGCAGAAGGAACATTGCGATGTGGGCTGCACCTGTGTGACAGACACAAACAGCAGCGGGAGATCAAACTGGGGCCCTTCCACATATGTTTCTTTTCAAATGTGTCCCTCTAAGTTGTACTTTACAGACATTTTCACTCGTCACGGCAACCTGAAGGGCCTCCTTGACAAAATAGCGGAGCATCTTCTCCTGCTTCTCGCAGGAACCACAGAGCCCAATGATTTTGCAGACCTCCGCTGGTTTCTACAGAGAAAGAGATGGGACGGTGCATGTTGAGTATAAACCTCTCAGTAGCATCAGAAACACAGAGACAGCAAAGACTACAGAACACACATTATTTTATTATTGATATTATTATGACAAACTCAATGCAGAGGATGAATCCAACCTACCACAGCAGCAGTAATGAAGTTGATGACCACAGGAAGCATCTTCTCCACCTCTTCTTTGCAGAGTTTGGCAGTAGTAGCTGGCCCAGGCAGGTGGTCACACACACTTTCAATGCCATTCATGATTTTTTTCTGAAAAAAAGTGCTGTATCAGGTGTGTGGTTTTTAAACTTGGTCATCGGGACAATGTGTCTATTAAGGGTGAGTTGGTGTAATGCCCATATATAAACATAAACATGATTTCAGAAGACATGCAACCTTATTCCCTCTGCCAACCACAATCAAAAGGTCAGAAGATTGAGTGCTATTAGTACTGCAAAATTGTTTTGTCAATGCTGAGTTACTCTGTGAAAAAGGGCGCCAAGACATTACTTCCTGGCAAGATCAAGTGCATTAGTGCAATGTTTTAGAAGTCCTTCACAGTCAGTGCTCTCTTTTTCTTTGGGTATCCATTAGTAAGACATGCAGAGATTGCGAAACTTGAAACAGGCAATAAGATAGTGGGCAAACAATGTCAGTTGCATTCCATCTTTGTGCAACAAGTACCAGGCAAAGCCAGTCGCATTATGGCTGGTCAAAATCACCCTTAAAAGGAAGAGTTTTAGCTTTTACCTGTGAGGCAAAAACTGAAGCTGCCTAGAATAAAAGCAACAGACATACAAAACTTAGGCTATGTGATTAAATACATAAATTGTTAAATAAATAGATAACTTACCAAAACTTCTAGCAACAGAGTTGGTTTTATTGAAATTTCTTTTTATTAAATAATCAGATCATGTCACTTTTTATGACAGTGGAGCTGTCACCCGTCCCGCCCCCCTCACCTTTCAGCCAATCACGGGCCTCCTAACAGGCTCATCAATGGGCACATGGATAAATAAAAATGCACTTAAACCTAAAATCCTGCTAACAGTCAATTAGCCCTACTATAAAAATAAAAACTTCAACATAAATGTTTGAGTTTTGCTAAGTTTTTAAGCTATTTCACCATTTATTGGTTCCCTAATGTATTTGCTCATATGATTTTCTGTTTCATACTAAATATGTATGTTTGTGTTAATTTAATATCGGTCAATTTGTAGTTCCATGCACAAGTATTAAACTGTTCAAAGGGGTTGGTTTCAGTTTTATATAGTAAGAACTGGAGATATAAGACAAGTTTTTTGCTGCCACTCCAGTACAATGGAGGTGAAGGGCATTTGTCAGGTGGTGCTCTTAGGATAACATAGCTTCCCTCTATGAGAAGACTTTGTTTACTGCAATGTCTAAAACTTTTTAAGACTTTTAAATCATGAGATAGAGATACATTAAATCATCATCAATGCTTTTAAGGTGGTAATTCCTAGTACATCAAACCATATATATAATTTATACTAGAATACAGTGATGTATTATCCATACTAGTTAGCAGTTCTCTAAAATGTTGCTTACATGGTATAATCACAGAACTGAGGCAAAAGTTTTTTAATCACAGCTACCCAATCCCAACTCACAGTTTTCACTAAAATAATGGTTAATGTGAGTGGCAAAATGATTCTCTATAATGGTGTGTGATTCAAAACAGTCAACCAAGAATTAACCAGTTTTCTCTTTGGGCTCATATGGGACTTCCCACAGATCAAATTAAGCTAAGAAGAAAGAGGATCTTTGAGGTCAGGTGAGAAACAAAAACGGCTTGTGACAATTTATTTCAGTTTTCGTTAGACATAGAAAAAAGGAAGTGGCTTAGCACTGAAACAGAAAGGGGAGCTTTCTTTCAATGTGTGTGTGTGTGTGTGTGTGTGTTTGTTCACTGTATGCACGACTGATTACAAATTATTTGCATCTCTGAATGTGAAGAATGTGCTTCAACTGATAATAGAAGAGGTGGAACATAACATAACATAAGTTTTTTTTTTTTTTTTTATTTATTTAATGAAAACTATTCAACCACAGATCTTAGCAAGCGCTTGAGATAACACAGTGTGCATTTTAATATTGATTTATGATTATGGACATTGACAGTATCAACAATAATATCAGTGAGCAAATATTAATGTAAAATGGAATGTGTTTGCTGCTTAGTCAACCACTGTACTCACCTGGAGGTCTGCATTGGAAAACAGGTCAACAAGGAGTTCAAATATTTGGGTGCAGTCCTGGCAAACGTCCCCATTCTGAGTATAAAGTCAAAGTCACATAATGAAACTAAATTAACGCCTTAAACTGTTTGCCTCATTCTAAGTTGTTGAGTGCCTGAGATACATTTGTGAACGATACTTCTAGTAGCCGCATCAGTTCCACTAGATTCAAAACTGTACAGTAGAAAAACATGTGAAAGTTTTATACTTCTTGGAGTGGAAGTGTGCCAAAATTAAGGGACTTCCTGATTTTGAAGAAAATGCAAATCTCAGTTCTCTCTGCAAAAAGTCAACACAACTTCCTTAAATATGTCACCTTTACACTTCTAATGTCCTTGTGTACAGTTTCAATAATTGCAGGGTTTCTCTTAAAGAATGAAATGATGGTGTTCTGTACACATAGTTCTGTAGTGCCATCATTATGCCTCCAAAATGGCAGTGGTGGAAAGTAACTGTACATCTATTTAAGTACTATACTTACTGTACTGTACTTTTACAGTTTTGAGGCACTTGCATTTTCCTTAAGTATTTTAATTTTATGCTATTTTACATTTGTAATTCACTTAATTTCCGAGAGAAATATTGTACTTTTTTCCATTAACTTTACAGATTAGAGTTTACATTAAAAAAAAAACAAAACATGTGATCAGTTCATAAAATACAGAATAAACCATTAGTTTGCAATGTTTTTGCTTGTAAGCCCTTAATAATTAAACAGTGTATAGTTGGGGCTTCTTGAGATGTTTCAGAATGATGTTGTTCCACCAAAGAGGGATTTTGACTAAACTTCTGACATGGTCGATCTAACTGTATATAGAATAGTTAAAACTAGCTCAACCTCCACCAGCTATGACAGTAAAATGTTAATTCAGCATTGATGCAGCAGTATTAATAATCTAATAATGTCAGATATAAGGATATATCAGCCACATGGGCAAAACATGTAAATTTGTTTTAAAACTTTAAGTACATTTTGATGATAATACTATTGTACTTCAACTGAGGTAGTATCTTGAATTAATGACAGTATTTTCCCTGTGCTGTATTGGTACTTTTACTTAAGTAAAGAATCTGAATACCTCCTCCACCAGTGCAGAATAGGGTGTTAAATGCATTATAACATACAATTTTAGCACACAATATATAAAATGTTTTCATTAACCATATCTAAGAATTCATGGGAGATTCCTGAATGTCTTTATAATTACAAGTATGTGTTTCTTAAAATTATATTTGTTGTTTGGTAAGTCATGTTTCACGTTTTCAGTCAGTAGGTATGTATGTAACACAAGCATCACATTGTGAACCTGCACATCATATTCAAATGTGTGTGTTTTATTTTAAGATATAATTTGGTTACAAGAAATTAAAAAATCATTAACTTACTGCTGTCAAGGCATCTGGAACATTTTGCAAACCATCGATTTGAAAAGCAGAAGTCGGAGCTGTAGGTGGAAATATTCATCATTAATAATCCTCATTGTAATATATCTCATCAGTCGACATTTCACTTCGTAATTCATCATCTTAGTACAATTGATCACAGTCTCACCACAGCCTTCAAGACAAATGAAGAGAAGCAAAGCAATCTTGAGCAAGGCCATCCTGTGTTATTTTCAGGCTTTTAGTTGAACGTCTTCCCTGCTGAAGTCTGTTCAGGGAACTGTGAGTGAAGCTTATATTTGACAGGGCCCACCTGCCACCTGTAGCCCCCACCAACCAGATTTTAAAGGGGGGGGAAAACAACCTAGTGCCAGTCCGATAATATTTCTTTTCAGCATAGCGGAACTGGGTTTTTTCACTGGCTCTCAATAAGCTAATATTAGTTAAGTTTCACATCCTCAAACCAAGCTGCAAAAACTTGGTTTGGTTTGGTTAGTTTGGTTCATTCTACCTGTGAATACAGACATATATTTTCCAGTGTTGTCTGTATAATATCAGCCTTTCTAATATAAACGTTCACTGAAGTGTATCTCAGGACAAAAAGGCCTTGTTGCCTCATCCCTCTGTTGTATACTATTTAAAATTATAACTTACTATATGTTCAGTACCATGAGCCCACACTGAGACTAACAATCGTTTCACCACACTGTAACTGATTCATTATCTCATATGATGCCGCTGCTTTGAAACAGCCCTCTCAGTTTCCCAGAAATTGTACTGTATCAGCAAGCAGTCAGTTCTACTTCAAATCTCATCATTTGACATCTTTTAAACACACACCTCATCCTAAATCTGATGCTTACGCTTTTATAATTTCTTTTAAAGTTTATTTGTACATTTAAAGCTCCTACAGTGTGTAGTGGGGTTACAACCCTTTTTCTTCAAAAGCAGTGTTTTTCTTTTTACTAATCTTAAAAGATAACCACTGATTACCCTGCCATCTTTTTGGACATGGCCATATTACTCTGGCGACTCCTACTGTTAGCTTCAAATAAGACACTGTGGCCGAGAACAATGCATGCATCCACCTTCCTGTTTCACAGACCTGACCTGGGGAGACTGAGATGATGCTGAAAGCAGCACATAAAGTACACCAGTTTTTTTACTGTGATAGCCTCCTTTTTCTACAAACTGAAAACTTTTGTCATTAAAATAATCTGAAAGATGCTATAAACACATAAGTAATGTACACAAAGGGGCTTTAACATTTTTTAGGGCTAGCAGTACCTGTACAGTTTGTACAGACATTCATGTTCCCCAGAAGATGTCATTTGTGATTTTAAGTGAAATGTCTCTGCAACGCTATTGCTTTAGACATTCACGTCCCTCTCAGGATTCATTATTATTATTATTAATAATAATAATAATATATAACTTTTGAGATCCCTTAACTTTTCATTTAGCGCCATCATCATGTGAACATTTAATTTGTCCAATATTTTGGGCTTATGACCAAATACCTGCAAAACCAGTGACATTCCCCGAAGCCTCAGTTGTACTATGTGTTTGATACTAATTAGCAAATATTCAACTAAGGTGGTGAACATGGTAAATATTATACCTGCTTAACATCTGTTAACACTGCATGTGTGAGCATGTTGCCTCCTGGCTTTAGCATTTAGCTGAAAGCCCTGCTGTGTCTCAGTACAGCCTTGGCTGTAGATTCCCAGTCTTAGGCCAAAAGCCATAATCAAAATAAAACACAAAGAAGGCCTTACCTGTTTACAGGTAGGGCAGGGGGTCTAGAGATAAAATCTAAAAGGATTCCTTCAAGATTTGGTTTTATGTGTATCAGAGTCCATCCATCATTTCTAAAAGAAATTTCCTATTCCACCTGCAGGAGGCTGGAGCCTGTCCCAGCATGCTTTGAATGAGAAGTATGGTGCACCCTGGACAGGTCGGCAGTCTATAACAGACCTCACATTTTTCTGTAAGCTTGACAATTGTATTTTTACATTTTCAATTTTAAGCTTGACTCTAGCCTTTGGCTGGTTAAATGAAACCTTTCATGGCTCTCAAGCATCTGCGCTCTCAAGCATCTGCAGCTGGCTTATTATCTAAACTTCTTTATGTGTGTGTCTAGAGGACCAGTGAGAACATTTTTAGAAATTAAAATGATAAAACGTGAAGCGGAAGTAGGTCTCAGTGGAAAGCGGCTGCAAAAATGATCACATCCTCAAAGGTACTGTGTTTGTTCTTGTACGTGTGTTCCTTCACTGCATGAGTGTGACTCACCTCAGTCTTATGACAAGAAAGCAAGCATTCCACAATCATGATAACAAATTGGCTTGATGATTGACTGACATAGGTAGCAGAGGGAGTTAAGCACAAAGAGATCAAATTGTGGCCTTGTCACAGATAATACTGTTCTTTTCAAATGTCAAATGTATTTTTGCTTTTCATATCAGCCTCAGAGATCTTGACATAGTAGCTGGGCAGCTTTTTCTGCTTTTCAGAGGAGTCACAAAGCCAAGGTCTCTCATTTTCCTTAATTTAGTTGAGGCTCCATGATGTCATCTCCATATCAGCAATTACCAAGGCTTAAACTTGAAATGTTGTCACTTCACCCAGATTACAAAAAAGCAGGTTTTTCCATTTATCTCAGTCTGTATCTTGTCATGCGGATAACTTTTTATGTGGAAAGGTTTTGAGACATCCCTCTCTGATTTCTGCTGCCAATCCTCTAACAAGGAATTTTGTCTGTGGTGTTTTGAACAAAGTATTCACAGAAAGGGGTAATTACCCTGAGTAACCGGGACACTGGTGTTATGTCATGCACCTTTTGTTGTTGCACCTTGATACTTTGCATACTACTTACTTGGACCTCTTGAGTCCTTTTTAACACTCAGACTGTCCTGGACTTTGTCGCCCCCTATAGAGACAACATTTTGAACTTGTATTGCTGTCCTTTTTATCTGAAACCATATCCCATATGAAATCAACCACATGCAGCCTTTATATCATTCCAACTAAGTTTCTTAAAGAGGTTATTGACACAGCTGGCCCGGTATTTTGTTGATTGTTAATAGCTCCTTAGAAAAGGGCATTTTTCCATTTATTTTTAATGCTGTGGTCCAGCCTCTTTTAAAGAAACCCACCCTTGATCCTACTGTTCTTAACAATTTTAGGCCAATTTCTAAGCTTCCTTTTTATCAAAAGTGTTAGAAAAAGTGGTTTCAGCCCAGCTTTTAGCTTTTATGTATCATAACAGCATCTTTGCAAAGTTTTTGTCAGTTTAAGCTTTGAACCTCACATCATATCATAAGTGAAGAAATCTGCCCTGTCTTACCAGAGCCATAGAGAGCAATAGAGAGAAGCAACTAAAACTTGAGCAAGGCCACCAACTAGATTTTGAGACAAAAGAAAATGTTTGTAAAATGTTTTTCTCCCCATTGTCTATCATGGACTCCCAATATTTAGACCTAAGCTATCATTCAGCTCACTACACTTTCAACTTGATTTTCAGGCCCAGATTCTCTGTTGCTCCTTTGTAGCTGCCTCTTAAACCTGTGGTAAATCCTGCGCCCCTGGAAAAATTCCTGAACATGTAAAAAAAAAAAAAAATCCAGGCACCACACCCTGGTTCTTCAGAATTGGGACTCATGTATGGCTTCTTTCTTTGTGCTGGAAAAACTACTTTTACATTTTACTTCCTATTACTGCTCGTGATGTCTTTGTTCCACTTGATGGCAGAATTAAGAACAGAGGACATTATATTCCTGTGTCAGAGCCAGAAAAATGGGGCGGGAAAAGTGCCCACAAAAGATGGTGACAAGCACGAAAAACAAAAAGCAGGCATGTTAAGAGGCTAAGTTGAACATACTAGCATTCAGCCTCAGAGTGCAGCTGAGAATAGCTCATAGTAAAGTATATAGTTAATCTTGTATTGTTGAAGGTTGCACACAGTCTGACAATATAGAGCTACACAAGTTGAGGTTGAGATGCTCTACAACAGCCACTGAACAGAGAGTAAACGTTTCCAGTGTGCAAAAACATGGCTGCTTTCTCTGGTGCCACCCTCAGGCTGAACTTTACATTTCTTGCCCACATGGTACGGGTCTAAGAATGGGTCTAACAAACCTGTCTCCAATTTCTTTTTTATGTTGTGAATTATGATCAAATTTGTTTTCTAGATATATTTCCCTGAACTGCCTGAAACACAGAGAACACTCGCTGAAAAAGACAAACTGACTTCCTATTATCATACTACTATGTATGTTGTGTCAACCAGACAGTTTAACATGGTTTCAGTTTAACATGGTTTACCTACCTGAGACATCACATCATGATCGTGTTTCTCCCTTTTTTCCCCAGTAAACTCCATAGTCTCTTCTAGCAGGAATGAATATATGTGAGTGTATCGGATGTGTTTTGCTGTGTACCGTCACTTTTTCAAAAGGATGAGTTGTTGAATTGAACAGTTATTGTGCAGTCAAAAATACAGGTGCTCTAGATTAATGGCATGTACAAGATTTCCCCAACATGTCTCTTGATTTATCTTTATGACCAGTAGTTTATGGTAGTGCAAGTGTGTTATTCCAGTAATTCAAAACTCTGCAGCAGGTCTTAGAGTAGTAAAAACCTAGCCTGGCATTGCCAGACTAATTTGCAAATGCATATTAGATAAAACAGTTGAGATTGGCTCGCCAGCTTCCAGGTCTGGTGGAAATCTCTCTGAATGAGAGAGGGGCCAGATGTAAAAACATTGATGTTTGTATTGCTACTTTGCTGTTGGTTATTTGAGCACACAGTATAGAATTGTACTTCCTGCTAAGCATATAGTGAGGTAAGCGGCTTATAACACACTTTAAGGGGAAGTAAAAACAAACCTAAAGAAACTAACAATAGAGAGTTTTAGCATTGTGTTCGTGTGCTGTTGACAGATCCTGAAAAGTATCTCAGATGCCAAGTATGTCACAATAGTTGTCTGGGAATAATAGAAGGCAGGATTCCATGACAACACATTTTTCCTCTCTGTTTCTTCCTCCTTCACTCCATTCACTTTTGAAGAATGTCGCTTTTCTTTGTTTTAGCCCAGCTTGTGAAATTATTTTGCCATTCTGCACATCACTGCTCCCTCCATGCCTAGAATTTGCGTCAGAATCTTTAGGTAACCGGCTCCAGGTGAAATTATGGTCTTTTTTGGCCAAATTTAATCCAACTACATCAAGAAGATGCTTTAGCCTTTTTGTTTGTGCTGTTTTAGACTGAGCCGGGGACAACAATCCCCACAAACCCACAAAAGCAAAATCTGTACTATATGCAAAGTTGTACAATTATACTGTCTCACTGGGCTACGCACATCTTTTTTTTTTTATGTCCAATAGTACTATTTGTACATGTACTACTTGACATGGCTCGTTTATCAGCAAACAAAATTCCGGCTAGTTCGGCTGGTGAAGGAGGAAAATCTTCCCATAACTTCCTATCTTTTGGATCAAAAAAGGAAGCAAAGAAAAAGAGAAGAAGAACCCCATAACTTCAGATTGGAGTTTGTCTCTGTGTGAAAAAAAAAAGGAAATGTACATGAAAAAAGAATGAGCTGACCTTGTGTTCCTCAAAGTGGCAGCTAGTTTAGCAAGACGCTACAAAACCAAAATAACACAGTTGTTGACCTTAGACGCAGGTCAAATAATACCCTGAATGCTGTTTATTTAATGGCTTAATAAGGCCTACATTTTTCTCAATGCGCCTGAAAATATGCCAGATGGGGGAACAAAGAGCTGTCATTTCTAAGAACAAGTACATGTGTTCTAATAGTGAAATTGAAAATACCTCTTGCAAGCGCCAGCCAATGCTCATATTTGCTAACCTCCATCAAACTGCCAAACTCAGACATGGCTATTAAAAGAGAAAGCTGCCTTTTTTATTGGCAAGTCTGTCTTATTTCTTTTATGCATGGATGTTTGCTGCAGAACTTTTGTTGTTTAGTACCATTCCTTTTTATTTGCTTTGTGCAAATTGCATCCATGCTTATAAACCCCCAGTTTAGTACGTGGATGGACACAAAATTGGGTTTAATTAATGATAGTGATTTAAAAATGCGATGATGGTCTTGTCAGTATGAAGATAAGATTTCCTGCAAACTCCTTTAATCAGTCTGGGGGAAACCGCCTTGACTTTACTGTTTCCAGTACCACTGCTTCCTTATATGTGCTTAGTAAAGGTGAGGTCTGTATTGTACAACTTTGTATACTAAGTTATTGTTATCATAAATGCCATAAGTGACTCATTCATTGTCCAAAACAGCTTTGCTTCCTGGACCGTGGGGAATTACACTAAGCACTATATGACCTTTGAGGCATTGTTTTTTAGTATTTAAAATCTGGTGTTTTATGAAATTAATCTTTTATTAGGTATACAATTCTTGTTCCATGACTGTGCAGAATTGTTGCTTGATTGTAAAAGCAGAATTTCCCAACAACACGTGTCTGTCAAATACACAAAAAACTGGCAGCTCACTAACCAACCTACTGAAGAAATATGATTTCTTGCTAAACCCTGAGGTTGACTAACGATGTTTCAGCCATTGCTGTTAATTTCTGCTTTTTTGACTTCCTGCTAAGAAGGAACTGGACTTGACTATTGCAACTGTCCTGTGGATGTTGCAAACACAATGATTTGCTGACAGAAAAGTGATCCGATACTTTATTAAGACATAAACAAATTCAAATTAAACACTCATTGAAATTGAACAAAAAAGTGATTAAAAATATTCTTTCCTCAGTCTGCAGGGGGGTTTAGGATTCAAATCTCTCACCTCTTTATTCAAAACACGCAGTTGGAGGAGTCATAATTAAATCCAACGTCCAACAAGATCCTGTAGTCTGAGCTGTGTGTGTAAATCTACAGCTGTAATCTGTCATTGAACATGTTTTTCATAGACAATTAAGATTTTTAAGGTCTTCTAGTGTGTTTTGGGCTTAAATAGTACATAACATTATAGATGATATAATACTCTCTCAAACAATCAGTCAGTTGTAGGCCAGGCTTTTCACGGGCTGATGGACTTTTCTCAAAACTCTCTTCCTTGTTTTGTTATCAATGATAATTTTGCGGACAACCATGAAAAAGCCATTGTCTGTACACCAACCACAAGGCTCCCCACCCAGACAAACACATGCAGTTCAAGGTAAACTTATGTTTGATCGTATATCCGTCTTTCCTTTTCCTCATTGCACAACCATGGCTCACAAATACAACCTATTACTTATTTACCTGTAATGTGTTGGCCACAGAGCATTATGCAGTTAATAAGGCACTGGTTTAAACTCCTAACCACAACCTAACAGAACAGTAAAAAAACAAAAAAAAAAAAAAGAAGAAAAATACAATAAGTGATTTCTCGTTTAATTCAGAGCTTAAGGATGGTTAAGCTGTTATTTTTTCTGGATTTTGTGCAGTTATGTTTAGATCTCTTATCATTTGGAAGAAGTGTGAATTTCTTCCTCTTTTAAAAGACTTTCTCAATTTCATCAGTTTATGTGTGGTAACACTGTAGGCCCTCAGCCTATGACAACATCAGTAAACAAGTCAAAAAAAGAAAAACAAGAAAACTGTCAAAATCCTGCCATCTCTCTACTGTCAGCAATCAATAAAGATAGCAAAATGGCCAAAACATTCTTACAAAAATAAGGGCTAAAAACTGTTTCTCCAGGGGGAAAAAACTGGATCCAGTTATGTCAAAATGATATCATGAAAAAGATTTAGGCATGAAGAAGACACAGTACACAGAATTATTTCTATTTCTTAAATGTCAATATTAAAATTATACTAATGAAAAAGAAAACTATTTTTTAAAATAACTTCACAGTAAAATAGTAAAAACCCAACTTCTAATACTGATGATGTTACTATAATATAATCACTGTTACTGTTACCATGATTACCACTATCACTACCGCCACTGGTAGCACTTGTTGTGCTACTTATTAAATAGTTCTCTAGATAAATCAGATTGCCAGAAACAATAACTGATAAGAATAAGATCATTCAGCGCAGAGACAAGGAAGAAGGAACTGCTCTTTACAGACAGCAGCTTCACCTGTTCAACCCCGGGGGGGCGAGGCCTCGAGAGCTCACACTGAATATAAAGAAGGTGACGATGTTAGACACAGCACCGCTAACTCCAGATCTCCAAGAGCATCTGAAAGCTTCGCAGACACAGGTAACTATACATATATATATATATATATATATATATATATATATATATATATATATATATATATATATATATATATATATATATTGGATGCTTATGTATTTTTTATCTTACATGTTTTTAAACTGACTTCTGTTTATTTGTTTTAGAGATGCTTTTCTCTGTCCTTCTTGTGCTGGGCGTCTGCCTGGTGCCTGCTCACTCCAAACCATCAGGTTGGCAATTTTTTTTTTTACTCTGTGGACACACTTCTAATACCTTTTTATACCTGAATTTGTCTGTGTTACATGACTGGTCAAGTTTGAAATAATTTTGTCACAAATGACGAACAATTTGACGAGTGTGTTGTTTCTTTGAAGTAGAATATCTTGGCAGTCCTCTCCTTCTACGCTGTTTTGAGGATGCAAAGAAAATTGTGGATGATGCGTACAAGTACTCAAGAGAAGAGTGAGTTCATTTTGGTTTTGCTTTCAAATCAATTCAGCACAAATGTTCACTGAAAAGATAGTTATTTGGCATGCAAGCCATTCATGACAGTAGCTCAGTAAAGTTACAGAACCTCCAAAAAGACCACAATGTACTTTACAACTTAAAATGTTCGACTGTGTGATTTTTTTCTCGTCCAGGAGTCTTAGACGAGTCCGCAAGGAGGTGGTCCGTCCTCACGATGCTCTTCGTCTCCTGAAGCAGCCTCGTGGTGTAACACGCTCAGCTGTGAGATCTGCAGACTATATGGAGCAAACCCTCCGTCTGCTGCACGAGAGGGTGCATCATGTGCACAAACGCTCACTCAACGCAACAGGTCAGACATGCAGCGCCTAAACAAAGATACAGCCACACACACAGTGCTCACATTGTTTTTGTGACAACTTTTCCTGGTCTTGGTTGAGGGTCTGAGGTTTACTGTTTCGTAATGTGGGCATAGTGGAGCACTTCAAAGTTTTAACTGAGGACTACACATATAAAGTTGACAGACATGCACAATGAATCCCATGAAATGTGTCTTTCACGTTTTTCAGATTTGCTCAGTGAAGAGGACCTGAAAAAGCTTGCACAAATAACTGGATGTGCAGCTCGAGTCACACTTCCAGAATGCCGCACCACACCAAACCTTGACAAGTATCGCACAATCACCAGCATCTGCAACAACATGTAAGAGAAACAGTCAAGTGTGTTTTTTTTCCGGTGTTCTGACCTTTATAACACCATCTTGGACATGAAAAAGATTCACTGTGTACTATATATTTTTTAAGATACCCCAATTTAAGTCCAAAAAACTAAACCAGGCACATTTTAACATTAAAAAACTTTTGCATTATCAACCTATTTTGTCTTCTTTGCTTTCCCGAATAACAGTTTCCCACATATGTAGGCAAAAATAAATTCTTTCCCGAAAGCAATTTGTGTTGAATCAATGGATGACATTGAATATATATTTATATTCAGAGGAAATCCTTGTGAAATACACCTAAACATCTCAAGCCATACACCACAGAAGATGTGTACACTTCCCTGGCATTTCTCAAGCAGCATTTCCAAACGTGTGTCTCTTTGCTTTTAGAAATAACCCTCGACTTGGAGCCTCAAACACCCCTTTCACCCGCTGGCTGCCTCCCCAATATGACGACGGCATCTCTCAACCAAAAGGCTGGAACAGAAACCGAATCAACAACTTCTTGCTCCCACTGGTACAAACTTGAAACCCCAGATAATGGCTTTAATTCAACATGCGTAAACGCTGATTTGCAGGGAAAACGCTACAGCTCTCCTCCCCTCTCAGGTGCGACAGGTGTCCAACAACATCCTGAGCACGACGGACGCGGGCGTGGTCAACGACACGGAGTTCACCCACATGGTGACCTTGTTCGGGCAGTGGAACGACCACGACCTCACCTTCACGCCCTTCTCCCCCAGCATCCGCTCCTTCAGCAACGGGATCAACTGCGACGAAAGCTGCGAGAAAACTGAGCCGTGCATCCCCATCCCGGTCGGTGTCAAAAGCTCAAACACAAACATTGATATGTTGTCTTCACCAAAAGCTTTTTTTCTCAATGGCCTTTGTCCTATCTGTCCTGCAAACAGATTCCTCCCGGCGACCCCCGCTTGCCCTCCGGCCCGGACAGCTGCATCCCTGCGTTCAGATCCGCCCCTGTTTGTGGAACGGGCTACTCGGCCTACAATTTCGGCGGAGAGGCCAACAAGAGAGAGCAGATCAACGCTCTGACAGCCTTCCTGGATCTCAGCCAGGTGTACGGCTCGGACGACAATGTTTCCTTGTTTCTTCGTAACCTCAGCAGTGATGCCGGCCTGCTGCGCGTCAATACAGAGTTCAACGACAGAGGCCGCGAGCTGCTGCCCTTCCACCCTCTCCAGGTGAAGATGTGTGCCACCCGCAAAAATGTCACCAACAACATCAACGCCAGAGAAGTGCCCTGTTTCATCGCAGGTGAGTCATCTTGTAGCCTAATGGCTTTAGAAATGTTTAGTTAATCATTTATGAATGCTTTATAAATCAGTATTAAGCCATAGGAGTGGTAATAAGAATTTTGAGTTGCCAGGTTGTTGGAAACTGTTTCAGCCTGTATCCTGCTATAGCCTCTAACTTGCTGTTTGTCATAAAACACTTTCTTTTTTTTTTTTAACCCCCCCGGATGTATATTTTCAATAATGTGTGCATAATTTTTCAATCAAAATTTCAAGAAATATGAATAATACAAGTCCTCATGGCAAACAGCCATTGGTTAATGCCTTCCATGTCAATCCATGTGAGCTTTATCTGATCTGTTTTCTCTATAGTAATGTTTGGTTAAGTTTAGGCAACTAAATGTACCTGGCTGATGTTAGTAAAGGACTGTCACATTTGTTTAAATTTCATTTTGAGCATTTAGACAAATTACCAATGTTGTGGCTATTAAATTAAATAAAGAAAGTAAACTCAAACTCATTTGAGAAAGAACTCAAATGTTATTCTTATCAATGTCTTATTGCTGATCTATAAAGCATTAATAAAGTAATTATTTACAACGTTATAGAAGGGGTTCCAAACATATGAATCTGATGAGGAAACAAACACCTCTGATCAACTATTTAATGTGTACATTTCGGTCTGTAAGGTGATGTCCGCGTGGACGAGAACATTGCCCTGACATCTATCCACACACTGTTTATGCGTGAGCATAACCGCCTGGCTCGCGAACTGAAGATGCTAAACCCACAGTGGGACAGTGAGACACTCTACCAAGAGGCGCGCAAGATTATGGGTGCTTACACACAGGTAGCTAAACCTGAGCATTCATACTCCTCTATTCACCTCCAAAGCCAGTGTCACACACTCCACTGTCTTTTAATCCAAATTAATTTCTCTGTCTGTCTCAGTTGTTTGTGTTCAGGGACTATTTGCCACACATTTTGGGTGACGACGTGATTCGTAGAGAGCTCGGCCCTTACCCCGGCTACAATCCCAACATCGACCCCAGCATCTCCAACGTCTTTGCAACAGCAGCTTACCGCTTCGCCCACTTGGCCATCCAGCCAGTCTTAGGCCGTCTGGATGAAAACTACAGAGAGAACAGGCAGTTCCCCAGTGTCCCCTTGTTCAAGGCTTTCTTCACCCCCTGGAGAATCGTCTTTGAGGGTGAGCCGTACATAGAGACGTGTAGTGACTTATCAGTCACTCTGTCTTAAACTGTCACCCTAATTTTTATTTTGTCTCTCCAGGTGGCATTGACCCCCTGATCCGTGGTTTGATCGGCAGTCCCGCTAAACTGAACACTCAGGATCACATGCTGGTGAATGCTCTGAGGGAGAGGTTGTTCCAGTTTGTGCAGCACCTGGCTTTGGACCTGGGGTCTCTCAACATGGAGAGGGGACGTGACCACGGCTTACCTGGTACGTCCCTCACTCTGAAGTTCAGCCATTTGAAGTCTCCTTCTAATGTTCTCTTTTTCCAAAAATCTCTTTCTAAATTGTCCTAATCCACTTTTTGCTTTCTCGCTGTTTACTCCTCTAGGCTACAACGCCTGGCGAAGGTTCTGCGGCCTGTCTCAGCCCAGGAACCAGGCAGAGCTCGCTCAGGTCCTGAACAACAGCAACCTGGCCCGCAAGCTGCTGCAGCTCTATGGTACGCCAGAGAACATCGATATCTGGTTAGGAGGTGTGGCAGAGCCGTTCGTCCGTGGCGGCCGCGTGGGACCTCTGTTTGCCTGCCTTATTGCAGCACAGTTCAAGAACATCCGCCAGGGTGACAGGTTAGTTTGTGTGCGGATAAGTGCAGTATTGTACTGTATATTTATAATGTAGGTGTGGGGTTGTGAAGGTCAAATATGTTTTTATTTCTAGAAAAATTAAATGAAAATAGATAAATAAATGCAGTCTGTGTTGACGCACATCTCTTTCCCTGCTCCTCTTGTTTAAAATGAACAGGCTGTGGTACGAGAAACCGGGCGTCTTCACATCAAGACAGAGGTCCGCTCTGTCCGCTGTCACCCTGTCCAAGATCATCTGTGACAACACCGGTATCACGTCTGTCCCCACTAAAGCCTTCGACATCTTCTCAAACAGGAACCGGCGCGTTCCCTGTTCCAGCATCCAAGGGCTGAACCTTTCAGCCTGGAGGGAGAGACCGTGTACAGATAACTCAGGTGAAACAGCGCTGAACTGAACCTTTTGACCTCGGAGGGGGGGGGAGCTATTCACTATCACTTGTCACCCATTGTATTCTTCATTCTGGGTTTAACCTGGTGTGTTTATTTCTTTTCTACTCACTTGAAAATGGTTCTTCATATGTGGTGTTTGATCTTACAGGCCCGGGTGATAGCTGTTATGAAGTCAGTGGAACAGAGGTCGGTTTTAAGTACTAACAAGTGGTTTTTTTAGAGCACAATGTAGCCACACCTACTTACAAAGTGCATATTCATATCATGCAACACCTGTGTCATCTTGGTGGAGGTGGTCCACACTCCAAAAGAAACCATTCATGGCTTACTAATACAAGCACATTTCAAAACATTCCTTAAATTACAAGTTTTAACTTCTACATCTTCTTCATATACAGAATGTGAACCAGCAGGACTCGCAGGACCGCCAGGACCGCCAGGACCTCCTGGACAACGAGGTAATCTATTGATTTATCTTATGCACTGATGTTCAGTCTTATGTACATTGCATGTAGTGCTGAATGTCTTCTAAATAGCTCAAATCTTTTAAATAATATAACATTACAACACATACTGACACCATAACAAGTCTCACATTGTTAAATGCCACTTCTTAATCTTAATCTGAATGTGTTATTTAAAAGGGTAACAGAGCACTTTACATTCAACAAATTTATGAACATTCTGGGTATTGAACATAATAATAATTATCGGGAAACAGCAGGATTTTGCATGCCTACTTTTTCAACAAGTGTATTCAAGAAGCACCAACAACAAAGGGGTATTCAGTGTTGTTCAGCTTAGTCTTTTAGGTTGTTTTACATTGGAGCATTTCAAGTATCAGAAACACAAATGTAGTTGGCAACCAGCTGAACTATGGGCAAAATGTTCAATAGATTCATATTTTTATCAGAAATGTGGCAGCAAAGGCATCCAGATTCTGGATCACTGCAAAATGGTCTTTTAAAATAAAAGTCCTTTTGTATAATCTATGCTGTTTTTTCTCTTCAGGTCCACTAGGACCTCCTGGCCCGAGAGGCCCTCCTGGACCACCAGCAATCAACATCAGTGCCTCACAGCCACAATCTGCCTTCTCCGTCCGCCTGGGCAAGTACACCCCATCCTCAGTGAAAATCATCCATTTCCATCAGGTCGTCTACAACGAACAGAACCATTACAGCACGCAAACGGGCCTGTTCACATGCGTCATCCCTGGTGTCTATCAGTTCAGATTTCTTTGCACATCCTTCAGCCGTACAGGAAGCGTGGACATGTGGCGTGATAACGAGCTGGTGCTGCGCGGTTTCACGGTTAATCAGAGAAGTTACCACTTGTCATCAGGGGACACGGTGCTCCGGCTCAAGAGGGGAGACAAAGTGTGGCTGGAGTCCAGCAACGGGACCACCGGCCTGAGCACCAAAAGCTTTTTCACAGGACGCCTGCTCTTCGCAGTGTGACACAAACACTTCTCCTGACTGAGCCACACGCTCTAATACACCAATGGTCTGTCTGCTTTAGAATCTGTTTTCATTGCCCTCTCTGCACTGAACTTTACTTTCCATTAATCAGGTCATATATATTAATGTATCTATTATTAAAAATTATTAATTTTGCTTTTTGGACAATGCACCAGACAGGGGCACACCATACAACAACATTTAAAATTTTACTTACAAATTAACACATGTTTGATAAGTTTTAGCAAACAGCCTTATGGGCACAAAATATGATTGCAGCAAAACTGTTAAACTCTGTTACAGCATGCAGTCTATTGGACTGAAAATGTGTGCAGGCCATTTTGATGGTGGGATTTATTAGTTTTACTGTGAATATTGTATGCACTGATGAAATTGGAGCATCCCTTTAAAATACTGTGTGTTGTGCTTTATCTGTGAAGCCTGTTTTACTCTAACTTTCGTATCTTATTATCGTATGTTGCATTCAATAAATAAAGTAACCGAGCTGCAGCAAATGTTGTGTTCATGTGTTCTTTTTTATGAGACATTTTGTTTTCATCGACATCTTACGTGAATCACAAAAAGAGACAGAAAATGTAATTTACTGCTGTTAAATTGGGCTTATCTAGTGCCTGGTTGCAGTATGAAAGTACATGACAAACACACAGAGCATTATGGCATTTGTGCAGAAAACACATTGTTTGTCTAAAACATCCTGTGCTGCTAGATGATGAGCAAGTTAAATAACAATGTGTAATGTAAATGTGTGTTGCTCCTGGTGCTCTTCTCTATGTTTTTAATGAATTTCTTCACATTGAATCATCACAAGTGACGATGTAGTATTTTCACTTTGCACTTGGTTTGAATCAAAATTGTAAAAAGTCAATCAAGCCTGGATACAAACATCACAGGATATTTTTTATATACATTTATATTTTGGATTTTTTTCACTTCAAACAGCTCAGTTCATTTGGTTTCAGTATTGTCAATAATTATAATGGAACAACAAAGGTCAAAGTGCAATCATCTGTAAAAATAATTTTATTGTACTGTAAGCTTCCTGTAGATGGAGCCATCTGTCTTTTTTCAACAAAATAAATGTATGATTCATGGAGCACAAAACTGGTTCATTCGGACAACTTAAGCCTTGAAAGCATTGCATCTGAAAAAATAACATTTCCATCAAAATCACGGTTGTCGTAGTTTGATCTCTTTAATTAATTAATTTAATTAATTCTTAAGCACCTTTCATGTATCTAAACAAAACACAAACTTGTCTACATCAAGAGAAAATTTTGCAAAATATAAATATTTGTCTTTTTATGTTGCTGGGTGAGAAACATTCATACTTAACTACATCTTCAAAATTTCAAGTTTTATTCATAAGATACAGGTGGAAAAGCAGCATAGTTTACTTGCTAATAAAACATTAATTCCTTAATATATTGTCTTCACCTTTCTTGCTAAAGGGGTGACAGTGAGCAAATGCACGACATTTTGGGGGACATTCGCTCGTTGGCTTTCTTGCTGAGTTAGATGAGAGGACTGATTCCACACTCATGTCTGCCAGTTTAATATGAAGCTTCAGCGATCAGCCGGTTAGTTTAGTTCAGCAGGAAGACTGGAAACAACTAGTCTGGCTCTCTCCAGTGATAACATAATCGGCCTACCAGCACCTCGCAGGCTCACTAAACAAAGACCTCTCTAGTAAACTGTGAGCCTCTTTTAAGGGGTGTCATCTGCTTGACTATTTCTTGGTTAGTTACTATGCCTGACCATGAAATAATCTAATTAGTGAGCTTTAGAGGTGCTGGTAGGTGGACTTCTAACTTTCTGACAGAGCCAGGCCAGTTGTTTCCCCCTGCTTCCAGGTCTTTATGCTAAGCTAAGATAACCGGCCGCTGGCTGTAGATCCAGACACATATGAGAGTGTTTTTTTAATATTCTCATCTAACTCTCCAGCAGAAAGCCACTAAGCATATTTCCCAAAATGTCAAACTATTCCTTTAAATGGTGATAATTTGTCAGTGTGTTCACAGCTTGTTTCCGCTGCCACCAAGTGGCAAAAAAAAAAAAAGAAGAAGAAAGTTATTACAGGTTTAAATTTGACTGAAAATGTAATTTTACACGGTAACTTTTTTTTGAGTTTCAAGACTTCAAACAACAATGACTTCTAGTGTGATTTGTGTCTCTATTTACAGTTTATTCTGTTATTGTCTTGGAAAATAAATAAAGTATTAACGTTTTAATACAACGTCACAAGACAAAGAAGAGCAAATATGTCTCTTCATCTCTGGATTAACTGGAAATTCTCCCTGCATCTGTGGTTGTGGGATGAAAAGAAATACTGGGAGTGAAAAATAAAATCCCATCTGCATGAATCAGTCGCACAATGTAAAGTTTTCTGGGCTGTGTCTTGATAAAGCGCTCCTCCTCCTGGTTGCAGAGTCTATAGTGCATGTGCAGAGTGCCACGTAGTCCACCAGACTGTGTGTGTGTTTGTGTGTGTTTGTGTGTGTGTGTGTGTGTGGTGGCTGAGTGTGTGTGTGTGTGGTGCAAGCCCTAACTTGGTGCTCGAAGAGTAATGGAAACCCAGTATTTATGAAAGAGGAGAAAATATTTGAATTGTCTGTTTCTGTCGTAGAGCTTTGAGCTGAGCTGAACCTGAGCTTATTTGGGTAGGCTGAGTTTTGCAAATGGGTGGAGGGAAACTCTACTACTAGAAGAAAATGAAAGAGTGTAAAATCTACGTGTGTAAAAAGCTGTAAAGACGATTAAAAGAAGCAGAGATGTTATGGGATCGAACTTGTGGGGTTTAAGTAGAAGGATGTGATAGAAGACTCCTGGGAATAGATCAGAGGAAGTAGGCCTTGCCATGGATGTTTTGAGACATGTGTGTGGTCCGGTTTCACTGTGATGAGATCATAATGATGACATGAAGATGAATCATTAAATGCAAATGGAAAGAAATGCCTATTTTCAAACTGATACTTAAGCTGTATTTTTAACAGGCTTTTAAAGACTCCGTTGAGAAAAGGAAACCTCCAATGTTGCAGGAATGTGAGGTTTATGTAATTTCAGTTATGGATTACATGCTCATAAAAGCGTATTTAATAAAATATCTGTATCTGCTTTAGATTTTGACACTGTCTGCTGTAAATGCTATGCTATATAGGGATCACGTCTCAAGCAAAGTGGCAAATGTCTGCCAGATGTTGACTCAGTGATGGCACTGAAAAATTTGTGTTGGTTTATGGTAAATTTAGCATCATGAAAGGGTGGAGATTTTTTTTTTTTCTCTTTACTCAATGATGAGTCTTTTGGAGGAAGTTTTGTCACTATTTTCCCTCCTTATTCTGCAACCCAGAAATGGATTTATTCAAATTCTTTCAGCTCAATCGAGTGCCCAAAAAATCAGGAATGGGAGTGAATTCCAGCAACGTGGACAAAAGAACTCGGCTAATTCCTTGCAGATGTGTCTCTGGGCTGTGTGAGGGAACACTGTGCTGCCCTCACTGGAGAGAAAAAGGACTCTGCATGGAGAAAGTTCAGTGAATTACGAGCGAAAAACATCAGTGACCCAGTACAGCTGGTTCTGTCTGACTGTCTGGTTTTCCAGGGAAGAGAAAAGAGGCAACACAGAAACACAAGCATGTAGTTTTCACTCTCTGGAGGAGCTGCGTGTATGTTAGTTATCCACAAAGCAAAAACACAATCACATGTTGGTCAGAAAAAGTGCATCCATAGCTGTTTTACACAGTTGAATGAAAATAAAACTGCTAGAGGGCATCTCTGAAGATTTAACAGGAAACATTCACAATGTGCTGTGCTGTGATTCAGTTTTTGAAATATCTTTGTATGAGTTACTTTTTAATCTTCAGGATCTGATCATTGTGGGACCAAACCTGTGCATCTTGTAGTTTATCTGGATTTATGAGCTACTGGCAACCACATCATCTTTCTGTACCAAACATTTCTCACTTATTTTTAACTCTTGAACAACTGAAATATGTCTGCAGGGAGGATACATTTTCAGGAGCTCATGTAACTCCATTTGGCTCTGATTCACATTTACAGCTTACACAAGCTGAAACGTAACCTCACATGACTGTGAGATGATGTGTGCCCTCCGTTGTCCAAGAACAATACGACTGGTTTAACCGTAATTTACAGCATGATTTAATCAATGTACTCTACCAAATATAAACCCATTTTCAGACTTTATAGTATTTCTGTTCTGCATTTGCCTCTTGATCTCTTTATCAGCTACTGTTTGGGCAAAGATTTTCACTGGAATCAGAAAAAAATATTATCACACAGTGGTTTAAAGCTCCTGAAATCTTGGTTTCATCTCTATTACATTAAATATTCATAACTAAATATACAACAATCAAAGTTAAAGGTACCCTGTGGAGTTTTTGAATAGCGTTATGAGCAATGTTTCTATGAGTAAGGCCAGCATCCTGGGCATCGGCTGAAATTGGCCAAAACTTTATTGCTGAAACACGTATTACAATGGGTCAGAAATACACTAGAATAGGCATTGGAAAATTAAGCGTGGGTTTTGGATTAAGAGTAGCGGACCTTGACACGTTAACTGCATCTTCCAACCACCCGACCAGACCAGCCGACAGAGCGCAAGTCTCCAGCTGGACAAGGGGAGGTGGACTCTGTGTTTACATCACTGATGCTTAGTGCTCAAGCGCAGTCAGAGTTGATGGACCCATGTTTCCCAGATGTCAAAATTTTAATGTGAAGATGAAGACAAGTTATCAACACTATGTCTTTGGTGCTCTTTACATTCCCCCAGATTAGAGAATTAATTCCTAGGTGTATATGTATGTATATGTATATAAATAACTGTATATATTGTTTTTATTTTATAATTGATCCTGTTCTATTCTAAAGTTAATTATCTGTATGTTTTGTGTGTGTAGCATGAAGGGGTTACAACTTTATTTTTTTTGTGTGACCCTGTGTTGTAAAATGACAAATAAATGAACCCATCCCAAGTCCTTTACATAGAAATCAGTCCACAGGCTGTTATAGGCAACCGAGAAAGTCAAGGAAGGTTTAATGTTTTTAAGTTACCTTACAATCTGTTCACACTTACAATACAAAGCAACAAATACATGTAAAAAGTTACATATAGTCCCTTTAAAGTTTTGAAAATATCTATAGTTATTATTTATTAAGGATTTAACATTGAAAAACTGCAATTATCAGCTTCATGAGATCTGTGTGGGGCTGTGGTAGAGTGATAATAAACTGTCATCAGATTTTGATTCAAATATTGCTAAACTCTGTTGATGCACAGAAGTATTTGACACCAATTTAGTCCTGTCCACCTCAAACAAGAAAAAAACAAAAAGTCACGTGAAATAACCAAAATGTTGGCAGAAAATTGTGCTCTTGTAAGACTCCATATCACACGTAGTAAAAATATGTTTTCCAAGGCCTTTGAATGGGCCACTGGTGCTCAAAATAAACTAGTTCATACAACGTGGTAGCCAACCACGTCTGAAGGAAAAGTGTTGTCTGGGCCGTTGCACTCAAAGTCAGGGCAAAGCCGGTCGTTATAGAGGGGTGAGACGTGATAATTGTTCAAATGAGGACAACCTCTGTCCTCAGAGGCATTCATGGTGTTGAAAAGTGACAGGAGTAGTTGTGTGAAGAAATTAAAAAAAAAAAAAGACAGCGTGACAGTAAAGTTCAAACCCTGCCTATTTCCTCACCTCCACACAGATGGCTAATCACTGAGTAAAATATTCTAAAAATATGACTAAAATATTGTTGACATTTGTTTTATGCGCACTTTAATTTTAATATGTTAAAATGTGAATTGGTTTACATCATGTACACTGTGCTTTGGCAATACTATGTTTCAATATGGTCATGCTAAAAAAGTCTTTTGAATTTGAATTTGAGTAAAGTGGGCTGAACCCCAATTCTGCAACTGTTTCAGATGCTGTTCGACCAACCCCTAACCCTAATCCTACTCTAGATAAATGAGGATTTACTTTAAAAAAAAAAAACAAATGACTCTATATTACATTTTTGTCCCATGTTTCTAGTCAATGACAGAGCTGCTTGACTCCATAGTGTCTTTATTGGTGCTACCAGCAACTACTTTTAGTGCTTTTCCAGTATGTGATTCTAGACAGTAGTTCATTCACAGACCAAAAGACAAAATCTGAAGAAATAAGATAAGATTGCAGAGTTTTTAGAGTTTGTCATACCCCCACTTCCTAAACAACTCCCTCAGGTACTGGTAAGTAAAGGGCATGCAGCACTCCAATATTATTTGCAGTCATCTGCCCCCTAGTGCCAGTATGTGGGACACTGTAATTGATCTGTTATTAGATCAGAAGGATGATTCTTTTATTTGGTTCTGCACCTATTGTCCTGCATCTGTTCTAGTGCTTGGTGTTTAAAGATACATAACAACTTGTAACTCTCATATGATCCAATGTTTTTGCTTTTAAATCAACAGCTCTCATAAAATTTTGTGACCTGAGAAACAGCAAAATCCTTGTGACGACTTTCTCTAGTTTAGCCGCAGCTATCAGTCATGCGGTCAATTGTGTAGATGCTAAAAAGAATATCCTGGTTTGCTGGACAGAGGAAAATGAAGACCTTGGATTAAGCTTCCCAAGCCGCAGGGCAGTGATTTGATTGGGTTGCAGCAAATGATTTAGATATATCAGGAGAGGAGCGTGGGGTCACCAGTCTGCCACCAGACGCAGTAATGCAGATATCAAGTAACACCACAGCCTCATTTTGTTTATTGCTCGGAATAGACTAATTATGACCTTATAGAAGATGACTGTGAGATGTATGTGATGAGTCTTTCACGTTGTCAGCAAAACACAGAGAGGACTGAGGCGCGGCTGGGGTGGAGGGGAGTTTGTGGGAGATGGTTTCCCAGAAAAGATGTTGCAGGTCCATCAGAGTCGTGTCTAGGTTTCCGAGATCCTCCTATGAGAAAGTGGAGTGTAGAGACTTCTGGCTGAGTGTGTTGCAATTTGGTTGGGAGTTCATCCAACAGTCAGGGAAAAAGCTATTTATCATGACATTTTGTTGATCTGGACAGAGAAAGAAAAAAGGAAGACAGTATAGCTTCGAGGAAATGGGTCATATTATTCATATGCTATCATAACTAAGTGGGTTTGATAAAGCAAGAATCTGTTTCTGTGTCTGTCCTGTATTTATGTAACTGTTATGATTCAAAATGTGCATCTGTTCTTTGTGATGGAGAAAATAAGATCCACTGCCTGTTACTAACACACATTAACCACCACCAAAGAGCCAGACTAAGCAGTTATCAAAGACTGGGCATGATCAGACATCACGTATCCATCCAGTGGTTATATGAGCAGCAGAACCAGACTTGTGTAACAGTCTCAGAAACTACAAATGCTGAACTCCTCCTCCTCATCATCTGCAGGCTGCAGGAGCAGAGCGATATGAGTTTACACGGATACATTCAAACTTAGCTTTCCCTCTCCGCTCACTGAATATCCTTCAAATGGAGATGGGGGATATTTAAGTCAAAGGCAAGTGGCTGCCCCGGTTCATTTGAAATATTCGCTTTGTCACATTCAATCTCCTCTAATTGAGTTCATAATGGGATTACGCATATTTGGCACGCCACTTTGCGCATATGCAGGCGCCTGTTTTTTTGTCTGCATCCTGCAAGCTGCCCAGTCTCAGAGGGATCCGGGGACGCAACGAGGGGAAAGCCAACCGGCGGCTCTCCGGCAGACGCTACAGTGGTCCCACAACGGCAAGATCTTCAGCATTTTGAGCCAGGGCTCCGAGTATCAGCCGCCGAGGCGGAGGGGCGCACCGCAGGAGCAAGTGCAGGCGCGCCCTGTCACCATCATCCGTGATGCGGACGCGCGGCACCCGGACACCTCCGGCCAGCCGGCGGCGCAGCGGCAGCGGCAGCAGCCTCCCCGGCCGGCCGCCGAGCCGCGCGGCCTCCCGCCCCCGCTCCAGAGGCTCCTGGGAGGGGACGAGCACCGCCGGGACCACCGCGACCGCCCCGGCGCGCGCACGGGGACGCAGAGGGCCAGCGCGGCCAACGCCACCCGGGAGAATGCCACTGCCGGTGCCGGGAGAGAGGACATGATGGTGGGCGATGATCCCTACGACCCCTACAAGTCCACTGACAGCGACAACCCCTACTACAACTACTACGACGTCTACGAGAGGCCGAGGCCGAGACCGAGACCCGGATATGGCACCCAGTATCACCAGTACGGTGAGCGTGGAGAACGGGTTCTGAAAACTACACTCAATTCAGGAATGAGATGGATAGGACCCATAAAGTGGTGTTTAGGATGTTGAAATGCTTCTGGCCTATCAAGGAAGCAATCAGTTAATCAATCAGCAAGTCAATTAATCAGTTAGTGTGTGTATCTTGTCTGTAAATATCTGCATGTATAGGCCATATCTATTTGCCATCTGTTAAAGTGTTTGTTTATCTGTACATGAACAATATTCATTTAGTGATTTATGTCCATCTATTCATTTATTTTTACTGATTAGTCGATGTGTTATGTACCACTTTTATTTACTGTAATAGTTTTCCATTATGACTATTACAGTGTTGTATTGTTGTTCTAGGCCTGCCTGATCTGGTACCTGACCCATACTACATTCAAGCCGCTGCTTACGCCCAGAGAGTCCCAATGTACAACCTGAGATGTGCAGCTGAGGAAAACTGTTTGTCAAGGTAGGCAGCTGTCGGGACTTATCCACGGGGGAAAAAACTAAAAAAAAAAACCTAAAAAAAAACAGGGTCTGCATCCAAGGCTGAGTGTGATTCAGAGAGGTCTGAGCCATAACAACCACCTAAAGTGTTTGTGGGTGAGGGCTTCCCAGTGGAACCGTGAGGTGAAATTAACCAAATCCTGCCACTGATGGGGTGGAGTGGTGGATTTCTGTAAAGTTTAATCATAGTTTGCACGAGGAGAGAAAGCCCGAATGGTAAACACATTATCAAAAACTAACCCAAACAACCACGTGCTTCCAAACTATTTTTCCACCCACCATTTACACATAGACTGCCTTCACTCAGACACTGAAAATCTGCTGCACTCAGAGGAGGGGGATGTAGCAGGAAAAACAGTCTTAGTGACATAATCGTGTCCATATATGAGCTGTGTTTTTTTTTTTTTGTTTTTTCTGCAATCTTATGCTCTCCCTTTGTTTTTTTTGTTTGCCTGCAGCTCAGCCTATAGAGCTAATGTCAGAGACTATGACACCCGTATGCTGCTGAGGTTTCCTCAGAGAGTCAAGAACCAGGGGACGGCAGACTTCCTCCCCAGCAGGCCACGTTACTCCTGGGAGTGGCACAGCTGTCACCAGTGAGTATAATGTCATGTCAGTGCTGTTGGCCTTACATCACACCATCAAAAAGAGTCTCTGTGACTTGTGGCTGTTCTCTTGCATCATTTGTTCTCACTGGCCAACATGCTGGCATCAATTAGAGTCGTTTGCATGGAGATTTCATGCATGAATACACAAACAAAATCTGGACTATTCTGCTCTGAATGTAAAGTGAGAAGTTTTGGAGAGACATGTCTGAATCAGATATGGATCAAAGACACTGAAATGTTGCATTATTCATGATTAAATTGGAAACAGAACATACACTAGTTGTAGTTATTTTGTTTTTTGTCACTACACTATTTGTCTTTTCCAGTCTGTAGTTGTGGTATGGCACCCCCTGTTGAACCACAGTTGTGTTACTTTTGGCTGTTTAATAGTTTTTGTTGGCTGTTTAATTGCTTTGCAGAGATTTTGATATCAGGACTGACATCTTAACATGAGTTTTATTTGTATCTTTAGGCTTTTAAAGAGGTAATTTTTTTAATAATCTCAGCATAAAGACAGTAAAACCCGCTTTGGGCTTTCAAAGGATGATGTGACTGAACTACATATGACCTTTGAATTCAGTTTTATTACAGCTGCAAAGCCAGACGTTGTAAAATAAAGTTGTGTGATGTGGATAATGAGCCAAAAAGGGAAACTGCTGGTATTTTTGTCCCTTTATTTAATTTTTGGAAAAGTGCCCAGTTTTCCTTGACTGCACAGAAACTACCTCAGTCTATAGTTATGTTGTGAAACAACCAGTCCACTGTGCAAATCCCCTAGATGGAGCACATTTGGCAGAGATCCAGTAAACTGTTGATGTCTGATTTAAACAAAACTTTGTCTTAGAGATAGTGGAGTGAAACCAGATTCAGATTCACCATAGTTCTACATGTACACAATCAACAAAATAAACGGCTGTGATGTTTTCAGTCACAGTGATATGCTGCAATTGGAATGAGCACCAGGAAATGTCCAACAAAATGCACACTAATGTTAATCAGTAAGTATATAAATGTGGCTCAGGAACAAAAACAGTCCCTGGTGGGTCTCAACATGACAGACAGTGCCTGCTTGTTTTAATAAGTCCCAGACTGATGTTGAACTCACTCGGTTTAGATAAAAAATAATGTTGAACACTGCTGCTGCTGATCCACAGGCACTTCCACAGCATGGATGAGTTCAGCCACTACGAACTGCTGGATGCATCCACTCACCAATCGATGGCGGAGGGCCACAAAGCCAGCTTCTGCCTGGAGGACACTTCCTGTGACTACGGCTACTACAGGCGCTTCGCCTGCACCGCACATACCCAGGTCTCAAAGATACCTGATGAAAAGATAACTGTTGAAATGTTATTACTGACTTTAAAGCTGCTCTTGTCAATTTTTTTTATATCAACAATGGATCACATGACTACTTGTATGTGAAGGGGTTGCTCATAGTGGCAAACCCATAGAGAATTATCACCCGACTCTGCAGTTCGTATGCTCCTTGGCTTGTCAGTATAGTTGAGCATTAAGCAGCTAAAGAGCCAGATATTTCCCTCAGGAGCTGGTGGAGAACAAAAACAGCAAAGGACAGTAAATATTGGACTTACAAGTCTAATGCTAATAAGTCAACGTCAAAGTAATTATGAATCAACCAACTAGCTGCTGTTGCAAATAAACACAACACACTTACATATAACTAGCAAAAAAAAAAATACTTATTGTAGGTTTAAAGCCTTATGCCTACCCACTTGTGGAAAACATATTTTTATTGTTACAGTTGTATATTCTGCCCTGCATTGTACCTGGATAATTTTTCACGACAGGGTCTTTTTGAAAAAGACCACAGTAAATTAATTATAATTGTTGCAAATAAAAGCCTGTTCACCTCACAAAATATAGCTAGAAGGAAACTGCAATGATATGTTGTTGCACATTTGCACTGCAATGATTTAAGGAGAGAGGAGAGCAGAGCTAAGAAAAACAAATGCTCTTTTACGTTCCTTTTTGCATGAGCCAGTGGTGATGGTGATTCAGTGATTTCCTGTTTCTCCCGTTAGATGATTCCACCTGCCCGAACGTCTGTGATCAGTTGTTTTTTTGTTCTTTTTCTTTCTTTTTCTGCCTTTCTGGCTGATTTTCTTCTCTTTCTTAGTTTTTTGTCTTCTGTTTTTGTTGATACCACTAAGACTGAACCAAAAATCTAGTTATATAATCATTATTCTATTTATTCTTACTGTTAGATTTAATACTAAGATATAGTTTGTCTGTTCATATAATGTTTTACATGGGTGCTGTCCAACATGCAGGGCCTGAGCCCAGGATGTTATGATACCTACAACGCAGACATCGACTGCCAGTGGATTGACATCACAGATGTGAAACCTGGAAACTATATCCTCAAGGTCTGTTAGAAATACCAGATGACGTTTGGCGTCCTCCTGAGACACTGAACCCCTTTAAAGGAGCCACACGTGTTGAATCACGTTGCATTCATGAACATTTGATTAGTGTCTGTGCTGTATTTTTGTTGCTCTGTTATTGATTCATATATTTATATATATTATATTTTGTTATTCTCCACAGGTCAGTGTAAATCCATACTATCAGGTCCCAGAAAGTGACTACAGCAACAACATTGTGCGCTGCAATGTTCGCTACACTGGCAACTACGCCTACCTGTCAGGGTGTCACATGTCAACGTAAGTATCATGTCTCAAGTGTCTTCTTTGATATTTCTCGTGCTCTCCATTAATGTTTTTCTTCTTTTTTTTTTTCCAGGTACTAAGAGGTGACAGTCATTCACAACATGTTCTGTAAATGAAAATGAAGAGGACTGCATAAAAAAACATATAAAACATCATGAAGTAAATTTTAAAACATTTTCTAATTTAAAATACTCCCAGTTTAGTAAAAAGTAAGAATCATCTGACGTCATAGTGTCAGATGTTGAATTCTTCTTTGCTTGTGTGGGGAAAGCAGTTACTTTCTCCCTACTGATAAATATAATCTTATCTTTTCTTGAGGATATTATTAATTTCTTATTTCTATTGCATTGTACTGTATGCTTGCGTTTCATACCACTTGTAAAATAGTTAAAGAATAAAATCCATGAAACTAGAGGCTTAGAGTAGCAAAGTCCAAAAGTAAAAACAGCTATCCCTCATTGTTAAGTCCATATCAATTATATCACAACTTAAAAATGACCAGCTGTTTAAAGGAAAATGTATTTGTCGTATTTATAAGCAACGGAAGAAACTCTCTTCTCTTCTCCAAAGCTTTTGGTGAAACTTAGCGGAATAAAATGTGTGATGTTGTATCACTGTTTTAGACTGATCAGTTTGAAGTGACTTCCCTGTCGTGCCTTTGTTTCTTACCTTTTTCTATATCTTATTGTCTTGTGCCACACACTCACACTGAATCACAAACACAGACACACACACCATGTAAATAGTAGGGCTGCAAACTAATGATTATTTTATTCACATATTCAGATTTTATTTTCTGGTCTTTCCTTCTTTTTTTTTTTTTGTTTAGTTGATAAAATGTCAGAAAATACTGAAAAATGCCCGTCACAGGTCCCCGAACATCTTTATATATATACAAAAAAAAAAAGAGAAAAAGAAGCAAAGGCTCAAAATTGAGGAACTGAAATCAGAAAATATTTTTGCATAAAGAACTACTCCAGCTATCTAGTATTTCATTTACATAACGTTGCTGGACTTTGAAAGTCAGATTTAAAAAAAATCGAACCCATACTAGAGACCCATACTAGTACCTAGGGGTGACCTATGACCTTTGGGTCAAGCTCCAAAAACTGGATCCTACATCTCCCATGATGCAACTTGATGGCATCTTTCGTTAGATCCTCTCTGCCCAGTAAACACCTATGTCTTTCAAAATCCCCATTAACCAGTTTGGTAACTCTGGCTTTCTGAGTTTGTCGTTTCTAAACCCCAAGCTGGGATGACCCTGATGACATCATAGTGATGTCATCAGGGTCAGCTTTTGTAAATTAAAAACAAGCCTCTCCTGAGGCGCAGAAAACATTATATAGCTGTTTTCACAAGCTGAGTAGAACTTACCCACTGATGGAAGGCCCCTTTTTAATAAATTACAAAATTGTAAGAGATTAATTTCCTGTCGCTCAACTAATCGATTAATGGTCCAATGGCTTCAGCACTAGTTTCAGATCTACATGCATTTATTTTGTCAAAACTAATTTACTAAACCACCAACATAGCCTTATAATAAGTTAACCATCGATAATCAGATAATACATTTCACCAAGGATATCCAAATAATCTCTATGTAGTGAAAAATAAAGTGAGAATTATTTCGCTTTAACGAGGGTGCACGCGCTACCAAGATGCTAAAATGCTCTGTAGAGCAGAGGGGAACTGCAGAGTCGGGTGATAATTATCTGTGCCTTCATCGCAGCCAGAGACCGCCTTCACATCTAAGAAATCCTGTGATCCCTCGGCTAACTGGTGAAAATGCAACATTATGATAGAAAAACAGACTTTTTCATGACAAGTAACATTGCATTTAGTTTTTAAATGCATTAATATTTTAATAGATTTCATGATTACTGATATATTTAGTTATTCAATATCCAACCCTTTGAGGAAGGTGAACTTTCAGTGTTGCACCACATTAAAATAAACCATAAAATGTGTCCTCCGCTCCTCCAGGGGGCTCCACCGACTCTTTGCCCATGATGTTTGAATTCAGTGATTTTAATCAGGCTGCTCCAGAAACAGCAGTGAACCACCAGCAGTGTGTGTGTGTGTGTGTGAGAGAGAGAGAGAGAGAGAGAGAGAGAGAGAGAGAGAGAGAGAGAGAGAGAGAGAGTGTGTGTGTGTGTGAGTGTGTGTTTGTGCCACAGGATCAAATATTCCCCCGCAAAACTGCTCGCGTTTCAAGTCAAAATGCATCCAGTGAGAGTATCGATCCCGTCGTTTCGTTCAGAGAACAACTCGATCGAGAAAGGATACACGGTAAGCTGCTCAATAACAACCTCTGTGTGTCTGTCGTCGGTTTTTCCTTTTCAGCTCAGATGGTGTTTCTGTACCCTTGAAACGAGAAACTGTCCTGCGTTTAACGCCAGGGATTAAGCGGCGGGGGATGTCGCTGTTGATTTGAGGGTTTTTTTTTTCTGTGTGTGTGTGTGTTTTTGCTGAGATGCCTCAAATCAGCCCTGAAGTCACCTTGTATTTGCGAACATTTCGGTGTCCAAAATCCCTTAATCGGACAACCCAAAGAGCAAAAACTTGTCACGACGATACAGAGAATTGTTTTTAAATGAGCGTCTAGTTTGTGTGTAATTAGATCCCCTGGACATGTGAACTAAGTCCTCCAGGTCCCCCAGCTGTCCGACAGAAATAAACACTGATTTAAATGAAGCTGTATGACGTCCATTCCTTGGAAAGGGAACTTCCTGTTAAGTGCTAATTAACCTGTCTAACCATTTTCTGCCCATGAGTTTCACTTCAAAGTGGGACGCCAGCTATTGAGACTTGTGAGAGACACGTTTTTTTTTTTTACACAATACTAGTCAGAATCTAAGCATCAGAGGCTGAGATATACTGACTTTTAGTAAAACTTTTAAAAACACTGGATCCTACAGCTCCCATAATGCATTCAATACCCCTTTTGGTTTTATCCTCCATATCTGGCAAACTTTCTGTCATAAATTAGTCTCATTTCAAATAACTCACACTACACTTCAGGATACAGAGTACTGTACCTGATCCCAGTGCCCCTTTTTCCAAATTCAAAGGAATAGTTTGGCATTTTGGGAAATACACATATTTGCTGTCTTGGTGTCAGGTTCGCTGTTTCTCCCTGTTTCCAGTCTTCTGACAGCAGCTTCGTATTTGCCGTACAGGAGTGAAAGTGGTTTTAATCCTCTCGTTGAACTATTGGCATAAATGCGAATAGCAGTATTTCCCAAAATGTCAAACTATTCCTTTAAATTCTGCATGACGTTTGCATCTAAACTGAGTTGGCAGACACCCGACATCAGGGCCCGACATTACAGATACTCTTGAGGCTGAATGGGAGCAAATCGCTGCAGCCACTTTCCAAAAGCCTTCAAAGAAGAGTGGAGCAGATTAATGCCCATAGTGTTGGAGGGAGACTTTCACATATGTAGTGTAATGTAGAAATAGATTTTTTTTATAATGAAAAACCGCAGAGACACAAACTATGAATACATTGAACGTTTCCATTATTCTCTCTTGACCTTTTTTCCACAGTGAAGATAGTATTTTATTGCGTTGCTGCCTGCGCTGTTCCAGGATTTGTTAATAATTCTTACTTACCGGCTCTCTTGTCTTGGGGAGATGCACTACGTGTTTATGCTACCAGTCTAGAATTGCATTAACAACACTGACGTCATTTAAGAGTGGATTTCCTCTTTTACATAATGCTGGTACGAACAATATGTAGCAGCCGCTGCAGCTTTTACAGAAGAATCCAGCTGACTGAGGGAAGTAAAAAGTCTGTTTAGGGATGTTAACAGTAACTCTGACCGATCCAAGTTTTTTTCTGCTGCAGCAGCCAGATGTTTCCTGTTGGTAACTAGCTGACATAGACTGTGTAACTGACAGCTCCACAGTCAGCAACACACTGACTGTGTGCACTGGGAGGGAACATTTGTGGCAGATGGGCTCTCGTGATAAATCATTATTTCCTCAAAAGACTCTCAACCCCCCAAGAGTAGTACTAACTTTTTCCTTTGTTTCAGGTCTTTAAGATTGACGTGCTGATGAATGGCAGACAACATACTGTTGAGAAACGCTATAGTGAATTCCACGCTTTGCATAAAATGGTGAGATTTAGTGCATTCCCAAAGTCTATCATCGTTTATTCGAGTCGACTATTAACAAAGTCCTCCTTTCTCATAAGTTCAAATTAACTGTGCAAGTCCTTAACCCGTGAAGTGAAATTCCTATGATTTATACATATTAACCACTATATTTTATAATTCTTTTCACTTAACGTCTGTGCTGTATTGCACAAAGTGCTGAACAGGATTAGTCATTTAATCAACTAGTCAAACCACTGAAAATTAATTGACGCCCATCTTAATAATTAATTATAACTGTAAGTTATTTATCAAATGAAAATGACTTGTAGGCTCCAGCTTCACATTAGTGTGAGCTTATAATGTTATTAACTCAGTCCATTTGGCCTTTTTGTCTGTTGTAATAATAAGGCAACTGGAAGTTGACAGTTTGACACGTTGGGCTCTATGAGCTTCCATCTCCAATGTCAGAGATTTTAGGTCATTGGTTTCAGCCCTTATTGTATACATTTAATAAATAAAACTATATGTATATAGCACATTTCATACAGAAAGATGCAATACAGTGTGCTTTACAAAACATGGGGGGAAAAAAACACCTAAAAAGACTGGGAGATGGGAGATTTAAAAACATTGTCTGTTTTTACTGTTTATTAATGCAAAATGCAGGGGTGCGTACACAGCAGCCAATAGATAAATATGCTGGCTCACTGTCACACTGTCATTGCCGTGGCTGTAGACTCTTGTTTTTCCTCCTACCTGATCTGCCACGTATTTATCCTAACGACGTTTTTTTTTTTTAAATCGTACAGCTAAAGAAGAGCATAAAGCCACCTGAAATCCCTTCAAAACATGTCAGAAACTGGGTTCCCAAAGTCCTGGAGCAGAGGAGGCATGGTCTGGAGCTCTACCTGCAGGTACTCTGACACAACTTCACTCCACCTGCTGGGACTGTTTGCTTAAGATAAAGAACCAAAACATTTCTTTAGTATGTGTGGAGTCAGTGTCATGAATGCAGCCTTTCTGCTTTTACCCAATACAAATTTTATCCAAAGTAAACACACAAACTAAAGTACAGATGTAGGGAGATTAAACAAATTCAAACTGTTCACCAGAGAAAGGTCATGCAGGTCACTTCAGTTGTGTACCGCTGCTTCATGTGCACATTGTAATTTGCTTTTGTTTTGTCTGTTCCGTCAGACTATAATTATGGAAAATGGGGTTCTTCCAAAGATATTCCTGGATTTCCTGAATATCCGCCATTTTCCTTCAGTGCCCAAAACAGAAAGCTGTGGGTAAGTTGAAAACTACAGGTTTTCTATGAAATAAAAAAACAATTTGTGGTTTTTTTAATTTTTTTTTAATCTGTGGGAGAGTCTGTTCCTAGTCTACTGGAAGGCTATGTGGCTTAACTTTGATTTTTCCTCTCCAAGGTCGTTTGATACAGAATCAGAGGAATCTAGGTGAGTCGTTTTGTCTGATGTTTCAGTGAATATTTTAAATACTACCGGATGAAACCGCAGGTCAGATGCTTTGTTTTGCACCAATTTAAACTTGAGTCACTATTAGCTCTGCACTTGAACTTTACCCCTCATATCAGTGACACCACCTACGTTTCTTCATCCTGTTAATTTTATATGCAGCATGTAGATGCCCACAAACCCTCTGACTTCTCCTTTTTGGACTCTTCTCAGTAAACTTTCACATCAGCCAGTCTTGCTGTTTCTGAGAGACCCCTACCTGCTGCCACCTGCACACGGTGAGTTCAAGCCACTTACTGGTATGTGTTATGCCATAATGTCCCCCTTTTTGCTGTACATTAATTATTTTAAAAGCAGCATAGTAAGAAAGATTCATTATTTATGGTAAATTAACCATGGAACTACTGTACAAATCTTATCTTATTTCGATATGTTCTTCTTCTCTTTACTTTCAGATCCATTTTCAAATGTTGTGATTGAAGGTGTGGTACATGGAGTTTTCTACCCAGATCTTCAACCAAGGTAGAGCTGCAGAACCTGAGGGCACTTCACTATAAACAGATGCTCCATATTTCCACACCATTTTAGGTGTGCACCAGGAAGAACATAACATGAAGATACACTGATTCTCATTTACATTTTCCAAAGCATAAAACTAAAATCCATAGTTTTTTTTTTTTTTTTTTTTTTTTGCTTTAAAAGGATGCCTGATCTCTCCCTAAATCACTGGCAAAACATTCTAAAACATCCACTGACCTTACGCCTGGTGACTGCACCATTCGGTTGTTTCTTAAAATAAACAATACTGACTCACATTTCAATGGATATGAATCTTAACAAATAATTGAAGCAAACAACTTTTGTCAGCTATAAAATGTAACACTATGTGAAACAGTTTGGCAGGTTAGTGTAGATGTTTTTTGAAACATAAGAATCAAAATAATTCAAGACATAAAGAATAAGAGGATTATTTTCTGAAATTATAGAGCTAAGTACATTGTAATTCATTAATTTATATTTTCCTCCTTTCTTAAGAAAGTAATGATATCAAAGTAGGGGAGACCGAAAGTGTTTTTTTTGAGCGTTATTAAATGGTAAAACTAGAGGTTTGTGAATGACACTCCAACTCTGGGGAACCAGAAAGGAAATGCTGATGTCAGCTGGACTGAAGGTTAGTTTACCAGACACACAGGAGGCCTGTAGGACAAAGCAGAGAGAGAGCTGGAGTATAGAGCTTGATCGTGGCCTGCAAACAGGGAGGTGTCACTCCCTTTGTAGCCCCAGTTCTGTGGTTTTTTGAATTTGTTCTAAGCTGCCAAATTGAGCCATCTGAGCGAGAGAAGCGGCACAGCGTGGAACAGTTTCAAAGCTGCATTCTGGTGGTGCTGACAGATAGGTGCCACATGTTAGGGTGGATATAATTTGAGCTTTATAAGCAGGTTGGAGCAGTGACGTGGACTTTCCTTTTATTGAGCATCAGATGTTTGTGAAGGAGAACCGTAGCGTTTACAGTGGTGCTACTGGAAGTGCAGCGCGGTTTGCTCGTGGGTTGATGACCTTGAAATGTAACCAGTACAGACAGAAAATATGTGGCACAACCTGTGAGTGAGGAAAGACACGTATAGAGTTGTGAAAAACAGATGATGACAGAGCAATTAAAAGAGTACTCCACCAATTTAGCATTGCACTCCCACTGCATTGTTCGACTCACGATAGACAGTTTTAAAAAAAAAAGTATCTGTAGGTGCAAGTAGATTTTCACATCAAGGTTTTACTATGTGGGTGACAGTGAGGATCATGTTTGGTTTGCGCACAAGAGTAGGAAAAAAGGCTTTTGATAACACTTGCTAAATGCCAGTATATAACACTAATACAAATATTACAGAAGGCCAGTCTTTCGGTTGTGGTGATTAAAGGCATAGTATAAAGGGATGCAAAGTGTGTTTTGTTTTTCAGAGCATTTATTGAATGACAGATGGACACTTAAAAGACTTACAACCAGTAAAACACTGTGCAATATGAACTAAAATACAAATTGTCTTTATATTGTTCCTTGTGAATGAATGTGAAAGTACAAACCATCTCCTGTTGTGAACACTCGAAATGACTTGTAGCCTTCATGAAACATTATGTTGCATGTCAGTAATTGATGACACAACACTACTTATGTGACTGGACCTCCACCTCAGCACAGCGACTACATATTTATACTGAATTAAGGGAATCCTGAGCAATTAACCTCAAATAAACAGATCATGATTTTATGTTTTAACAAAGTAAATAATTTCCTAGAGATCCATCTTGTAGATTTATATGTATTTATATTGTGTAACATTGTACTGTTTGCACTCTGTGAGAAAAGTGTCATTTATGTGCCGTAATGTCATCCTACAGTAAACACTGGAATTCTACTGTAGCACTTTAAGATGGGCGATATGTAAAATACTGACACCAATAAAATTCATTATTTCCACAAACCTCATGTGTCTGACTAAAAGTTGAAGTTGTTTATTAATTAAAATAACATCAAATGTATTGACATCATATGCTCTTTATTAGAAAAGTCACTAGAAAAGGCAGACGATTGACAAGCTAAGAACTGTTTTGTGTTTCTGTCAGTCAGTTTCTCTCACATTATAGGGTTAGCATAAAAGTTCTGAGAAATACATCTCTGAAAACAGTAAACATCCTCATATCCTACTGTATGTCTGTGAATGTGCTTGTTATGATTTAGCCAGAATTATTGAAATCAGAGCTGGGCAAATTTACCAACAGGAGGAGAAGTTATCGACCAACCGGATCTTGTTCATGTCAGTATGTACATCAAAATGTTCAGTAACATGCTTAATTGTTGTACATTTTCATTCAAAACAAAGAAGCAATAAAGTTTAATAGTTTGGCATTTAAAATATGGTCATCCAGCAGATCCTATGATGCAGACTTCATCTGTCATAGAGCTTTTTTAATTAAATGTCAGTATGTTGTCAATGTCTTCATATATCTTTGTGGTCATGTCACCCAGCCATAATTGCAATTATAAAATTCGGAAGCAGAATTGAACAAACGGGAAATGTAATCTTGCACAGCAAAGCAGTGCATATCTGTTTACATACAGTAAAAAGTCAGTATTCCGCTTTTTCTGCAGCTATAACAGATTTGTAAACAAACGCTATAACAAAACACTGACTTTACATTTGGAAGTAATATGAAATGCTCAATATTTCAAAAGCATAGAAAATTTAAAATCTTTGATTTCTGGGAAGCGATCTCAGTAAGTGTCCAGTAGTAACAACACACACATCTGTTTGCAATGTGTGATCCAGCACCTGCAGACAATTCGACAGAGTATCTTTGGTCCGAACGGCAGCTTTAAAGTTCTCCATGACCAACTTCGTCCTTCTGCTGTTCGTCCTGGTTGCCATCTGCCTGAGGTCCTTTCATGTTGGCGAACGCAACTTCTCTTGTCAGCTGTTCGAGAGGAGGGAGACCCACCGCCAGGTTTCTCATAGCGATGGCTGTCATCAAGAATCTAAAAGAGAAGGGGACGGAGTTGATGAGATACAGTACGTTCACAGATTAATTTAGTGTTTGGTTGTACCTTTTCTGCATAAATACAACCAAACCTGGCTGTTGCTGTGCTGTTAGGGGACGACACTCACCCCCTCCGTATCGTATAGTACTTTTTCACTGCAAAGCGCTCCAGTCGCTCAAACACGCCAGCCTCCCTGCGTTTCTTCACCTCCTTCATGCGGCGCTGCCTCTTCAGGAACAGCTGCACAATGGGGTCGGTGGCATTGACCTCTGACCCTATATCATCATCTGCAGCGATGATAGGCTGCAGCTCAGGAGGAAGGGGCTCAGTTTCTGTGGAGTAAGACTGTTCAGTCAGCATCTGATGAAGTTTTTTGAGCCCCCGAGCAAAACTTTCTTTGCATTTGGATGAAAAATAAAGTTTGAAAAAAGTTCTCGCAGGGTCAGCGCTGTTTAATATTGTGATCTTTGAGGTAATTTTCACTGAAATATGTGCCTAAGAAGCCATCTTTACTTTTTTTTTTTATCATGTTTGCATTGGAGCCTACTTTTCTTTACACAATATTCCACTATTAAGTGCTACCTTTCATGGTGTTAACTGCCTGACATGAACTCGTTTTTACCTGTCCCATTGCGAACACGCTCCTGGAGCTCCAACAGCTTAGAGAGTTTCTCCTGTAGCGCCGCCTCTGTGGTGTTGACGTAGATGTACATGTAGCAAGACGGGTCCTCAGACACTGTGTACACCTTATGGTAAGCCCCAGCAGGTACCTACACACATGCACATTATCATAGATGCTTGAGTGTGTCCGGGTTAAACAGTACAATGTTAATTGTGATGATGGTGTGTTGCTGTACCTTTATCTGCTCACCCGGCTGAACAGTGTAGTTCTTTTTCTCCTCCACGACCTCAACGTTCACTTTGCCCTGCAGTACATGGATGCTGGTGTTGCCCAGATCTTCACTTACAAAGTTTTCTAAGTGGAGACCTACAAGGTAACATAGATCAGTTAACACAAAGGCAGCCTGTATACCACCAACAACTAGGGAGAACAAAACTACAAACAATACTTCCATCTAAATGAAAGATAGGAGAGGTTTGTAACCTGGGAAATCAGCGATAAAGACAATCTCAGTTTGATTGTCCAAACTGCCCTCAATCTCCTGGAACTTGGTCCTCCAGGGTGAGAGGTCCACCAGTAGAGGCATCAGCCATGTGTTTGGTTGGAAAGGTGACCAATGTGCTTTCACTATATCCACACGGGGATCAAAAATCCTTAAAGAAGGAATTCCAGATAAAATTTAAAAACACACACTCTTATTATTAGTTCATAATTATGTTTTATAACATTATTAATTGGACACATCTGAAATAATTACAATGATGGCATACTTTTCTCAAGCAGAAGGCTCTCATACCTTTGCTGAAAGCGTTCATTGATGGACACCCAGATGTCAAAGTAGATTTCAGGATCAGAGATGTTATAGCGCGGCAGGAACTGATTGAGACACGTGGCATACTGCTTTAGCATGTCTCCGTGGTCTTTCCAGCGACGGCTTTGTGTGAACACCTTCGGTAGACAGTGTAATTAAGTTTATAAATATTAAAAGAATATCACGGCCTTGAACATCAAGTCAGAAAGTGGTATAAATAGTGATAACAGTGATAAGTAATGTAGAGCATAGAGCATTTTTAATTAATTGCCAGTATGTGCCATAATTGCAATTATGAAAATTCATAAGAAAAATTGAAGAAACAGGAAATGTAATCTCGTAATGTGATGCTCACATGCTCTGTGTCTGACATTGTTTTCCTTGGAACTCACCCCTGGGTTCAGATACCCAATTTCTCCTGTTGTTCCATCTTTGTAGGTGATCTTAACATGCTGATGGCTGCGGGAGTGAACCATCATGTCCCATGAGTAGCCGTACAAGCCATTGGTCCAGTTGTTGTAACCCTGTTTAGAAACTAAACATTAGGATAATTCCATGCAAATAAAAATCACATTGTAAAGGATTTCTAACTCTTTCACCAGTTTTTATTAAATCAGTATATGAACCAAGACTTTACAGTCATAAAGAACCACGAGTAAAACACAAAGTGTTTAAATCAGAGACTGGGTGGTTCTTCTTTAGGGCTGTCGCCCTTCTACTGACAACACCAGTCAGAGCTGTTGTTTGCTGTGGATCAATGACTGTTGACTCTGATTGAGAAACTCAGTCTGGTGACTCAGAGGGTCTAAAAGGCTTTTGCTGACTGCAAGGTACAATCTTATTAAACTGATTTTCTCTATGTAGAAGAACATTTTGCAACAATTTACTAATTGGTTCTTTGAAAGAAGTTAACTATAAAAGTTTTTTTTATGATCTTCAATGTGGAAAAAGACAGTATAGGCAGATGTACCTTTGTGATGAAGTGGGAGTAAGGCAGGAACAACTGTTCAATTATGTAGAGAATAGTAAAAATGGCTCCCAGCTTGTGCTTAAGTCTCAGTTTGGAAGCTTTGGCGACGGGTGGGGTCTCCTGGCGTTTGGTGCTGGTACTTTGGATCTCACTGTAAACACAGGAAGTACTGGGCTGCGAGTCTGGAGAGGTGAGTGGCAGGACTGTCCTGAGGAATGCTGGGAAACAGGCGAAGAATCTTCTTGGCCAGTCGGGGTAGCAGAAGAGAGGACTGGTCGCCAGCATTGTGTAGGCAAACATCCCTGTGGAAGATTAATATACTCAGTAATATGAATGTAAATGATATCCCACAAATATAAGACAGAATTAAAGCAAGAAGGAAGCTTTTAATGAAGCAAGACAACAGACTTACCGATGCTGAAGAGCTGCGAGTTCATACAGTGAAAGTAGGAGACAAAGAAAAATGCATATGGTCGTGTGGCATCAAAAAACAGCAGGTAGCCGGCGGTCAGATCCAGAATAAGACCACCTCCATGAACAACCAGCAGATTTACTAACTCCACAGGAAGAATCACTCTGGAAAATAATGTGTGGTACAGCAACATCAAAGGGGGAGTACTGACATACAACAGCCAGTGATTGAAAGATAAAATATCTTTGATATACTGAGCTGCTAAATAAAACCTACTTGAAGGGATCAAACAGCCAGTGGTGTGCCAAGTATGACATCGAGTATCCCTCCACCCAATCAGCATCCAACTTTTTGATTCCAGCGATGAAGTATACAATAAATATCTTTGAGGATCAAAAACATGACATCATTATATCACATGTATCCAAACCACGCTGATGAATAACTACAAATATACAGCTGTAAAAAGTCACTGATGCACAAACCTGCGACCTCAACACGGTGTAATTCCACAGAGGCACATGAGCATTTCTTATAGAGGGCCTCCGCAATCCATCGAGTGACCTACAAATAGACACAGGCATACAGGTCTTCCTCTGTGGAGCTCACACATATAGACGGGGCAGAAATGCTACAGCAAATACACAGACGGACCTGTAAACACCATCTCACCAGTATCTGTTGCCATCCATGAGTGTGAGCTGAAATCCGATGAGGCCATAGAGGTACGAGTGATTGTTCCAGGCCGTTTTGTCCAGAAAGAAGATGTACCAGTACGTCGAGATGAACATGAGGCAGGAGAGACGGTAGAAACAGCCAAGCATTATGCCCAAGGTGCCTTCAATGAGAAAACATAGACAGACAACATCAGTTACTAATAATAAGTCATTATTACTATTCATTTATCTATATTTACACATAGAAATCTGTTAACTAGGTATGTACCAGATAGTGGGGGTCTAACCAAAAGATGCTACAGTGTTGCATTATGATTAATATAGGAGTTTGGAGTTTGACCAATATTACGGACTAGTCAGGATCTTGCTGCTTTTGCTGCTTAAATTTGACCAGTCTGTCTTTTGGCTGGTGGCACTTTCAAGTGCATGATGGCTATATGCTTTGGATATTTATTTTATTTTATTTAAAATAAAATCCATGTTCTGCTATTATGAACATACAATTGTTTAATTTGTCGTTCGAGATGCTTATTGTCGCTTGTTATACATTTCATGCCCTAGACTGTATGCTGTTAGTATGTAACTAATCTAAGTTGTATATGAAAAATATCATATACAAATGGAGTACTTAAGTATCAAATACAAAACAAACAATATTGTAATATTGTAATAAATGGAAATGTGTGTTTGAAATTCCTTTCTGGTGTGAAATCAAGGTGAATTTTTAGCCTTTTGAGAATAAAAGTGGAACACAGATTTGTACAGAGGCTTAGTAAAGTATTTGGTTTGTAGCCCAATTGATGTTGTATCATTATTGATTTACTTTGATTGTCATTGTCTGTTTTCTGTGTGCATTCTTGCTTAAGTGAATGCTACAGTATAGTTGTCAACATTGAGTTAGTTGGCTTTGGGGGAAAATAAAAGTGGAAAATTGCAGGTCTGGTCTATGCGCTTTCATCTTTGCCATAGACAGCCACCCCACAGAGACAGTCTCCTTTAAAAGGATTGCATCAGCTCGGACTCAAAAAGAAGGGGGGGCCCTGTCCTCACCAAGCCTCGGTAAACACTTAAAAAAGGACTGTGACCCACCGAGGAACATCACCACATACACCAGATACATCCAATCCAGTGGCAGCGGCTGTAAGAAATTGAAGAGGGGAAAGCGGCACACGGGGGCACCGTCCAGGTACTTATAGTCCAGGTGACTGAGGCCACGTTCCTGTGTGACGTCGATAGCCATCAGCAAGCCTGCACGAAAGACACAGGATGAAGTTGGAAGGGCGCACAGCTTGGCTGCATAGCAGATGACTCTTTTGACTTATTTTAAGTGTCTTATTAGCTTCTAGGAGCAACCTCAAACCTGTTGCAAAATCACTTAACCGCTGAGCAGATCTTAACTCACCAAACAAGCAGCGGAAGATACCCAGGGACGCAGGGTCAGTGGGACGGTTCAGGAGGGCCACCAGGCTGCTCCAGGAGGCCAAGTCCTCCTTCCTGAACCCAAAGATCTTCATCATCTTGCTTGTGGTCTGTGGTTTATCTTTTTCAGGAGCTGCAACCTTCTTTGCAGTTTTTCCCTCTCCATCGTTGCCCACAAGCGCACCTAGAGGTTTGACAGGACCATAGAAGTGATACAGTGTAGCATTTTTTAATGACTAAAAAGCAAGATATCGTGTACTTAACATGATGTCAAAGAGCTTATTGTGTTTTATTTAGAAAACAAGAAAATGCCCTGCATGTTTTAAGAAAACATTCAGCTCTTATTTACGCACCAAACACAGCTGAGGTTTAGATAACAGCTCATACTTGGTTGAATGTTGGTCTAACTGGTTTTTAACATTGGCCGAACAACAACAACACCACCGCGCCACTCTGACCGCCGCTGCTAACAATAACCTCACCTGCAGTCGCGTCTCTCGCCTCCATGCTACTAAGTGGGAATAAAACGGGTTTCTGCTGGGGACAGGGGGACAGAAAAGTCCTCTCTCTCTCTCTGTCTCTGTCTCTGCTGTCCCTGCCCCAGGTGGAGGTGTCCTGCCTGGTCACGTCAATGAAGCGGACAGAGTTACGTGTCACAGTCCCACACACACACACACACGCGCGGGGGAGGAGGCGGCGGAGGGACAGGGGGGAGGATTGGAATGTTGTGGAGGATTTGCGCGTCGCTCATTGGCTGATTCCTCCCGTGACCGCGCCCACTAAGGGAACACCGCGTACGTCATATCCGGTCGCCGGGAGCCTCCCGGTGGTGCTTTTTATTTCAGTAGAAGAAGAGCGTGGATGTTTGAAGAGTACGGAAGAAGAAAAGCCATAGCTCGATGTTTAATCGAAATCAAAAGGTTTATGCATCTGCATACACCGGATATATGGGGAATAATCCAAGCAGCAGAAATGTAAAAAAAAAAATAAAATAAAATAAGTAAAACAAACGAAAAGAGAAGTAAGTTTAAGAAAATATATGAAATATATATATATATTTGTGAATCAGTTTACATTTACATATTTTTATTCTCCCTTTTAACTTGCCTTTCCCCTGAAAAGAAAAAAACAGAAAGAAGAAACAGAAGAAAAAAGTAAATATGTTAATTGAAAGTAGATCATATTTAACAAAAAAAAAAAAATTGACATTTATGTGTCTTGAATGTGTGCATCTCTCCATCTGTTAAATTATACTTTTTTATAATTTGTGAAATGTTACTTAAAACCATTTCTGGAAGTCCCTTGGCATCAATACATTTTTCGTCTTAGCTACCTTGGGTTTGCAATTGCAGGAGAAGCACAAGCCTGGAAGTGTCTTGTACTGAAGAGGAGGGCAAACCCTGATGAGCAAGTCACACTGACAAACCATACCATAAGCAGCTGCAGGGTATTGTGAATGAAAACAAAGACATATTTTTTTAAGTTTACATGAAAGGTCTTTCACAACAAGGAGTAAGCCAACCTATATAACCTGTGGGATAGCACATAAGCAGGGTGTGCTTCACATGAGTGGGTGCTTGAATCTTTCTCCCTGATGCTGTCTGGTCAGGTGATCTGCTCTTACTCAGGCTGGTGGTGACTTCTGACAAATAAACCTGGTCACAAAATGGTGAATGTTTCCACGGCATCCCTGGATTTACATCTGTATGCTTTGCTACATATTGTGTTTTCACTATCATACTTTACGGCATATTCTTTTTTTCTGTGTGACTCTTTTTGTGGCACTTTTTTCCTGCAGTATTTCAAGCCACTGTCATGATCAAGAAACAACAGGATACCACTGGAGGGCAGTCATGTCTTGTATATTAATATCTGTTTGCAGCGTTTTGTTTATTGACCCAGCAACTTTGGAGTAAAGATAATGCTGTGGGGGATGTTAAATGCTATTTACTCTGCAGCTAAAAGAGAGAGGGGAGTAAAGGGCAAGCCTGTCTTTAAAAAAAAAACTAAAAACAGTGAACAATCCTCTCCAGGATTAAGTATCTCCTCTTTCACAGAGACTGGAGGAATAAAGTTTTTAATTATTTCTTTGAGGGTTTGGAAGGTGACCACTTCTGCTGAATCTCAATTGTCTGTAGAGACTGGTGGTATGTTTTGGCCATTGCAGGTGGTCGTAGACTAAACACATTGTCCTACTCGGGGTTAGCTTAGCCTCCTTTCAGTGAGGTCTTGGTCTACCTGGGTGGGTTATTCAGATGTGACTGGGAAAGGAAGTGAAAGATTTTGAAGTGGTCTGAACCAGCAAAACAAAAAGTGCTTTGTGCACTGGTTGCCATGGATGCATTGACTCTGTCTCACCCAGACAACCCAGGTGTACATACTGTAATAAAACCTTCTAATAAAACACCACACAGAAGCATGTTGTTTGAGGCACACCATAGTGGTTTCATCAGTAGATGTTAAAGTCTGTGTAATGGAAGAACCCATGTTCTGTCTGACATCATTTAAACCCACGTAAACAATCACACATTATTCATTAGTTATTGGAAACTTCATTCTTTATATATGATGAACTGTATGTTTGTCAGCAGATGAATTTCACAATGTTGCATGATCAGCTGACCTGCTGTACATGACTAGATTATTATTTTTAAAGACTGGCTGTTATATTCTGTGGTCACACAAAAACAAATGGTGGTTGCTCCACCTAAAAAAAATTGTATAGCCTAAATACACTTTTTGGGTGCTTTTTCTTGAAATAACTCATTCAATCATCAATTTTCTCTCAAAAATTTCAGTCCAGTCTTAATTAAAATCTGCATTAGCAAAAAAAAATTCAGTTAAGATATATGACTAAACACTGTTGATGTGGCAGTGCCCTTTGGACTCAAGGGACCCAGACAGACTGCTCAGTAGGATTCAGCTGGAGCCTAATGTGTAAAATCGGTCAGCAAGTTTTTTTTTATCTTATGGAGTAATATAATGGGGTTTAAAGGCTTATGGAAATCTAAAGTATGGATGCGGTATAAAGGAATTATCAGATTAAACAAAATCATATGAAACATATAATTACATTTTCCAGACCTGTGTAATCTGTCCGTCTCACCGCAGGTGGCGCCGTTGAGCGGAGCGGCCACCTGTGACGTAGAAACGCCGCCGCTAAACACGCAGAGAAGAAGAATAACAAAAGCAGCCCCAGATTTCCAGGGCAGTTACACATCATCTCCTGCCCCTGGCTTCACGTTTGCTCTGATGTCGAAAAATGTAACCGGAACCAGAGGGAGTTTCGCCGTCTGCAGGCTTGTCCGGAGCAGCAGCTTGTCGGAAGAAACGCTGTTATTGTCTTCAGACTCGTTTTCGCGTGTGAAATCCGGCAGCTAGGTTAGCTCCGGGGTTAGCTCCTCTTCAAGTGGCTCGTGAACGTCGACAGACCGTCTGACCGGAGGTAATCAGCCGCTGTTCACCGTCCCACACCACCCCGACACCTCTCCCTCAGCGGGCCCGCTGCCGGTCATCAGGTGAGGTAGCCCCCGGTCGTTGTTTTTGTGACACAGACTGGACATCTGGTTTGCATGCCCTGGAGGAGGGAGCCTTTGCATCAGACTGTGTTATTGACGGGTGAAGCTAATGAAGGTTTAGTTCCCATGTGAAAAAATACAAGTGCATGCAAATCTCTGGGCCTTTTTTGGCCAAATGTTTACCTTTCTTTCGGTTAGACAGATTATAAAAGCCCCACATTACTTAACAAGTTTGTTCTAATGTCATTTACTTTTATCTTGAACATTTAACTACATGATGCCATTTTTTGATTAAGACGTTTACTATGGTTATTTCCTTGCTGAGACAAGGCAATATCGACCAAGTGAAATATCTCACTATTTTATTACCAAATACCTGTACACTTTGTGTGATGTGCTTATATTTTGGAGAGGATTATGGCTACTTTCAAAATACCATAAATTATCAAATGTGGAATGATGATGCTCAAACATTTAATTCATTTCACGAGTCAGTAAAATAAGTTAATGCAAGTGTATCGCTGAATTATTAATGAGTCTGTCAACAGTTAATGTATCAGCATCAATTTTGATAATCAATCATTTCAGTCAAGCAGAAGTTACAAACATTTACTGGTTCCAGCTTCACAAATGTGTGAATTTGTATATTTTTGTAAATTCAGTATCTTTGGATTTTGGGCAGTCGGTTGGATGAAACAAGCTGTTTGAAGATGTCTGTGAAATAGTAATTATTTTCTGATGATCAAAAAATGGATCAACAGATTCATCAGGAATTAAGTTGATTGTTAGTGGAAACCCTAAAGAACAGTAACAAAAAACTCCAACACAACCTTCACTACGATACTGCAAAAGCCAAAGCTCCCAGCAATATCTACTCTCATGATTATGATAATATATTGATCTATGCGGTTCTGTTGCAAAGTCAAGATACAGTACAGCTGACCTGTTATTTTTGACAATTGTTTTGTTAGCGTAGAGATGGGGAGTCTCGGCAGCAGGTTCCAGTCCCCTTCTCAGGGACCAGAGGAGGCGTCAGAGAGCACAGGTACCTGCCGCAAGCATGGGTGTGAGTGCAAGAAGAGGAAACGAAATGCCCAGTGTGACTGTGACAGTGAACAAGAGGAGGACGATGCCATACTTGATACACCTCGCAGGCAAGTCCAGTTAAAAAAAAACAACAATCAATTTAGTGTCAAATATCTTTAAGTCATCAATATTTTGTCTTATGTTTGTTTTTGTCTCTCCTCTGTTGTTTTCCAAACATGAGCAGAAAGAAATTGAAAAGCACGTCACGATACATTTACCAGACGTTGTTCTTAAATGGGGAAAACAGTGACATTCGCATCTGTGCTCTGGGGCAGGAGTGGAACCTCCACAAAGTGTACCTATGCCAGGTAAAACATAAATACAAAAACACCATAAAGACAGTCAGTGATATATTCTGTCATGTGTTCCATTTAATACTTTTTCTTTCTGTCTCTCTCTTTTCTCTTCCTCCTTCTCACATTTTGCAGTCAGGGTATTTTTCCAGCATGTTCAGCGGCTCTTGGAAGGAGTCCAACATGATGGAAATCAACTTGGAGATCCCAGACCAGAACATCGACACTGAAGGTGAGAGGACCTCTAGTAACAGAAAGCTGCAGTCACAAACTGTGTTTGTTTTGTTTGTTTTACTGATAGAACTCTACTGTTTTGTGTGTGTGTGTGTGTCTGTGTAGCTCTACAAGTCGTGTTTGGATCCCTGTACCGGGACGATGTTCTGATCAAGCCCAGCAGAGTTGTCAGTATACTTGCAGCTGCTTGTATGCTACAGCTGGTCAGTACACTGAATGAAGTTGACTATTGTTTCACATGTAAAATTACCATCTTCATTTTTTGTATAATGCGGTCATATGATACAAACCCTAATCAAGTCTCATGGTTTGTTATTGTCTACAGGATGGCTTAATCCAGCAGTGTGGAGAGACCATGAAGGAAAACATCAGTGCGAAGACCGTGTGTGGCTACTATGCTTGTGCCAGTATCTATGGCTTGGATTCAGTCATGAAAAAGTCAGATTTTAATTCATGTTCATTATTTCAAATCACAATAGTTGATGGGTAGATCAGCCTTTAATGCTTCATCACACTGTATATGTGCTTGTGAATCTCCTTCTGCAGGTGTCTTGAGTGGCTTCTGAACAACCTGATGACCCACCAAAATGTTGACCTGATGAAAGAACTTGGGTATGTGCGCTCACAATTTTTTAGTTTTACATCATCTTCTAGCCTATATCCTTTATTTAGGTATCATTAGAACCTTTCTGAAAATGGTGGTAGCAAAATTTTACACCAGCATGTACCTCATGATTACAGTGTGCTGCTTAATTAAAATAATCTTGATTAGTTTTAGTGCTGTGACATTTTTTAATAAGGACAATCAGATGACTGTGATGAGTAATTGTGTTTCAAATCACAATGTAAAAATATCGTCTATGACCATACTAGCCATTTGTCTCTGCACTGCATATACAGGACAGAGGTGATGGAGCAGCTCATCCAGTCCTCGGACTTGTTTGTCATGCAGGTGGAGATGGATGTGTACACTGCTTTGAAAAAGGTACCTGGAAAAACTCCAAGATACACTCACTGTGCCATCAGACCTGTTTCTAAGAGCTCTCTATGTAATTTCCTTTCCCTGCAGTGGATGTTTCTGCAGCTCAATCCATCGTGGGACGGCCCAATCAAGCAGCTTCTAGCTGACGCTGACGCCTGGCTTTGCAAACGCAGGATAGGTACAGTGAGGCCACATCTCATGAAACCATTACGTTTACACAGTCTTTTTGTGTTGGTAGCCACACACAATGTTTGACTCTGTTCCCATTTGACTTTGGTCTACAGACCTGTGTGAGAAAGAACCCTTCTTGAACACAGAAGAGGGCACACCTTTTCGGTCAGTGTTCAAATACGTTCGTCTACAGTATATCATCAATGATCTGGCATCTGCACGCATCCTGGAGAGAGACAATATTTTGTCCCCTGGTAAGATGTGGTTCCATCTGACATAATTGTATCATGAATGAGCTTTTACTATGCTCCGGAAATAAGTATTTAATTTAATTCTCTAGTAACAGAGTTGTAAAGTGAATGATTTAATATAAATTCAATTTTCATGGGACTTCATGTTACTTGATAGATTACTCTAGGAATATCAAGCTCAGTTATGTAGACCAACATTCTTTTTCCATCTTTGTGCTTAATTCAGTTGGTGAAATTGTCTCATTTCCTTGTAAGTCGTATAAAGAATTAGATAGATTTGCTTAAATCTTTACTAAAATACAACAAAAACATAAAGATAAATTGTAGAGCATCGTTCATCCAAACAATTACATCTTTAGTGATGGTCTTTTTCATGTGTTTATGCACTGTTAATTTTTTCTATCCAAACTTATTGCAGATTGGTTAACGTCAATGTACAAAAACCAGTGGTTTGCTATGCTGCGGACAGAATTTGACAACGATAATGGGTGAGAACTTGAAACGGAACAATTGTAATGCCAGTGAACTTGATTATAACCACAAAACTGTATGCATAAAATATGATTTTAATGCTGCTGGTCTGACAAAGGGCCCTGTCTGTCATTAGTCCCCAGGAAGCTATCAAAGAGGAGTTTGAGCTGAGCAGTATGAGGTGTGGCAGGAAACTGACAAAAGATGGAGATGTGAGTCAGAAATTCTCTCTGCTACAGTAGCTTTTGCTCCCTTACAAGGTATTTTGTTTAATTTTTATGGGAAAAAAACTGATATTTTGCTTTCCTCAGTACTGCTGGCGGTGGACAGGCTTTAACTTTGGTTTTGACCTGCTGGTGACCTACACAAACCGTTTCATAGTCTTTAAAAGAAATACTCTCAGTCAGCCATGTGGGGGCGCTGTGAGTCTGCAACCTCGAAGGCATCTGGCATACAGGTCTGTAGAGTCAACCCTTGAACATTTATCATTTTATATCACGTACGTAATGGAGTTCACCTGCAACAGAACTGGAAACCTTGTACTATTTTACTGAGTACAGATTTAATCTGAATTTAAAAATGAATAGTTGTTATACTTTTCTTATAATTAAGAAATAATCAATTGACTGTAATTAGTATTCTAATAGTACTTGAGCGTTATTTACTGAAATTTCAGTAGAAACCATGTTATCCATATTAGACCACAGTCAGATTTATACAATTTATCTGGTTGTTGTGAATAAAAAATATGTATTGAAACTAGGTGTTTGATGTTTGATTTAAGGAATAGTTTGACATTTTGGGAAATACATTTGTTCTCTTTCTTCCCGAGAGTTGGATGTTACATTGGGACAGAAGCAGCTTAGTTGTTTCCCCCTGTTTTCAGTCTTTCTGCTAAGCTACGTTAACTGACTGCTGATGGTAGCTTCAATTTTAAGGTACAGACATGTGAGTGGTGATCAGTCTTCTCATCTAACTCTCAGCAAGAAAGCCAATAAGCGTATTTCCCAAAATGTCAAATTGTTCCTTTTAAAAACGATGTGTATGTATGCACAGCTTTAATCTGGGAAGTCTTTATTCTACGTTTGACAATTTTTATTTGTTCAGGTTACGCCTCGCCTCCTTTGATAGCCGTGGAAAGCTGGTCTGCAGTCGCTCAACAGGTTACCAGCTTCTCACCCTTGAGAAAGACCAGGTCAGCGAGCACTGTTTACCTGTAGACGTAGATGGCTCAACTGTCATGCCATTAAATTGTCTGAATGCTGTTGTCTTAAATAATATTTAACAATATTCCTCTTTTTTCCCTTCAATGACTCAGGAGTATGTGGTGATGAACCTGGACAGCCGGTTGTTATCATTCCCGCTCTATGTGTGCTGTAACTTCCTGTATACATCGCCTCAGTCGGACCACCGTCCGGATTCCTCAGAACAAGAAAGCACCACTCGCAGTGTGTCTTGATGCCTGTTCAGCAGCCATTAACTGCTACTGTTCCTCTGGTGATGCTGAGACACTGACACAGGCTTGTATGTACAATCCACCACCACATTTAACATCACTTTGACATTGGACATATCATCTGCATGCTATGTAACTCAGTGAAGTGTTAAGGGAAAATGTTTTGTATCTATGTATTCAGTGTTTTGGCACATTCAGAGTTAGCTACGTATACATGGGGTCTACAGTATAACAGAGACACATTACAGTGGCCAGGTGGGAGAACCACCTTCAGAGCAGCTTCAAACCTTGGACCTCTGCCATGGACTGTCTACACTGGGATGTTGGACCATTTCTCAAGATGGAAAGCTTTTTTGGCTACATGACGTTTAGATCTTGTGATTGGGAAGACCGTGGAAGAGTTTGACTTTACACTTACATTAATGAAACCACTCTGGAATTGATTCATCGGTGTGTACAGGGGCACCATGAGGAAACAGCACCAGAGGGTGAAACTGCACCTTTACCTATGTGTATGGGAAGTGTCAAGTCTGTTGCTCGTTCTGAGCGTATGTAAATTGACTCACAGACTTGGCTCTTCGATCCACTGATCGGTATACTCAAAAACTCGACCAGCACGTTGCCGTTTTGAGTGGGGTGGACATGTTTTCCATTCCATTTCTAATGGGCACACAAGACGACGCCTGTATACCACTGGTGTCTAGACCATGTTTGATTATCAGCTGATAGAGATTCAACGTCATACCTACTGCCTCATAGCGCCTGCACTCCATTTAAGCGTCTCGCCCTTGCCGCTACGTAAATTATTGCACGGCCTAATGTCGTGCAGCCGATGACTACACTCAACATCACTTTTAAATTGTGGAAAATGAACTGAGAGATGCAGCGAAAGCAGAATGTTCAACCTGTGTTTGACCAGTCTTTAACCCCATTGGTCAGTCTCACTCAGTCTTAAGTTGAAGATGCGTCCGTGCAGTTTTACAACAGAGCAGCTTCTGTTAAGGCTTTCGGATTGGAAAGTCCACCACCTCTTCAGTAAACTGGGGAAAACCGCATCACCACTCATAGACTATACCCAGGATCAAGGATCCTTTGGACATTCACTGTAAAATTCACTGTACAATTCAATAAGATCCAATATGAACAAAAACATAGCTTCAAGAGCTATGAGTAAACTAACAAAGCTCAGTTGGACATGTTGATGTTACGTAGCTCTATGTGAACCTGCATTGTGAGGTCAGAAATCCAGGCTTAACCCAATAACCGTTCTTCAGGAGCCTTCAGGAGCCTCTGTGCGTTAGCCTCCTTTACACAATCTACAGTTGGACATCCGGTCATTGACACCAGCTTTCTGATGTTTACAGATTAATGTTGAAACTCACAGGTTGATATTTCGAGGCTTTCTGCAGTGTTTACCGGCAGCTACACTGGAAAATGACCATTTATTGGTGTTAAGCTGAGTCCGCTGCTCCTCCTTTTGCAGTACAGTTTCTCCCCGTTTGACACATTTAGGCAGGATATTTACACCGCTCCAATCACCACATGAACTACTTTTTCAGTTATGTTCTTGTACAATTTTGTACTATTGATATGGTCAATATTTGTTTTGAAATTTTGTAGATCTGTTACCTGGTGCTGAAAACAAAACAACAAAAATGTAAATGTGGGTATTTTAAGGCAGACACGTACTGCTAGCTCATTCAACTCAGTACGACTCGCCTGTATAGCTGCAGCTGTAATGGTCATTAAGTTCAAAGTTAAGTGTTTTCATTTATTTATTTTTTACTTCATTTGTATGGATTTATTTTTGAAAAAGAAAATATGTATAATATTCTCGACAGCCAATAAAATTACCCATTCACATGGGCTTGGTGCTTTCACGTGACCCTATCATCTTTTTCCAACATAGGTGTTTACTGCAGCTGCAGAGTTATTCATATATTTATGCTTCTGTAGATATTGCAAAAGATAAATATAGATCATTCTGACATTTTCAAGATTTTAAATATGTTGTCCTCTGATGCCCATCCTTATTATCTCCTTTCCTCTATGCCAAACTGGATTTCCTACTTTGTGACGTTCATTGGGACATCCTAACAGTAACATATTTAACAGAGCTGTCCGGATGCACTCAGACTATTCTTACAGCTCATAATTATCACTAATCCTGTAATGATTAATTATTTTATCAGATTATCATGAAAACTTAACCATTCCTACACAACACATCTTGCAAAGGATGCGGATATTATTTATCAGTTATTAAAATATGTAAGAAAAGCCTTACTTGCATTTGTCATTTAGCAGACCTCATGTTTGATATTATGGAAGTAATGCAGTCCAGAAACAGGTACATTTACAGTACTTTTAATCCAGATATATAAACATGTCTCACCGTGGGAGGTCAGACAATCACAGAACTCACAGTAAAATAAAAGAATGAGGCATGAGAAAGCTCTTCTTGAACATAAAGAACAATCAAAACTGTATGCATGAACAGATGGACATTGTGTTGATGGTGTACTCTATATTTTAAAAGCTGATACTCAGTTATGCACTGAGTTTTTCCTGTTTTAAAAATTCACACTTAACAAGTCTCCTCAGAGCATTTTTTGAGTTGGTATTTTGTTCACACACAATGACGTAACGGAAGATGCATCGCTGGATTTCTTTGTTGTCGCAGGTAAACCCAAGATTTAACGAGCCAAAGAGCTCCCAGTCTCCAGGGAGGCTACTGTTGTAGATTACACATAGTACAACAACAAGCGAGCAGTCTTAAATCTCCACAACCACGGCATTCAGTCATAACCTCTTGTCAAAACTGACTTTTGCATCATATGATCCTTATTAAACTTCACTCTCCCCACCCTTTTATGGTGTTCAAGCCCTCTATTCTTCAGTTGTTACTGGTCAAACTGGCTGAGCTTACACACCCTGCGCTGCTGTATCTTGTGTAATGAGCTCAGGCTGTCTCCAGGACGGACTACAGCCATCCGTCCCCTCTTCTCACTGCTGTATAGAGTCCAGATTCTCTTTGAGTCTTCGGGTCATACTAGGGATCAGGTTAACGTGGTCGTCCACACAACTGCCGACGCAGCGTTCCATCAGTGATCGAACGGCTGGCTCCTTGGCACCAGAGTCAAAAAGATCCTTCGCCTTATCGTTGCAGTGCATCGTGCATCTGGTCAGGCGGTCCTGAGGGGGCGAAGAGGAGAGAAAACATCCTTTAGACTAAGAACAGACAGAAGACCCAGTAGGCATGTTGAGAGATTTGCAGGTGAAATGGTGGCATTATTGTGGAAATAAAACAAATACAGCCTTTAGAGGCTCATACAAATAAAAATGTTCATGTAAATACTGGAGAAAATTTACTACTTATATGTGCCTATAAGATGTAACCTATTGAAAGACACTGTTCCTGGACAAGGAACCAGGAATTTTTACAACACAGGCCACAGAGTGGCTTTATATTGTATTTTAGTGCTTCTTTTATTTTATATTAATCCTTTTATGGAAACTTCTGGATTTTTTTTTCAATAGCTTCCATGTAATGTGAGGCGGTGACTCTAAATCAACACCAAAATGTACCACTAAACTGGACAAGTAGGGGTGCCTTTGTAAACACTGGAGACTAAAATAAGAGCACAGCTGTTCAAATAGAGTGTGTTCTCTCTCTTTCTGTATGAATTAAGGAACTGTCAGTTCTGATAAGTTAAAATAATGAATGAAAAACATTCCTATTAATATGTACTATGATACAAAATGGCTTGTCGAAAGTGAGGGGGGTGACAAAGGCGTGTCTATCTGTCCAGTGTATTAATAATTCCTGGTATTGATTTGGAATACTGTGTCACATTAGATGGAATCTATTGAAAAAAAGCCATTCTTTAAGTAAAATAAATAAATTTCACATTAGAAATCAAAATACGTGTGCTACAAATCAGTTTGATATAATTTTGTAATCATGCTTTTCACTAATATTGTCAAGTCAGCATGGAGGTATTGAAAAAAAACATTGTTTTTCTGTCAGTTAAACACTAATTTATTGATGGTCCCTAATCAGCCTCCAGCAGCTAGACACATGTTAACAGGGGAGGAAGTATTTGGACATCGTGTCTTTCTCACCTGAAACTTCTCCAGCTCTGAAGTGACCAGACCCTGAGCTGCGGCCAGAGGAGTGTGACACCTCTCGATACACTGGTGCACCTGAGACATGGAGTCTGTGGACCGATCACAGCAGTCTGCGCTGCAGCTGAACATGCGACCCTGCAGCGAGAGCACGGAGATGAGACATGTGGTGGGCGAAGACGCCGCACAGATCACACCGGGCATGGACACAGAGCGCTGCACGCCCACTTCACGTCTCCACAGATGAGACTCCTACCTGCATTTTACGGATGTGGTCCTTCTCCAGGCTTTGGACCATTTCTTCCACCACATTCTGCATGCGCGCCTGATGTGCCTCTGCCATCTCTGCTCGTCCTGCTCACTCCGCTAAGTCTTCGCTGATATTCGAGACGAAGTTACGCATCTACACCTGACCGGGCGGACTCGGAGAACCTACCTGTCCACGGCAAAACTGTCGCCAAGTTGCTTTACTTTACAATGTGGTAGTAACTAAGGTCACCTCCATTCAAGCATGGTTCAAGACGAGACGATTATACCACTTCCGTTTTACTTCCGGAATCGGTTTAAAAAAAAAAAAAAAAAAAAGAAAAATACTTTTCCGTTTTGTGTGGCCAGACTTCAAAATGGTCTCCAAGGAGATTTACGATTTTTTTTTCCCGAAACAAATTTATTTTTTCATCATTATCGGAAATAAATTGTTCTCAATATTTGTTTTTCTTTTCGTGAGAGTTGACGGAGGAGTGATGACGACTTCCGGTCAGAGCCTTCAGAGCTCCACGAGCCTTTTCATGTAAACTGCCGGCTACCTGCACAGGTCAGTTGACCCTTCAAAATAAAAGATGAACTAACTAACTGGATTTCAAGTATGCTTCTACGTTTTCATAGGCTATTTAAATGTATTGACAGCGTTAGATGCTAAATTTGATCTTTTGAAATATAGTGTGATCAGCTCAAATCAACATCCATCCTAAGAAACACTGTGTTTGTCTGTGACAGTCTTATTTGGCTCTTCTCCATCTCAAGCCATGTCTAAATTACAGTCTGCCGTTGAAGATATTATGTGAATCTCGCGTACTGAATGAAGATAAGAAGAAATGTGTTTTATTCTTAAGAACCCGAAATTCCACCGTATCTCTTCTTGCCTTTTTTATCCGTAATGCTATTGGAAATGAATTGCAGTCATGTATTTGGCTACATAACAGGATATTTTTACACCTCATGTACAACTGACAAAAAAATAAAAATGGGTTTCTTTGATGGGTTACAGTTGGTAATCAACTAATTTCATTCAACTTGATGCAGTTACAATTGTGCATTACCTTTCATTACAAGATATAAATATTATACCCATCACTTTGTACCATATGAAAAAAGTAGGCTGTCTCTCACGAGTAACAACAAGGGAACTGCACACTATCATTTTTGGTTATAAAGGTCTCCCCTACTACTGTGTCAGGACTGGACAAACTCTTGATACCTCCACAGGTAAATACTGAACTAGACCACATACTGCTTTCATGCATTTTCACCATGAAAATTGAATAAATTACATAGGATTTTAAAAATCAAACGTGTTTTGCTTATTGTTACTTCAGTTGGATGTTTGACCGTCACTGTAAGTATGTGCAGACTCTGTGCGCACCTTTAAATCTAAGTTTCAGACCCGTATGTACAAATTTGAATGCACTTTTCAGTGAAGTAAGAGACATCTTTGAAACTTTCCATAGCTGGAGACAAATTGCCCACATTTATCTCAGGTTCCCCTCAAATTTAAATCGACGGCTTTTATTGTGAAACCCGTATGCGTGCCCGGAAGTGTGCCTCAGTATTGGGAGACGTTCACGGCTCACCGACGTGACTCAACCGTTAAACAAGTTGGATTAGTTATTGTCACTTCTAGTCTCGTTTGGGGTTTTGTTAACACTTCGGTTTCCCGTTTAAGCAGACAGGAGGAAGTGTCATCGAGATTCACCAAGTTTTCCTGAAGTGTAACGGTGAGTTTAACTCTGTGAAGGCTACTTCTGAAGCCCTCATGTCTTTCATTCTCCCGGATATTTCATTTCACCGGTGGGGGGGGAAACAAATAACAAACATTTCTCAAGAGCAGTTCCTGAAGGGGACACCACAAGTTAATAACATATCAAATGTGTACAGAGGAAACCATAATTACTACTATATATATATACTGGATAATCGATCGGTATATAACGTAAGAGAGAACAATCCTGTGAGTGTAACCTTTGACCAAGACTGATACAGACTGTTGACCTGAAGTTATTAGCTGGACTGATCACGGTTGGTGTTTATTCCCTGCTGCACAGATGCAGAAGTGTAGTGGTGCAGAGTACTAGGTACCCACGATGAATCCACGGAGCCTGTCACTGAGGGCGCTGCTGTTCCTGGGGCTCTGGCACACGGGGAGAAGAAGTCTGGCCTCAGCCCCAGCAGAGCTGCAGGATCAGCCCAAAAAGATAGGTAAGCATGCAAAAAAAACAAAGACACATCAGTCACCCTTTCTCAAACTTACCGCCTCTGTTTATTCTGATGCTTCCATCTTCCAAAGTCTGCTTCACTGAAGGATACGCAAGCATTATCCTCCCCCCCTGGGTGCTTAAAGTAGAGGGTTCATATTATATTTCTGTGTGGGAGATCTCACTGTGACCTCACCCTGAATACAACTGCATTAACAAAAGCAGGCAAGTTAAGAAACAATATACTTAAATTACTCAATTTACCAAGGAGATTATCTGACATCATGATTTTCAATAAAATATCCATAATACTTTAACTGGTGATTAGTTGTCCTGGGAATCCTGTAGTGAATCAGGGAAGTTTGTCAAATCCACTGGTCAACTAGTCAATATGAAAGATCACCAATAATCTGACGGGATATTTTTCTTAGTTTAATCTATAAAATATTAGACTGAAGTCGAACTTACCTTTTATTTTAAATGAATAAGGATGTCAGACTTGTATAGGTCACTTCTAAGAAGATCTTGCAGTTATCAAAACTATAAGGCCTCCTCAGAGGGAACCGAACCGATAAGTCGATTATTCAATTCTGATAAAATGCCAAACATTTTCCGGTTCCAGCTTCTGAAAAGTGAGGATTTTCATTCATTCATTCTATTATTGTAGATTGAACATCTCTGGTGGTCTGCAATTTGAAGTCATCACCTTGAGGTCTTGGAAAATATGATTGACATTTTGTAAAATAAATGATCAATATATATATAATAATCAACTAATCAAAAAATAAATTGGCAGATTAATCTATAATGAAAATAATTATTAGTTGCAGCTTCAGTACAGAAGTTTAAAGAAAGGCAGCTAACAGTATGTGAGAGGTGTATGTTTTAAGTGTCTCACAAAATTAAAGTTACAGGTGTCAAATAAAATGAAATTGGAGAATGACGCTTATCCTATAAATGTGCATATGGACCTACAGTATAACCAGTGTTATTAATCAAGTAAAGGCACAGGCTAAAATCAGAAAAATATTCATATTTTGCCCTGGGTGAATAAGTTATGACAGGGCTACTTCTTCCATTTCTGTTTAGAAAGGAGGAGGAATAAAGCTTTGTCATGCAGCCCCAAACCTCTGAGCGGATAGTTTGAATTGGATGCACTCATGAACACATGCGATAACCTCAAGAGAACAGTCCCATCTGAGCCTGTTGCAGAGTTGGTTGACCCTGTTGTAATTGCTCCTCTCGAAAGCTGTGGTCGGAGCCGGCATTGGAGGCACGGCTGCAGCGTATTACCTGAGGCAGGAGTTTGGAGCCGCGGTGAAGATCGATGTGTTTGAACCAGGCACTGTTGGCGGGCGCCTAGCAACAGTGAAGATCGGAGACTATGAGTATGAGACGGGAGGCTCAGTGATCCATCCTCTGAACCTTCACATGAAGCACTTCATTGAAAAATTAGGTACAATCGACATTTCCTAAATTAACATATTATGACATGAGTACTTCAAACCATAAATGTAGTACACTGTTTTACAACTTGAACCCATGTTCTATTTCCTGTTTTTTCTCTTCAGGTATTCCTCCAAGGAAAGATGTCCCCTCTAAAATGGCAATCTTTGACGGAAAGGAGCTCACGTTTGAAGAGAGCAACTGGTTTATAGTAAATTTCTTGCGCATGCTCTGGCGATACGGGTTCAACTTTCTTCGAATGCAGATGTGGGTGGAGAGTATTTTGGACAAATTTATGAGGTGAGTAGGAAACGTTGTTGTCATGGCTCCTAAATCTCTTTCTTTTGGTATGAAATCCAGGAATATCAACACAGAATGCCCGTTCCTTGTTCTGTCGGGTGTCTTCACGATGATGTGACTCCTTTTATTAACAGGATCTACCAGTATCAGCAGTATGGATACTCATTCTCCAGTGTGGAGAGGCTCCTGCATGCCATGGGCGGCGATGGTTTTCTTACCCTGGTGAATCAGACCCTGGAGGAAACAATGATGGGCGAAGGATTTTCGCAGATCTTCCTCAACGATATTGTTGCACCCATCACTCGCGTCAACTATGGCCAGAGTGTCCGCATCAATGGCTTTGTGGGTATGTGTTACAGTTTGGATCGGTTCATCCGATATCTAATAGTACAAGAGCTGTAGAATAGAAGCACCATTTACTGTGTGTCTGTGTCTTCTAGGGGCGGTGTCGTTAGCAGGAGCAGATTCGGGCCTATGGGCAGTGGACGGAGGCAATAGGAGGGTGTGCTCGGGACTGCTGTACCACAGCAAAAGTGAGCTCATCTCCGCCAGAGTGACCTCCATTTCAGTCAAGGTTCGACCATCCAAGACAGGTACCTTTCACGCTCCTCCGTATGGTACAGAACTGGTCATTTTCTCCCACCGATGGATATCTCATGTGCATGTTCGCACTTTTTAAATGTCAAACATCTTCGCTTCTCTTCATCTCCCGTTTTCAGGCACCACAACCAGTTTCTATGAGGTTAATTACGTGGGAGACTCGGGCTCGGCACACTCTCTGTATGACATAGTGGTAATAGCAACACCACTTCACCAGGGAAAGTCTGACATCACCTTCTCAGGCTTCTCCCCTCCAATCCCTTCTCACTACCCCGGGCGTTACCACCAGACCGTCTCCACTCTGGTCCACGGCATGCTGAACATGTCCTACCTCGGGACCACAGGGCCGGCCTCGGAGTTCACCGTGTCTGACGTCCTCACCACAGACTCAAAGTACTCTGTCATCAACAGCCTGAGCTCTCTTGACCCCGTGCACATCCCTGAGGGCTACGCGCGGCCGCTTGCCAGCCAGGCCAAAGTCTGGAAGGTGTTCTCCCCACAGCCGCTGTCCCAGGAGCAGCTGCAGCACATGTTCCTTTCCTGGGACGCCGTGTCTGAGACCAAGTGGCTGGCGTATCCTTCTTACCGCCCGCCGCACCGCAAGACCCCTCCCTTCATCCTGCACAACCGGCTGTACTACCTCAACGCCATGGAGTGGGCGGCGAGTGCCATGGAGATGAGCGCCATCTCTGCCAGGAACGTGGCCCTGCTGGCACATCACCGCTGGCACAGACAGGTCACGAAGATCGACCAGGAGGACCTGCACACCCGACTAAGAGGGGAACTCTGAAGAGGGAGAACTACTCGAGATGAGAACCAAAAGCAATAAAATACTATCAATCAAGTACAGGGTTAACCCACACAGATACTCATGGACACGCCAGCTGCAATATAATAACACTCCGGTCGGGGCAAATCCCAACTCTCTTTCAGGTACTTGGGGGCTCTGACCTCTTTAAACTTAAACAATTCTGGATTATTACGACTTGGACCTTGTTGTTGTAGTTTTGGGCATCGTTTCTATCGTTTGCTCACCTATGTAATGTGCTGAGATCTGGGGACACAGCGGCATCGCCACAGCGAAGGGCGACAAACACGAGCCGTCAACCAATCAGACAGGGCGTTCACAGGTCAGCAGTTTCACCAGATAGTCTAGACCACTTTGTGCACACACAACTACTTCAAATACGGTTATTTTGTTGTCTGGCTAATCTGGGGGTCTGATTGTTTGGCTACTCCTGTTTCTTGCCCTGTCTCACGTCTTTTTTAGCAATGTCTCTGCTTTCCCAGATGTTTTCCCAGAAATATACCGGAATTATCCTTTAATAACCTTACAGTAACCACAGTTCATCATTCACCAGCAACAGTAGCACAAATCACACTAAAAGGGGAAACAACATTGTACTGTGCTGAATTTTATAAACACTGTGAAACACGTTGCACTGCAGGGTAGACACACAGTCTTTAAATGTTCCCCTGTCTTGAACAAATTTATTTTTAGATGGATTTTTTTTTATGTGCATTGCTGCAGTTATGAACACACTACAGTTAACATCTAGGAGATCAGCTTGATGGTGCCACATAAACCAACCATCGGTACCCTCTGGCTAAATTCACTAATATAAAGATGTAGTTTTGATTGATGGATTAATGTGTCTTCCGATGATTTACTCCTCAGCAGGAGTATGTTGTTAGTGAGTACTGGCAGCTGTCAGTAAGAGAGTTGTGCCACCAAGACATTTTCTTTATAAATCGGATGTTGATGTCAGTTACGAACAAGTCTGAGTTTTTTCTTACTATTTAATTATACTGATTATATTAAAAAGACTATAATTGGACAGTCTTATCACACTGACAGGGTAACAGATATATAAATTCAGTTTTATAACACTGTAATTGTGCCTTAAAGATATCAGAGTAATTGGCTTACTTAATAAAGACTTATTAAATGTTAAATCTCCCTATAATTTTAGAAATCATTTGTCCTTCGGGTTTTCCTGTGTCATTTTTAATGAGTGAAAATTGCCATCAGAGTCAGGGCACCAGGACCAAACTGAAAATAGTATGATGCACTTCTGTATCCTGTACCTGTGATTTATCAGATGTCTTGTTGTTTAAAAACACTGTACCTACCTTGACCACTTTCATGTTCTTTAGCCACTTTGAGAATGAAAATCATAGATGACTAATTGTTTTTTAAGCACTGTTAGAGGTGTATTTTTTCTAGATTTTTGTAAGAAGTTTTCTGGTTGTGAGTATATGTCGAGGCGTACTGTAGCAAAGATATTAATAGTTCAATTTAATTGACGGAAAAGTTTCAGTTTTACGCTTGAGCTCCTTTTGCAAGTTCCAAAAAACAACCATGTGGAGTATTTAGACTGGCTTCTACTGCACAAATAAAATGAGGCTTCTAATTACAAACTGATTTAATTTGATTAAAAAAGAAAAACTGAAACCTCTCAGAGACTACTGTTGTTTTGCAAGTGTTAACGATCACAATAAAGTGATGAGAGCTTGTCTGCCTTGTACTCTTACTTGACATTTTACAATTTTAACTTATGAGGCATACTTGCTTCAAAGATAAAGTGTGTGATGGTGATTTTGACAACTTTTGTAGTCATGTCTTTATTAGAATCTCATATATTGTATAGAATATCATTAGAGTAAAATGTTCTCCAGTCCTTTTAATGGCAGATTAAGGAACCGAGGAGACAAGTAAGCTGCATCTGTTTGCTTTGTCTCTTTGATGTGCATGATTTATTGATGAATTGTCTCATTGAGCTACATTGTGACCCATTATTCATTAGCCAAAGATGTGCAGTGAAATCACTTCCATTCCTAAAAGGAAATGAACACTGATTTCAACTCAGATGTAAGGACTCCCATTTAAAAAAAAAAGAAAAAAAAGAATCAGACAGTAACATCCCAAATAAAGGCCCGTGTGACTGATGAGCCAACAATGGGTGGCATTGACGGCCTGAATAAGGATACGTCTGTGTGGTGATGTGCCACCCGGCTGTTCTCTCAGGTAGGGAGGGACAATGGTACCAGGGCCGCCTGTCCATGCGAAACATGTGATGCGGCTGAAGATATAAGAGGCTGTAAACTGACAACAACACAACACAACACAGTTCGGAGACACCCCAAAATCTTCCACAACCAAAACCAGCAGCCAAGATGAGATTTCTAGTGCCACTATTTGTTTTTCTCGCTGTAGCAGCATTTCACTCTGGTAAGAAGAATTAATGGTCGTGTTTAGGATTTTCAAAAAGTGCATTTTCATATATATTTAGTTGATAGTGTGTATGACTGTGCCCGAGTAACTACATTAGAAGTTCAGTTATGGATTTATTTGAAGCTTGACTGATGTGCTTGTGATTACTTCTAGTTCTCTCAGCATCTCTGGAATCTGCAGAGAAAGAGGAAATAGCTACTCAGCACGGTGAGGAATTACTGTCAATAATTACGGGTGATGAGACTTGCATGCCTCAGAACTGGTGTAATTCAAATCCAAATGTCTTGGTTTTCTTTCTGCAGATGGGCTAACTGAACTGCAGAAAATAGGTACAGTGCATTGGTCCGATCAAGAACCGGCTGACTGTGAAACTGATGTTTGATATGTTTTACGCATTATTTGACCTGGCTGCAAGAGTGTTTTTTATTTTTATTTCATTTTTTATATGTTTCTCCATTTTCTTGTTTGGCTCTTGTTTTGCATTGTTTTATCACTCTGTCTCCTCAGATCAGATGGAGTATGAGGCCGCTCAAAAGAACGAGGCGGCTCAGATGAACGGTGAGTTTGACCTAAGTCCAGGGCAATGGCAATAAACCAAAATGAGGTGAACAAATATGCCTTTCATGTGAAGTACGCAAAAAAAAAAAAAAAAAAAAGTTTCAATATTTTTCTTTTTCCATTTTCCGTCCAGTTACAGAGGAACAGAATGAAGACGCCCGCTACCTTGGTAAGAGGAACAATGTGATCTTTGACTTAATTCAGTTCAACAGCTGATTCAGGTGCAGCTGGTGATGCAATCTCTCAAATCTTTTACATGCAGAGGCTGTTCAAGATGGATCCGGTAAGTTATTACTTCATCACATGATGAACACCTGAACACAAACCGGTGGTGTTTTTAAATGTCACAATCACCTGTTGAAATGTTTCCAACAGTGGAGGAGCATATTGAAGCTGAGAACAGCACAGGTGTGTAAAAAAAAAAAGCAGCATGTGATCTTTGTTTAACTGAGATCCAACATTACATAACTGTGAAATCCTCCTACAGCAGAGGTAGGTGGCAGCTCTGAGGCTGCAGCTCAAGAAGGTAAGAGAGGTTTTACTGTTCAAATGTCAGCCTGTAGATGGCAACAAAGGACAGTTGGATTGGATTTCTGTGTACACCGACAGGCAAAGTATCACAATCTCTTCCCCCCTTATTATTCACAGAATCAGAGTGTGAGTCCTCTGAGGAAGCAGATGGTGAGTTTGTCACATCAAGTTTTTTTTTAAGGCCATTTATTTCAGCACATTAAAGCTGTACTTTTGAGCCTCCGTCCTTCTATCAATGGCAATTTTTATTTATTTATTTTTTTGTATTTTGTAAGTGTTGTAACTCCACAGTAAACACTACAACTAACAATAAATTAGTAAAACAAACACACATTACGAGCTTTGAATAATACCGTGCGAACAAGTATTCCTCATACTCATTCATTTCAAATACTGTTTTAGGTTTGTAGTTGTTTTCAAACCTTTTTTTTTTTTTTAAAGAACATTTAGAGTTGAATACTGAATGTAGAGCAAGTAAATAAAAGGTCAAATGGGATTTTACGGACCCTACTTTTTTTTTCTTTTTTTTTTTTTGTTTAAACTCAAAGTACATTTGAATGTCTTCCCAGAGCACCACGAGGCAGTGTCAGAGGCTGTGAGCAGTTTGGGTAAGACCAAGTACGAATCCCACACTGTAACTGTTCCTTTAAATGCTACACACACATAAAGATCCACATATAAGACTGAATGTATCCATGTCTGTTTACTAAATCCAGTTGGCTAATTATCTGAGTTCAGAGATATTAATTAAAATATTTTGAGGCAGACTCATAGAACCTGCTGAGGCAAGATGTGGTGAACTGTTTGTAGGTTATGCAATGAACCGGATAGTGAAAAACAGAGCCAGTCAGAGCCAGTCTCAGCCAGATTTGCACAGTGTTAAAAACTTTTATAGATCGGGTTCAGCGTCAAGTTAACAGTAAAAAGCCTCAAAAGCAATTACAAATTTACAACTCAGACGCTTGTAAAAACTGTGGAAATTACATTTTTTTTTTCCAGTTTAATGTGTACACACAGTCAAAACAGATGTTATTCAAGTCACCACAGATATGACAAAATCTGTTTACTGCTTGACCTCGAAAATAAGATGCTGGGATTGTTTATTTGAACACAGTCCTCCTTGTATGTGAGTAAATCTAGGACAAGAATCGAGGGCACCCTGAGACGTCTGTCCCCAGGTGCTTATTGTGCTTGATTTATACTGTATCATCTGCTTCTGGTTATTTTGGGACCAAGGATGCACTGTCCCTGCCCTAAAAAATGCAGAAAGGATTGTTTCAAAATTGATAAAATTCCTCTGATCCAAGGTTATTGATGCAGTGATGGCGAAGGTCACTTATGATTCTCTGTGATTAGAAAAGTGCTGGGGCCCACACAGGTGTAAAAAGACAAACGTGTAGCAGTAAACCCTAATCCTTTGGGGACAGGGTGGGACTTCCATTGTTTTTTTTTTTTATAGCAGTAAAACCACCCACTGGTGCAGCCACCATTCACGAGTACCTGCACAGGAGTGAGTCATATCAGAGAAAAAACAGGAGCTGTGATTCATATACTCGCTTTGAGAGCTCTGGAAAACTACTGAATTGTGATGTGTTTACAATGTAAAGCTGGCGTAAAGGAATCCTCTCTGTCTGTCCCTGCGTCACAGATGTACTGGAGTGAGAAAGAACAGCAGCACGCGGAGCCCGACGCTCGCTCATCACCCGGTGCCGGAGCTGCACTGAGCTTAACAACAATAAAAAGGGAACTATTTCACCTATCTATACAACATGTCGTCCTTTGTCTCATGTTATGACAAAATACTTTCGTGGTACAGTATTTTAGAACTGCTTTCTGGGACCTTTACTTACCATAATTTCAAGATATATAATGGCAAATTTTATATACACAGCTTTCCTTTTAAATTAGTAACAAAAACAAGTTCAACACCAGTATTTTCCCATTTTTATTTTTCATTTGTTTTTTCATCCACGATTGTGGACTAAAGTATGTTGATGTGTTTAAAAAGACAAAAAAAAAAAAAAAAAAAAAAAAACTCTTTGGTACCTAAGGGAAAATAAAACAATTAAGGCAACTACAGCATCTATAGGTCTGAAATGCATTTAGTACTGCAGCCAAATGACCACACACACTTGTGGCATGCACCTATTTCCACCCTCGTCCAATCAAGAGGCCAGATCAGCTCAACACCAAACCACCCTCTGCATAACTTTTCTTCTTGTTGTTCTTGTTCCTCCCGATTTAAAACCTTATTCAGCTTCTCAAGCCGAGGGACACTGAGGAAAGCTAGAGCAACCCAAATGTCTGGGCAGGCGCAAATTCAACAGACACGCCATACTGGGAAGTGGCCGATACAAGGTGAACTAGAAAAACAAGGCTGAAGCAGGCCTAAAGCATTCAACCATCAAGGATGATGCAATCAAGTTTTAACAGGAGACTTAAGGTCTTGTTTGAGAGCACGTACTTGCATTAGTTGACATTCTGTTACATTTTCTCAAATTCAAGTAACCAAGTTATTTTCTTCTGACGAAAGAAGTGGATACCAGATAAATCCATTTACTTAAACAATTAGTTTAAGTGTGACTTTATGCTAATGATACAGTACTTCACATATCATTCTGCAGGTTGTCGTCCAGTGTTTACAATTAGTGCTTTCACCACTGTAAGCTATTCAGATATGTGTGTCATAAAGACAAAACTGCAGTGCTGTGAACTTCATCGCATAATTTTAAAAGTATGGTAGAAAACAGTCACCAACCTCTCTGAATTTACAGTCAGTTTAAAGTCAATTTTGTTCTATAATGACAAACAAATGTCCCAGTTTAGGGGATACAAGGAAGCCAGATGCAAAATGCTAATTCATTAATAACAAATACTTGTAATTGGGGGAAAACACGCACTTTCACACCAATAACCTTGTTTTTCACCTACGTTACTTTCAGCATGTTTATGACTACGTCTGAGTTACATCTGCAAAAGGCTAATACTGCATTTTAACTGTTCCTTTCTGTCTAACATGTAAAACAAAATTAAAACAGAGCATGGTTGTATGTACATCATTTCAAAGTAAAAAAGAAAATGGAAGAATGAGTATTAAAAAGAAAAAAGAAACAGCTGATGCTTTTAGATTAACTCTTTACAGAATGATGAGATATGAAAAAGCAAGTCAGAACAAAGAAATGCAAGCCTCCAACCAGAAGTAATGTTGCCCAACTGGAACAAACAGCAAATTCTAGGTTGAAAATGATGCAGCCAAGAATCACAGGCCCATATCACAAGTCCTTTCAAACATTTCTATATATTTTTTTTTTCCTTTTTCTTCCAAAGTTGTTGGCTTGAGGTAAGCAATATATTTTGACCTTCCAACTTTACTCCTCGTCTCCTGGTGCTCACTGGAGCGGTTTCTTTCTCCCCCCCTGCTTGGGGTGCAGCCGAATGCTCACAGGATGCCATAGATAAAGATGGCCATGATGGCAGCACTGATCAGGCCAGAGATGGGCACAGTCACAAACCACGCCATGAAGATGTTTCTGAACAGACGCCAGTCTACTGCCTTCCTGGAGCGCAGCCATCCTACCGCAACCACTGAGCCCACCTGGAAACACAGCAGTTGTCAGATAAATCCCATCATCTTCCTTAAATTTATGACTTCAAATTATCTGTCTGTATACCTAAAATGTAAAAAATGTATTGAGGAGAAAGTTGCTTCACATTTGGAACGTCTACCAGACTGGGCTCATGTTTATTGTAGCCTCCCTGACATAGTAAATAGTCTCTTCCCCCGTGTCTAGTCTAGTTCCCAGACCACAGTGTTTGACCAGCTTACCTTGCAGTGGGTGGTGGAGACAGGCAGGCCAATGTTAGAGGCTACCACGACAGTCACGGCTGAGGCCAATTCGATGCTGAAACCACTGCAGGGGAATAAAAACAAAATTAATGTCTCTCAAGTGGACGTGTCTGAGTATGCCTGCTAAACTCAAAGACTGGTAATGTCTGAGGAGGATGTGGTTTTATGACTAAGGAGAAACAGATTCTGCATTGTCTGTGGAGTCATTACCTTGAGGGGGTAATGGGGGTAAGGTCTTTGCCCATAGTCTGGATCACTCGGCGACCCCACACCCAGAGTCCAGCGCAGATGCCCACACCACCGTACAGCAGCAGCCAGATGGGCGTGGGTTCATTTGAAGTCACACTGCTGGTTGTGTAAACCAGCCACAGAGCTACCAACGGCCCAATGGCATTACTGAAGAGGAAAGAATGAGGTTATTTCGACAGTGGCCAAAGACTCAGACTTTGAGTTGAACTGTGATAAGTAAAAATGTCATCAACCAATGAAACAAAAACATCATCCATCAGCCTGATGGCCAACAACACCAACACCAACAACAACAACCTTTGTGATGAATCTGCATACCTAACGTCATTTCCTCCATGGGCAAAGGATCCGAAGCAGGCGGTGAGAATTTGGAGGAACTGGAAGAGAGTTGAGACTTCTGGCTTGTCCGCATCAAGCCCATCGTCATCCAGAGAGGTTTGGCTGCTACCTGCATCCTCCTTCGCAATTTCTAGTGTCACGTCACCCTCTCCCAGACTTTCAGGAGTTGTGTGCTCCGCCACAGCATTGCAGTAGCTAGTGTAACTGTCCATACGCACACGCTTCCTCTCCGGACCACCTGACCCTTGTCCCTTGTCGCCATCCTCGTAGGCACGGAATTCCCCTTCTTTATGCTTGAAGTCTCCGTGCATGCCGATGATGGCCATGGTGTAGGAGGTGTAGCTGTTGTTGCGCCGGATAGGTCGGTCACCTCCCTCGCCCATGCAGTCACCAACCTTGGCCAGGTGGAGCTTGTGCAGTAGGTCCTTGTAGAGGCCGGAGTCCTTGTGGACCGTGTGGTACTGGCTGTAACCGTTACTTGGAATCTGTGCTGGCCTGTTGTTGAACTGAGCTTGGGTGTTGAACTGGACCTGATTGGAAACATTTGTGGAGCCATTGCTGTGCTGGATCGGACTGTTTGATTGAGCCTGTTTGGGGGCTGCAGAAAGGTGTTAAAAAAAAAAAAGTTTTAAGTTATATCGACCTCATGGGTCATCATTTCATGATGATATATGTAGCAAAAGAGTTACCCTACCATTCCATTAAATACAAAATAATAACATAAATGCACTAAATGTTGCTGGAATACTTACCACCATTTGCTATGCTAAAGTCTGAGTCATCAGAATCTCCAATGTCAAACGCCACCCTGCGCTCCTTATTATTGTCTACATCGTCAGAATCTCCAATGTCAAACGCCACCCTGCGCTCTTCAGGGGCAGCCTGGGTTAGAGCAGAGGAGTCTTGATTGACGGCTGGGGTGGTAGGTGTAGATGTCTCCTTGGCAGTCTGTTTCAGGATTGGACAGTGGACCTCGCTCAGCTCCCTCTTCTCCATCAGGGGGCTCTCGGAGGGGCTGGAAGCCTTGATGTCTCCTAGTAGGGGAGGAGGTGGAGTGAGATATTGCTTGGGTCATGTTCAAACATGTACACAGCACAGAAGACAAACACTAGCATAGCACATGTTTCCTTTCAACCTAAACTGTAGGAAGTCGTAATAATAATGTAACCACAGTCAAAAAAAAAAAAAAAAAAAAGGCCACCTTTGTTCTATAAATGCAACATTACCTGCATTTAAAAGCGGGCCGCTGTGTTCACAGAATCAGATAAATAGATTATGACCTTAGAAGGAACATATTTACACTGCCACTATCAGCTTAACTCATGAAAGACGATAAGACTCAACACATCCTGTGGCCCACATGACATTTGTTTGTGGTTTTAAAAGGGAATCAGATACTTTGTGCCAATATTTTCTTTGCGATAATCCTGAGTGTATTCTGACCAGTTGGCCACATTGCATCATACAAACTGGTCAAAGAAGGAGCTGAAGCAGTTCTTCACCCTCAGCCTTCTCCCCACACATGCACCGCAAATGCCATGTCAACACCTTAAGTCAACCTAGACTTATTTTAGTCAAGGAGGTAAAGACCAATTAGGGGATCACTATGACCCAATTAGGCTGCTTGTCTACTGGATGGTGGCTGATCTAGACAGGTTTTGAGTTTATATGTTTTGTAAAAGATTCTATTAAAAACTAATAAGAATTTTGTGGGCATATGCCTTAAGTAGTGTCAGATACAGCTAGGCTATAATCTGCCCTAATAAATTGTTGCAGTATCAAAGAAGGCAAGATTTAGTCTGTTATGAGGAACCACTGAATACAAAAGCATTGTATCATTCACAGTAGACTGACCTACAAAACATTCATGAGGTTAAAATTAATGGTGTTACTGTTCAACACCAAAACCAAACTATTGGTGTGTAAATGTGAATAGCTCTTGAATCTTTACTTTAATCCAGGATTATAGGACAAAAACTGGTGACAATATTCTCGGATGATCTTCATTAGAGTAACTCCATTATGACAAAATATCCCTGAGCTCCATCAGTGGATTAATGAGCCCTCAGTGTGAATAGGTTGAGGTTACATGTGCAATGCTAAATCCCTAGCTTGTCCAATGGCTTAAGTGAAGAAAACAATCATTTCAGTCGTCAGCAGAAACTGGTGGCAGGGATTTGAAAACCGAGTCATCAAGTTGCCAGAAAAAAAAAAAACATAAATGTGACTTACGTTCAATCTTCTTCTTGAGGCGCGGGCAGACAATAAACCAAACCACAAGGGCGGTCAGCACAGAGAAGCCCAACGAGATGAGCAGGGTGCCCCACCAAGGGATCTTGTCAAATCCCAGCACTGAAGGAGCGACAGGTGCCACGGGCAGAATGAGACACACAAAGGCAAATAGAGAAAAAGGCAGTTTTAAAAAACAAGGCAGCAAGTGCTACCTTACTTAGTGGACAACACAGAAAGTTGCATTGCTTTGGGACTGAACTACCAAACTAACAACTTATTTTAAACATGAATGGCACCAATGAATGGAAATGAATTACAATGGAATGGCTTATTTAAAAACATGAACATTTAACTTTAATGACATCTGACCAGATGTCTCATCTTCTGACTCTAGTTAACATCACAAACATGACTGCATTGACTCATTGTACCACATCCTAGTTAAATATGGAAAGCATGCATACGCCTAGATGTGAACAGTTATGAAACACCTAAAAAGGTGAAAGAGTAAAAATTTCACCATGTGCCTAAAATGCCCTGCTAACACTGCACATAGACAATGAGCTCCTTAAAAGGCCATATTACTTGGAGGAGAAAAATGAAAAGAAAGTGGGAGTCATTCACTGGAGCTGTTTGCTGTAGGAATAAGGGCACCCTCTTGCCAAGACTGCAGTAAAGCTGGTGCAGCAGAGGTAGATATAATGCAGTACATGCTGGCAGAAAGCAACCACATTTCCCTAGGGAAGCAGTCATCTTTGTCATACAGAGAGGATGCAATTGAGCAGTGAGGTTAGGAGAAAACAAAAACAAGAGCTGCTGAAAATTCCAACACCACCACCTCTGGTGAGGTGACCTTGGCCATGCATTATTAAAAAAAAAAAAAAAACACAACCAACACTTCCAACTAGCTTGGAACTTTTAAGATAAACAAAAAAGGAAATGAGCGGCTAGGTGTCTCGGTCACCGTGTTCATTTGAGGGCAGAGTCCACAGCGCACTCTCTCCACTGAGTCACGCTGCAGCATGAGGCTGCAGAGCACCTAACTGATGTTTATTTAGTTACGCAATGGAAGCTCTCTTTTCCTTCAGGACTGGAGAGGCATAAGAGGAAAAACAGAAGATGTCTCTGTAACAGCTGAGGCTCCAGTCTTTCACTGGAGTACATCAGCTCACATGCAGTGAGACATCCAGAGACAGGTGGGATTTAGTTAGCCATTACTGTGACACTCCAGGGAATTCAACTAAATAAAAGAGGGATAAAATACAATACAACCCTGAAAATTACAAAAGGGGGCTGACAGCATTCACGCGAATACTCTTTGTCACAGTGACTTGTTTGTAGGTAACTCCTTACAAAATATAAAAGGAGGATTTAAAAAAAAACAAACAAACAAAAAAAACAAACTAGCCTAGGTCTAGCGGTCTGATAAACACTCACACACAAAGGGGTGAGTTTATACCACAGCCATGCAGTGGGATGAATAGGACTGCACAGAAAATTGAAGTTAACCACGGCTGTGTTCCAACCCCCTACTTGAAACCTCAGTAGCCAATGGCCTATATTACACAATAACATGGTTTGTTGTTTTTTTCCACTACTATATATGTGCATCTCCCCACCAACCTCCATTACAATTGGTTGAAGTGGCAGTTTATGACTCACTTGGCAAGAACTGTTTGGTTATTTGTCGTCACTTTTGTCTAGAACCCAGTTTAACACTTAACAAATACTATTAGGATTAAGCGACAGCTGCATTAAGCATCCACACTGAAGGGATCTGTAAGCCCAACACTCACTCATTACAGTAAGTATCTATCCATGATAATAGCAGCCTCTGAGACGCTGAGATTTGTTTCAGGACCATGGCTCAGGTTAAAAAGTCATGTATACTGAGAGGTGAGTATCGCTTTTATGTTGCCGATTGTTTGGTGTCCCCAGAGCAACCAATGCCACCGCATGTTTGTTTTTCAGAGGGTAACCCAGGCAGAAAACTCATATCCAGCTAAACGCATTGAGGTTCACCAACTAAGGCTGGTGTGAGGGGGTCAAAATCTACTGTCACCATGACACTCAGCGCTTTGAAACAGACTGGTATGCAAAACAAACAAAAAAAAAACCTGTTTAAACCTGCACATAAAACAAGCTGTGTGACATTGACCTGAAGGCCAGAAAACGTGGACAGTGGGAAGTTCCTAGTATCTTGTTATTTTCATTTTACAATAAATGGGGCTTCAGTGGAGTGACAGCAACTGAGAGATTTATACGGTGTGAAGAAACCAAATTCTTCTAAGCATCATCTGTAAAGGATCGACAGCTGACCCTCAAATTCTTTGGCCCAAATTGCATGCACATGCTGACTTGAGGTCCTTGGCACTGGTGTATATATTGAGTATAGGAATGTGCTGTGGGATGCCTGGTGTCCAATCGCACCACTACGATAGGACTTAGATCAGGGGAACACTGAGTTCTATCACAGGAAACCAAACATACTGTACTCAGTTGGCTGTAGATACCACTGCCGCATTAGAGTGCATAGATCAGCCCAATTTTTTTTTTTTTTTTGTAAAGTTGTCCTGTGAGCCAGTGTATTACAATATCCAAAACTGGAGTTTAAACAAACATGGGATGTCTTACTCCAGGAACAAAAACAAAATACTGTTTAAAAAACTACTGTCAGACAATGGATACTGAATTAGCTGTGATTTACTTATTGTTATCATGGAAAATTGATCACTCATGAATCGATTATCCAGTTCTTAAGCTGGCTCCACTGCGGTCTTGAGGCTTTAACAATGAGCCTGTGTGTGTGAGTCGTGACAGTTTACCTACAGTATATAAAATATATGGATGCTATGATGTCCATGTGAATATAAAAATAAGGTGAAATTTCAAATCCCAACTTAAACCTACACCCAAGATGTTGTGAGTTTGTTACTGTGTCTGAAATGCAATCTCACACCTTTTTTTTTTATGTGAGGTACCCAAGTACAGGTCCTCATGTACAGTGTGTTGAAGTGTGAGGGACTTCACACAACTGTACAGAATGTGCCTGACTAAGCAGGGTTATGGGCTATGCTGGAACTGCAAGTGATCTCCTCTCTGAGTGTGCTGCTGATGTGTGCACACATCAGCGCACCATATCTGGTCAAACTCTGGCCTGTAGCAGCCATTTAATGGCCCAGGCCAGCTAACATCTTGAGCTGTTAGGCCCTGTAGAGAGAAGAAAACAAAGATGCAAAAGTTGCTCATTTAATGAAGAGTTTCTGGAAGACGAAAAGCCAACAAGTATTCAGAGCATTACTATACAAAATTTTGAGAAGCAATACAACTACTGCCAGTGGACAACTATGACCAGTTCAAAACACCCTCTTTACTTCTCTTTTCCTCCTTCATGTCTGAAGGGCACAGACAGTGACGTCAAGAGTTAAGTGAAATCTTATTTCCATCTCCCTGTTGTGCTCCGCTCTAAAACTTCATTCCAGCTATGACCCACATAGAACCACAAGCAAGAGAGCCCCAAAAAACATGTTAAAATAAACACAGCTTCTGTGAAAATGGTAAACACAGTCTGGAATATGTGTGGACATCCGGCTGTCTGAGGGCAGTTTATTTTAAGCGGTGGCTGTGGGCAGGCATGCAGAGCAAAACAACTCAAAACAATGATACTCACTCGGAGCTCCAGTGTACATGATTGAGAACAGGTTGATTCCCATAGTTATGGCGTAAAAGACTGGCAGGGCCTTCAATCCATTAGGTACAGGGTCTTTCTACAGGGACAAAACAGAGCACCAAGTCAGAAATACAAATTCCACTGTATGAACTGAACGGCCCCATTTTAATGTTAGATTACAATTGATGACATAAGGGCATGGTGGTGATTTGAACATCGCTGTATGATGCAAATGAGGAACTGCTTCAGAGAACAGTACCTTTATTCTTGCCATGTAGAAAAACATTTCCTCAATTTCATTTTGAGGATGGTCTAGTTCTGTTACACTACTGTGTTGAAAGTGACCTAAACATATCACTCTGTAAGGTTCTTGTTTCACTCGCAATTACACTCTATCTACAAATTTGAGAACAGCCAGCTTACCTTGTGTAAGATGAACATGCGCACGAAGTAGAAAACAATGCCCGACATTATTCCAGACAGAAGGGGACTCAGGAACCAGGAGCCAACTGCAAAAAGAAATGAGCATTGCAATTTAGTGGAAAGTAAATGCACTACTGTTTTTTTCAAGGAAATGACATGTCAGGTCTAAATAGGAAATCTCAACTCCGCTTGTCTCAGGCTATACAAGTGCTTTTAAGTAGTTATGATTATTTCCTTGGTAAAGTGGACATTCTTTGGCTATTTTGACAACATAGCTATCTGTCCCATGGACAGGCAAAGTGAATCATTTTACAGTTCATTCAGCTGTTCAACCAATAATGGTTCTTATTGTGATCTCAAAATAAAACTTCCATAGCTGAATGTTGTTAACATTTGATTATTTATGATTCAGTTCTGTTGTCTTTCTAAAAAGGGCATGGTCTGGTTTGGGTTTTCTGTAGAGGAACACAGGCCTGTAATCCACCATCTAATGCAACAAATATGAGAAACAAGTTGTAAAACAACTCGTGAAACTAGTATTGCTACTGTGTATTCCTGTAAAGCTGTGAGTAAAACTGCCTCATGTTCTGACACACCTTCAGAGCTTGGACAGGCCACTCCAATATTACAAAACATTAGTGACTACTTATTAGCTCTGAACCTGCAACAATTATTCACACATTTTTAACACTTGATTGGTGACCTGGATATTTAGGACCAATTAGACTTACCGATACGTAGGAGTTCATACCACCTGACTCCCTGCTGGCCTCTGGCAACCAGAGAGAAGCCGATAGTAGCACCAACAATGCAGTGTGTTCCAGAGATGGGGAGCTTAAGGAAAGAGGCGGCCAGCTGCCACACAGCAGAACCTAATGAGAATAAATAAATGGAACACATCAGACTGGACATGTTGACCTCATCTCAGCTTTTTCACATACCTTTTCAAAACTTTCAAAATCAGCAAGAAAAGGAGACACATTAATACATTAGAGGGCTTCCAGCAACACTTGCCAGTTATAGTGGTTTTATATGAATTGATTGTTTTGTTTTTGACAGTTGGAATTAGTAATTTTCCAAGCAAGTAACTTTTTTCAATGAAATGATCAAATCAGAAACTATGATTCAATTATCTACATAACGAGTTAAAGCTGTATTCCCAGGTGTTGGTTTTACATCTATGTTGCTTTCTATTTGTAACAACCAAAGAGGCCACCAAGCTCTGTTCAGAGTTCAATGATCGCAGGTTTAGTTACATACAAGATAAGCTGCAGATACTCACCAACCATGGCACTGATGGATCCAGCCATCAACACGTGCTCAGAGCCATTGTACATGCCCACGTCGATGATGCCCTTGCGGATGGTTTCGCTCACTTTGGCCCCAAGGAGCACAGACCCTAGAGTCTCAAACACCGTGGCCAGAATGCACGCCTGTCGCAAGGTGACTACTCCAGAGCCCACAGCTGTGCCGAATGAGTTGGCAACATCATTGGCACCCACAGAAAAGGCTAAGATGAAGGCGATGATAAAGCCAACAATCAGCAGCCACGTGTACTCTGTCAGAGCAGTGTGGGTTGCTATCCCTACTGTGCTGGCCAGTATTATTGCAGTTGCAGTTGTTGAAACCATGATTGTAGATTAAAGAGAAATTGCTTCACAATCTTAAAGGGAATGAATGCCTGTCAAAATAGCTTTTTCTATATAATGCTATTGCAAAACAGCAGTTAATAAACTATAAGGAGGTAAACGGTAAAATAAATAATTAACTTTTCTTTAGGCTCGCCTGTTTTAACAGGATTTCTGAGATTGAGCAGTGCAAACTTGTAATATGTTTAACTGGCGCTGACCAGGAAACAATTAAGGTATAGAGAGGTATAGTGTGGGCTTATTGCTATCCTGTAATTAAACTAGATCTGTTGCCGTTGCTTTGGCGCTGAGCTAACAAGAGGAGTGAATAGACTGCCATTGTGCAAGTTCTGCAGATGAGCAGGGGTACATCCTGAAAAGACAAAACACAGAAAAGGCCTGCTTTAATAACAGTTTCTCCTCATTCCACTTTCATGTGGAAGCTTATTAAAGACAGAAAAGACACTGAATACACTGGGAAATGCACAGAGGCCAGCGAGGGGTTTCACACGGGGAAGTAAGCTTATTTATAGACTGGATAAGATAAAACTACAGGAAGCGTGGAATAATTAATAGTAAACGCTCGGACCGGAAGGAGGAGTTCTAGTTACTGCCTTTCCTGAAAACCCGATGGGAAGCCATTTTTGATAAAAAATGTCGCAGGAAGCAACCAGAGGTTATATTACACCAGCCTCTAACTTGACCCAGACACTTCACTTATTAAATGGTTTACTGCTGCCTCTCTTCAGCGTCCTTCACCGCAAAAACCGATCCGCGACGAGGAGTGTCTCAACAACAGAGACATTACGATTATTTCCTGCGTGCGCACGTGTCGTCATCCATTCACAGAATACGAGTTTGTCCGCGCAAACTGCAGAACAGAAACAGCTCGACCGGTCTAGACTTCACATTAAGTCCTTAATTTGTCGTTACAGCCGCTCCCGTCCCCGTTTATCCTCGGTCTTAATTACGCCTGTCGTGTTTTATCTGGGAGGCAACCGGACGTAACTCACGTCAGGGGACGCGGGCGGTAGCACCGGCTAACCGGGTGTGTGAGTGCAGCCAGTTGTAATGACCTGCCAAATGTCTGCCGGACAGATGGTCAACACCGCTCACGCAAAAACGCAAAAACGCAAAAAAAAAAAAAAAAAAAAAAAAGATAATAAAAAAATAAAAAAAAGGATAGTTAATCAACGCGCCGGTAACGTTGGATCGCGACAAGCGGTACACGAATCTGACGTTCACGTTACCGCACAAAACAGTCACGACACACCCCGAGGTTAAATCATTTGTTTTAGCCACAGTAAAAGTGTCAGATTATACTATCTATAGCTGCCGGCACAGATACCCCCTCATTTCATTAGTGTCGCATACGTGAAAAACGTCTGTTAACGCTACGCCGCCCGCGGTTGGCGTTAGCTCTACGTTGACATGAAAACGGTGAGCTTAATGGTCGCCGCGGCAGCTCAGTGAATAAACCACAGGCGGCTCTTTGCTCTGACAGAAAGGGGAAAAAAAATGATTTTTAAAAACTCACCACAACGCCGCTGTCGTCGGTCCTGAGAAGAAAGGTGCTGCTCGCTAGCCGGTAAGCTAATTAGCTCGGGTACGTTAGGAGAGCGCGCGCGCGCGGGACACCGAAGAAAAATATCTGATAGTTGAAAATGTCGCCTCGAAAACCAAAAAACCCGCCGCCTTTCGTCTAAAAAAGTCGTAGTATTTCAAAGGGCAGGTTGATTCGATGCGGAGTAAAATCCGTGTTTTCAGACCCAGATCCGCCTCGGATTGAATGAAAAGCCTCGTGTGCTCAGAACCTGCTCGTGCCGGTGAGGAGCGGGTGGGTTCGTTTTTTTATTGGATACACCCTCAGGAAGCACCGCCCAGCTGTCAGCGACACTTCTCTTCCTTTTTCTTTTCTTTCTTTTTTTTTTTTTTTAACTCGTCGTGCGCACCAGTGTCCTTACACAACATGACTTTTCTGTCCTCTATATTCCCGCACTCATAGTTGGCCACAGACACTACAGAAAATAAAATAACTTATGTGGGACACTCGTATATTCGATGACATAAATAAAAATATACATGTCTGCATATTACATACCTGCATATCTGTCCCTGTGTGACTTAGAACATTTACTCAAGTACTGCATTTACACTTTGTTTACTTACTGTTGCTCCCTGTTTACATCTCCTAAAGGCTATATATTCAACACAACTGCTTATGCCTGCACAGTATACATAATATATTTGTTGTACTACCCGTTGATATGCTCTTTGTCTTCATTACAGTTTTTTTATCATTGGGCTACACTTACTACCACAATATTATATTCTTACCACAGATATTAATTTATTTTGTATTTTATATTTTATGCCTGTATTTTAACTTCTGCACTACTTTTTTTTTTAACTTTTACTTGCGTGTTTCACTGTAATTGTGCATATGATAATATTCATTTTGAGTTACTTTTTATGCTGCCTTATACTTCTACTTTACTACACTTTAGAGGGAAATACTGTACTCTGTACTGCTCTACATTTATTTTATGGCTGTACTTTAGTTACTTTGCAGATCAAGTTATTTTATTCTAAACCTATTTGAGTTTATAGAACACAATGCATTGCTATAGGTTAATCCATTCATAATAACTCATTATACAATACGTCAATTGTCATGTGACCACATTTCAAAAATAACGTTGTAGACAAATAAACACATGGAATAGACACAAACCACGGTTATCACCAGTAACCCCTGCTTCCCTAACTAAGGGCGACAATGTCACATCACAACAATGATGTTAATTACAGAATATTTGCCAAAGGCCTACATTCAAGTGCATCCGACCGGAAATTAAAACAACAAACGCCCAATAACAAAACTCCCTAAACACACCACAATGGGGAATTCATTTAGACAGGGGATAATGCTGTAATAATATAATTATTTTATCACGAGCTCAGGCCCTCCTTTGTCTCTCCCCCACTTGACGTCACTTCTTTTGGGGATCATGGAAAATTTCCTTACCCTCAATGTGCAGGGAAATGTTTGGGGTCGCTTGTAATTACGACGCTTGCCTTAGCACCTGAAGGCAGCATCTCACAAAAGAAGGAGTGGCGACTGATCTGTTTCAGACGCAGCACATCGGGGAGTTTTACACTGTTTATTCCGAGAACTTCATCCGTAACTTCTAAAGAAATAATTTGAGTATGGTTTAACTCCCTCCTCAGCCACTCATGGCACTTACTCACACTGATAATAAGACCCTTTGTGACAGTAACCTAGCCTACAGAAAAGTGACCTAAACAAAGATCAGGTAATGGGACTCGGAATTCATGTTAACTGTATTTTATTTATCTAGCTTCCACTCCAGTGGATGGATAGGCTGTAACACATGACTAATTTAAAAGTGTAAGGGTTGGTGTTTAAAATTGAACTCGGATGGGATACAACCATTTTCCTTAATGTAATATAGCCCACATCCTGTATGCATATTCTAATAACTCTCCAGAGCAGTCAGAACACTAATGATTGTGTGGATTTGTTTGCTTTGGAGATATCTAAACTGAGATAGAGTCACATGCTGTGTTTGCAGGAAGTTCTTTCAAAACATCATGCCTCATGGTCTCGTGATACTGAAATCCGTCACAGCTTTGATGAGCAACACACACGACCTCAAATGAAAATCGGATGAATTCAGCCTGCACAGCGCCTGGAGGAGTTAGATTAGGTATTTCACGTAGTTACACCCACTTTATGATATGACATCGAAGTCAAAAATAATTTTAATGACCTTTGGCCTACTTTGTCAATAAAGGGTTTTTGAGATGTTAGGCTGCACAAGATAATTGAATGAATGGCTGAATGGACAAAGGCAAATGCAATACATTAGCTTCCATTGATTTCTGGGGAGCCTGATTATACCATAGAGCCTTTTCGATATTAAGTGCAGTGCATACAGCATCTCTGTTGAGCCCTGTTCTCTGATGTACCTATTTTTTAAGCTTGATTTGTGGAATTTCTTTAAAACGTTGAACAAAAGACAGCTTGGTTGAGATATGCAGGATTTCTAGAGTGATCTGTGGCAGCATTTATTGTTCTCCGCATGGAGAACAGCGCCATCTGGCGTATACCACTCTAATTACATGTTGATCATTAAGATTTATTTGTCTGCCCATCGTTTTGTATGACAAATCCAATGTCAATTTTTTTTTCTTGTACTTTTCAACTTTTTTTTGGCAATGATGTAACAATTAATCACTGCTAATTTTCCAGGGAGAACAAATAAAAATAAATAAATTCATAAATAACTATTTCTCACAACAGTCGTTTGGATTTAATGCTTTAAAAACTGTGAAGGATCAGCAAGGTCACTGCAAGAACAAAGTTGTATTATCAGTCAATAACAAACATACATACTAATACATTATTACAGCCAATAAAATAGGTATGTTTTATCACAAACGTGTAATGCCTTCTTTTATACAGTCTACAGTAACTGCTGTATTGTGAAATTGTTCATGCTCTTAACAGGCTTTTTCAACTCAAATACACGTGGTGGGTCGTTGCTTAATACTTGTGACTTTGGGTTTGAACAGCACCGCTGGGGGGCGCCTCTCTGACTTCCTCTCCCCGGGATGGGTTCAGCTCTCCGTAGACGCTGATCCTGGGAGACATTTGCAAACTCACCTCCTCCCCCGTGAGCAGCTGGGACGCAAAAACCTGATCCCAGTTCCTTCAGTTCATCGAAGAAACTGGTCAAAGGGAAGTTTTGGTAGCGACGCAAAAGCCGGACTGGCGCACATGCTGGTGCCCGAGCAGCCGCTAAGTGTAAGACAGGCTCCCGCTACGACCAATCACATTCGTCCTAGGACAACAAACACCCAATGAACGCCCGCTTCGCTACGCGTAAGGCGGGACTTCCGGGTGGGTGTGCGAGAGACGGTAGGAAGAGGAGGTCAAACGCACCGCAGGAGTTTGAACTACATGAGGCTGACTCCAGGAAAGGTCCACAGGTAGATACATGTGCTGGGGGTACAGTAGACGGTATAGGTGACGGTTTAGTGGTCGGAGTTTGGACTCAGAGAGGAGTCTCGGGGTGTTGTGTCCGTGTCGTCGGGCAGTAAACAGAAATAACGTCAGCTAACGTTAATGCTAACGTTACATGTCGCGTGCTCGTAGACAGCTCCGTACCTAACGTACCTGGGAGTAAAATCATGACTTTTGCAAGCCAAAAGTCCGTCTTGTCGTCTGTTTAAAGGTAATGCATGGTGTATCTTCGCAGGCCGTAAGCGTTGGCTGTCAAATTCGTTAGCTACATACGGTAGTTTGCTGGTATTCACTTTGTCTTTGGGAACTTGTCACGGTCACGGCTGTCATGTTTCACTCCGTTCCCCGTCGTCCGATCCGCGAGATTGGCGCACAAACAATGAGGCTTCAGAGCTGCCGATCATTCAGGCGGACCGCCGAGGAGGGCAGGGAGACGATTGAGAGGGTCCCGTGGGTGGGTAGGGGCATGGGCCTGCTCTGGTCCTGGCTCCAGAGGGCGAGTGTCGGAGCAAGTGAGGCCGCGGGATCTGGCCCAAAGAGGAAGGGCTTGCTCTCCATATTTGCGGACCACTGCAGCTTCGTGACCGGACAGAGGCTCCGGCGTGCTTGCCAAATCGGCGAACTGTACTCCAACTTGTACTCCGAGAGGACCAGGAGGACCCTGGTCGGGAACATATGGCGCAGATTCCAGAGCAAGCATGCCCCCACTGGGAAACTTGTCGCGGCCCTGGCCGGTGTCTTCATGTGGGACAGTGAGAAGATTCAAGATGAGGAAATTCGCAGGTTTGAAATCTATCGCACCTTGCACTACTTGTCTTGTCTGTACTTGTCTGTAATTGTCTGTACTTGTTACGCACCAATACACCACAGCAAATGCCTCGTATGTGACAACCTACTTGGCAATAAACCCAATTCTGATTCTGATTCTGATTATTTAAATGCACACATGGATGCGTTTGTGCTAAGACATACTGTTTGATGACAGATTACAGGAAAAAACAGAATAAATGAGTGGGGGCACACAACAAATACAGGTGCTTCCACACAGGGCAGGTGGGGGTCACTGAAGAGTGGCTCAACACCTTCCTAAAACACTTAATGTAGTTTTTCCTTTAAGTTGTCATCAATCTGTGTGTGCAATGTAGCCTTTCAAATTGATTTGACTATGATCTGTTATGTCAATGGTGCAACATGCTAAACAAACAGTTCTGTTATTTACATCCCTTTTGAAGGTGCGGACATGAACTGCAGGCGCTGGAGGCTGTAAAATGTCTAAACACAGCTCCGGGGACGGTGGCCGGACAGCTGGAATCTGGCTGGGAAGTTGTGATGGAGAAGAAGGACTTCAAAGTGTGGAAGCGTCCTGTACCCAACAGTCACCTCTATGAATACAGAGGTCAGCCAACTCACAATCTCTCATGTGTAACCAGGTCTCTGAAACCCTCTGATAAAGCACACATTCAACGTTCTCTGAGTGACTTTAGTGCTTTGGGTTTGATTATATTAGTATGATTTGTCCAAAGAGTCAGCAATCTTTAATTATGTTTTCTCATGCAGTGTTGGGCTCCTACAACGATGTCACTCCAAGACAGTTCTTCAATGTGCAGGTACAGACTCTTCAAATTTCCTAATGTGCTACTAAGAATATGTCGGTCTCAATTAATGAAGAAATTAAGTGAGTATACTACTAAGAAAATATCAGGAATGAGGACAGAGTGCCCCTCTTAATTCCTTATTAGTGTTTTGGGTGTGCAGCGATGTGTTCACTCCTGAAGTCTGGTTTATGAATAACAAAGAATAACAATTATGCAAATGGTTCTGGCTAATGGGAGTAATTTGGTTGAAGAGGTAATATTCACAGCAGTGGGAATTGTGTTGATGGTATATTGGCAGCTTGTTTTGTGTTTCAATTACCCAGCTGGTCTTGCACAACTAACATGTTTGCACTGTATGTGTGCACCACCAAAGCAACTGTAACACTCCCTCTGTGTGCTATATTAAGCACCTTACCCTTGGCTTATGCTTTCTCCTTTCCCCCAGTTGGATACAGAGTACAGGAAGAAGTGGGATTCTTTGGTTATCAAGCTTGAAGTGGTGGACAGAGATGCCAGTACAGGTTCTGAAGTTGTGCACTGGGCTACACACTTTCCTGTGAGTTTCTGTTAATACTTAAAGGGAGGACGCTGTTTGTTCCTTCTTAGTTTTTTCATATGAGCAAACTATGATTAACCTTGTCTTATCATTTGGTCAAGAGCAACTACTTGCCAAGCTACTGCATATTCATCAGTTTTTATTTAAGACTGTCAGCTATTTAATTTTGTTTAATCTCACCTCACAGTATCCCATGTACTCAAGGGACTATGTGTATGTGCGCCGCTATGATGTTGACGTAGACAACAACCTGATGGTCCTGGTATCCAGGTGGGTCTTAAAATCTGGAATCAAATATGGTTCAGTTTTTGATACATTACTAAATGAATATCTTGTCAGTGTCTTTATCTTGTATATTTGTCTGTTGTATAGAGCTGTGCAGCATCCCAGAGTCCCAGAGACCCAGGAATTTGTGAGAGTCCATTCATACCAATCAAAGATGGTCATACGCCCTCACAAGTCCTTTGATGAGGTTTGTGATGAATGTTTTTGCGGCACAAATTAACTTGCTCCATGTTCCTGTGTTTTACTTTTTTTTGTTTTTTTGTAGCCACTGAGTTTGACTTTTGTGTTTTTCTTTACAGAACGGATTCGATTACCTGTTGACCTACAGTGACAACCCTCAGACTGTCTTTCCCCGTTACTGTGTGAGCTGGATGGTGTCAAGTGGTGAGCGCTTTTCACTGGTTGAAACTTTTTTTTGTCCAACCAATAGTCCAAACCTCAAAGATATTCAATTTACGATGACATTAAGAATGAACGTACCTTTTTGTAGTTTGTGAATGTATTTTTCCTCACATTTCATGTTTCCCCCCGAGTATGTTTATTCTACTCTGACAATAAGGCGGCTCTTTCTTTGCATCTGGCAGGTATGCCTGATTTTCTGGAGAAGCTGCATACTGCTGCCTTGAGGGCCAAGAATTTGGAAGTGGGGATCCATGACTACGCAGGTGTCATTAAATCCAGCGACACCAACCGCCAGCAGAACCAGGAGCGCCTCAGTGGAGAAAACCAACACACAGGTGGTCCTGGACAGATCTACGCTTGAAATGGATATTTTATAAACCAGGGGTTATGTTGGTGTGTTGTCACTTGCACTTGAACCCGAATCGAACCCTCCAGTCCCAACTTTTTGGGTACATTGCGTGAACTGCAAATGGAAGTTGCAACCTACATTAAAGACAAACACACAGTATGTCCATCCATAGACATGGTTATATTGGTTGTAGATGAGATGTCACAAGAACAGTGGACTGTATTGGTGACAGCATTACTGTCCTTTGGAGAAAATGCTGTCATGGAAATTTTCATCAAGACTGATGGCATTGGCACTCCTTTTGCTTAGCAAGGCAATGCCATGTGGCATTTTTTGCCTCCTTTGGTAATGATGTATGTCTTAGAACCATTGGTAAGATTCAGCCAAAATTCCTAATTGTAGAGATGCTTTTGCCAAAGCACTGTTTTCTGCCAGTTTAAAGTCCTGTCTACCATTGTTCGACAAGGCTCGACTTTAAAGGCTGCTCAGACTGTCAGCAGCCACATCCCTGCATGAGTGTCTGTAGTGTGTTTTCAGCGAGATGTTGTGAAAATGGTTGTGCAGTGTTGGACATAGAATGGTTTCTAGGACTGGCTTCTGGTCGACATTATCACTGAAACATAAAACTACAGCCAAGATACCTGCACGGACAGATGAAGAATTACGGTCTCTGCGGAGAACACTTTCTAACATGTTTCTTTATTTCATGGATTTAAAGCAACTGGTTTCCTCTTTGATTGCAGCATGGGTGATGGATCTTCACCTGAATGGATGAGATTGATTAAAATAACTAACAAAAATGATGCCATTATTAGAAAATTAGTTGCAAATTAAAACTCTTGAGCTTCTCTTTGTGTTTTGTGGGTTGCATTGTTTTGCTGTCAGCAGGGGTTTCATGCTGTCCATCTCACCGTGTCTGCTCGAAACTGCCAGCATTGACAAAACAGCCTTCTGAAGCTAAACCAGTCCTTCAGCATTAGGGATATAGTGTCTTAAAACAACCACATAAATCCTCACATACAATGGTACTAATGCGCTTCAGATAAGTTGTACTAGCAAGGCAACCCTACAGAGACACATTTTATTAAACAGTGCCCTTTTTAGAGAAGCGTAGAGTATTTGTGACACATCACAAGCCATAAGCATTTCAAATAAGTTAAATAAAAAAATTATCATGTGTTTACAACAGTTGTAGCAGACACCTCTAAAGTTTGCACCATTTGAGTTTTGGGTGTTTGTGTTTTCTGTGTTACTGTAGATCTTGTACATTCATAAAACCGTTGCCTGAGTACTGGAAATCCCCGTTATAAGTACAACAAGCTCTGTAATGTGTTTCCTTTGCATTGTGATTCTTCAGTTTTTTATTAATGTGGGTCCTGCTGAAACTTCATAGAATTCATCCTTCCAAATCATCCGTGTTGCTTTTGTGATTAACTTGTGTAGGGGGTGTTATGAATGTACAAAGAGCACCACAAGCTGTGGAATAAAACACCGCCTAATAAAGTACACTGTTTACAGCCTGACAATCTGGTGCAAATATCTTGAAATCCATTTGTGTTAAAAAACATCTCATCTTGTACTAAAATGTAATGTCATATTTGTTGTAGGTGGTTCATCAAAGTGAATCAGCTGCAGTAACACAAGATAAAGCAGTACAGAGGGATATGCTTTTGTGAAGGTTTTCCCACATGTATGAATATGGAGTATTAATATATCACCACTGTGTAAAATGTGTATAATTCTATCCTGTTGTGGTATTTCCTGCTATTTAATTTCTAAAAATGGCAATGTGAGGTACACTAGATATGTTGAGTGTAAGGGAGAAAATGAAATGCTTGTTTTGTGAGGTCAAACAAAACTGTAAGGAGATAAGGATAACCCCATTAAACATTATGCAATGTGTGTTCACGTTCAGCTTGCGAATGTAACATTTGAATGCTTTGCCATTTGTAGACACCTGCGTGCCAACTGCAGTAGTCTAAAAGAGTTGTCACGTACTGTTTTTGTTTTTCATTTCTGCAGGCAGTATAGCACTTGTTGTGATTAGCAAACACATGTCAGTTACTTTAGGAACAGAAAAATAATTGTGTGGTTATGAGCTAATGCACCTGTTACCCTGTGATTTCAAGAATTATTGAAATGGAAGCGACTAATCCGATTAAATAAACAGACCTTCATGTGTGTGTCTCACTGTGTTCAGCTGTTGATTGCAGGGCAGTCTGGGTTTTGACCTTGTCTTGGTAGAGAAAGGGGTGATTAGAATTGTTTTGTGCAAAGCAGCCAGGTACAGTCAGCCAGGCTAATGGGATCATCTGTAAACCCTGTATTCCCTGTCTGGTCATAAGGTCAGTGACAGACTGCACAGAGAGGCACCACAGTTTACTGAAAGCACCGTGTGCTCAACTGATCACCGTGAAACAAGACTAACTCTACTGTAGCTGTCCCAAAGCCTGCACAAAAATATTAACATACATTACAAATTGTATTTTAAAATAATACAATATGTGTGATGTCGGCTGTCAATCAAACTGCGACTTTGGCAATCTGCTGCCACCTATCACAATGTTGTTCCTAAAATGTAGTACAATGTTTTTTGTTTTCCAAGATGTTTTTGGAGCTGTTTCACCATCGCCCACATTTATTTTTCAAGCTGTGAGCATAGACTGCATAAAAGACGCCTGTGAGTAGCTCTTCCATTTCGTTGGTGCATTGCACCATGGGAGAATAGGAGCGTACTCAAATATCCACCTCGCACACTACAGTACTACTTAAAACTTAACCTGCTTAGAGTCAGGATGTAGTAAGGATGTGGTGTGTGTTGATAGAGTCTAGCATTTTAGCTTAAACTGATTGCATTGGAATAAAATATATTTTAACTTTTGGTTTTAACTTTTTAAATTGAAGTGTCCACTCTGATCTGTATATTCACTGAGTTGGCTATACACAAATTGTTCAGTGTCGATCAATCTGCCTGCCGATGTTGCTTTGAGACGCTTACTGAATTTTAATTATTCTAAGGCTTTGCTGTGCTTAGCGTCACAGAAATGAGCCTTTTTTTCTTTAATTTGAGAAATTGTATTTGAAGTTATTATTATAATAACTGCATTCAAGACGGCAGCTACACGTGAGGAATGACATCACCTCATCCATGGTGAAGGTTCAATCCCATAAAACAAAGGTATAACCAACAATGACAATATGTATCATTTTAATTCTGGCACATTCTGGTACCAATATTACAAATCCCAGGCAAAGGAGAGTATTTGTTTTCGATAGAGCACATTTACTCATTACAACATAACAAGAGAAGGCTCTTGGTGCACTTCATTGCTATAATGGTCATTCTGACGGTGATTCAAACCAAAAGTCTTACATCAATGTTTTATAGTGTACACATACATAGTATACACAAGTGTTAGTAAAGACCGAATTAATTAAAATAAGAGTCATAAAGAAGGGGGGGGTCTGGTTAAATCATTTAAAATGTATTGGTTAAACAACACTAGTTGTGATTTGACTTATGGGACAACATAGATTAAAAACAAAATAACTGAATACTGTACAGAAACAAAACTCTTATAATTTTATTATCATATCAAGAACAGAAACTGAAAACACATGGGCCTGTATGTCGCAGGGTTTGATTTACAGATCAGTGATGTGTCCGCAGTCTTTGTCACAGGATGCACATTGTTTTAATCTATGACCTCCACCGGCTGAAATTATTAGCCATAGTTAAAAGCCACCGACCACTTAGCGTAATTTATCATTTCCACAAATCTGCCATGTTGACACCGACCAGCTTGTATAAAATCCTTTGAGCCCCTCTCGGTCTCTCTTTCTTTTTCGCCCTTCATTCAACATTAAAAGAAATGTTGCCAATAAAACACACAGGATATTTAAATAATATTTATTGGTCATATTCCTACATCTTAGAGTACACCATGAGATAAAACAACACAAATAAGAATAAAAACAAAATTTGAGCCTGGGAGTGAAATAAATCAAAATACCATAAATTAATTAAAATGACCTTATCTTACCTATCCTAGAGTCTTCATTTCCTCCAAATATTACATTTTTATTGCTTTGCTTTAGTGTTCATTTCATTTATATTTCAAATTTTTTATAAGCACAAGTACATTACGGACATGAAAATAGAAATCTGAGTTTCTTTAAATTGCTTGTAAGTTCGCAACAGAAGGCAGAGAGTGCTCACAAGCCTCCAAGGTGCTTGGCACAACCATGGACAGAAGACTCACTGCATGGTTAGATCAAGCACAATGGGGTCCTGGGCAAAGACAAAAAACCCAACACAGAACACAGGGGATCCAGCTCAACGTAAGGCGTCCGAGGAACTCGAAAGCTTTGTCACTTGTTTTAAAAGTAAATGGAATTAAAGGGAAAAGATAAGTATAACAGAATATATATTTTTGCTTTCTTCAGCCAACTCATCCTTGGGGATCAAAACTCCTAAAAGAAATACATTATCATCAAAGTATTTTCTTGCAGTTAAAAGACAGTCCGAGGGTTCGATTTGTATTTGCGGTCCAAGAGTCGAAAAAAATCCAAAGGTGTGAGGGAGGGGATCCGGGCTCATAGGTAGATTGTTAAAAAAGAAAAGACGCAACCATTGGTTTATATAAGGATTAGAAAATAATTGTAACACAGTTGCAGTTAAGAACATCTGCAGAATAAAAAAAAAAGATTAGTCATAGGTCATACTCACTGCGGAAAAAAGGGCTACACCCTTCCTGCGCACAAACTGCGTCAAACCCCACCCTCCCATCCTTGGCGCCCAACTCTACCAGACATGACTTTAAAAAATCCGGAAAATTCGATCACCATTTTATGATACAAACATTCAAATGTTGAACATTTTCAAGAGAAAAGATTTACAGCAGGCCTGAATGTTGGTTTAATCTAATTAGCTCTCCATCAGTCCATTGGGTTTTCTTGAACTGATCAATTGAAACTGAATTGTGTACCTCGTCAGTGATCTTGTTACGAACTGCAGCATCTCATAGAGTCGACTCTCTGAAATTTTACAAGTTAATAACTAAAAAATAAGTCTTGGTGGCCACAGATACCAATGGACTCAAGAATGACAGTTGTTGCCATATTGCTGTCGTCCACCTGAGGACATTTGCTGTCTTCTCAGAGTAAAGACTCAACCCCTCCTGACATTTTATTCCTATGTTAACGGTCACTGAGTGCAATGTCACGAATCGTGATACCATCAAGCTGAGAGAGCTGTTTCTCCAAAAAGGTTTGACAATCTTGTTACCTTCTCTTGTGTCACTTTCAGGTCCCCTGGGACACTAAAATGAAAAGGCATGGTGCAATAATCAACTTAGACCTCTGGCAACTGGACCACTTTGTGTGATGAAATTACACCACAATGAATATTGATGCACCAAAGAGAAACCCTGCATTTGTTGTGACCAAATGGCATGAAAATGGGAGTACGTTGGGTGAAAATGGTGGGCGGTGGCGGTGAAACAGACCTCTGTTTTTCAGAACAATGAGGATGTTTCAAAGGGATGCAGTGTGGCTGATGGGATGGTGTGATGGTTTTCATGCATTGATGATTGTGATACATAGTTTTGCGTCCTTACCTTGTTTTTTCTTTCTTCAAAACATGTACATGGATCACCACAATCAGGATCTTTCAGGAGCTGCTGTTCAAACTCATGCATCTCAATCTATTTCTAAATTTTACTAAAGACTGTTTAAATGTTCTTAATCATTTATCATTAAAAAGTTCTGTTTTAAAGCAACATTACATCAAATATTCTTCAGAATAAGCGTCACAGTGACCAACCCAACAAACTATCAATGGAACGCTACAAATATGAGACTTTGTCGTAACTTACTCTGTATTTTACAGACAACCTCCAGCTGCTGCCTTTGGAAAGTCACTTCTACACATGGTCTTTTTCAAAAAACCCACCTTTCCGTTCCGCTGGCCCCAAAGTCGATGTTAGGTTCAGCCCGGCTGAGGGGTGATGAAGGCGACTGGGTGCTCTGAGCTGTGCCTTGGGGTCTTCCTGCTTCCTCTACTGGAGGCAGACTGTCCTGACTGCGTCCTCAGCACCCTTCAAGTCCCCATCTCCTGCCCCTCCTTCGAGCTAGGAGGGGTTGGTGATGTTCTCTTGGGATAGGTGCACTGGCAAGGAGGACTTGATCGGGCTGGGATTGGACGCCAGTTGGGGAGTTTGGGGGGGCAGCTGGTTCCGCATTTCATAAATATTAATACAGAGTCCTCCCTCTCCAAATGGGTAGATTCTTTAATTTTGTTAGAGGGGGAAGTGCTTTATTCACTTAATGGCTTTTATTAGTGCCCGGTCTTCAACTCTTTCATTAGCTAAAGTGCTGCTATAATTTACAGGGTAAAAGGGGGGGTGGGGAAGGGGTGGTGTCTGAGGAGGGCTGATCCTGCTGCTGCGGGACACGCAGGCAATACCCTCAACCACTGCGGCTTTTCCTAAAAAGTAGCTATTCTCTCAGTTAGAAGCATAGTCTATAACATCAAACACACTCGATAGCGTCCTCGTTGACTATTATAGGGTTGTAGTGAGAGTTGGGAGCATGTTGTGTCTCTTGCACGTAAGCATTTTATATATCAATTAACTTGCATCGTGTTGCCTACCTCTCTGAGACTAACGTTCAGAAATACTGAACAACAAAGGACAATACTGATTTAGCATTTCTAAAAATGAAATGGCTTCTTATATGTGAGCGTAAAAAGATTATTTCAGTGGTTTTGCAAAGTAGTTTTTATCCTTGACCACAGAGAGTGGATTCATTTAATTGAGGATCAAATGTTACGATAGATTTTCGATCGCATATTGCATGATTTCCTATTCTTTTTGGTAAATGATAGAGAGCAAGACTGTTAAAGTTGCTGTTTTGTATGCTGGATATTTTGGATTGCCCCAGTGCTTTTGTATATCTTTACATGCATTCCTTTTCCTGTTTGATGTATTTTACGTATAAAATTAGATGAAATGTAAGGGTCAGTTTATTTAACCAGACAAAGCTAAAATGATAAAGGCCGGCACTGCAGCTTTGCAGCACATTAAGTATGATATGAAACAAGCTCATATGTCGTTGGGAAACATCAGCTGAATTGTTTGCAGCTTTATTGTTTGGTCCCGTGAAGTGTACAGTCTTTATTCTGCAAATTTTCCAGTCTCACTGTATCATACCATAGTCTATGTACTTGTGTATGCACTCGTGCCATCCACTGCAATCATTGGCTAGTATCAGATGCTCAGACACAAAATGGCCGCTACACTTCATGCAAGTTGCAACATATCGACATTAGATAATGCAAGCTTCCAGAAGTGCTCTGATGAAATGCGCTTTACTTTGCTCTGTGGAGTCTTGTTAGTTGTGAACAGCTGGCGTACGATGTCCCCAGACTGCCTCTGAGTGAATGAACTGATTAACCTGAGTGGCCGTCCCTACCAGAGAGAGGGGGTGGGCCACCAGCCCCGTATAACTGCCTTCATCATCAATGTCACATAAATCACTTAGCTGGACAGGGCTTTCAAATGAGCCCTTTTTTCCCCCTTCTGAGCTAGACTAAAACGGTCGAGGGAATGCTGTTGCTTAGTGCTCGTGTGTTTCTCAGAGACCATGTAACTGTGATGGAGCCCAGGATTCAATGATGCACCATATCTGTGACAGACTACATGTAGCACATCATATCATCTCAATTTAAATGGAGAAATAAGTGTGTCCGGCTACACATTGTACACCCATGTGGAAGGATGAAATAATTACGTTAAGGCTGGATTAAAAAAAAATAAAAAAAAGGCAACGGTTGCTCAAGAACGAAAACAGCAAGATTCCTTAATGTTTTTATTGTACAGATTTTTCAGATATTGATGCAAACCTTAACCAATATTCAATATGAACTATTCATGGTGTTAAGTTCGGTTGGTTCTTTGAAAAGTGACACTTAAATTCATGTCGTTCGGTTTTTAAATTAGAGCAAAAAACTGGTGTGATGAACCATATGACACAGATGCTCTAATGGATACGTTTGGTGATTTACTGAGCAACTGTACAGAACACTGTGACACACAGGCCATGCTGTGAGGACTCCTTTTACTTTTTCACCAGCTGGATAACGTCTTCATCATCCATCACATGGTCCTTGCCCACCTTTTGTGGGTTGTGTTTCACAGAAGCTCCCCACACGAGTGCACTGAAAGAGAAAACGTTAAAAGAATTACTGAAATTATTGTACATAAATGATTCCTGCAAATGCAGTAAACAGGATGCATGTTTTATTTTACACCTTCTTATACAACCTCAAAAAGGATGAAAGAGTTCATCGTATGGTAATTAATTACACCAGAAAATGATTTAGACATTTAGCATTATTTTTTCTTTTGCTGCAGCAACAATGGTTTTGCACTATAAAGTAACCTGCAAGGTACAATGACATCCTTTAGTTACAAAGGCTTTCTAATAGCATGTGTCACTGTTTGACCCATTCATTCCCTGGAGAATGGGTAATGCTCAGCAGCATTAACATATCGACTGATTTACGATCTTAGCTCTTCCATTTGGGGATGGTGGTGCAACACATCATTTTAGATCCTAATCCGGACTCTTAAATTAATGCTTATCTGGTGCACCTCCGCATAAAAAGGGTGATGGTGGTGATTAAAGCGACTGTTGTTTTAAACCATTTGACGACCACTTGTCATTCTGGTGTAAGGTAACTATCAAAGCCTTTTAGTAAAAAACATCCTTAAAGAAACGGGTAATAAATTAACTGTGTGGAATAAAGTACACAATGCCAGCCAAAACAGAAACATTTTGGTGGATTACTCTTTTTTACTTTTTATTTGAAATATTCTGTCTATCTAAACTATAAATGAGACTAAAGATATACGGTATAGATATATTTCAACATGTTTATAAATTAAGAACGATTAGAACTAACCATTCCTCCCTTTAACATGTTTAACAATTATTTAATTTCTTTAAAAGTGTGTCTGGGCAACAGGCCTTTCCTTTCTAAAAGAAATTTACAATTCAGATCTACCAAATAACCAAACCTAACTGTTTGGATTAAGAAATAGAATAATAAGAAAAGGATGGAGAAGGAAAACACTTCTATAGGGAGTAGTGTTCAAGATACACACATGATCAAATATATGTGCCAAAAGCCAAAACTTCCTTTAAAAAGTTAAAAATGTAGGTCTACTTAAATCTAAATACTTACTACTTCAATTCTTTGATGAGGTTTTTGTGAATCTTTAAGCAGAAATCCTCGACTGATGTTCGTCCGTCAGGGAGTACAACAGGAGATGTGTAATCAGGAAGCTGGCCTTTGGGTTTAGTGTAGCTGCAAATGAACACATGATCTCAGTCAAATGCTGCAGTCTGAACCAACAAAGATTTCACACAGACTCCTTGTTCTGCACCATTAAAATCCACAATTGTCTTTCCGTGCCATTAACACCCCCTTGTGGCGACTGTATGAACAACTCTTACATGCGCACAAGCTGTAGGTAGTCCCACATCCTCTCCAGCAGGTCATCGAAGTTCCAGCGGTGGTGGGCTGAGATGGGTACACAGTGGGGCACCTTGTAGATGATGTCAAGCTCCTCGATGGAGATCTGATCAATTTTGTTGAGCACATAGATGCATGGGATGTAGACCCTGTTGTGACAAGAGACTGTAAGCGGCTGCGGTCCATGAAATTGCTGCATGATCTGCAACCATCAATGTAGAGCAGTCTGAAGTGGATTCATACGTTTATGTTGTATGTTTTAGTAGTAGTTTGCAAGGCTAGAGTGTCCTGTTGTGACCATATTGGTTAGCATGGAGCATGTGGTGACTCCATTCATGGTATAAGACAGGCACAAAGAGCATTTACACAAAACAGACTCTATGAATGCTTTGATTCTATTCAATTGCAGGTATGTGGGTTTATGCGTGGCTATTTTTTTGTTGTAATATTTTACGGGAAAATATACTTTGGCCATTTATCTGTTTGACAAGAGTTTTATTTCTCAGATTGTAATATTATTGTACATTATGCTCTCTTTGTTCCAGTCTTGCCCCTGTTCCATGAGCATTTATGCAATGAAAGCTTTGTTTCTCTACAGTTATAGGGAGGTTATACTGTTGCCACGTCAAGGGGTCTGAAAATGCATGGGTGGTTGGAACCCCACACGACACATAAAGAGCATTTTCTGCATTGGTGTGGTGGGAATTTAAATGGGATCGAAGATCCCAACAGGCCACACCCATTGGAAATGACTAAGGAAAGCCCATTCTGGCACTTCAGCAGCTTACCGATTTCCCTCCACCACATCAATGAGGTCATCAGCTGTGGAGTCGCTGCGCAGAGTGATGTCGGCGTTGTGGATCTTGTACTCTGCCAGGATACTCTTAACAGTTTCAGCATCCAGCTCGGTTTGTGCACACTAAAGTGAGACAGGGGAGGACAGGCAAGATGTCTATCAACACACGACTGCGAGACAATTAAAGAGGCATGCTTATCAAACAGTTGCATTAATGGATACTTTTCACATCAATTTACATCACGCTTCAATCTATCAGTGAAATGCCAATGGTAATAATGGTATTTACCAAATACAAAATAAATGCTGATATTTCGTTGAAGGACGGGAGAATAAATGTGTAGAAGCAACTTAGTTAAGTGTAATCTTATGCATGTCCACTAGAGGACAGCACTGAAAAGTGATTCAGCATTAGTAACCAAGATGATGACATTATGTAAAAAATTGTTTTCTGCATTTGATTCTGCCGATCAGTTCACCTTTAAATAACTTCTTTACACACACACACACACACACACACACACACAGGTTATTAAAGGCTTTCACATGTTTGTTTAAACTAATGAGATGCCAGAAAAGATCAGATTGTCAAAATTAACTGACAGATAACACAGATAACCCAGACAACATTAATCTTGCATGCCAGAATAATGGCAGTATTAATGGACGTCCTTTAATTGACTATCAATGTACAGAATGAAGGTTCTCGTAATGATAATCTCACTGTTCCAGCTCATCAATTAGTTGAATGACAAGTAGACAACCAGCATTCATAACACACACATACCGCCACTAAGACAATTAAACACTCTTATCAGCGTAACATTATTCAATTCAGTCACACACTTGGGAGGTAAAAAGTTTGCATATTGTATATTCAAATTACTGTGATACTGTGTGAGACATACTGTAGCTGTGAAGTTGATGCCTCCTTTGTCCTTTCTCTTGAAGCCAATGTTGGGTGGTTGCTTGTTAAGTCGGATGCCAAAGCCCTCTAGCTCGTGTTCTATCAGCTTCTTATGACCAAGAGGCTTCAACACATCGAGCACTATCAGGATTAGGTTGCAAGTTCGAGCCACTATAAGTAAGGGAGGAGGGAGAAGCCGACACTGGTTAGAGCAGAGTGGATGAAGAATCACATTGCTTCTGTAGTGGATACAGTATGTATCGGCAAGCGTTTAGTATTAATTAACATTAACACTTGTGAGGTTTTACTTTTCGCCTCTATGGTGCAAGAAGCACACAACAGCACACAGTAATGAGTAAGTAGTATATCATTTAATGTTACAACTGGAAAGGTATTCCACTTTTGCATTAATATCCATAGGGAAAGAACTAAATGCAACTGGTAACATCCTTTGTTTGTGTATAATTTTATTTTGATGAACATTTTCAATGAAGACCTGTTTCAGTCTTGGCAAAACCTCACTGCTTTTACCTGCAATGACCTGTCTGCCTCTACCCTTGCCATCCTTGGCCCCCTCAATGATTCCTGGGAGATCGAGGAGCTTAGAGGGAAGAAGCAAAAAAGTAAAATAAGCAACCTGCTGAAAACATACCAGACTGAAAACATGTTTGCAGGTACTGAACAAAAAAAGAAATTCTCGTACCTGGATTTTGGCACCTTTGTAGCGAATGACTCCAGGTACCGTCGTGAGAGTGGTGAACTCGTAGGCGGCAACCTCAGAGTACACACCTGCAAGGTTACTAAGCAGTGTAGACTTTCCCACTGAAGGAAAACCAACGAAGCCGATACGGGCATCACCAGTTTTTGCAACATCAAAACCTAAAAGAAACAAAAAAAAGAATCAGAAACAATCTGACGCTTTGGATGACAGAAAGGCCTTAAAAGCATGTTTGTAAGTATTTAGGGATCTTACCTTCTCCTGCTGCACCACCGCTGCCTCCTTTTGGTGTGATGAGTTCCCTCCTCAGTTTGGCAAGACGTGCTTTGAGCAGACCCAAGTGGTGAGCTGTGGCCTTGTTCCTCTGCGTCCTGGCCATCTACAATTAACAGTAGCCACACCAGCATGAGGTCTTTGCATGGCACTTTAGTAGTAACTAGTGAGCAGTATCTTAAGACAGTATTTATGGTTTGCTGGAGCCTTTTAAAGCCTCATATCAGATTTTGGCCCCTATCACTTACATTCGAAGTGCATTAGGAAGAGATCTTTGAAAGGCCAGTATGGACAGATGGACAGTTTCAGTGGGCTGGCATCTGACTATTGTTTTAAGACACACATGAAAAATAGTGATCCTATCCTTTAAAGTGGGATATAATACAATGATGAGTGGGACACTATCTTGACTTGTGTTTAAACTGTTTTCCTCTACCTGGCCTCTGTGTATCACCACCTGCTCAGTTGAGCCATTTCATGACAGCACCACAGTCTAAAGTTAAATGTAAGGATCACAGCTCATCTTTCTTCAGGCCCCATTTCTGCTCAAGTACTTTGAAAAAATCTAAACTATTAGTAAACTCCTTAACTCTCTAGCTAAGCCTGCACTTCCATTTTTTCAGAACTTCTTGTTCAGGGCGACTTTCCAACCTTTCAAATGCCTAAAATAACCACAGTAAGCAAGTACTGAGACAAATGTTGCAGGATCTGTTACACACAAACGTTGTCCCCAAAATGTATCGAGAGGCAAAACACACTGACACGTCGAAAACACTGGCTGCTAAAGATAAATGTTGTCGTTCCCATTACGCCAATGTAGGACTAGTTTGGAGTGTAGTTTTGTGGGACACAGATTTACTGATTTAACTGCCAGCCAACAAAACTGAATCTGCAGTCAGCACCAACTGTATCTGTGCTGACGTTAGCAACAGCCTCTTCTCAAGTCCAATATTTGATTCATAATACATTTAAAAATTCAAATGACCACACAAAGCAACGTTACAACCATTTTTTTCAACACAAACTGTGACCCGTGAATGAACACTGAGCTGAGCGACGAGGCCCGGCGTTAACAGCTAGTTAGCACTTAGCCGAAACGTGCCTGCTTCACCTCCAGCTGTCGGCTTATAAAACTTACCTCGCTCTCAATCTCCGCTATTTTGGCGAGTATACTCATGGTGACTTCCCGTGTTATTACAACCAACGTTACCGACAGAAGTGGGGAAGATTTTCACTTGGGAGTCGGCAAAGTTGGCTGTTGTTTAGCGAGCACACTAGCCCGACGCACCACGCAAGTGCCGCTGAATGCCGCTACACGGGAACTCTCGCGAGAACACCGGTGGAAGCGGGGCACGTGTGTCCGGGGCGCTGACTGACAGGTACATCCATGGGTACAACAGGTATAAAGGAGAGAAATACACAATCTGACATCATTTACATAACCGGAGTTGATTTGCCTTATACTGAGAGGTCATTTGTACACTGCTTTGAAATAATAGAAATCTGCCAAATGAATACATGTAAATTCAGGTGTTTTGAATGTTTTGTCCACTCCACTTTTAGCATGGGCCTATATCATCAGGAAAATAACAAGGTAAAGGCTACATTTTTTCAAGCACTACTTTATACTTCTAAACAAGATAGGCAAATATTTTACTTGTATTAAAATGTATTGTTAAAGACTAAACCAGCGGCCCCCAACCTACAAAAGAGCAGTGTCTACTTGGAGCCCCTCATCACTTGTTTCAGATGTCTTTTAGTTGTTAGTAGTTGCAAACAAAGAGACACATCTCCTCTAAACTTTTGTGGTGATTTCATCTGAATAACTGTTCAAGGCCCCCAAACCTAATTCGTTCTGCTTTCCTACCCCATTAGTCATCTCACGACCCCTCAGATTTATCTTGTGATCCTTTGGATGAGCCGACCTCTAGGTTGGGAACCACTGAGCTAAACTATTGTACCTAACTGCATATAAAGTTGTTAAAAGTAGCTACATGCTACTAATAAAATGCTGTTTACGCAGAGATGCATACGTAACAATCTAATAATCTCATACAAATTATTATGTCAGTCTCAGAGGTCATTTTTCTATATAGTGAGTACTTTTACTTTTAATGGAGTAAGTATTTTTGCTGTTAAGTAGTCTACTTAATATAGGACTTTAATCCCTAATGGAGTATTTTTACATTGGTATTGATAAGGTAAAACACAAGCAAATTAGAGTTCGAAGTTAGAAAAGAGTTAGAAAAGAGTTCTTCACATTTTGTGTGTCATATTTAATGCAAAATCTCACACAATAAAAAAGGACACAGACATGTCAAATTGTATATTTTTATTGTTTATTGTTTAAGTCGCATACAGTATAATCTCTCATTGGTTTCTATGTTGCTGAAGTTTGTGGACTGTAATTTTGTTGACCATCGGATTGACTTGTTGGTTAGTGGGTGGGCTGGTTGAACAAGATCAGTGCTGCTGATTAGACCTGATCCCCTCTGACCCATTCTATGCTCTGTGAACCTTGAAAAGGTTGCATTAACAACTATGTCCATATGGTGACTATTAATATCTAGAGGGTATATTGGCCACATCAGGGCTTTTCACACAGTTGATATGGAGATAGATTGTATGAAAGGCCAAGGAGGATATTTCAATCAAATTTAAAGATTTTAATTTGATTTTTGACATTAAAACTTAATCTAAAAACCTAATAAATGCCAGCCACTGTACCAGTTCTGCTCTTGAATATTGCTCTTCCAGCTCAGCCAACAGTGTCATCTAAATCATTTGCTGTAAAAAATAAATGTATTCTGAAGAATAACACAATTTTTAAATAGTCCATAATTAAATTCAGGAAATAACCTAATAGATGATTTTATGTATGTACCTTAACTCCAGCCCAAGAAATATTAAACCATATGCTAGATATGCTGAATCTGTCACTTCATACATCCCCATCGTCGTTTGTTTAGTTGTAGGAGGTGTGCTTGTCCTCATTAAAATATATAAAAATAGGCATTTTCTTTTTAAAAGGTAGATACGGTTTCAGCGAGTTGTTGTTCAGCTTTTGTTGTTGCCCAGCTTAGGTGACAGCAAGCATAAATAGCACAGGAAGGAAGGACAGGAGGTGAGACACAGCAAGACAAGGGATAATTGTGAGTTTGTGATCACTCAATACATTTCTGTAGACCTCTACAGGTTGAAGTTAATGCTTCTTTTTGATAAACAGAAAAGGGGCTTTGACTTGATTCATCAACACTAGCCACAACTTGAGAATTGACAATAATAAACCCATGCCCAAACATCTCAAATGTTCTTCTTTTAATGAGCAACGCATCTTTATATCATACGTCAGTCAGCATTGAAGTGCATTGATTAAAAAGTAAGTGCAAGTACAGATTTTGATGCATTCATTTTGACTAGAGGATTAAATTATTTGCAATGTCGCCCCAAAAATAGTCATTCTACAGGGGCACTCTGCAAAAGAAAACTGCTATAGTTGATGCTGTTTCTAACCTAAAAGATATATGCTTTTTTTCCTCATTTCAAGCCTTTTAAGTTATCTTTGAGTGACAGTGTGTAGGAACAATTTTCGTCAGCCCTCTGGTGTCAGTTCACTCCAGTCCATCAAACACAGCACTTTTCCTCAACATCACTGTCATGCTCCCTGACTAATTTCTCAGTGGTTTCTCAGTTTGCTTTGAGGAACAGGGCAACTGAATCAAGCCAGCAGAAGCACAAAGTCTGTGAGAAGCACTATTTTAGTGCAATAGTTTCACACATGGTAACCTTGCCACCTAAAACTGGCTATCTCTGCATAGAGATGGAGTAGAGCTCCTATCATAGCCCCATCCATAGGCCTTTTAGTTTTTACTAAGGATAGGGCCATTACCTGTGGTCATGTCACCAGAGCAAGGATAACAACATCTTTTGAGGTAATAAAAAACAAATAACAGCATGAAGTTATCCATTAAAATGCATTGTCCCCAGTATCTTGGATTCTGTCATCAGAATTTGGATAATACTTATTGAAACCATAAGGCTTTACGATAAATGCAACTTGGCCATATGATGGCAAAAGTCTTCAGTGGAGGCATTCCCCTTGGACTCTAGCTGCTCTCGGAGGATGTGGGCGGCGCTGTGGAGGACGACCTCCGTCGAGACACTGACTGTGAGCGCTCAGGGCTGTGTTTGTCATAAGGCTGGAGCTGCACCTCCAGGAAGTCCCTGTGCTGCTGGCTGATGACCTGGCTGATGAGTCCCGGCAGAGCCTGCAAGTTACTCAGTAGAGTCTCCAGCTTTGTCTCCAGCAAGGCAATCCTCTTCTCCATGTCCTCTCCTCTCTCATTCAAGTCCGATATCATGTCATACATGATATTCTGAGTCTGGAACAGGGGAGAGGAAACACCCTTAACATAACCATTTTTCCAAATTGGTGTTATTTTTGATGGACAATACTGTCCATTATACACACAGGATTATAGATAAAACTCAGGCTCCTTCAATACTTCAATCAATATGTAGTTAAAAGTGCACTGAGTTCCTTCTGAAAAGCAGAGGAAAGGAAATAAAAGAGGCTGTAACCTTCCCATTAAGAGATTCACTTTCGCAACACATTCTGTTCAGTCTGCAGACCGACTTTAAGAAATAGAAAAAAACCCCCATATGAATAGAGCAGCCATTACCAACTGCTACTTGTCTGACACAAAATAGATTAAAAGATAGGTTCCCCTTTTTTCAAGTAAGAAAGGCATCTCTTTGCCACCAGTACAGAGAGAAAGAACAATTGCCATGACAATGAACCCTTTCCATGTATATATATAGGGAATTGTTATATGGTATAGTTGAAAAAATGTGAACCTATCCTATAATCTCAGCGTCTTACACAAAATACCAAACGGGATAGATAAAGAAAATTTCAGTTATCAACATGAACACCCACTCAAATTTCAAAGTCAAAGTAAAGGCTTTTATTATAGTACTGTCATGGAGTCTATGTTATCCATTTTGTTGGCTGCAATTCCCCAGTGACTGTCCTATTGTCCTCCAGTCTTTGGGGAGCAGAGGTTGAAAGCAGGGAAGTATGTTCCCCATTAAACATCAGGTTAAGTTATTTAATTAAATTACATTTTATGCTAAATACCTACAACCTTGAGAACCGGCAGTTTTCTGTTAAAGACTAGCTGAGACGGGTAGATTTTATATGAGCAGTTTACAAGAGTTCATGTTCCATGCAGACCAGAGTACATTAGCCTATGACCTTGAGGAGACAGGAAAGGTGCCTGCTGATTTTACATGATGTTTTCTGCTCATTTGATGCATCAACCATCTGAACACAGACTTTTAAAAATATACTGTAACTGCTTTTTTTTTTTTTAAACTCCAGAGGTTCAGTCTTCAAAAATAGTCAACAACAAACTAAGAAATCCATGTCACATTGTGGATGAGATGTGGGAGTGATGCTGCTGGAGGGCAGTTTCTGTGGTGTTATTCAGTAGAGGACTAATAATCCCTGACAGCCTAAAGGCGATGCCATCCATCACTTACCTTGTCCTCTTCTGATTTGAGGCGGGAATAATGGGATAGGTTGTTTATGTGAATCAGTGGGAACTAAAGTAGCACTGACACTGCTCAACCTGACAGCTAGTGGAGACTGTGTTGTATAACTTACATAAACACTAATCCTTTCTAATCTAATCCTTTATTTCTTACAAAAGCAATTCAACATTTAAACAGTTCATGTAATGATAACTTAATACTTAAATTGAATGAGTAAGATTTATGAATATATTATTTTACACATATATATATAATTCTTCCTTTGACTAAGAAATGAACTGCATCGAGGCACAGGCCTACACGTGGACTGAACTAAGCCAAGTCTGGGCCTCATCTGTAAATCATGAAGTGTAGCAAGAACATATTAAATAGTGATGGCATAAAATTCCAGAGACCAAAAAAAGAAGCCTAGTAAACCTTAAGGGAACAAATATCATAAATACAAGATGAAACTGATAGAGCTGGAATATATGCGGTTATTATAGATCCGCTTGAACTGCACAATAATGCTTGCAAACAGCAGCTTGAGTTTTTTTTTCAAACTGAGGACATGTAATTCAGCCAGAATGGCAAAGTGAAGAAAATGCTGTGGAAAGAAGCAACATTCGACAAAACAGTGCATCACTTAAGTCACATTAGATTAAAAAAAACAAATCCTATATCAGACTGTGGAAGAGATAATGAGTTAAGGGGATACACTGTGATCTGAGGAATTTCAAATTGCACTGCAGTGGCGATGCAGCTACCAATGATATGTTCAGCTCTGTTTTAGCTCCATCTTTCCACTGGGAACGTGAAGGGACTGAAGCTACGCTGCCCTCTTATGGCAACAGGCTCTTATAACAACATTTAAAGCTCCAGCTGAGAGGCACTGGCTACAAGCCTCCTTATGTAATGACTCGTCCCAACTCTTGCTGTTGTTTTACAGCACCAGTTGATTGGGCAATATTAACTAATACCTTTCGTGACACGCTGGCCTGAATCCAGTTTGAGTGTGGTGTACTTTTGAATGTCAAAGAGCTCTGCCTTTCTCTCCTCTCTTTCTCTGCCTTTAGTTCTGGCTGAATCATCAGATCACAGTGTGTCTCCCTTCCCAGGTTACTGTTTCTGCTGTGTCAGGCTGGCACGCTGCCTGGTCTTTCCCTAAGGTTTGTCAACTTCTGTTTAGTGCATCTGGAGACAAACATCAGAGAATACAAGTGAAAAACGGTACACACGAAGGTTTTTTTTTTTTTTTGTGTTACTCTCATTCAGTAATTTTCAGGAGAACAGATGTCCTGGGATTATAAAATGAAGTTATTATTTCAAACCCAAAAGATGAGAATCTCATAGCCTGAATCAGACAACCTGAATCATCACACAGCTTAATTTATAATCACCTTGAGAACAGCCTGTCTGTTTATTTGACACCTGTAGACTTTGATTATATTAGAAAACACAACTAGTTCAGCGTGTGAACGGGCATGCATTGAATTAAATCACACAAAGGAAATAAACTTATCAGGATAGTCGTGTATCCTAATGTACAATGCAGCAGTAGACTGTTAGTCTAGCTTACCTTAGCAAGGTCCACTAGTGAGTTTGCTTGGTCATTCAGCTTGCGTTGCTCCATTTTAACACTTCTCAATCTGAACACAAGACCATTCAGAACCCAATAAATTAACGCTATAAGAATCTTATCATTAAATTTGTGCACACACATGGCATACACATGGAGAACACTCCTAGGACATGCACAGGACGTGTGTAGAAAATGCAGGGGTCAGTCTGTTTGGTTGAGCTGCATGCAAGTGGAAAGGAGACCACAGAGGGGGGGGAGAGAGAGCTGCCACTGAGGAGAATGAGACCAGCTTTACATCCTGCTCAACCAATACATACAACCATACTAAAGGAATGAGGAGGACTCATACAGTATCAGAGCACCTATGAAGGGTAAAGATAATTTATCAAATCCTACTTGGCGTGTCAGATTATAAAACACCAAAAGAAATTCCCACTGGCCCATCTTTAAAGTTCTCCTTCTGGTCAAAAAATTTCTCTGTTTATGAATTATTTAGTCACTCAAAAGACAGAGATATTAAACAATGTTTTATCTAAACATAGGGATTAAAGTTTAACCTTTTGATAGCAGCTATCTGCACATACTGTATGTTTTCCTTTTGAGACTTTCCAATATACACAAAACATTGTGACATCAAAATTGCAAAAAAATCTAAATATCTTAAAAGAATCTTGTTAATCTTGCATCATGAACAGAAGATGTTACATGAGGCGTTATTTTTCCAGTGACAGTTAACTTGTGAGATAAAATAACCTGCAATATGGGCCATTTTTTTAATCAACCGAACATCCTACTTGTAAAGTCTGCAAAAAATGACTCACTCACTCCATACAACATGGTTAAATAATTCACATCTCCTGATTAATTAGGCTTCTAAAGCCCGTTTTTACTCATCCTCTCAGGGGGCTCAAAAACAGCAACTGTGCAGTATTGTAGAGTGTTGACCACACGTGGTTTCAAGATATTAAAGAGTTGGGTATTTTTCCTGAATCACCCACGCATGTTTAATTAAACTGGGCACAGTACATAGAATCATATGAGGAGGGCAAGTTTGCCAACGTTTCAGATTTTGATATAACTAACGCAGACGTGAATGCAGGTTCAGTGTGAGGGGATATTTAAGTTGTGTGTGAATCGAAGGCAAACAGTAATGAAGATAGATAGGGGTTTAAAGGGGCCCTTGGAGAGTGCTGCTAATTATTTGAGATGTACCCATTCTCATGCAATGCAGGATCATTTCTCTGTTTCCTGAAGACAGGCAGATGTGGAGCGAAGATGACAGATTAGACCAACAGAGGGTGCCACAGGAGTCACTAAAGGAAACTACAGGCAAGGGAAGATGTCCTGACAACTGAGGACCGAAATGCTTCATACAGAGTAGACTCTAAAGACAAATACAGAATACTATTGGAAAAATAGCACTTTTATTATTCATGTCATTAAATGAAAAAAAGAAAGATCTAAAATGATGAAAGATAACATATATTCAATGTTACATGACTTTGCAGTTGATGTAAGACCTGTTAAAATTATACATTTCACAGTTGGATGACCAATAGCTGTCAGATGGGGTCGAAGCACAGGGCAGCTCGAGGTCAGAACGAGGAAGCCTACTTACACTGTCTTTTATATTCTATGTGTCTCTTTCCCTTAGTCAATCACTCCTCATGGGCAGTTCTCCTTTTGAATGGGCACTCTAAATCTGCTTGCTATTCATCAAGGGAAAACGGCAACGCTAAGCTTTTCAATACCCCACTAAATCAGTTAAGGCAATCTCAGTTAGTGCTTTGCCATATTTTTTACCCTCCCGACTTGTTTTCTGTGTCATGACCTCCGTTTACCTCATTGTGAAAAGAAATGCAAATTTTTCTCAGTGTAATGTACAGGGTGAATATTCTGCAGCCTGTCTTTTTTTCCCCTTCTGTCCCTGCTGACAGCTTCACGCTGACGGTCACAGTGGCAGCCTCTCCGGCTCAAACGGGATTGCTCTGAGGCTTTAACCTGACCTTCCTCTCAGGTCACTTTGCTGTTTCTCCAATCCACTGATCTCTGAGCTAACAAGCACTCACTGTCCTGCCCCTTGCCATGATTCCCCCTTCAACCTTGTGAATAGAAAAGGACAGCATTCCCAGAGGGGATGGTCTGACTGTACTGAGACACTTAAACTTAGAAGCTGTTATGGCCTAAAACATACTGTAAGATATTTGGTTGCATGCGTGCAACATCATGCCCGTGGGAAAATGCACCATCCAAATAACCTCAGGAGTGTTTAAACTGTGTCTATTGCCAACTCTGCTAATTCTTCTTAGTGCAGAGATGCATGACAGCTGTATGTCCGTGTTATTATGCTGTTACCCAGCCATGATAACACCGGATCAGCGTCTCTGCTTCTGTGTCATCCAACAGAGAAATGGAGGAAATGTGGCTGCAAATGTAGTAACAGGCTTAACAATGGTTCCACACGCCGAAAGATGACCCTGAGCCCTGATCTGTATGAGCATGACTGCTAAGTTGTAGGCCTATAACATAACTTGAGGGATATTATAAATTATATACTTGTGCTACTGCAGGTCTGTCTCCTGTAGAGCTCTAGTCGTCATCCTTCGGTACGTGAAAGCACAGTTGATTGGAGTTTAATCAGTGGCTTTCTGATTAAAGATCAAATTCTCATCACATCCATGCAGAAATGGAAAGAAAAACACCCTCCATCACTGATAATTGAAATTCAATTAATATGCATCTGTGGTTGGGTTTACAGTGTGCAACATGTGTGTATTCAATAATAAGATGTAAAAAGTGTTGGTTCTGGTTATTTAAAGCTGTTTGTTTGCAAAACAAAATGTTGAAGATTGAATGAAACATGTGAGACTAATGTGTATTTTATCAAATTGATATGCTACTCAGTTGAACAGACATCTGATAAAAAAAAAACCTTTGTAGCAGCTTCAGTGAAATAATCTGGCGACATTATGATTGTGTCACGTGGAACAATTCAATCACTGCAAACTACAACATGTTTTGAGGCATGAATTTCACTTATCAAATGAGGGAGTGTAATTTTTTAGTCACATTATTGGGTTCAAGGACAAGCTCTCGTTAGCATGCACACAACAGGTCTGTATCTACATGTGAGGCGAAGACTTACTTTCGAGCTCTATTGCATTGTGTCGACACAAACAGGAAAAAAAGGAAACATGAAGTAGACAAATGAATTATTACAACATCAGATAAACATATTCAGATGGCAAAATCTGTTTGCTCAAGTCTGGCTGCTGTAACCCTCATCTCTACACTGTCACCTCACCTCTGAACAGCAGCAACAATGTTTCTTGACTTATTTCTTCCTGCAGCCAGTGTGTTATCTGTGTGTTTGGACTATTTCTGGTAGCTGCAGCTCTGCTTGCTCTCTAAGTCTAATCCCACTTTTCCACTCTAGTCCTGGTTATCAGAAATACAGTAAATCAAAACAACATTCCTGTTAACTTCTGTAAACATTCACCAGCACAGACAGTGCCTCAAAGTGTCTATGGCTCCGTTTAACAGCTGTTTACACCTCACATTCTTTACGGTGACTGATGAGGACCTCTGAGAACGTTTTTCACAGTCTTGCAGCTTTGACCACAGGAAACAGGCACAATGGTATCTGATTTGATGTTTACTATTGCCTCATGACAGGTCAAGGATGGCTGTAGGCCTTTCCCACCCTCCACTTGAGCGATCTGGTCGCTGTCAGACCACTTCCTGTCCTATATTCATCTCAATCCACAGTTTGTGTATCACACCCTGCACATAGGGCGACAGGCAATACTTAAATCTCTCCAAGATAAGGCCTGTGAACACACTACCACATGAACAAAACAGAATCTCTACAAGATAAAGGTGTGACGGGAGGATGTTGACATCATACTGAGTAGTTGTCCTTGCACACAGAGCAGGACGGGACTTTTTCCCACCAAATCTGCTTCTTTATAGATTTAGATTTAGCTCCGGGGGATTTCCATTATAAGGCTATCGTTAAGAACAGGAGGTGGACAGGAGAGGTTGTCATTACCGCTGCAAATCGCCTGAATACGACAGCAAGGACATAATGACTCGACAAAGCGACCGTGACAAAATGCTATTAAACGGCACAAATCTAGATGGGGGTTGCAGCAGCAGCAGACAGTTTGTGTATTTGTCTACCTTGTAATTAAACATCCTAATGTCTTTAAAACATAAATGTATGTTCAAAAGATTCATGAGCAAATCAAAATTGCACACAGGAGACCACAAAGAGCCATATACATACTGTACATAAAACCACAGAAAGCCAACAAACATACAAAAAGGGGACATTTTACCTGGGCATAAAGCTACATAACAACAAACTCATTGTACATCTAGTTAGTTATTTTAACAAAGCACTGCGTTGATGGCCATTTATTGAAAGAAACCACAGACTCGGTGTGCTTGTAAGCACTGTAAGTTGAAGAAAAACAAGAGCGAGGTGAGGCTAAAATCAATACTGTTTTTGGAGTTAGCGCCTCAGAAGTCCTCGGGGACCCACTAAAAGACTAGCTGACAGGTAAGTGTCTGACCGGCCGCTAGACAAGCAGAAGCCCAGATGTGTCAGCCCCTGAGGTCAGCATGCGAGCTGACTCTCAGTGAAAGAGACACACAAGTGTTGGTGTGACAGCGAGAGGTGAGAGAGAGGGAGAGAGATCAGTATCATGCTGCTGTGAATTCTGCAACTCAAGAACATTTGAAGGTAAAATTTGTTTGTTTCAGGAATACTTCTGTAAAACTGAGGCTGCTGAAAGACGGACCACTTCCCCAGTATACCCACATCTTATTGGATGTTTTCCAATTCTCATTCAGGGAAAATGCCATTTTACACAGATATAATATACAACGTTCATACAGACAATTCTTACTCTGTTTTTAATATAAATGGATTAGAAGAACCTCTAGTGTATCAGCAAATACTATTTACATAAATTTTGTTTCCTTGCATATTTTACCACTCGTTATGATGCAGAATCAACAGGCCAACTTGTTATCGAATCTGCAAATTTAAGGTTAGTCAGGTCAGGTGAAACTTGGTTATTCAGGACAAGATCCTTCAATAATATGAGCACATATGTTTGCTACAGGTGTCAAACAATTCAGATTTCAGGTTGGTGTTGCATCGGTAAATCAAGTGAACACACTGCTGGATAAAAGGTATTAGACCAGCATGAGTGGCCGGTCAGGGTTAAGAGCGTGGTACCTACTGGTGAATGGCTTGGAGAAATTTCCTCTGGTGCTTCCTGACTCTGGCATGGTCCATCTTCCTCACCAGTTTGGTGTTCTTATAGATGAGCCACGTCTCCCTGAGAACATTTGCAGCTGTGTTTTTCACCTAAAGTGCAAAAACAAGGAAACATTTGGTCAAAAATGCAGAGAGGTGAAATATCTGTGATGTCAAAGTAACCAAATATGGGAGATTTTCACTCACTCTTTTTGTTAGCTGGGTGTCCATCATAAAATTGTGGACATGTTTTTCAGCTTTGGTTAATTCCAGTTTCTTTGCCACTACAGCCACCACCAAGGCAGTGCAGCCAGCACCCTGTGAAATAACAAGAATGGACAGGCACAAATATACAACGTGGATTTCTACTTATTTTACTTGTTCAACTGTTTTTTTCATGAAAGATTAGTAACATATTAATAACTTTCTGTCAGTCTTTCAACACTTTCAGAAATATTGACAAAAACTGGAGCACTCAGTATGCTTTTCTCTGCTTTTCTCACCATAATGCCAGTCAGGAGGCAGACTCCTTTCCCACAGTATGTGTTTGGAACCATATCCCCATATCCAATGGTAAGAAACGTGATTGAGATCAACCACATGGCTCCTAGAAAGTTGCTGGTTATGTCCTGGTTGTCATGGTACCTGTAATAAATAATAAATGCAATAGGTTGACCAACCTTTATGCAACTGAACAAACTGACGCACTCCAGCATTAACTTATGACTCACTCTCATTTTGAAAAAGAAAAAAAGTCCAATGTAGTACTGAACATAAGATTAAATACTGCAGCGCTATAATCTTTTCTTGTAAATCCTTCTATATTGATGCTTAGACACAGAGTGAGCAAGGAAGTGTGTACATTATCTATTTTTATGCCTTATCTATGTTTCATGCTGAGCAGTGCACCATAGCGTGAGAAACTGATCCAGGCACCTCTCGCAAGCTCTCACAGTCCATGCAGCGATGATCCACAGTGAGATGGTGAAGACCAGCAGCACAGTGCCGGGACAGATGGTCATGAGGGTCTTCATCACAAAGCGTGTGTTAAAGTTAATCTTGTTGAGTGCACCAATGCTGCGGGACGAGGCGTCCGTGAAGAGCTTGCTGTGCAGCAGCATGACACGAGCGATGAGGTACAGCCGCAGGAACATGGGAATGGACAGGATGATGTCCACATCCGCGTCCGTCTTGGATGGCACGTAGGAGTAAGCCAGGCGTGCGGTCCAGGTGAAGGTGTAGTTCCCTGGGATGGGGTGGATAGCGCACACCAGGATCTCCAGGCAGATGAAGAAGATGCGCTCATACGTCATGGCTATCCTCCAGTCATCAGCTGCGTTGTCCACCATAAATAACTGCAGGGAAAGTTCACGGTGAGGCCGATGGCGGGTGAAACATATCTAACATTTGTATCATGGTGACACACAGAGCTACAGGACATCCTTAAACCCCATTAAACAATAAGTCACAAATAGCCTCAATCACATTTTTGAGTCACATTCTTTGAAGACCATGTTGCACATTTAAGACAAATGATGTGTGCATTATATATATATATATATATATATATATATATATATATATATAACATTATTTTAGACCATTTTCAAGAGAATAAATTTGACCCAAAACAACATTTGGAGGAGGACTAGCCCTAGAAAATAATAACTACTTGATATGATGAAGGGAGGACCTTACACTCTTTCAAGACCAAAAGCAGCCCTCAGACACAGATAGGGTTATCTAACTATCTGATGAAGGTTACAACACTGAAATAAAATGCCTTTGTTTTTCTGAAAACATTTTCCGAAGAATTCCATGGTGTTTTATATGCTTTCATTTGTTGTGTTCTGCCTTGTAGGTTACCATTTGTTTCTATTCATTTCTGTATGGTAAGAAATTCACAGCAATAAATTATTATTTTTATATATTATTTTCTCAAGCAAAAATGCCAAACAGTTCTCTTTTGGGATTTACAAATCTGCAATACATGTAAATATAATGTCATGTAAATGTAAATGTAAATAATGTATGTTGTAGTAAGAGAAATAGTCTGTTTCCACATGTGAATTTCCACGACTCCAGGACTGAATTACTGTGTTTCTCTCACTGCTTTCAGACTCCTTTGATAAAAAAAAATAAAAAATAAGCGTTACATTAGCAGCATGCATTAAGCATTTTCAACTTCAAAGCGTTATAGTGATGAGAACATCTGCCGCCTTCACATTAGCATTAGGTTCTGGTCGCCTGGCCACCTCCACCAGAAGGTAGGCCGTTCCACTGGGAACTCCGGTGTGGGTGGATTTCAACACCCCTCATCACTCTTCTCCACCCTGTCCTCTGTCATATACAGCATCTTCCTCATATGGTCACCTCTGCTGCTGCTGCTGCTGCTGCTGCTGCTCCCTCCTCTTGTTCATCCCCTCCCCTCTCTTTATCACTTTCAATCCAATCTACAGTTATCTTCAGTCAGAAGATTCACTGCTCGGTGTATTCACCCTGAACTAATGGCTGAGCCCATGACCGCCATCGCCAGCTCACTCACATTGATCCCTGATCATGCTTATAGTTGTAGATATACTATCTCAATCTTACTCTCCTCACCAAGTTCTATATTTGCTGGTGTAGGTTGCAGATTAAATACCATCAAACTGTATTAGCTTCCCCTACATTTGTCAAATAATTCCTCTTTTTGACACGCCACACTGATATTCCTCCACAGCTGTGCCTGCTCTATCCACTCAATCACCTCAAGGTCCTCTGCCTATGTACAGCCCGTCACAACTGGCAGTAGATATTTCACAAAATGTTGCTGTCAGCAAATATAAGCGAGGTTTCCTGGCAGCTTTTTGCCATGAGAGCAGAAGCCACTCTCAAGGAGAGAAAAGAAAAACTGCACATAATTACATTTTGTCGGAAACCTCCTTAATATGCTTGGTAATGAATTATACAATGTCCAGTGGCTCCTCAGGATTTAAAATGAAAATATGCACAGTACAATGTGTTTGCTCACAGTTTAGCATCTCTGAGAACAGGATTGTGAACAAGTCAGTTAATCTTCTTTAATGTTTAAAGTGTGCAGTAAGGATTTTCAGTGACTTTTTTTCCCAAGCCACAAACACCTGCTAATATAACCCATGATGAAGAATTTAATATATATTTTAAGTTTAGGGACCATACAAAAATTGTTAGAAGGAGAGGTGGAGTCAGAAAAGGCGGAGGGTTATGTATTTTTTGTTTCGGACAGTGAAGGGGGGTCTTTAATTCTTGGCCCAGATTTAAATTTAATAAATATTTTAATATATTGTGTTTTAATATATTTCATGTTTATATTTAATTTCATCCGTTTCTTTCTGGATAACTTGTAGGATACAAGTTATGTCAAAAACATGATGTTTGTATGCGACAGGAATAAAAAAGATTTACCATATGCAAACAACAAACATGTCTTTGTATTAAGGCTTTAATTTATAGGTTCTAGTGGGGTCAATATGTCAAATTTCAGATATTATGAATTGAACAAAATCTCTCTAAAGAGTATACCATTTGTTCACATGCAAACGTTGTCGTCACTTTATTCCACATTATGACAGAACTGCGGTAAAGTCAAATGTATCATATCATTTTTGTACAATCCCTGAGCTGTTTAAGTTTGAAATATACTGGACATATTGATTTATCAGTTAAAACTGCAGTTTTAATTCAGTGAGAAATAAAACGTTCATAATATTCATCACACATCATGGCCCGGCATCTTGCCAACTAGTCTCCACTTAGTTCAATTTGGAATTTCTCATTATAGAAGTAAAAAACTGTCCCAATCCTGGAGGGCTAATGGGATCAGTGACCTAGATTGTAATTTTAGCAGCGATATGTTACATAAAATTGAATTGCTGAAATAGTCGTATTTCTCACATCGAAAAGAAAGCCCCCATTCTGCACGTTCAACTCAAGGACAAAGAAAGCACAATGAAAAAATCAATATTAGTGTGCAATGCCACTTTTCTCACAGACATACATGAATGCTCCACATACTACAGCTTTGAAGGCACTCTGACACTGCAGCCGTCCGCCTCACTTCAACACAAAAACTGCACTGAACCCACAACAGCAAACACTGCATGCTTATTAAAGCTTCTGAGCCAATTATATGTCCAACAGCCACTGTGCAAGAAATATCAACTGTGCACAAGCTGGCACATTACAGACAAAACAGAACAGGCTACAACTAACACATGTCCCTGAACAAACGGTACAGCTGCCCCACAAAGCCTCATTTATATTTATTTAAAAGCTACAATCAAAGTTTCACCCAAACACAGAAAACACATGAATAAATTTTTCAGAGGCAGTTGTTCATATTAAATGAGTGACATTGAGCTCCTTTACCAAACTGACATCTGTCAGAGAAGTGTGTAACTCTAACCACAGCTCCTCTTGTTCAGCTTTCCAAGTGAGTGTAATGTAGACACGGAAACACAAGCTGTGACTCCACTCTGCTACGGTTTCTTACTTACAGAATTAGGGCTCTGAACGAAGCTAAATCTATTGTTTGCAAACAGCACAAGCAGCGTTTTATTTTACAATTAAAGCAACTAACACATCCTGTCAAAAGCAGTTACAAAATTTGTTACCTCAGAACAAGGTAATTAAACATTTAAACGCAGGTTGCATAAGGAAAGCCTACTTGGTGGGTAAAAGCAATTATGGTAATGGATGACCTGAAATACAATACTCAAGGGCTCTTTACCTCGGAGCATCAAATATTCCATGCTAACAGCAGAACCAACAGTTATGACAGAGAGGAGGAAACTACATCTGCAGTGGAAAAACCTTTAAAACGTGTGTTTTAAATCATGTCAAAATATGATACAGAGGAAGACACTCAGAGTCTGGCATACAAACAGACAGTTGATCAGACAGGACACTTTTAAATTAGTTACAGGAGGCTGACAAATAATTTACATGCTGCAAGTAAAAGCGTCTGGCAATCAGAAATATGATATGTGAGTATTTAAGACAACATGAATAATCCCTGCCCAAATTTAATTTGTGTACATTTCTGGTTACCAATTGTTTTATCATATTTTCAGGGACACAGTTATTTTCCAAAAAGCAAAAATAAGAGGATATGACCTTAATCATAAGACTGTGAATCAAACACCCCCAACAAACCCTCCAAAAAACTACAATACTGCTTTTGACTGCAGCAAGGAGGAGAAAAAAGCTCATCATGACGACATCAAACTCGCACAAATGTTTCAACAAAGACGACCTTCAATTTCAAGCCTAAACTTACACATTACCATCTTAATTGTTAGCATGATAACATTTGCTCAGTACTAAGCACAAAGTACAGCTGAGGCTGATGGGAATGTAATTAATTTTGCAGGTATTTGATAATAAACCAAAGTATTGGACCAATTAAAATTTGGACCTGGTGATGGTGCTAGATTAAACTTATTACAGTTCATCCAGAGTTGTTGAGACAGTTCACTCAAAACCACAAATGCCAACCTCATGGTGGTGCTAGAGGAAAAGTCAGCAGGCTTCACCCTCTGGAGACCAGGAATGTCTGTTCAAAGTTTCATGAAAATCCATCTCATAGTTGATAAGACATTTCATTCTGGAAAAACCCACCAAACTGAGACAAAGATGGATGACCCCGAACCTGGGTGAATCCAATCACAGCTACCTGCACACGACACCTTTATAGAAAAATTAGGAAACACAGGATGTTTTTTCTAATAAACTGACCCTTTAAGTCGTTTTTTGTGATTTTTTTATGTTCTTTAATCTGGTGCTTATAACCCTCTGTACATGTGAGTATGTGGGTATTCCAACATTAATCTAAACCTAATTCTAACCTTGGTTAAAATGTCCTCACTGTCCAAAAACTCATATCCTCACTGTGACAATAAAGTACAAGAGCACACACATTAAGCCCCTGCTTTGTACAACAGATCTCAGAGAACAAACAGCCAATGCAGTGAACAAATCCTGCCATCACTGGCTTCTCTCAAGACATACAGCTCGTTTTCTGATGGATACAAAATACAGTCTAATCACTAAGAGTGCATGTCCCTTGCTCATCATGGGAATGTTTCATTCATGCCAGGTTGCGCGAACAGACAGCAGAATATGTCCTGAGATGGTTCCCTGCCTGCCGCTGTCTCAGAGGGGCTCACCTGTGATGCTAGCTGGGTTGGTTACTGGTTACACTACGCTCAATACAACTAATGGAGTCCAGCTCAATATTTAATCTGTGTAATGTGGAGATGGGAACATATATCTTGTCACTGAGAATTAAATCGCTCAATCTCATTAGTGAATTAGGTTGAGAGGTTCACCCAATTAGTCATTAATGCAATACTTTATTTATGATATCAAAGTGAGCCACTAAGAGGCCACTTTGCTGAGTAAATCTGAAGCTGTTGCAGTTTCAGTTTGCTTTTGTTTCTGAAATTAAGTCTCACATTTGCATATACATTCTTCTATTCAAGCAAAGTAAAGCCTCTCTGAGCCAAAGTAAAAGCTTGTATAAATCTTTCTTTCCTTAAAGTGTTACCACTGCAGCCAAATTGCACACATTAATAATCGAAAATCATCTGCATGTTTAAAGTCACATGCAGAGCACAATTTAGTAAATGCCATCAATAAATAATCTTGAGGAATCTCAACTCTTTGGGAGGCTGAGTGTCTCTGCCCTTGAAAGCTCGCAAGTTCAGTGAAAACATTGAGGTCACCAGCCAGTGGTGGTTATCTGACTCCAGTCTGGAGTCTCAGGTAGAGGACAGATTTCACTGTGAGAAATGCAGAGAGTCTCCTGCAGTTACACCATATCTCTGACACTTACACACCACCCGGGGGCGGGCTGACAAGCACGGCCAAGTTTGACTTTGGCAGGATTCGCTGGCACAGTTTCGGGCGATGTGCTGTTATTTTATCTTTTCTGCAGATTGTAAAATGTATTACTGTGTGACTGTGAAACATCAGCACTGACTTTCATCACTGAAGTACACATCAAACACAGAAAAGCCCCCAAAGCATTTTGCATTAGTTTAAGAAAACTCAGCAGAACTGTCATCACAAGGTACAACGACATAGCAATGGCCTTAACACAAATGCCCCCCGGCAAAGAGCGTTTGATGTTAGCAGAAGAGAAAACTCTTAAAATGTCAGTTTCTGTCTGTTTGGAAATAAGGTGAACTCATCAACCATCTTAGCAGCGAGAGAAGGAAGGTGCTCTCAGACTAATGTCAGACTTTGACAATGACAAGTCAAAGTCATGAAGCAGCTGCAGACTCTAACCTCTCAATTTCCACTCGTACTGTACAGTAAGTCGCTGCCTGCCAGCACAGCAAACTCAAACTGAACTAAAAAGTCTAAACATTCCTCGGGCGGCTTGCCAGCTGTCAACAAAAGACATCAATGAGACTGAATCCGGCCGATAACGTTTCAAGGAGAGGTATACAAAGATACTGAACAATATCAGTATGTACAAAGGAGGATTAAACATTAATATTACTTATCCTAATTGTAGACACCAGGACAAATCTAAGGACATTTAGCAGGACATGGACACACTGTCTCACACTGTTATGGCTCAGTAGGTCAGCCATCACTGCCATTGCAGCCCAGCAGATGTATCCCTAAACAATTCAAATGACAGCTGGCGTCCAACATCTATCCTGTCTGACCTGACCTTTTGAGTTTTCAGTCACTCTGAGGAGAAAGAGTTCCAGTTGTTAAACCATATAAAAATGAGAGGGCACAGTCTCCACTGAGCTTGACAAGTAAATCAGTTTTTTAAGGGGCTAGAAGCGGAGGGGAAATGTTTCATCATCTTGACTTTTGCTTCTACATCTGACAGGCATCTGTGAGTACACATGGATGTGCATGCATAATCTATTTCACTGCAGGAGCAACATTTTTCACGCGGAAAAGTGCAGTCTAGAAATAGCACTCCAATAATATTGCCAACACTTAGGGCTCATGTAGAGCCTTAACACAAATACACTACTATACTGAGCTAACACAACAGTGTTAAAAGTGTATTTGATGCCATTCAAGTGATACTATTACATATGGAGTCAATTAGTCAGTAGGTCTGTGTTTTGTTAAGTGAAAGGTGAATATATCAGCTTGGGCTAAGAGCTTGCAGATTTTAAAGAGCTAACTAATTTTACACATCAACGTCTGTTTGACAAGTCTTGGGGAGTACTACTGCATATGTGAAAAAAGTTGTAGAAAACCTTTCGCGGCTCCAGTGGGAGCTGCGCAAAGTCTGATAAATTTCCTCAGGTGATGTCACTTGAGACAGACAGTCCGACAATGCTAAATTGGTGGGGTACTCTTTTAAATATTTGTTATAAAGTACTGGGCATCGCTTTCACCATGAAGGAAGGGTCTAATAAACAATAGAGCTGGAATAATGAATCTGTCTTTTAAATTGAACACATATGAAATCACATTTTTGTCAGATCCGAATGACAAAATAACTGATAAGGCAGCAAACACCTGGAACCACTGTGCATGCATGTGTGTGTCATTAGGAAGACACGTTTTGAATTAATTTGTCTGCGTGTGTGTCCATGTATATGTATGTGTGTGTGTGTGTGTGTATGTATGTGCAAGCACATATGTCAGTCTGCAGGAACCACGTAATGACAGACTAGCATCAACAGGCACAAAAGCCCCTCAGGCAGTGAAGGAAAGGAGCAGCTGGTGTGGTGGAAGTTGAAATATAAACACTATGAACTGGATTTAAATAGTAAGACAGAGTCAGTTTCCAGGAACTGGCTAATAGTTTGTTCCAAAAGGGACTTGATGAATAGGATGAAGGACCTTATAATCAACTTGTACATTTAGAGAGAAGCGGTAGAGAGTGAGTGAGACTGCAGTGACGTGATGATGTTCTCTGATTCATTTAAGTGTTCAGGCTTCAACGTTTGAATAAATTGTATATGAATCATTGTGGAAATGGGATATGTGGTGAAAAGTGCATTGCAGTAATCAACTCTGAGGCAAACAATTGACTTAATAAAGTTTTCTAGGTCAGCAAAAGAAGAAATGTCTTTATCGTGAGGAAAGAGCTATCTTGGGTGAAAAATATTTTGGATATCGACGTGACTGTCAGAGGAGTCTGGATCAAAGAGGTTTGAAACAGCCTTCCTGTGGGGTAAATGTGCAGCTACTGACAATTAAAGGAATGGAAAGGAAAGAATCCAGCTTGCCTGTAGTGAAGTAAAGAATATTGCTTCACATTTTTAAAGTGTAAAACAGAGGATTCAAGCTTTTTAAAACAGCTATCGTCACAATATGTATCAATGGAGATGTGTTGCTGTATCATGGTTAGAATATATGAGAAAAAGTGACCAAAAGTATGTAGCACAATTTAGTTCTTAAGCATTTAACTGCTTAATTGTGAACAGGGATCATAAACGTACGGCTGAGGCATGACTGCACATTGAAGACAATCTGCACCTTTACAATATATCAGTCACAACTAAATTGTTACATTATTAAGCATCAAGGAATGTTTGCACAAGCAAGAGGTGAAAAAGCTCGGTTTTATGAATTAAATAATTCACACAGGATTAGCGTAAAAGGAGTGGAGGCCGATGGAGGAAAGAAAGAATATGATACTCTCATGCAAACTTACAGTGTGCTTTCTAATTTATAAACAGCTACTGGGAACCGTCTGCATGGAGAATGAAAACACTTTATGCATTGAAATATGGTAATGATGTCTGTGCATTTCTATCATCCCTCATAAAGAAAGGTTTACAATGAGACATCTGAAGGGGGCGACACATTTTACTGTTGGGCTATTTCTATTTCAATGACTGATACTCCCATGGGACTTGTAAGCACTAAATATACCAACAAGGCTGATGAATATACTGTAGCTAATGCAACTTTTAATGCAAAAGATAAGAACTTAATATTTTGTCTAAATGTCATATTTTTCTGTTCTACTAAAGCCTATTGTACAGCACACTGCTGGATTAGCTCATACAGTTTGGCTAAAGGCATTGTAAAGAAAATGCTTATTATCTTATTTAAAAGTAAGAAAATCCATTAACATGATTAAACATGGTGTCGTTCAAGATTTGAGAAAATGCTTGAGCTGTGTTTCTTTTAAAGAGAAGCTTTCCTTTTATGTTGATTTAATTAAAAAGAAAAAGAAAAGAAAGTATCTGATACACGAAAGCTTTCTGGCAACATGCGTCCTCCCTGCAGAAAGTGGCATCATTAATTTTGTGGCTGTTCAACAAAGACACAAGTGCTGAAGCGCAGGAAGAACTGTAACTAATGCAACAATGCTCTGAGGCAAGGTCATAAAACTGTCCGAGTGTTAGAACATCTCAGGGGAGGCTGACAATCTATATTCATCCACTGAGCCCTGTGAGGAGTTCCTAAATCCTATTAAAATGTATAATGAACTGTTAATATGGCTTCAAAAGATGATGATCCATCTACAGTCCAAAAACCTCTACCATCATTTATGCAGTCACAGGGGTGTATGGATTTTTACTTGAGAATGAGGAAAATGAAAATAAATAAAGTTGTTAAAGCCTTCCAAAATGTTCATGTTGTAAATATAATTTCACTGAATAATTGCACTGTCCCACACTGCAGAGAGACTGAAATGTCACACTTCACTGGCTTTCACAAGATGTTGTTTGTCAATAAGTCAATAAAGAACATTTTTTTTCCAACCTGCAAATACTCAGGGCAATTTTCTACACAACCTACTGACTACCTAACCTATTTGTGACATCCTCTCAAGTACAGGAGTGTAGAAACATAATATTTAATTCAGCATTTAATAAATGTGAGGCATTTACTGTCACATCAGACTGCCCACCCTTCAACATAAACAGTTAAAGAACAAGAAAAAGTGTTTCAACATTACCTGTATCTCTCTTGCATGGTATATGATAATCAGCCCCAGGAGAATGATTGTAGAAAGGCTTATCAGGCATTTTAGAGCTAATGAATACAGGGACTCCTGGAAAAGAGCAACAACACTAAAGCCAAACAGGACACAACATCATGACATAAAAAAATCACATTCTTACATCATAAACCAGCCATTGCTATGTGTGTGAAAAAGAAAAAAAAATGCAAAAAATACATGTATGTAGCCTAATAATTCAGCTTCTTAAGGTGGGCTGCAACGAATCCTGACATGTGATATCTTTTTGGGGTTCCCCTTCATGGCTGGAAGGGGCCTTTTGGCCTGCATGTGACAACAGGACTACATGGGACACTTAGCAGTGAGCCCAGACTTCTGTTACTTGTCATTTAAAGTGGCTGAAGTTTTTTTTTTTTTGTTTTTTTTATTACCATATATATATATATTTTTTATTTATTTAAAAGGACTTGCTCAGTGAGTCACAAGCCGCCAAATCAACTCTGGACGGCGCGGTCCTGGAGAAAATACGCACCTTTCCATAGGCTCCCCATGAGAGTTCAGTCTCTATAACCATAACAACGATCCCAAACATCCCAAAGATTAAAGCATAGTCGCTGAGCCGCTTCCTCTTCTCAAACAGGGCCCTCCTGTGCCCGAGCTTCTCCCCAATGTTCTGGTTCTTCTTCTTACCCGACTTGCCCCCGCTGTGGCCGCAGCCTCCCCCTCCGTCTCCCGACGCGTAAGGCATCAGGGTGGCGGAATTGTTCTCCGGCTTGGACGCCAAAGTGTCCGACGCATCCGCCGCCGAGATGGGCTGCAAAGGCTGGGACTCGGAATCAAACTCGTGGATGTTTCTGCGGGACGAGCTCAAGTTGCTCAGCGGCCGCATCACGCCGCCGTTGTATCTGCAGCTGCTCATGGCTATTTCATTGTAGGAGTTACTGTCTTTGTGGCTGCTGCCCGGGCTGCCCCGCTGCCGATCGCGGCACTGCTGCTGCTGCTGCTGCTGCTGCTGCTGCTGCTGCTGCTGAGGCTGCTGCTGCTGAGGCTGAGGATGATGATGATGATGCCTGGATGAACTACCATGACTAGAGGGTGTGAGCTCGCGGACGCTGTACTGGCAGCCTTGCCTCGAGGACGTCTCCGACGGCGTCCTCAAAGTTCCCACGGTGGCCGGCGACGTCCCGCGGAAGACGAGGCTTTTTCTGGCATCGCAGGCGCAGCTGTTGCAGGCGCAGCGCTGGTCGTGCTGCTGGCCGAGCCGGTCCTCCCGCCCGCAGTAGTGCTGGTGCTTGCAGTGCTGGAACTGCCGCTGCTGCTCTGCAAAGAAGTCGTTCTGCAGCTGCAATGGGGTTTCCATGTCAGTGCTGCCGTTTAAAGCGGCAGCCGGGCACCGGCGAGCACCCGACGAAGGGCGTTGTGGCGCTCAGGAGAGGACGGAGCCGCCGCACGGACGGACCCATTTCGGCTCCGGTAGAACGGGAGCGGAGCCTCCGATTGGGCAGGAGAGGGGACCAAAACAACTGGCTCGACGTCATGAAAGAAAAAAAAAAAAAAAAAGGTTGCAACCGTGGGACGTGAAAAGCCCGGCCTTGTTTCACCGGGACCAACAGAGGCTGCACGGGATCATTGCTTTTGGCGTGTTCGCTCCACCTGCACTCTCAGACCTGCACCTTTGCAAAGCGCACAACTGCATTAATAAACACACTTTACTTATTTTTGAAACTGTGGTCCCCCCTGTTAAACGTGACTTCATCACCCCCCCACCCCTCCCCCTGCATTGTGAGATACCTGCCGTTCTCCCAGATGCAATTTAGCCTTTGCGCACAGCAGCCCGCCAGCCGGGCCTATTCATAAATCCCCGGCTGATTTCCCCATTTATCGACTTCACAGGGAACACACGTAGCTCGGTGTCGCCGCTGATTTACAGGACGCCGATCCCGTGCAGCTCGCTGGCCGCCGACCACGTGGCCGCGGCCGCAGATTGATGCGACCGCTGGCGGCCGCGTTATTAATGGAGTAGAGAGAGTTATGTCCCCCCGAGGAAATACAGCCAACTGCCCGAGATGGAGCAGCTGTGGAGGCATAAACCAAAAGGGCCGAAAACCCAATCATCCACACGTCCCGCCGCTGCAGCAGCAACAAATTTAGTCTTGGCGCCGTTTGGGCTGTGTTGGAGTTGTGTTTTTTTTGTGTGTGTGTGTTTGTAGCGGAGGTCCGGGTCAGAGCTGCGCAGCGTGGGGTCGTGAAGTTGTCTCTCTCTTTTTGTGTTTTCGTCATCCAAAACATCATCCAAGGGAGCCGGGCAAACAGCAAGACACAATCTGAACACCTGCAAAGTTGGATGGGACGAGTTCGAAATAGATAGATGTGGTACCATATGATGTTATATATAAATGTATTGTTTTTTTTTTGTTTGTTTGTTTAAACGGGGATGGTGAACGTGGAGCTGTCCGTAGTGCTGAAAGTCAGTCCGTCATGAATTAACTTTCAGAACCGTAGACAGCTCCACTCGCTCATTGATCACCACCAACCCTTTAATAAAACAACCCTTCTGCACAGGATCGCAATGCGCACTTACTCCTGATTGGCTGGGTCTGCGTGCCACGTGACGCCTCCCACCTCCTCCAGCTTTTTTTTTTTTTTTTTTTTTTTTCCCTCTCTGTGACTGAAATCCAGTGAATGGAGACGGTCTGCAAAAACCACAGGGTGGACACGGTGTCCGATCACCACCCTTTGCAACATTTGAGCTTTGTTATTGTTCTGTGGGACACACACACACACACACACACACAGACACAGACACACACACACACAAATACGCACACACACACACACACAGACACACGCACACACACGCAGCGCTTTGTTGATTTAAGATGAATGATAGTCTTTCTTTACCTACATACATCCCACTTGTGTCGTTATTTTCCAGTTATCTTGGTTAAATTCCTCCCAGAGTCTGTCTTTTTCCGGCATTTATCTAATGATGTGTCCCGGTTATGCCAGTAATTTAATCAGAAGCTCCCTAATCACCACCCCTGCAGTTCTACCCCCATCGCGGCTTAAAGCAGTTATACATTTTGTTTTATGAATCTGAAAGTTAATGGAACTTTTCCGAATATACGATATACCATGCTTAGGTCTGAGAATACCTATTGTGGCATCAGGTGTGAAAGAATAGCCTTTTGGTGATGCTTATTAATGTGCACAGTCCCCCTGTTAAAATAATACATGAATCTGGGTATCTATCTTTAATGACTTTCAGCCTAATGACATAACCTGATTAACCTTTTTTTTCTTTTTTACATGTAATCAGGTATCCCTTGAAAATGATCTTAATCTCAATGGGGTTTACCTGATTACATACAATAATACAGGATACTGAAGAACATTAATAAACACTAATATGTGAAAGGTATAAAGGTATAAAACATAAGAAAAAGCAGAACATAAAATAATATGATATTATAATCTATTAAATGATTTCCTGTATGTACACACACATCATGACCCTGCTCAGGGGGATCTGTGATGAGCTTTCATAGTTGCTCATGGACTCATGAATGTCCTAAAGGCCGATTATTCATTCAGTTAGAGATTTATGATCAAGTCACTATAATTAGTAGAGGTACATTCATATTAGTCAGACACATATTATTCATTATTCATTTATGTTCTGTGTTATTGTCTGTGGAACTGGTTGTTTCTCCCCCTAGTGGTGGAAATGAGTGTGGAGGCTGACAGTACTTGAAAAGGAAGAAGGGAAACATAATCTGAGGTGAGGTGCTGGCTCGCAAAAGGCAGGCATGAGTCTACGAACTGAAATTTTGATACATTTTGATCACATTTCATCCAGATGACATGTATACAGGAGACAGGTGTTTCAAATCACATATAAATAGAAGAGGGTTCATTCATAGTTCAAGAAAGTTCTCTAACATCCACACATGAGCTACTCTGGGAACCAGGACTCAACAACACAGAATTACAGTGCAGACATTACAGAGTAGCCAGACAACTGGACACATGCATTTAAATATAAATATCAATAATGCATCCCAGACAAGCTTAGAAACTCAAATCCCACATACATTTAAATGTACATTTATAAATACAAATTTATAATATAAAGAATCACTGAGATTAAAATGAAAAAACACTTTAACACAGTTATTCATTTTTACTCTGTTGGTTGTTTGCTGTTGTTTTGCCTATCGAATATTCAATGTAGACATATTGATGTCAGCTGCCTTTCTTGATTATAAATCTCTATTAATTATAGACTATAAATGTCATTCAGATTAAATGGTTTTCATCCTGCAGAAGGCAGCGTGTCCTGAAGCGACGTTTGTTCACAAGTTTGTATCAGAGTTGTGAGCCTACAGCCCTGTCCTGCTTTGTGCAGCTCTCTCTCTCTGTTCTCCTTCTGATGTATGTTGAAAGGGAAACATAATGCTGCTTCACACAATTACAGAGTCAGCACCACTTTACTCTCCAACTCCATGTGTTTACCTACCGGACTGTGTTTTGATCATCCTGACAGGTAGGTTGAAAAATGTGGAGTGAGGCAAGTAGCGAAGTGAGCAGCCTGCTTAGTTGACAGAAACAGCCACTCAGATGCTCAGCAGTCATTTCCCAGTTTCCTTTGGGTGAACGTACTGGTCCATTAAGACCAAGAACATCTGGAACACCCTTGACCTCAAAAGCGTCCTCCCGAGAGTTGTGGTCGTTCTTTACCAAAATACACATTGCGAGTTTCCATGAAAAGCACCTTTCCGATAGTCTTTCACCTCAGAGGCATCTGTACTTTAGAATGACTGTATTACCACGTGTATTTTTCCTACAGTGTCTGCACATTAATGTACACTAGGAGGAGGCACATCAGACTTAACACAAGATAATGATAGGCTATCCAAATATAGGCAATTTAAACTAACAAATTATTTTATAACATCAAATTTAGAGCAGCTTTCTCAGTCACTCACTTCTATTTCTTGCAAAGCTATATCTAAACTGTACATCATATTGCTTAAATGTACACAGCTACAGAATGTGAAATGTTTTTAATGTTTTTATGTGTAGTATGTGGTGTACAGAAGGGTTTGCTCCGTCCCTTTGCAGCATATCTGAGGCGGTCTTTCACCTGTGCCTCAGATGTACCGTAGCTCTGAAATTCATCAATATGTCTTTGCACCAATGTCACCATGACAAATTCCTCTACATTTATTATTAGGAGAAACTTTGGTTGTTTGAAAAACATTGATCGCTTTTAAATTCCCATGATGATAAGGTGATGAATTGCTTTTGTGATATTATTGTTTTGCCCTGAGGTTTTATTTTGCTTCAAGACTTTTTAATAACTTCAAGGCCTCCGATGACTGACACCACCGATGAGAAAAATCAACACAAAGATTGAGATGAAGGCCCTAAATGATGCTAAATGCTAAATGATGCTATTGTTTTTAAGAATTTTCTTTTTGCAAAATAAGGTTTTTCATCTTTTCATTAGTTCATTCGTCCATTTGTATATGCTTAAAATTGAAATGATTGGTTTAACAGCTGTTCTTTTGCCATTATGTTTGCACTTCATGTGCTTTATGTTATGGATTTGCACAGTTTATTACCTCCACAAATAAAATTGAGATTCTTATTTTTGTTTTGTTGTCGACCTTTCTGACCTTTCTAGAGTTTGACTTCATGGCCCAAAAATCAAATTAAAACACCATCTTGATTGCTGTTGTCAGACAACACAGTCGACCTTCAAGGATCTATAGATCGCAATGGTGATAACAAGGTCAAAAGGCAATGCCTATAAACAGTGAAATTTGTCCTTGAGCAAAACAAAATAATTTATTTTACTTTTCAGGACTGTTCCACAACTTTACAATCTGTAGTTTGGTTTTTGGAACAAAACTTTTAGTTCGGAGATTTTGTAGGTCTTGAATTTAGTGAATTCAAGTTAATTATATTTTAATGGTCACATAGTTGTTTGACAGTTTCAGTTTCAAAGTTCTATTGTCAAAGATTCACACCATGTACTTGCAAAATAAATTATTAAAACACAGAGAAAGCACCAGAAAATTATGAACTTTTGCTTCCCCAAGATGAAGTGAAAATGTTGTATTCCCCAGTGTTTATGTGGTTCAATGTGCTAATAGGATTTTTTATTCAATGAGAAAATGATGACAGAATGTTAACTAAAATGTGTGCACTCAAATGAGCAAACAAACTGTAAAATTATCAATTATTTGAAATGTTTGTATGTTAACTGTGAAAAACTACCAACACTGTTTACCGTCACAGACAAAATATGCACTGTAAGAACAATTGCACTGTATTGTGAAATCCAATGTAACCTGCTTCCATTGTGCTGGAAATTAATTGAACATGATTTATTTAGCTTTGAGTCATATGGACACTGGATACCTGACTTGAGTAAGAAACTTGTCCACCAGCAGCATTCTGCACCTGTTTTCACTCCAATTCCTCCTCTAATGTCCCTGATACCTGAATCCAGAGAGCTTTTAGGCGCATCACACCTGACAGAAGAGCCGTTTGTGTTCAGCTGGAGATTTACTGGCAATCTGGTTTAAGTGCCACACTCAAGGGCATGATGGCATGATATACAACATGGGATTTCGACTCAGGTTTCAAGTTTATTTCCATAACCAAAGTGATATACTGCCACTGTGCTGGTTCGTTGGTAATTTTGTCATTTGTAATATGGAGAATGGGCAACAAACCTGCATGCATGGGCAGGAATACACAGTTTAATTGGTCTGTCTTTCTTGTCACTTCATACACAACGTGTTTTATGGCCAGATGACTCTGGCCGACTGAGGATGAATGTATCGTACAAAGTGAGATGTGTGTTTACTGACTGATGTCACGCTGGCAACTTTGCAAAGAAAAGCACATTGTCTGGTTAGTTCACAAAAACAGGTTTGACATATCTGAACATTATAATTATTAACATGCTTGCAAAAACCATTTATTAAACTTGCTTTGTCTTCTTCAGCTGCACAAGTCTGTTTCCTGCCATTGGAGATAAGAAAATTGATCCTTTGTGACTGGCACTTTGAGGACAAATTTGACAAGCCCTGCATGTTTTATCTTTGAATTTGTGTGTGTGTGTGTGTGTGTGTGTGTGTGTCTGACAAAGAGAACCTGAATTATTCTACTCTGATGAGGGTTCATCCCAAAGTCTGGCATGACCTACATCTTTCACCTTTGCTGCTCTTTGATCTCTTATGGTGTGTAAATTAGCCTGTCCTATCATCCACCTACAGATGAGAAAATGCCACTTTAGCAGACTCTTGAAGCTGGATTTTTCTCAGTGAAATAAGAAGAGTATGTCTCTAACGTCTGTCAAGAGTCGGATAAAACCCAGAATGTTAAATGTTAAGCATTACAATGAGTTTTTTTTTTTCTTTTCTTTTTGTCTGTTATCATGGTCACCATGTCTGATTAGATCTATTATACAGTCATAAATTCTTGCTGTGACTTGGCTGAGAGACATGACAGACACACGGTGGTACCCAACCAATCATCGCTTGCTGTCTTTCACGACGTGCGTGATGTCACTGGGAAGGAGAGGCCGAAGTGGCCAGTGTGTGATACTGGCTGTTCAGAAAAGCCTAAAAAAAGGGAAGAAAACGTGACCTTTTAGCGGCAGTAACATCATTCCTCTTTGCTTCACCTTGCATGTTAACAGTTGTGCCTAGACGACGGTCAACGTTTGGAACACGTCATGAAAATCCTGGTGTCGTGAGTCGTCCCAGATGCCATGTCGGTCGTGGTCCACTATGGCACACTACACAGGATGAAATGTTTCATTGTCGCGCCAGTTGCCCAACGTCTGTTGGGTTGGGCTATAATCAGGCTGATGTTGTGTAGTCTGGTCCCCACATAAGACAAGAAGATCAAGAGTCTACAGCCATGCTAGTGTCTCCGTGAAGCTGTACTAACATATGACTTGAACTAATGCTAAGATGCTGATGTCAGGCAGGTATAATGTTAACCATCTTGACCATTTTAATTTATCATGTTAGCACAAGCATTTGCTAATCGGCAACAAAACAAAAAGTACATCTGAGGCTGAAGGGGATGTCATTTGTTTTGTTGTTGTTTTCAGTGCTGTTCTGGTGCTGTTGCTTTGGTCCGAATCTGTGGGATAACCACGTGCCATTTATTTGAATATAACAGATGGAAATAAAAAAAAACCTGGGAAATACATGTTGCATTAGGAAATAGAAGTCCCCTGAAAAATGTCCTTTCAAATGAAAACATTTATTTATTTATTGAACTATATTAACTCATTTTTATATTTATATTTGCATTTATTTATATATTTATTGCCTCGTTTATTTATTTCAGGATTTACTTCTTAATCAAGCAACAGTCCAGCACATTAAACCACAACGTTTTTGTATTTTGGTTTGTGCACGGATTAAAAAAACTAGATATAACGTGTTGATTAGTTAGTTTTGCAGGCTAGCTTTTCCCCCTGCCTCCATTCATTATGCTAAGCTATGCTAATTGCCTCTGGGCTCTAGCTACATGGACAGATATAACAGTGGTATCAGTCATCTCATCTATTCCTCTATACATTTCTACAGCTCCAGATTCAAAAGCACCGGACCTATCTGTTTTAGTTTATAATTCTCATTTCAAATAATTGGGCTTGTGAGTGCTGCACTTGTTTTACTGTATCTAACATACACATTTCTGGAGAAAAGGTCTGATTCCCTTGTCTATCATAAGTGAAATGGAAGATCCAATTTGTTACATTTAATCATGTGGCTTTAAACTACATTTGAAAGGTGTTGATTCCTGTTGTGCAGGGTACACTGACTGTTTCTGAAAATATTCAGCAGAGGTAGGAGAAAAGCTGTAAAAGCATCCGTTAGTAAAAGTCACCCTGCCAGATAATGACAGTGTGTCTGAACCTGAAAAGCTCCTTGTAAAGTGAACCTATGAGCCATTCATTATTCATCGCGATCAAGCGTTGCCATGACTCTCTGTCTACTTGGGAGGACCTTACAAGTTTGGCACGACTCCTGGAGTGTCTATTTCTACTGCCAAGTGTTTCTCTGACGGCCTGGAGAAAAGACCAGACTCAGAGATACATACAGCGTTTGTTAAGGGAGACATGCTGAGAATATCATGGCAAATTTAAAGTCCGTGCAAGACTCCAAGAGTGACGGAGGAATGTGCTTCATTGATTATTCACATCACCAATTTTGGGGGGTGTAATGAAGCTTTAACCATTTTATTTCCATGTTACAAAAAGGTGAAAATTACACTTTTCCAAGGTGTAGTTAACTTTCATTAAAGTGTCATTAAGGTGTGTATGATATATAAGCACTGCCGTGGATTAGAAGTTTGCACACACTGCGTATAACACAATACTATAAATGCTTGGATAACAGTAAATGCCATCCTGATAATAGTAATGGAAATAAAGTGACATTTAATATCTGTCTTTTCCGTCTCTAGGAAGAAAGTTATGAAACACTTTAGCAGGCAGACTTCAATAAAAGCGCATTCCAGGGATTAATGTCGGACATGAAATTTCATGGCAATCTAGCTAACAGTTGTAAAAATCTTTTAATCTGGACCCAAGTGGACCGCATGTTAGTACGCTTAACCAATTAGCACAAAACACAAAGTTTATCATGTCTTGGAGCAAGTATCCCCACCACTATGTAAAAACGTCATTTGGTAAATGTGTAACAGCAGCAAAGGTGGAGTAGGGTAATAAAGTCCAGTGAAGTAAGTGACTCAGTAACATCAGTTACCCTGCAGCTAGACGTCTATACAAAGTAGGGCTACAACACTGTGTTTCACTTCTTTTTGATTAAACATTTCATTTGAAGGGTAAGAATGTGTTATTTCTGTCAAAATGTACATAGTTTTGCTTTAAGGTTAGTGATCTTCACAGTTATCAGACCAGTGTGTCCTTCACACCTGGAGCTGCAGTTAATGGTTTACATGGAGCTTTAAAAACAGCTCTCTCTATTTAGTTCACAGCGGGCAGACAGACAATTAGACTCACAGCTGCTCAAAATAACTTCAATCCAAGATAAAAGTTGGCCATGCTGAATTACAGCGGAACAGTTGGTCTTTGTGTACATCTGAGGAGATGCAAACTTTCATAAAATGTGCACAGTTTGATACCAGCAGTGCTTGCATTAGTAGGTGGCTAAAAAATATACTCCACCTTCAAACTGTTTTGTTTTTCAAAAGTAGGCAAATGTAACTTGAGGTAGTTGAGGTTTTATGTTGTTTCACGACCAAGGATTTAGCATGGCTCTTTTGTGATCCAATTCCAGGTTTTCCATTCTCTCTCTCTGTTCTCAGCGGCTATAAAAACCAGTCATCCTTCTCCTCCGCCTTTGTCAGGTGCAGCATATCCACCAGTTCCCATTCATAATCTGTATCTGGTCTCACTTTTCCCTCTGCAAACAATGAAGCGCATCGCTATATTTCCCACTCAGAACTCAGTGGCCTAATTTCTTCTCTTTCTTCTCTATTGTTCCTCTTACTGTGACTCTGAAGGAACAGGGAGGCACTTTTTAGCATGTCCATCAGGATGTCCTCTATGTGCCTTGTCAGACACCTGGGGGAATTCAACCAACCAAATGTCATTTAACAATGATCACTCATTATTCCAATGAGTTTGTGAGTGGCGTTTGTGCAGCATCAGCCATTTTCATTTTCATTTCATGGGTTACTTTTGTGTATAAATTGATACAGATGATATGTAAAAATGGCTCACAACGCCTCTGTTTTTACGCAGTGTCACCCATGCCTGCTTGTGTCAAGCTATAAACTGAGCCTCTCTGGTAGCTGCCAGGGCTTTCATCTCCTCCAGGAAACAGTCCTCCTGACAGCTCTTAAGAAGTTTCAGTCTCAGTGGTCTGTCTGGAGTGTGTTGTCATCCGAAGCCGCCGCATCCCGGAGACGATGCAGGACAGCCGTCACCAGCTCCTTCCTGGAGGTCAGCTGTGGGACATCTGGCAGGACAGTCCGCCTGACACAGATGATGGCGTAGGAGGTTTTCTGTTTTTAGTTCAGTATAGGCCTCATTAGAATCAGGTTTGGGTATTCAGCTATCACAAGCCATAGATGAAGGTCAACCAAAGGTTTCCAGCTAGTGATGATGTGCAAGATTATTTATATAAAGAGTTAGATAAGAAGCACAATCCCGCTCTAACTGCCCTCAGTCTGTTAACTTAGCTTAGCACAAAAACTAGAAGTAGGATGAAACAGTTAGTACAGCTCTGTCCAAAGGTTTCAAAATAATCTACCTACCAGCGCTTAGAAAGCTCACCCATTAACATTGTTTGTTTAATGCGTACAAAAAGTGTAAAATTAACACATTGTGTTGGGCTTATTTCTTAGCCTATTGCAGCAACTCGGCAGGTTCCCTGGCAATCTCATATTGACGACAAGACTTCAGAAACTCACTGCGCCTAACCAAGAAATAGTCCAGCACACAAGCCCCGACAGCATGTCGTTTTTACTCCATACACTGTCTCCAGTCTTTCTGCTAAGGTAAACTAACCGGCTGCAAGCCGAAGCTTCATATTCACCGTACAGATATGAGTGGGATCGTCTCATCTAACTCTCAGTAAGAATAACCATTCTTTTAAGGATTGTGGACCTGTCAACTCCTGCAGGAAGATCCTGTTCAATTAAATGACAATAATGGCTTAATGCAATGTAATTCCTGTTTAAACCAGAGGGGGAAGTTTTCATAGAAATTTGTGATGAACATTTTCTAATGGACTTTTCTGCAGAATTACCAAAATCTCAGTTTTTCAGGATATAAGTGTCAATTTGTTGGGGTCTTTAAGAATCCCTCTAACATAAAATATCTATGTGGATACTTCATTAGCTCTTCCAGTCTGATCTACATCAGATGCTATGAGGAAAAAGTTTTTGGTGTCAGGCCAAATTCACAATCATGTCTTTGTTTTACTCAGTGTAAGTTTCTCAAGCTTTTAAATAGATTGCAAGACAATAAATACCTTTTTTTTAGTACTGTCCGTCCTTAAGAGGGATACGTAACTGACAAACATAACTAACGTACACACTGACGCACACACATACACAGACTTACCAAATACTGTGATTGCTTTCTCACCTTCCATCACATTTCCTCTTTGGCCTGGAAAGAAAGTTAATCATTTCAGTGGAAAGAAGAAAGTATCTGACGCACTAGTTTAAAGTGTGAATGATTTGAAAAGGCTCCAGACATGACAACGACCAGACTCCAGCTATGCCACAGTACTTAACACTCCTGGTAGGTAATATTTAAAATTATTGTGTGTGTTTATACTTCACATTTTGTTCTTTTGAGATCAGCGTTCGGAATAAGCTCTATTAAATGAAAAATAACCCAAATACTAAATTGAATTAAATGCTCTCAGTGATTGCTGCAGCTTGCAGAAGCAGCATGACCAACATAAATAATTTAACATAGACACTGACAAATGTAAGCTTTGGGAAATGTGTTAATAGAAAAGTATAATTTGATGATTTAACATGTTAGACATCAAACTAAATGTACTCACATTTGTCGTTATAACTGTTCACATGCTCATTTTCTGCAGCTAGACTGTCCTGTTGTAATCGTTGCCATTTTGGTCTCTGGCATTGGTGGGACATTTCAATATGGATTCAGTATATCTGTGATGACTTCCCCCTCAGTTGTAAGTAGAACGATAAATAAACATGGTCACGTGTCAGTAAATGTAGTTATATACAAGCTAATTTTTTGTAAAATGTATTAGTACTTTCCACAATAACTATAAATACAACTGAATGGTACTTCTATTAAAAGAAAACAAGATAAAACTAACATTATGCTGGCTCTACTAAAATCAAAATGAGACTAACTGTGCTTGTGATTATTGCAGTTTATAAAGGAGCTGGTGAACAAAACATGTCTGCAGAGGTACAACGTCTCCTTGGAGCAGTGGCAGGTTTCTCTCATCTGGTCCTTCACTGTGTCCATTTTCTGCGTCGGGGGGTTACTGGGGTCGCTGGTGGCTGGTCCACTGCTATCAAAATTTGGCAGGTCAGTTTAAGCAATGTAGCACCATGAAAAACAATCAAAATTAAACTGTTTGCTTTTGTTTCCTGATTTCTAAATGATGGCTTCAGGCTTTAACACAGAAGTCTCTGTCTCCCTGTCCCGCAGAAAGCAATGCCTTTTGTTAAACAATTTTGTGGCTATATTTGGAGCTGTGTTGATGCTCTTAAGCCAAACAGCCATGTCCTTTGAGATGATCATGGTGGGACGATTTCTCTATGGCATCAATTCAGGTGATTCTAGTGCATGAGGAAACCCATTACATCTCTCTTTTTTCTTTAATTTCTTCATAGATGGCTGCTCCGTCACTCCTGGCTCCCCATTTAACCCTATAGACAACTCATTTCTATTTATGCTTGTCACTATTATATTTCTAAGTTCCCTAGGTCATTTGTCACCCAGTTATTGATCATGATTGACTGTTCTCACAACATATGATTCCCTTGTGTACGCATCTAGGAGTCATTCTCTCAGCTCACACCATGTACCTTGTTGAATGCGCCCCCAAGAGGCTGCGAGGGATGGTGGGTGTGACCGTTTCTACCTTCATCTCCTTAGGGAAGTTCTGTGGTCAGCTGCTGGGGATCAGGTGAGGTGGCCAGTGTCATAGATACTGTGGAGAGGCAAGTAGGGGGTCGGGTTGTGGGAGGTTCAAATGACAGCCCACATGTGGACAGACCTCTTCTACAGGCCCATGATGTCCTCTCTGTAGGGGGCAATATGGATGAAATCTTAAATCCCGATTGAAAGATATATGTTAAAGAAAATTTAGATCTTTAACTATGGTCTGTCCACAGCTTAGATCCGGACTGAAATACCTCAAAACCTATAGGATGTATTGCCATGAAATGTTGAACTTCTTTGTAATCATGTTACCATGTTCCCAGATCGCAACAATTAACTTAGTGGGTACAATGTTAATATTATTGATAGGAATGATGCTCAAAACCAAGATCCAAGTTGTAATAAACTCTTACAAGATGGGTCCTTTTAAACAACACACTTTAGCAGTAGTTGGGTTATTTTTGCATGCCATCACATTGCACTGTGATAACTCCATTGTTGCATGATGTTGAAGATGATGTTACCCTTGCAGTGAATTACTTGGTACAAAGGAGAGGTGGCCCTGGCTGCTTGGTTTCAATGGTTTCACTGCGTTACTCCAGCTCTCCACCCTGCCCTTCCTGCCAGAGTCTCCCAAATTCCTGCTGCTGGACAGAGGAGACCGCCAGGCCTGCGAGCGAGGTGTGGGAAAGCGTTTCTGGATTCAGGGGATCTTTTCTACAGATAAATCCTTTTTTGCATGTATGCTTCAAAGGTCACCACCTTAATCTGCTGCTTTGTCACACTCCCCTACAGCTTTAAGGAGGCTATGGGGCGACAAGGACTACAGAAGGGATGTGGAGGAGATGTTGGAGGAGAACGTTGCCTTGGAGAGCGTTCGCAGCCACTCAGTGATGGAGCTGATTCGGAACCAAACAATCCGCTGGCAGGTCCTCACCATCATCGTTGCCTTCATCACACTGCAGCTGTGTGGCATCAACGCTGTGAGTGACATGTAATACCACCAAACAGCACCTTTAAACTTCACCAATCAACAAAAAACCTGAATGTAAAAAAGGACAATTTGCTGTCTTACGGAGGGTTATATGCCGGACTAATTCTAGCAATGTGGAGGTTAAAATATAAAGCCTCTCTAAGTTACACGTCTTTTTCATAAAACAGTTTAAAACAAAGACAACCTTTCAACATTTTGGCCTTCATCAGGAAACTTAGAACCCTGATACAGACCTAAATCAACTCAAGTTTGCTCTTTTTTTCACATTTTGGAAATTTTGGGTGTGTATTATGTGGGTTTTGACCAGTGACATTTGATAACAGTTACATGTCAAAAAATCTGAACCAAGCCCAAGTTAGCATTAATGCTTCATTTCCCCCCCCAAAAAGCACGCCAGACATTTACATCATACTTAAAAAATTAGTATATTTACTTTCAAAAATAAAAACCGAGTGAAACAGCAATACTCCATCACGCACTCCTCACTGCACAACTGCTCTCAAGCCGTAAAATCAAAACTAAGAATGTGAACAAGTCAAAATTTTAAAAGTCTTTAATGTTGGGGCTTTACAAATAAATGTTTCATTTCTTATTCAAATACTTCTCTCCAGGTGTACTTTTATTCTTTTGATGTGTTTCGTGCGGCAGGAATCCAGGAACACCAGTTACGTTACACCGCCTTGGGAACAGGCCTGTGTGAGGTGTCCACCTCTGTAGCCTGTGTAAGTCCCATTTCAAAGATATCCCATCATGTTTTTTATCTGTTGTATAGCCTGTTACCATCAGTGGATTTTGAGTGTAATATTCCTTACACATCCTGACATAGATGTTTTTTTTGTATTACTTATTTTTGTGATTTAGGAAAACCTAAAAAGCATTTCCTCTGCTCTCACAGTTGTTAAATGTTCTCCCTTAATATGAACCATCTGTGACACTGTTCCCAATCTATAGTTAGAGCTCCCCCCTGTGGTTTACTGCTGAAATGTGTTTTGATGTTGCAGTTCATGATCATTGAGAACACAGGCAAAAAAGTCCTTCTGTGCAGAGGATTCATGGGAATGTCTGCAACACTGATCCTCCTCACTGTCACTCTTTACCTGCAAGTGAGTCCCCACAAAACCAGACACTGTTACAGCCTATTTCTGCATATTTAGATTCTTAAAACATGACAAGTAACGACTGACAGCAACTCAAATCCCCCATAAACTCAAGCAATCCAATAGATCTTTTCGTTGTCCTCAGAATCAGTTCTCCTGGATGCCGTACTGCAGCATGGTCCTCATTTTCATGTTCATTTTCTTTTTTGCCATTGGACCAGGTACAGTATCACTCTTAGCTATTTATCAAGGATTTCACTATCACAATGATTACAGCTTACTCCAGTGTATACATCTGTCATGTGTTCTTGACCCTCAGCTGGAGTGACAGCTCCACTTCCAGGGGAAATATTCACTCAGTCATTCAAATCAGCTGCATACACCGTCGCCTGCACTCTTAACTGGACAGGCCTGTTTGTGCTGGGAATACTCTTCCCTATCTTAGTGGTAAGCACATTATTATCTTGGTCAAATTTGGCCTATATTTACTATAGACCAATAGACACATAGGAGAGATTGTTCAGTTGAAATCAGATTGAATGCATCACTCACACTGACGTACAAATGTCCTCCAAAATGCTTCCTTTCCAGGAGCATCTGAATCATTTTTGTTTTCTCATATTCCTGTTTTTCTGCGCCGGCTGTGGGCTCTTTGTGAGGTTCAACGTCCCTGAGACCAAGAATCGGACTGTGCTGGAGATTGCTGCAGAGTTTCAGAGGATGCACTGCAAATCTGGAGCATCACTGAGGAACATATTCACCAAACAGAAACTCATTGGAATCCAAACATACGAGACCAAATTCTGATTATATTGACCAAGGTCATAAAGTGCCATAGAGCAAATATGTAGCTTTGTAGTCATGCGGTTTCATTGAACAGAACATCTATCAATTCTATAAAGTCAGTCAAGTGAACACTGCAACACAATATTAAAGTGTCTTTACTGTCTTAGTTTATTTTCACTGTGACAGTTTTTTTTTCTGTGTGTTCCTATTTTGTGTAGTTGTTGTTGTTGTTGTTGTTGTTGTGTGTGTGTGTGTGTCTTTCTTATTATATTGACTGACTGTGTCCGTCTTTTTTCCTTGCAGCTTAAGGTTTGGTCTTTGAGTTTATCAGTGGGGTCTGCATGTTTAACCTCAGGCTAAACAGATAGGCATCAGCACATGTAGTGTCCATTGCATAAACATCATGCTGCATGCAGGACAAATGCCGTCAAGTGTGTGTTTGTGTGTGTGCGTGTGTGTTGTATGTGTTTATCTACAAGAAATGTGTGTTCATTCTACTACGTTCTACTCCACCACATTTCAAACACAAATATTGTACCTTTTACTTCACTGAATTATTTAACAGTTATAGCTACTAGTTACTTTATACATTAATAGTTATGCCTGTGTCAAATTGGTTAATTGGTTAGTCTTTTTTTTATATATATAGTGCAATTCCAAGTCCCAGCCCACAAGAACATACAGTTGCTACTTTGCACACAAAAAACTGTGTCTCCTCCCAGAACTCTACAAATAACATCTGCCACAGAAAAGCTTCCCTAACTAAAACACAAACACAAAACAAGTTTTTTTTTTTTATCATCATCCTACAAGAAGAACTAATCAGACATAAAGATCGTTGTGTAAAAAGTCAAACCTTTAAATAATCACCCAAAGAGCAATAACACATGTTCACAAGTCCACAAGGATGCCCAATAATGTCACAGAAAAGCCAACAAATCTTGACTTTTTAAAAAGTCACATGGACGCAACCTGTGTGCAGGACTCTCTTTACCCTAACGTCTCTTGAATTGGCCAGAGGAGATGTCGATGCTTTGTGTCAACGTAAATGTGCGTTTGTTTGTTTGTTTGAGTCTCCTGACCACGGGAGCCTCGGCCCTCAGCTGATAAGAGGCCGGACGGACGGACCCCTCGACCCCCCTACGCGACACCGCTGACCCCCAGCTCCAGCTCCAGCTCGGTCGGTGTCAAACCCTCCTCCGCCGCAGACCATCGACGCAGCAATAAAGTACTAAATGCGTCTCAAAAACAAAAAAAAACAAACAAACATCGGGGAATCTCCTGCCACTTACGCAGGCGTGCGGCCCCGGCGCATGTGTGCGCCTCTGATAACACTATCTGCACACGCTCAGAGCTCAATATCTCGCAGCGCGAACGCGTGACAGATGCGAAAAAAAGGCGCAGAATCTGGACGCTTTACATCACCCGCAGGCAGCAAGCCACCGCCTGCGTGCGACATGAAGGGAACAAACAACCCGGCGGGGTCCCCGCCTACACACGTAGGGTTAAACTGGGTGATTTAAAGCGCAGAGCGGCTGCGTGCGAACAGGAGCTCGGCAGGAGCGGGAGCGTGGAAGGTTTTGCAGCTGCGCCGACCCGAAGATGGACACAGACCCCAGCGTCCCCTCCGACCGCCAGACGGCGAGGAGAGGCTATGACCAAAAGTGAGTTCATTTGATTCGGGGTAACACGCATATAACGCATAAAACACACCAAACCCACTCTGAAGTTAACAGCAGCACTGATGCTTTGAGTGGCCTTTCAGTTTTTTTTTTTTCCTGTTTTGTAATTTATTTACTTCATCGGTCACAACAGAAGTTCCAGCTTCTGTATTTATGTCTTCATTATTGCCAAGTCATTATTTCAAATGATGTAATAGGCTGTTATAATTTAAAATGCTTGCCTATAATATAAGGTGTTCTCGACAAACGACACTCCTCACCCACTATCCTTTCTGTAGGTTTGCACCCTATCACTAAATGTTTGAATCAGCAGATACCAGAAGTGCTCCTGCATCAGAGACAGGTTTTAAAAGGCTGGGTGGACCCTCAGTGCTCAGCAGCAACACACTTACAAAACAGGATCCGGCGAGTAAATTATTTACAGCAACCCTACAAGTGTGAACTGTAAGGGAGGGTTGAGCCTGGGCCACCCAGACTGGAGATGCTGCAGATAGGCCTCTCTGTCCCTGTCAGGGTGTCACTGATAAAGAGGAGCATCTGGTGGCAAGTGACACAGGAAACCATGTACAGTAATGCTGGTGAACACACCTGTCTGTTCAAAATACTTCTTTTTTTTTTTTTTTTTTGTATACTCTGCTGGTAATTAGCAGTCATTTGAAATTGTAAACACATCTACCACCCGCCACCCGGCTCCGTCCATCCCCGCCCAAGAACGAAATCTAGACTGACAGTTCCTGAATTTCTTGGGGACACATCCTCTGTGTGGAATTGATGCAAACAAGCTGATAAGGAAAAACCTGAGTGTGAAATGCAACGTAGGCCCAGTGACCTCACTCGGGTCGTCTCTGAGGGCTCGTGCTCAAACATCACGTCCTGGTCATGTGTTTGAAGGCTTCAACTGTGTTGATGTGTTTGATCACAGGGTGTTCGTTAACAGAAGTCTGACACTGGAAAACATCAAATGCTATGGCTTTGACATGGACTACACAATGGCAAGTAGGTAAAACAGAGAGACCTTTGTGTGTGAAATGGCGTGTGTCCCTTTGAGGATGTTATAAATCTGATGTCTTTATTCTAGCTTCTCTTGAATTGGCCACGCAAGATTTACGGGCTTTATGTTAAAGTGTTTTCTTGGTGTTTATTTGTGTGTGTGTGTTCGTAGTGTACAAGTCTCCTGACTACGAGAGCCTGGGGTTTGAGCTGATAAGAGACCGAATAGTGTCTATTGGATACCCTCATGAGATTCTACGCTACACATATGATCCCAGCTTCCCCACACGGTTGGTTTTAAATCTTCTTCTGTAACTGATGATTAAGTTTTAAAGGCTCAGATCTTCTTTTCCGTTTTGTTTTCTTTGTCTCTCGCCTAGGGAACACAATCTGAGAAAAACATACATTGCACAGGTGATGTAGTCAGTGACCAACAGATCTCCCCAAAGACAATTATTAAGTTTATTTCAAATTTTAAGGATAAACCACTTGAAGTGAACCATCTTGTTTAATTTAAAAAATCTATAGCTTCAGCCTTGAAACAAACACATCTGGTTCATCTCTAGTTCACCTCATGTGTTATAACCTTGTTCACACCTCATTTTCTTTTCCTTTTTTTCACCCCCAGAGGTTTAGTGATCGACACCACATACGGAAACCTCCTGAAGGTGGATTCAAATGGGAATATTTTAGTCTGCAGTCATGGCTTCCACTTCCTCAATGGGTAAAGTCAAAATCTTTGCATATGCAGTACAAAAATGTTGCCACACACTTTAATGATGGACATCTCTACCTGTGTACTCCGGAGCTCAGGTAAAGTCAGACAGAGACAGGGACTGAGGAAGAGACACAGATACAAAGATAAGAACATGTTTCACAGATAAAACCCCATAAAATCACACCTATACCACCTCTTGTCCAATACATGCTGGAATAGGCTCTGGATATCTGGATATCTCTGAACACCATAAGCAGCATAAAAAATTGACAGAATGAGTAGCGATAATTAAAAAAATAATCATGAAGATATATATAAAGACCCAATTCATTTTTTTTTACTATTATGATCTCCTTATGTATTTTGTTGGCTTTTGATGTTTAGTGTGTCTACAGTATTCATTATAATTACCAGTCTCCACTTATATATCTATGTACAACTACATTATATAGCGTGTTATAAACAATTTATTAGTGTTGTTAGTAATGCTTATATGCTGCTTGTAAATGTCAGGAGCTAAACTGGTACCAAATAGTGAAATGCTCTGTCTAACACTGTGAGGATTTAAGAGGGATTGAAATAAATGAAAAATGTTGAAATAAGTTTACCATCAAACAAAAATTACAGACACCATGTGTTGTCTGGACTATGTCATCTGGACATTAAATGTATTCATAAGAACACAATTTGTATTCAAGGCAGAATTATAGAATGACTTTTTCGGCACAAAACCTGTTTATAATACAAACAAAATGATGAACAATCAGGACGTGTGACGTTAACAGCTGATATGTTTGAAGGTACAGACTGTCATGTTGCATCAGCACAAATGTAATAGATTTACTCAAATACTTCAACTCCACCACATTTCAGAGGGAAATATAGCAACGGCACTAGTAACTTTTCATGTTACTTTAATTAAAACCTCTCATGTTTGCGTTATGATGCCAAGAGGAACACTAACTAACTAGTTAATAATGACTGCAGCATGACGGTCAGCTGAGATGAGCTGACTCATTGTGGTTTTACTGGTTTTATGGTCACAAACCACAGCAGCAGATGCACGTCTAACTTGTTTTGTTTTTAATCGATTATCACAAGATTTCACAGTGACCTTTTTTTTTTTATAGCCCTGAAATGTAAATGTTTACAGCTTTGTGTCATTTCAGTCAGTCATTTGTAATATTGACTTGTGTTACGTTTGTGTTCCACAGGGCAGACATTCAAAACTACTACCCCAACAAGTTCATTCAAAGAGATGACACTGACCGTTTCTATATTCTTAACACTCTCTTCAATCTTTCAGGTATAAAATTGACCTGTAGAGTCATTAATAAGTTTGAATTTGACAATGATATAACTAATGTCTGTGTAATTCTGTAAGTTTTGGTAAATACTTTGTCTATGTATACAGTATATATATGATATCAGCAACTTAAATGTGGTAGCTATCTGACCTGTGTTTCCATGCTCTGTGCAGAGACTTATCTCTACACCTGCCTTGTGGACTTCTTTACCAGATGCACAAGATACACAAAGTGAGTGGACTTCTTTTTTTAACCTCTGAGCCCTGAACTATTATAAATTAACCATTGAATTATTTCTTAAACTTCACCGAACTTTCTCTGCTGTTTCATTTCTTTTAGCCTCCTGAAAGGTTTCCAGCACGGCGACTTGTTTATGTCCTTCAGGAGCATGTTTCAGGATGTTCGAGATGCAATGGACTTCATTCACGATTCGGTGAATAAACAATTCTCTTTTTAAAGATATAGAATTGTGTCTCATTGTTGGCATGGGAAATCATACTTAGTCTAAATTGTATAGTAACTGTTATACTGTATCTTTGTGCTGTACAGGGACTGCTAAAAGGCAGAACCATCAAGAATTTGGAGAAATATGTTGTCAAAGATGTGAGTAAACTGGAAAGAAGATGCACTGAAATGTTTTTTAGGTTTTTGACAGAAAGTGGTCGAAATATTCAACAAATGAATGTGTTTGTCACAGGCAAATATCCCTGTACTGTTGACCCGGATTAAAGAGGTGGCCAAGGTCTTCCTCGCCACCAACAGTGACTACATCTACACTGATGTGAGCTTCTAAACATATAGTTGACCATAACTAAAAACTGAAACACTGATTGTTCTAACAACTTGGGTTCTCTCCTTCTTCATCAAGGCCATTATGAAATACCTGCTTGAAAGTAATGCTAAGGTAAGACAATGGTGTTGTTTGAATATTCAGAAAATGCCCATTTAATTAAATTATATAAATTTAACATTTCTCTTCATTCTAGCCTGCAAGTACGAAAACTACCTGGCGTGCCTATTTCGACCTCATCGTTGTGGACACCAGAAAGCCGCTGTTCTTTGCAGAGGGCACTGTGCTGAGACAAGTGGACACGGTATGAAACAGTCTGTCATACTGAAGATTTACATGTTAATGTTGAACCGCAGCAGGTTTCAGTAACACGCTGTACTTTGGACACAGCACACAGGAAAGCTTCGGATTGGGACTTACACAGGAGACCTCCAACATGGAACTGTTTACTCCGGAGGTGAGATTCATTGGTGTTTTTATTTATTCACTGGGGTGTTTTTCAGGAATTGTCCCTTAATATTTACCAAATTAATAAATAAGGACAGAACAAGGATTATAGGCCGTGAGATTTCTCATGACTTGAGCCAAAAGGAAAATACTTACCCTAGGACAGTTTTGTTGCATACTTATTATTATTATATTAATGCTATTTTATTGTTGCTATTTTATTGCTATTTTGCCAGAAATTTTAGCCTATTTTGACCATTGGGTTTATAGTTTTCTAGTCAGAAAGTCAATGGGCTTCTGTACAGAAAATAGTGCAGCAACTGGGATTTGAATCCTATAGGCTTATTATAAGGGTTTGGTTGTAATGTGGGTGAGGATTTGGGTCTTAAATTAAGGATTATGGATAAGACAATATAATTAGACCCCAAAGCAAATGCTCACTCTTCACAAGGATAAATAAATACCTGTACATTTATGGAAGCAATAAATAAATAAATAAATAAATAAATAAAGGCCATCATAGTTTTAATTTTTATTTTATAAGCAACTGAATTGGGAAATTTACTGAATTTGTAGTATTTAAATGTTTTACTTTGAAAATCATCTTCATTTATGAATTCAATTCTACTCTTTAACATTTCCATATACATATATAAATATATATGTATTTATATATACATATATGTAGATATTTGTGTGCTTTTATGTGAGCTTGTGATGTGAATGCATTTACACATTCTAATTTTAATTTATATAGTTATAATTGAATCCCTCCTCCATGTTAGTTTATGGAATATTTTAAATACATTACTGGTTGCAGGATCTTCGGACATCATCTGTGAACTGCTGGATGTCAAAGGGAAGGATATCCTCTACGTTGGCGACCACATCTTTAGCGACATCCTCAAGTCTAAGAAGCGTCAGGGATGGAAGACGTTTCTGGTTGTACCGGAGCTCGCTAAGGAACTCCAAGTGTGGGAGGAAAAGAAACGTAAGAACAAGCAGACAACATTGGGTTGTTGTATTGTTGTGATAATTTTGGTGTTTTTCCAAGTATTCATGACTTCCTTGGTTTTGCAGATCTGTTTGAGGAGCTGAAACGTCTCGACATCTTCTTAGCTGAGCTTTACAAGTGAGTTTTGTGTCCATCTGTAATTGTGACATAATTAACACTTAAAATACCTATACGTAATATAAAGTTTATAATCTTAATGATTAATTAATCACGAGTTCACGTGGAATTGATGAACACATTCTAATCTTTGATTTTTCATTTATACTTTAGGAATTTATTGTCTAATAATTGACATTATTACATCAGTAGTGGAATTAAATTTAAATGTTAACTTTTAGTAATTCATAATTTGTAAATCATTATCTGCTGTATTGCATATACAATTGGAAATTGTTAAGTAAAACAAACAAACCATCAGATAAGTTTTTATTCTAAAAAGTTATATTAATAATTAATATTCAAAATCCGTGAAAGGTTTATTGATGTTTTGCAGGCCCTGATTCAAGCTTCAACAAATTACATTTATCAAACATTTAGTAACATTGTTGCCATGACATCAACATTTATGGTAAGTACTAGCGGTTAATTGTTTTCTGTGTTTGTCATCCGAAGGCACCTGGACAGCAGCAGCCAAGGGTGTCCTGACACCAGCGCCATTCAGACGAGAATGAAGGTGAGCTCCACATATCAAATCACAACTTCATTTTTATTAATGGCCACAGCACATTGCTAAAGACATTGCTGTTTTAATTACACTGGAGGTTCTTAAGATGTTTCTTTCATGTTTCTTGGAACATTTAGACTCTGGGAGTTTAACACAATACTTCACTGTCATTAGAAACGGATGCAATGAGAACTTTGCTTATAGCAATAAATTAGATCACATGAAATAATGGGACATATGTTTCCTACTAGAATAATCATTTTCAAAAAGTTCTTAGTTTTAACAAAAGGATCCTGCATGCTACATTAGTATTATTATTATTATTATAAAGTGAGTTCAAGCGATGGATAATGTGCAGGATTCTCTTTTTCTTTGCAAGACCAGAATAATAATAATACTGAGAATGCATTATTGCAACAGAAACCATATACAGGCTGTGTGCCAGTAAGCTAAGCAGTCGTGTTTCAGGTTTTTACCATGTTTTATACACTCTGTCCAGGTTTTGTTGCTGATATGGTTGTGTGTGTTTGCAGGTGCTGACCTACAGGTTGGACATGTCCTATGGCCACATGGGCAGTGTCCTGCGCAGCGGCGCCAGACAGACGCTGTTTGCCAGCCAGCTGATGCGTTATGCAGATCTATACTCCTCCACCTGCATCAACCTGCTGCACTACCCCTTAAATTACGTCTTCATGGCTCCCCCAGTCCTAGTCAGTCCTCTCCCTCACCCATTCACAAAATGAATCGTTGTCCTGTCATAGCTTATCATGACGGCCATTCTTCACCTCATTCTCACTCACGAACTCTTTCAGATGCCCCACGAGGCAGTTTCGCAACACTCGGCTGACTTTCCTTCATCGGAGCTTACTGTCACCAACCATATTGTGAAGACGAACACAACCTAAGGTTGTTATCATTATAATGCAGAATTTTTTTTTTTACTTTTATGAAAGTAAAGTGGATTCTGTTAAGAGTTTATTAACACTTCTCTCTCTTGCAGTGCTGAAGACAGCTGACCGAAAAGTTTCAAAAGATGTGAAGATGCTACAGAGGAATCTCCTAAAGTGCTTCTAAGTGTCATATGGACAGTTCTCGCTGATGAAGGTGAATATTTGCACCTGTGCTTGTAAGAAGGGCTTGTTGCAGCCATGACGTGCCTCCTTTACAAAAAAACATAACTTATTGCTCCACCTAGTGGATATGAATTGTTATGCCATGTAATGTTTATTAAATGAAATTATAAATAAAGTATGTTAAGATTTTAGGATTCAAAGCAAAAACAGACTCAGGGTTACTGTATTTATGAGTGTAAATTTGTCTTAATCTGCTGTTACATGAAGTGGTGCTTATGCATTTTTAATCTCAGGTTTGTGTAAGGGTTTTTAAGAAGTTGAACAATGTATTTATTTGTTGTTTGTGCAACTTGTGTTGAATTATTTCAATAAAACATTTATATTATTTATTTTCATTGTTTTCATTGAAGTACAGCAACTTTAACCAAACATGCCAGTGTATGGCATCAGAGGACCTCAGCTAAAATAGCTCAAATAATCAGTTTACATTGTGTTAGTGGCTTTTGAGACTCAAATGCAATTTATTTTGTAGAGAGTAGTTCCAATGGAAATTGTTCACAGTGACATCTGATTATCCAGAATAAACAGGACACTGTTTCTGGAAAGACACGTTGCTGTTGTTTTCAAATGTAATTTTGTGAGCACCACAAAAATCCATTCCTGTCTATTTTAATAATGTGGAGGCAGAAATATCAGGGGCAAATATTGTAAAAGCTGGGCAAATAAAGCCAGAACTAGAGTTACTAGACCGGTCAACTGACGTTTGAAGGTTCTCCTTTTGTACTACATCTGCCGTCCACTGGATGGCAGGGAATCACCTCTGCAACCTGGAGATCAAACTGTGTGTGTGTGTGTGTGTGAAGTAGCTCAATGAGTCTACATTCTTTTTTATTTACTGCAAACATGTTAAAACTGTTTTATCTTACAAAACAATGCTTTATCTCTATTTTCCCAATAACATGAATCACTGTGTTAACAATAAAATACATTAGAATATGTGTTCCAACTGTAAATACAGCAGCTCATCTGCTGGCAGGTTAAACGGATGCATGTATTTGTTTATCCTCTAATGAAACTGATCTTATTTTGCTCTTTTTATAGTGGCTATGAATGTTAATATCACTAGCCGTCAGTAGTATCTTCACTTATCAACAAATGTGATATTTGTATTGTTATTAAACATGCACTCACATACACACGTTAAAACACACACACTTGTGTAATACTGTAACACATACACTCTGTATGTCCCTCTTGTTCTCTCTCTCTCTCTCTCACACACACACACACACTTCATATCAGTGCCCACATGTGATCATGTATAAGAGGAAATGATATAGTGTTCTTGCAGGGTTGAAGTTCTCAAGTTTTGAGTATCATATTTTGCTGCTGTGCTTCTGTATAGAGAAAAGGCTTGCTTATGGAAAAATGTGCCCCATATTTCACTTCATTGTGATCATTTACTGCTCATATGTTTTTGTCTATCTGTTGGATATGGATATGACATATGACATACACGTTGAAGCCTCCACTGATGTGAGGAAACAATTTAAACTTTGGCTTAAACTCGTGGGCAGGAAAACAGGAATAAAACATAATTATCAGGAAGGTCCCGTGCTGATTTTGTCTTATTGTCGATAAGATAAAATTTTTCAAATTATACACACACCTGCGTTCAAAAATAATGTTTGGTGTGTATAAGTGTGGATTATTTGAGCTTTTATAAGGACATCTTGACACAATTCATATAGGTGTGTAAGAATCTTTTCAAAGTCTAACTTAATAATTTCCTGTTAGCGAGGGTCTTTCGCGACACTCACTACTTGCTGCTTGTTAATTTGGAATTACAGGCAGATTAGGATACACCCCCTGCATATATTGGCACCTCCCCCTTGCAAACACACACACATACACACACACACAAACAGTTTCCGAGATGATTTCATATCCTGCATTAGGGCTATTTCGGTTTATTTGGATTTCCCTCAGCATTGTCTGCGTGTCACCTGGATTTATTGTTGTTGTATGCGTTCTTTTTTTCCCCATTTTATTCAATTTGTCATGTTTTATTTTCTCACTAGCACAAATCCTCAGCTTTCATCTCTCCTACCTACTATTTAATCTGTTTTTTAATCACTTCTCCATTGTGTTTTATCAGCGTGCACATAAACTTTAGAGTTCCCTGACATTTCATTTTTAATGAAACATAGTTATAAAAGTTATTCCCTAACCATAGTTTGGTACAATGCATTTATTTAAACTTTCATTTTATAATGTATTAGTTATTGTATCAAAGTCAGTTATTGTAATAAAAGCCAGTACTCATCATCATGTAGGCTTCAATCTTCGATTCTGCACACTTTGGATGGCATTAAGCTGCCACCGCTGAATGATCAGCCTGACACCAGACTAACTGCTACTTATCTGTATGGAGATAGTCATGAAATTTGTTCTGAGGCTTTGTATCTTAATTTATCTGCGAGAAACCATAGGAAATTACACAAAATATATCACAGCTCTGCTGGTAATATTTTATCTGCAAACAGGTCCTGCTTTCTGTTCAAAGTGCAGTAAATAGTGCTTCAAAATATCTTTTCCTCAGATGGGAAGGGGCTTTGGTCCCACACTGATCCTGACTAACACACACTTACATACCTTTTCTTACTCTATGACCCCCCTTCCTCCCCTTTAGACAATACACTGCACTGTGATATAAGAGCTGTCTTCTCACATAGAGCGTACCTGCACTGCAGAGGTGTGAAAAGTATCAGTTTCTCTGTACTGTTGTTTTGAGTTTCACCTATGTCACTCTGCGTGAAATATCTGTTTACCTTCAAATAATACAGTGCTCGATCACACCTTTGATAATGATATTTACATGAAGAGGAGGCTCTATTTCATCATATCACAAAACATGATAAAACATGTATGCTGATTGGACTTTAAACCTGTTGATTTTCAAAGGAACAAACATTCATCTCTGTTAACCTTTTCAGCTTGTGGTCTTCCCCTTAAATTTCACTTTTTAGTTTAGTTTTTAGTAAATTCAGAACAATTACCCTTTTCCACACTATATGACAGTGTGTTCTGTATCTGATCTTTCCATCAACTTCATTGTCTGCACTCGGTGCAATATTCAAACCTGCCAGTGTTTTTTTGCTGTGCCAGTACATCAAACGGACATATTCAAGAGGTATGAAATATTATTTTTTTTACACATTTTCCAACAAATTCAATCTGAGTATTTGGTAACTTTGGAAAATGTTTCATTTCCTCTAGAACTGAAAATAAAGTTCTGTGTTTGAGCAAAGCTTGGCTGCGCATCCAGCCAAAAAATTGGAAAAAAGTTGCTGAGCTGTGAACATTAAAGATGCACTCTAACAAAACGTATTCACACTGATATATTTTCATTACCTTTTCTGAACAACCGCTGAAGCAAGCAGGCCGTTATCAGGCCTGAGATATCAGTGTTTCAATGTAATAATAAGATATACTAACATTTTTATAGTTTTTTCAGTGTTTAGTTCACTGTTTTCTAATTCTTTAATACAAGAGTCAGTCTGGGTTAAAGGTGTCAGGTTGGCTATCTAAGTCCATATCAGGTTTTTACATCTGTTAGCCAATAATTGATTTCTGTCAAGCATCAAATTTTGCTTCAATTTGTTTTTCTACTAAAAAAAAAAAAAAAAAAAAAACGATGAACAATTGAAAACATTAATTTAATCATCTTTATTCAGAGATATGGTGACAGAGAAAAATAACAGTGGGTTCTTTCAAAATACTCCATAAACCACAAAAAATAAATAATAAAAAACAATTTAACTATGTTTATTGCATATGAATGTAACATGTTTAAATTACAGTTCATCTTTTTCTTTCCAACAAATTCTCTGACAGTGATTTCATTTGTGTTTTAAAAAAAACTTCATTAACTACAGTGCAATGAACACACACAGCAGGCCCATAGACACATTACAAAAGGAGAAAAAAAAAACATTTGTTTTATGCGTAGCAGTTTGAGTATGTTGTGTTTTATGTATTTAATGAAATGCAGATGTCATTATCTCATTAGCTCGTATTCTCTGTAGTTTAATCTGCACATGAAAAGCTGCTCAAAAAGCACCGCTGACATGTTGGGTTTCATTGCAGGAGACTTGCTGCTCTATGCAGTCAGATAACTGCAGAAGCACCACCGTCCCCCATTCCACACATTCCAGGATTTCCCAGCAAGCATTGCAAGCAAGCCTAAACAAGTCACGTTCTTTACTCAGGGAGAATTTCACACAGTCGAGTGACTGAGGTCTCCTTTTGCCTTCCCTTTAGTGTGCAATCGCATAAATGCACATTTACATCTGAGTCACTTCTTGTAAAATTTGAAACTATTCTTTAAAGCCACACAGGCATGTTAAGACTTTATAAACAGGTTGTTATAGAGTCACTTCAATCATTCTTTCACCTGAAACTGTGTACTGCAGCAGGGTAATCTGTGCCAAAAAATATGTTTCCTTTCTGTTTTTAATAATTACTACTAGTGTTCTTCTGCTGCAGCTTGAAACAGCAACTGGACTGTGGTTAAACATTTCTACCCAGAGCGGTCTGCTGACAGTCATCAAAACAAACAAACCTCCTTTCTCTCCTACTTTAGGGTTTGAACATGAGGCACACACACAGGAGCAGTGACACCTAATCTCAACACAGAAAGAAAGGCAGAGAAGAGAAGAGAAGGCAAAACGTGAGGGGGAGAGAGGGCCTTGCTCCCTACATTCCTCCCAAATGTCCCCTCCCCCCATCGACCTGCTACCACTGAGGATGCTCAAAAACACACATCAACCTTTCCCCCCTCTTCGTTTTTTTCATCCGCCTATTTTACCATCACCACTCTGATGCACAGTGTTTGGTGTGACGACAAAACAGGTATAGAAATACACAGGAGACTGAACTCCATTGGAAAAACTGTGGATTTAACAGAGAATTTGTTTACCAGAGAATCTACAAAAACTTGAAAATCCAGTTCAGATAATGGATAGGTTTAATGCATTAAAATCTGTCAGAAATATTTTTTGATCACTATTTCTGGTTTTATTATAAATTTATCTTCACCTATTGATTTGCTCTTTTGATTAGCCACATTTTTCATGAGCTGTGGTGTAAATGAAAAGTCTGCCATCACACAAGATGGACAAAAAATTAAAATTGTAGTTTTGGAAAAAGCATGTAATTGTTTTCTTTCTTTCTTATTTTTAAATGTACATTGGTTCAAATGTACATACTATACTTTAAATGTAGGTCAGGAGGGCTTATATCAGCCTACAAATGTGTGCAAACTCTCTTCTGTAAATACAGTACTGGGTAAACAGTTTAGGAGGCTTTTCTCTGAGCCACCACCTGTTTTCAGTCATCAGCTCCACTTCTACACAAACTCGTTTGAAACGAGCCCTTTAGCACCAGTTTAGTGTGAGCTGTGGCCAAATGCTATGACAATACTATTGCACTGCTAGAATGGATGGTACAGTAGTGCAACATTGTCAAAGCAGCTGACCTCAGCATGTGTCAGCACGTGGACATGGGGACAGCCATTCTTCACTGCCAAACTCCAATTACATTTAAATAAGCAACAATGCTGTTTGTCTGGATGGACTGGTGGGTGTTGGAAAAAAGAAAAAGCAGCTTTTAAAACACTCAAATTGTGTTGAAATTTAAATGTATTCCGATTTATTTGGTGTTGAAGTGAAAATGGCTGCTAAATGTGGGCTAAGAAAATAAATCTTAAATGCAGATATTGGACTAATTCAACAGCATATTGACTCCTACAAAATAAAGCACAATAACTAAAAGGAAATAGTTTGGGTTTTTTTTTTACATTAGGATACTAATAAGTAGAGACATAGTTGCTCACAAAACACACTCATAATCACATTTGAGGACACCCTCATAGCTCCATGTGCAGGTTAAGAGTTAAGGCAGTAAAGGTGGGTGTGGGTCTCTGTTTCATCAGCCAATGCCCTTTTAATATTGCACTGCTCATCTCAATGTCCAGTAGTGCAAGAGAAAAAGGGCAGTGGACAACAACATGGACACCATCAGACTCCACTGCACATACTGACTCAACTATCCACCTTTTCTCTCCAAATCACATACATTACTGATATCCCCATGATGCAGATCACAAACTTGTTTGCTTTTATTTCTAAATCCCGAATCAAATCAAAATCACAGAAATACCCAAATCAAGCAAAAGTCAAACTGGATTTTAAAGTTTGCAAACTGTTCACATTTCCTCACTGTGGATACTGCACACAATCAACCTATCAGGTTGGAATTTTCTGATGCCTCTGTGGGAGACAAAAGTTAAGATATCACAGTTTAACAATATAACTTTTCCCTGGTGGAGTTAAATGAACTTCCTGAATTAAACAGCACTGGTTACTCTCACCCTGGGAGAATGGGAATTTCCCAGCATGTGGGCCCATACTATTCTCTCCAGTGAATGACATGCATTCTAATTTTGGGGGAGAAATGGGAGGTTGGAGACGGGTTGGGGTGTGGGGGGGAGAGACACACTCCCAAAGCTTTCACAGAACTACATGCTGCCAGCCTCCATACCTAAACGATCAAATACATTTTTCATCATCCCAATACTACAGCTCCCCCCCCCTGCAAATCATAGCCTCAAAACGAACACGAGCAGCCTCAGACGGAATAAAGTAGGTTCACTTCATTCTTCGACAGGAGAAAATATATATATAAAAAAAAAAAACTTCACAAAAAAGTTGCTTCGCTACGTTACAGTGAAATTACTCCACGATAAACTGCAACAGCGGCTTGAAATAAAAGCAGAGCGTGGCCTGCAAGTTTGCACAATCAATGCGTTGTTACACAACATACAGGATCTATAGCATTAAAGGAAAAGGGACGCTGGGAATCTGTGGAGCACCATGTAGCTCCACACGCCCGATCCGTCCGATTATTCCCGTAAAACACATCAAGGTGTGTGTGTGTCTTTTTTTTTTTCTGTTGATTCTGTTGTTTTTTTTTACCTGTTCTTGAGAGCTTTACGTTTTCTCCGCCATACGTCTGTGCGAGCGGCCTGTACGCCTCCTCCACGTTAGAAGCACCGGATCTGCTCCGCAAGCCATTCCTGCCAGCTCACAAGCCCACAGCACAATACTGACGACTTGTTAGATTGCACAACAGCCTATAGGCTGCACACACACACACTCACACACACACACACACACACTCCCACCCACCCACACACACACACACACACACACACCACACACCACACACACACCAGCACCGTGAAAATGTCCCCCTTTTACTGACCCATCACACCACGGTAACAGCCCGACGAGGTGCAGGACTCGTTGATCCGCCTGCGAGGCGTCAAATCGCGTCCTGGTCAAGTTTTTTTTTTTTTTTTCTTTTTTTTTGAAGCGAGCCTCCAGATGCGCAGCGCACGGGATCGACTCAACTCTTGCGGCCGTTTGTCCTCCTCCTCCTCCCTCCTCCTCCTCCTCCTCCTCCTCTCTCCCTCCCTCGAGTCGCACGAATTAAACGCTCAGTCCACGCGTGCCCGACCTCCGCAACTTCCAAGTTTTGCGCCGAGCTCCCGACCCGATTCACGCCGACCAGATGAGGAAAATAAAGAAATAAATAAAAACCGAAATCGGCTACAACTCACAGTGGGCGACCTGCCCCCCCCACCACCACCTTCACCCCTCACCCTCCCCTCCGCCACCTCCTGTCCCTGCACAACCACCACCACCTCCTCCTCCTCCTCCTCCTCCCGAATCATGAATAGTATCTAGCCAAGGGAGGGACAATCCGTTATAGGCAAGGGGGAGAAAAAAAAAAAAAGAGAAAGGGGGAGAGGGGGGGGGGGAGAAAAAAAAGAAAAGTTGTCCGTAAAACAAAGAAAAAGCAAAGCAACCCCTCTCTCCACAAACCACGTCTCACGGTCCGCTGCTCCGAGGCTCCCGCGCCGTCGTTGCCGTCCGGCGGGCGGGCAGGGCGCGAGTGTGCGGCGCTCGAAGAGTCTGGACGGGTGAGGGGGGGGAGGTGAGGGGGGGGAGGTGGTGATGATGATGGTGGTGGTGGTGGGGGGGGGGGTGGAAAGAGAGAGAGAAAAAAAAAAAAACGCAAGTCTCTCCCCCCCCCCCTTCCCCGCCCCCCCCCCCCTCCCGTGCACAAGCACACGGCCTCGCAGATCCGGACTCCATCTTTGACTACTTGACATTCAGAGCCTGCCGGAGCAAATTCCTCCTTTGCATGCCCGCCGCCGATTGGCCGCGCCCTGCGCTAGTCTTTGCCACGCGGCCTCCCATTGGTCCGCGTTCGGCGTGTTCGGCGTTTCCAGCCGGCACGCCATTGGCCGCGCGCGGGGACGCGTCACGCGGCTCGGCCAATAGCCGATCGGCTGGGTCCCATTCACAAATTTCTCACCGTCTCCCCTCACCGTGTCTGGATACTTGATCACTAATTATTTTATTTACTTTTTGGCGCTGAAACGCTTTTTTTTTTTTTTTTTTTTTTTAGTGCGCCCACAAAGGGGATTGTAATTAGCCTTTAATTGGCCTCTGGAGGGACAGTAAAGCTGTTCATTAGTTCAAATATGGGTTAAACCCGGCTTATCTTCCCACCATGCAGCGGGGATCCGGGCTGCAATATTAATCGATTGTAAAATAACCGATTTTGATATAAATCTAGACATGTAGACATAGATTTGTCTCTAAATTCTGATCTACACGCCTCTAATTGTGCACTCTAAGCAGACTTTATGATCAGTATAATAAGAGGGAACTAGGGAAAATACGAAATGATTTCTAAAAGTTGCTCGAAGGTCCCAGTTGGAGTGAGGATGTGCGGACTGAGCGTGTGTGATCTGGTTCCTGGGGGATCAATGGTTGGATCGGATCACACGGTGCCGGAGGCGGACCCAGTGGGCGCCTCGGCCCCTCGCGAAGCTTTGATTGACGCACAGAGAGGAGTAGCAGGCTGTGAAATTTGGCATTCCTGGCCAGAGGAGCTGAAATAATGGCATTATCCAGTGGGAGAGGGCCCACTTTTTGCTCCCCTCGCACCCACCCGACTCCAGCCCACTCAGAAGGGATCTGATTGTGCAGCCAGTCGGCAAAAAAAAAATGTTTGATGTAAGGCGGGGCATGATGGATCCGGTGAAGGGTTGGACCAGTGATGCCCCCTCTGCCTCTCACAGAGAGGCTTTCCCCCGGTGACTCGCTCCTCAAACTGGACTGAAAGTGTCCTGTGAAGTTTACTCCTGAAACTGAACATGAAGACTTTTTTTTTCCTCTTTTTGATCTAATTATATCTTCTGATTTCACAGACTGCTGCTGAAGCTGTGCTTGGGCATATTTTCCTTTCCCTATTCATAAACTGACACACATAAGCACAGAGGAAATGAATGATCAAGTGCCTAAATGATGAGGTTATTAAATGAGTCTGAAATACATATCATGAACATCTGAAGACACTGAGGACCAATATGTATGTTCACAGAGTGGCTGAAAGCAGGATGAGCAGTTCACACTGTGGAAATGAGTGAATCCATATTGTGTGAAAATAAAAGGCTGGAGCTGTTTTGCACAATTTCAAAAAGTGTCTAAATAAATGAAATGATTCAGAGCTGATTTAGGATTGGCTTTCAGGCTATTTTAAATCTATTTTCATAGAGACTAAAAATAAATAATTTTCTACCAGAACATCATTCACAATTCCCCCTAAACCTTCAACATGTTTAAGAAGTGATTAAAAAGTATTTAAAAGGGATAACAGAAGTTTAGTTACTTAAGTTGCTTTTCCATTCACCAGCACTTCTTTGTTAAAATCATTCCACTTCGGAAAAGGACACGCACGCAGCATAACTAATGTAAATATAAATAATGGATTTGTTGAAGTGTTTGGTTGTTAATATATCTTTGTGGCTTTAAAACAGGATACACTAAATAGAAGTTAATTCACAGATGTTAGTTTATCTGCACTGGTAAAGTGAAATGAACCTACTAAGAAATACTTTAACATTTTCCACTAGATTTGTGTAATTAAAATGTCAAAATAATTGTAAAGTTACATTTTTAAATCAAACATTACCCAATAAAATGAGATAAAAAGGTCATTAGACAAATTTTCCTTCATCTAATTTACAGATCTTCAAATCATTTTTCATTTCTGTTATTTTCCACTGGTTTATCTGTATTTGAGGAAATGTTGAACCTTGACGTTCAATTGTGTTTAATTCAAATTTACTGTTTTTCATTCTTTAAATAAGGAAAACCACACTGCCACTAAATAATTATAAATATATTGATACCAAAACATTGAAAATTATAAATAATTAATTGTAAAATGTGCCCATACTCACCGAAATCCACACTGAAACAATTTCATACGATTATTTCAAACATGTGATTTCCTGATTTAAAAGCCACATTTGGTTTCTTTTTGTGAAGTTTCCTAAATTCAAACATACTGCACAACTGTAACATTTTAAAATCAAACAATTAATTAATTCAATCAATTCAAAGTAATGGAAGTAAATGTATTTTTACTGCTGTTGAATATGCAACTTCTTATGAAAACAGGCCTGCAATCTGAATTTCATTCAAGTAAAAATAGTCTACAATTCCTGAGGTATCTGATAGGGAAATAAGTGCTTTCTTAGCACACTCACTACATATGTTCCTGTAAGATAAAGAACTAAAGTTATCCTACAGATCATTTCATTAGATGTGTGTTTAAAAAAAAAAAAGTAATCACCTGTGAAGAATTTAAACAATTATGTTTTATTTGATTTTCCACAAGTTTTCCTTTTTGGTTGCATTTTAAAAAGGCTTTGGAAATGTATTTTGTATTTGCAAAACAAAGACACCAGCAGCTTAGATGGGTTTTAATCTACAGGAAAATGTAGAAGGTGTGTAGTTGTGATAAAACATGGAGTATTTTGAAGTGTACCTCGTTGAAAGCAGATGAGATATAAACAGCAAAGAGAAAAGAGAAGGCAAAAAAGGTTTCATGTTTTCAAGGAAAATGTTTCTTCTTGAAATGAGCCTGAGGGGAAAGTGCCACAAACTACCACTCCCTGCTGAACGGCCTGACTTCAAACTGCTGCTTGTGTTAGGTGTCATGGGGGCTGAGAAAAGCCTTTTAAACATGGGAGTTATTGTTCCCTCTCCTTTTTCCAACCTCCCATCCTCCCGAAAATGTACCTCCTTTCTTCCTCTGCCCTTTAACCTCTCCCAACCCCCATCCTTCCATCTCACGTCTCTCTCCACAGTTCCCCTCTCCTCTCATCGGCCAAAGACCACACAACCGTGATGGATCGTCATTGATAATTTCCCACCAAAAAAGAAAAAAAAAAAAAAAAAAAAAGCTTAATGGAGAACTTTTTTGGGGGGGTTGGGAAGTGAGTTTTTTTTTTTTTTTTTTGCTTCAACCTTGTTCTGAAGTAGTAGTAGTAGTAGTAGTAGACCCCACCTCGAGCACCGAGCCCCTCTTCCAAAGAGAGCTCCCCTCCTCTCCTCCTCCCCCCTCTGCCTCCCTCTTGAAACAGACTCTATGGACTGCATGCATGACATTCCAGCTGTGTGGGTGGCACAGCCCTTTACAGCGTCTCCAACAGTACACAGGGCTCCTAAAGCACAACAGCAGAGGAACCTCGAGCCATGGTCCATCTTCAGATCTTCACCGAGGAGCTCAGCTGTGCCCGCCATGATCCGTGGTTTTAACCTGGGAAATGAAATGAGAAATTTTGATATTTTGTTATCTAAAGGCCCACAGGTTTATAGAGCACGACGTGTAAAACAATAAGTCACTCAATAACGCATTTCTGTCCTTCTTTGCCTTTAACCCTGGAGACCCCAGGCCATTTTTAACAGCTCAAACAAACAACCGTAGGATTGTTTTCTCAGCTTGATACTTCATGACTTTTCCAACCTGAATGAAAATATGGTTTTTGAATCATATGACAAGTGTCAGAAGTCTACAGAAAATGCCACATTATTTTTATATATAAAAATACCACAGATTTTGATATGCTATATATCTATGATTGGTGTTGATAGCACTGTATACATTGCACTACCCCCTTCAAAATCTCAAATAGGTCTATTTGGATTTCTGTTATTGGAGTTTTAAAATAGTTTGTTTGTAAAATGTCTAATAGTAAATAATAAATAATAATAAATAATAACTGTAGCCCCAATAACATGTAAAACATGAAATATTTCCTTATTTGGTGTCCTAGAAATACTTTATGGTAATTTCTGTATTTTGTCTCCTTCCTCAAATGTGTAGTCCCAGTTTGTGACAAAGACAAGGGTTACCACTTCAATACTTGTATATTGGGAATTGAGTAAAAATGTTTTCCCCTTTTGCTTTTAATCATGTGTTTCATCCCTCAAATTAGATTGAAAAAGTACTGCTTCATCCAGAGAAGAAGTGGATTACAAAAGAACTTTGCCTGGGGTTTCTGACAATCAAAGTTGAGCTACAGACAAGTAAAAAAAGCAATGTTTCCCCACAATTAATGTAAAGGAAGAAAAGAAGAAAGGAAAAAAAAAGAATTACTTAAATCCTTAAACTGCAAAATAGAAACAACTTCTGCACATAATAACCAGTGATTTCTCTCTTGTAAATGTGTGTCCTGTTCATATGTCAGGTCTTGTCATTTTTATTTGTATAGCCCCAATGTCACAAATCACAAAGGAGCTTTACAACACCTCTATCCTTACATCGGATAAGGAAAAACTCCCGAAAAACCTTTGTTTTAATAAATAACAGTGATAATTTCATAATATTGCAGCAACCATATTCCTCCAGCAACAGAGTTGCAGGGGCAGCAACAAAACAAGCTCCAACCTACACACTTCCACTCCACAATATCCACCATTAAATCAATTAGTCATGATCCCAGAGGATTATTACAGAAGTTTACTGAAGCTCCAAAGCTGCTGGTGGGCGTCATCGATCCTTCACCACCGCCGATAAACAACAAACCTCATCCATAACTCACAGCTGCCCGATAAGTGTACATCCAGCTTGTTTTTCCACTTCCACTGGGCAGGGTGCATGAGCAGAGTCCAAAGGATGAAAAAAACTCAACCCCATTAACTGAACTTCAGAAGAATTCCTCACTTTACATACGGAATGCACTTTAGGTCAAAGGGCAAAGGGCCAGAGGGGAATCCACCCGCGCCCAGGCAGGCAGGCAGGCAGGCAAGCAGGCCTTATTTAAACAATCCTGGAATGCCTGGTTGGAAGAGAGGAGTTGAAGAAGGAGGGGAAGGAACCTCTCTGCCATTAACATGAGCAGGGGCCACCGCCAATAAATACCACCACTTTTTAAATTACCTGTGCTGGCTGACTTCATGTGCTACTGACTCTGAAATTTATTATAAGGTTCTTTTCCTCGGTTATACGTTCACCTGTTGGACTGTATATTTCTGCTTCTGTGATAGAGGTAAAATCGCTGCATGTGTTTAATGTGCTGTGCAGGTACGGGATCCTGGAAGTGCAGTCAACTCTGAACTCTTTTTCCTTTTTTGTAGCTTTAAGGTTGGAAATACTTATTCCACTACTAACAGTATTATATATATTCTGTATTGGCTTATATGGGTTGGTTTTCTATGGCTACCCTATTTCATCAAATTGAAGTATTTGCATCATTTTATACACATTTCCCAAAATGTCAGCCTTATTTCAGCAATTATACAAAGCTTTTCTGGTACATTTATCAACTTTGGGATCTCCACTAGAATTTAAATTATGTTTTTCTGTGTTTGAACAATGTTTGGCTGCTCGGCACAAGTTTGAAATAACTGACCTACCAGTGAGGTTTAAAGGACTAGAGGAAAAATGCACATGTAAAAATGCTCCTAATGTTGTTTATTTCATGCGCAGTTTCACTGACTTATTAGTAGAATAATATTTTCTAAATTCATGCCATCAACTTGCAAATCAAAAGAAAACGAACTTAAACCAATGCTGATTTCTGCAGCAGTTACCGGTTAATTGAGGCTGCCCTTTCACCTGCCCGTCTGTAATTTCAGGATCAATAGGAGAGGACTTTCCAAGCGCCTCTAAATTCAAAACCCCACATTCCGAGCATGGGCCAACCTCTCCATTTTTAGGAGCATCTCGCCAAAAATTTCTTACAAATGACATGCTACAATCCCCATGGCCATGGTGGAATTCTGTCCACTTCAGGGCTTCAAAGCTGCACAGGACTGTTGGGCGGTCTGGCCAATAGGTGAAGAGGGGTGGACTCTGCTTGCCTTGACCTCACTGACCTTCCCCAACCCCCCCGCCCATCCACCTACCCACCCAGTGCCGTGCTCCTCATCCCCCCACCGCCGACTTCTCCCATCTACCAGTGAGCCAGTCAGTCAGTAGGTCAGGCTGTCCGCCTGTCTGGCAGTTTGAATGTCTTTTTTTGGAGTGTCCGTCAGCATTGAAGTGTATGAATATTGAAATTTAGAATCAAAAGATCCTTTGACAATGAAGCCACAGATTGTACCTCAGTTGAACTTCTCAAGGGGAAAGAATAGGATCAGTATTCATGACATATTTTCATTTAACTGGCTGTTTCATGGGAAGCTAAATGGATTTGCTCAATGAGTGTAATAACATTTTCCAGAAAAGTGTCATTCCCTATGCTGCTCTTCAATCCGGACTCTGTTCATATGCAGGCATTTATCCTACATTTGTCATTTTATTACACTGACTGTGCACAGACCTGTTATCACTGAGCAGCTAAAGTGAATTAGGCAGACAAAAGGCTTCATATCCACTACTGCACAAGCTCAGAGAGAAGAACTCAGCAATTCTGCAGCAGCCTTTCTATAAACTCTTGACTCAGCGTCTTTGCTGTCATTGAGGCAGCCATTTTCCCATGAAGGCTCACGAGATCTCTCCCCTGCAGGAACCAATTACCTTACTTTGATGACAGCATGCCTTTCATTTTAGTTAACTGCCCGATCCAGGAATGATTTCTTTCTTTTATTGTTCTGATTCTGCGACTTCTCATGTCTCGTTGAAAGCTCGCTGTGAAAATGTGAACTTTATACTGCAACGCTGCTCAAGGATTGTTATTCTGTAAAATGAGCTATGTTGGTTGACATCTCCATACATAAGGTGAAAACATATAGAGCAATTCTGACTTCTCTGACAGTGGTTTCAGATATTTGTACTGTGTCGCCATCTGCTGGAGAAAGTTGAATTTGCACAGATTTTTGCAAATTGCCAGTTGATGGGGACACGGTAGACCGATGCAGGAAGATGCAGATGTTGTTTGGTTTCTACTAATTCCTCAAAAGCTGCATATCTCCCCCCAAAGGTTGCCTAAGACATTGGAATCTATTTCAAATGTGCACAGCTGCCCCTGGCTGGCGTCGCTTAGATTTGATAACTCCCATACATTTATTGGAAAAGTAGAACAACATTTTTTTTTTATTTACGTTATGTGCAGTTTAGACATAATTTTGCTCTGGCACAATTGTTTATAAGATGTCACAGTGACAAAACATTTCTCTTTCAAACCACTTTAAAATAGCCTAATAAATATGATATATATTAATTTAACAAAAGAGAATCTGATCTGTTTTCCATTCTGCCAGCAGAGCTAATTGAGAGTTATTCAAAGCCTCTTGGAGCTGATGAATTCTGGTTTTACTGAGTCTTAGACAGTGTTGGTGTCAACATATTCAGTCATATTACAGGTTCTGTGGCCCTTATTATACTGTGTGTAGGACCAAAATCCCATCTATAGGCAGTTGTTTGTTGGTTTGAGAAGGTCTTACACTCTGGATGCAGGACAAAGCCTGGATTTCACTTTTTGTCATTCCCGATACTACATACATCACCTGTGGTTGTACTCTTGATACTTTTATAGGTTGTCTCTTGTATTAACATATTTTATACCAAAAAACACATTTTCATGTGATGATACTGAATGTTACTGAATATGTTTTAAGCGAGAGTGCTGGTGAGTTTTCATTATGCCCAGTTATCTCGCTCTCGCCTTTTTTTCGGAAGAAAGTATTTATGCCAGTTTATTATAATTACCAGTGTATATCGCGTCGAAACTCACCTGGGAAGTTTCTTAACATCTTGACCACATAGTCTTGTGTAACTGGAATTTCACAAATCCATAAAATAAGAACTGTGTTATACACTGTGTTACCAAATTAAATTGAAAAATTACTTCTCCATCCATAACTGGATGAAAGAATAACTTTGCCTGGAGTTTGTTTCCCCCAAACAAATTCAAGTAAAAACAGCACCCCGGTGGTAAAAAAGTAAAAGAAAATTCAAAAAGTCATGTCTTGATCATTTTCACAGAATACACTACAAATGTTAAAATTTGAGCTCATTCTTCAAATGCTTCTTTAAGGAGGAGAATGTCCCAATATTTTTGTTTATTTTTGTATTTTGTCTATAGATCAATATATTTTTCATGATTTGTGTCCCAATTTGCTCCAGATGCCAAGTCTAATTGAACAGGACGTTTCATAACAGCAGTGGTGGAAGAAGTATTTAGATCCATTACGTGAGTAAAAGTACCAACCAACAATGTAAAAATACTCTATTACAAGTTGTAGTTTTGCATTCAAAATCCTACTTAAGTGAAAGTACACAAGTAAAACTACTAGTTTTACAGAATAGCAGATTCTGCAGACCATCGACTGTCATAGTATTTTACAGTATATGACATTATTAGCTATGCCATATACAATTTTATATGGCTATAGATTTGTCAATATTGATGCAACAATGTGTAAGCAGCATTTTACTGTTGGATCTGTTCTAGCTGGAGTTACTGTAACTTTAACTACTTTATATACTATTGAGTAGTTTAGGGGTTCCCAACCTAGAGAGGAGGTTGTGAGATGATTAATGGGACAGGAAAGAAGAAAACAGTTCTGCTACACAAATTTATAGTCATCTTTTGGACTTTTTTTCTATTTTCTTTTTACCTCTTTGGGCCTCAAACAGTTACAGTCAGAAGTTTGGAGGCGAAATCTGTCTTTAATGGAATCGCTCTCAACTCATAGACATCGGAAATGCGATGAGGGGCCTGAACTATATACTGCATTTGTCTGTGAGCGGTCACACACCAAAAAGGTTGGGACGCACCCAAATAAAAAGAGACACTGGTGTTACAGTTAGAGTCATGTTTATTTACAGCAGAATCCTGAACAAGGAGGGAAAGAAGGGGAGAGGGCAGAGGGAGGGGTTAAAAGGAGACAAAGTGTTTTAGATCAAGCGCTTCAGGATTCATGTTTCACTACACAGTTCTTAATTTATTTATTCACCATTTTCTATACAGAATCCATTCAGCTGTAATATCAATGCACCAACAGAGCTGTAGTCCTCTGCTGGAAGGGAGAAGAGGTAAAAAAAAAAAAAAAAAAAAAAAAAAAACTAAAGCACTAAAGGAAAAACAAAACAAAAAAAAAAAAAACAAGGGGGTAAAAAGAAATCCATTTTCTATATAAAAAAGAAACTTTTCTGTTATCACCATGATCGTCATCAATTATTTATGTATGTATATATACACACATATATAAGTATATATATGTATATAAATCTATATATTTTCTTGCCATGTCCATGGAGAGGTGAAGGGGGTTTGTGGTTCCATGATGTCCGAGTTTAGACGACTGCACTGAGCAGCAGGTCGGCGACCCAACCTGACAGCGTCCAGGTCATAATATTCAGCCTTTGTGAAACAGTCAGAGGAGGTCAGGGCTGAGCAATCGCAGTCTTTCTGACCTGCAGCCTTTGTCCCACCCACTGACGCTGCTCTGTGTAGGCAGGCTTATAGGTCCAGTGCCTCGGTGTCGGCCAGCAGAGACTTAAAACTGCAGTAGCCCTGTTGATGCAGTCTGAGAAATGATACACTGTACACTTAACATGCACGGCCAGATAGCATAAAAAAGTAAAAAAACAAAACAAAAAGCCAGCAAACTGCGTCGTCCGTACGTCTCTCCAACTCACTCACACTTTTTCCAGTATACTTTACATATTGACTGACAAGCACCACAAAAAAGTGGAAGGACAAAAAGAAAAGAAGACCGTAAGACTGCCAGGGACCAAATGGTGACACAAAAACATCCTAATGGGTTAGCTTTAATTTCTAAATTTTCCATTTTCAATTCTGGAAGGGCATAACTGATTTTCTCCCCTCCCTAGGTCCAAACAGACTTTATGAAGTGATTTTATCAGGCGCACACACACACACACACACACACACACACACACTTTTAACAGTCCACCCAGAGAACCCTTTATCTTTAACTACATATGAATCTAACCACAATACGTCTTCATATCCCACTGACCCTAATCTCCAGGCTTTGAGTCCAAACTTTCCCAATAGTCAGGTCTTCATCGAATGAGGTGAAACACTGACATTTACAAAGTTCAGATGAGATGTGCGGTTGTGCTGCTCCGCTGACTTGTCTTTCGTCAAAATGTATAAAAACTGATCTGATATCATCATGCTCAGACATTTATAGACGTGTGAAATGAAATAAGATGCTTTTAGTGTTTCCATGGCCATAAATACGTGGACATTTAGGATGTGCACAAGAGAAATTCAGTACAAAACCCAGCATGATGTATGATGTAGTCTCATGACGAAAAGTAACATAGCATACCTTAAAATTAATTCAACATTCATTTATTTGAAAAAAAAAAAAAAAAGACAAACACTGTTTACATTTCCACCTGTCTGCAGAAAGACTGATAAAAACGAAAATTGACCCCCATTGGGTTTTCTGTAAATTTTTACAAGTTAGACACAAACCGTTTCCATTAGACATGTCATGTGTTGATGACATGTCATATGAGTTTGATCCAACACGCCCAGCTCAATGGAAACCTGACTATTGTCACTGTTTTTAACATGTTCATGATTTCAAATAAAAAAAAAAGTAAAACAACTGTTCATTCATCCATTTCACTCACACACACAGATGCACACACACTTTAACACTAGAGCGGGAAACTAACTTTTTTATCAACCAGCCACTGATGCAGAGGTTTGTGTCCCCCCCCCAAAAAAAAATCCATCAGCTACGTTTCTATTACACAAGCCAACAAACTTTAGAAAACAACCTCTAAATGATGGATGCTGACCAGACTCGACACAACTGGCAGTACAGTCAGTATTTACCGAAATTCGTCTGTTGGCTGGCGTCAGTTTCCCACCCTATTCAACATGCTCCCGAACACAAATACAAACTCAAGATACCGCAAATACACATATATACAAATAGAAGCGGCCCCTCAAACGCTGGGGGCAGCTTAACAATTTATAATGCATCTTTTCTGTATATGCCAAGAATAAAACTTTTCTAAATAAAATACATAGTTATCTGTGAGGGTGGGGAATGGGGACAGCAGATGAACAGAGAGGAGGAGGGTGGGGCTCGCAGGGAGTGTCAGAGGAGGGCGGGAGCGCTGGGAAGAGGCCATTGTGGTGATGGGACAGATGAAGAAAGCAGGGGGGGATGGGGGGGGGGCAGAGGGAGACCGATGGAGGGGGAAGACTCTTCTCCTTTACTGTGTCGCTGCTCCCGAGCACTGTCCTGTGCCACCGCAACACTCCGCCTCTTCTCAGTTTGTTTAAATCGTTCCATAATAATAATAATATTAATAATAATAACGACCACAACAATGCTAAAAAAATATATATAAACCCCAGCCGTGTCTCACAACCCTAAGTCCACAAAAAGGGGGGAGGCCTGGCCCTCGAGTTCATCTGAGTCGGTGACAAATAGAGATGCAGAGAAAATTAAAGACGCAGAGAGAGTAGGAAAATGTAGAAGCCTGACGAATGGAACGGGCCATGGGGGGGAAGTGGCGGATGAGACCAACTACAGGAGAGGGAAAAAGGAAAAAAAGAGAGGGGGGGGGGGGGGAGAACAAAAACAGAATAGGCAGGATGTGTTATAATGAAGAGGAAATAAACCGAAAAGAGGAAGCGGAGATGAGGATGTAGGGACCAAAGATGAGTCGTGTCGGGGCGTTGTGATCCACACACTGGTGTCCTTCTGAGGGTTTTCACAGAAGATTGGCGGAAAGCATGAACAAGTGATGACAACATGGCCTCACTGTGAGTGCGCCCTCTCTCCTTCCCTCTAATTAAGGTAAAGGATCCGCAGTCCTCCCCGCGCTGGTCGTTTATCCCAGGGTGCATCATACCTCCAGGAAACGGGAGCTGCTGGTCTTGGTATGGAAGGGCTCGGACCACATGCGCCGCAAATCCCCCTGTGGACCACAGACACCAGTTTGGACATTAATCATGAGTCTTGAATCAAATGTTTCCTGATATATCTTCACCGACCGGGTCTGCCAAGAAAACGTTTGATCTACTTTTTATTTAAGTAAAAATAACACACTCTCTACCATTTATACTCCTGTGCACACATTCTGTCATTCCATTTGCCCCAAACTTTGATTTTAGCTTCATAAAATTCCCTGAATAATTATAATTCAATAGACAATAGGTCATTGATGCCTAGCTGCCTAGTGATCTAAAAATAAAGGAAAAAAGGGCCAAGTTGTGAGATCAGGAAAGTGATGAAGAAACACTGAGCCACTTTTTTTTGCTGTAGTTAGTAGAATATTTGGCAAAAAACGAAAAAAATAAACTGCCGGTGGCATCCAGTTGTAATATTTCTGCCTCCCTCCTTTTGGCAAAGAACAGTAAAGCTGTTCTTCGCATTTCCTTCCTACAATGGTTCAATCTCTCTTTATAATTATAGCATTCAAGCAAACTGCTGAATTCTGCTAAACTGCCACAGCTGAACTTTTATCTCTTGAAAATAAGGGACTGTTGCCGTCCCATCCCCCTCAGTGTACCTTCAGGTAGGCCATAGTGAGCAGAGGCAGCAGGGTGAAGGGCACCAGGTAGAGCAGAGCAGGCTGAGCAGCACGATGGATCCTGGAGGCCACAGTGGCAGTCAGCAGACCTGAAGACACAGTCACATCATCATCATCATCATCATCATCATCACCACCACCACCACCACCTCCAAACATACAGGACACTGAAACAATAAAACCCATGACCTTTTACATCCATCCGTACATTGATTGCTTGCTTACCCACAAAGTATCCAATGAGAGTGCAGTGGAAATACGAGACGCGCTGCATGCGTCCGGACATGTTACCAGGCCCTGGGACTTCCCCATTTGCTTGCTTCTTGTAGTTGTCATAGCGGAGGACGAAGCATAACAGCAGCCCCGGCATCACGATGTCTCCTATTCCCAACATGGAGAAGTGACTTCCTGTGGAACTGCACAGAAGAAGTAGACATATGTTTGTAATACAGAAACACTACAAACATGGTCCGAAGCAAATACACTACTGAGCCGTGTAGACCAGAGGAAAAATCTGAACCAAAATTCTTCGATTCTTTTTGCTAGTCGGGCCTGAGGGGTGCAACAGAAGTTAACACAAACAAACAGCAGAAGTGGATCAATAGCAGAGGAGTTAAACATCCTGAATGAATGTGTAAAGATCACACCTTTCCTCCCTGTGGTTACATCAGTCTTACCTGGGAAAGACCAGTTTGCCGGGTAAGGAGAGACGGGGGACGTCGCGGCCCATCCCTGGTCCTAAGTGAAGCTTCCTGGAGAGAACGTCTATGGGATTTTCAGCAGGCTGGGTGGCAACTTTGACCATCACATTGCTATTGAAGATGTAGGCTGAGAAGAACACCTGGAGAGGGAAAAGGAGGAATTTAGCCGAAGATGCTTTAGAGCATCCAGAGCCCAGTGATGTGTAATTATTACTTATTTTGTTTGGCCAATTGTCACAAAAGCATTCAGTTTATAATCATATGAAAACAAACAAGAAACTTCTCAGAAGCTGTAGCCAGTTTGGTATTAGAATAATTTGATTAATCAATTATCAGAATGATCATCAATTTATCTGCTATAGTTTTGGCTCTAGATTGAAAATCTCCAAATGCTCAGCTGCTGCAGTTTGCTGTTACATCGCCTGTATACCTGATTTGTATCCAAATAGACTCAATCACTGCTTCAAAATACTTCTCAAAGCATGTACAGGTAGGGATTAATTTATCCGATTCATCTAATGTTTTTCTATTATACCATAAATGTCAGCTTCAGTGGGGAAATAACACTGAGGGCAGTGGAGGGCTGGCAGGTTGCTAGGCGCCCGGTACAGTAAAGATGAGAGAAATTGTCCTCATTGGCAGAACATCACCAGAAGCAGTTTGTTGTGCAGTGTCAGTTGTGATTGTTTCTGTTTGAATTGAGGTTGTATTTAGATGCACAACATAGTTTTTTCTTTGTTTCAATGTTTATTTGTCTGTAAAACAATTCTCAAATGCATTTTTAACTATTTAATCCTTTTTAAGAAGTAATGGCAGCAACTATTTGAACACACTTATTATCTGAATGAAACAGATAATACTTCAAAAAGCAGCCAGGTGCTCACAGATCCCCTGAGCTCTATTACCCTCGGATTGAGATCTAAACTGATTATATTCAATGGTTTAATTAAATGATGGAAAATACACATTGCAGTTCATCAAACAACTCAAATAAAATCAAGACTTCCCGTCTCTGTCACTCACTACGCCACTGATAAATACCCCCATATTAAAATCCTCATTCATGAGATACTAGTTCCCCTTGACTTTGGTGACATGTTTAGTGGTAATTGCTTGTGTGCTCTGTGCTCAGTGTAGGCGCTCATCCAAAGTAGGGACAATGCCAGACATAGCTAATAAACCATACCTAAATCTACCAGTGCCAGAAAAATGACAACTAGACATAAATGTTTTTAATTTCTCAGAGGATGTAGTGATTTTCATCCAAGTTCGGGCTCAGGGACACTCCTGCTGTCCTTTCTAGCATGCTTTAAATGATGTTGTGTGTTTGTTGTATCTCATGGCAGTGGCTCGTACGTTAGCTGTGATGGGGGTGAAGTTTTGGATGGAAGCATATCTTACCCAGAACACGTCATAAATGAGCAATCCTGACAGCAGCAGGCAAGACACCTTCAGACTGGGGAGCCGCACAAAGGCAATCATGGCCACACACAAACCCATGGCTAAAGCTGCGGGGACGGAAAAACACAAGACACTTCAAACACAGTTACACATTTGAGCAGGAATTAGCTGGAAAAGCAACATGGGAGCCGATTTTAGCGAGTTTATTTAAGAAACATTAATTACTGTGCACACAGGCCTAATTAATTAGTCAGACTTTTCTGAGGAAGTTTCTCTGGTTGTGTCCTAATTCACTTTTGGGTATGACCTGATAAGACACAAGATGGTATTGAGATCAAATATGGGGGCATGCCAGGGTTTCATGCATAGGACATTTGTTGCAACAAAACTATAAGTTTATTATGATGGCTGCATTTCGCATGTCAAGAGTAGTATGTATAGTGTTGCATTGTGACTGCTAGTAATATGTTTCAGATTAGCAGCTGGGTCAAATAAAAGAACTGCTAACACCTACACACTACAAAAAAGAACTGATCAAGACCAGCTAACTTAAATGCAGATGTTTTAAATAGAAATGAACTAACATGAGTTTATCCTCCCTGTTCTAGCATGTAATATTCTGCAGTAAGAGCCTGAAAATAATGGTGCTAAAAACAGCATATTGTACAAGTCATTTCAAGTTCCTTCTTCCCCAGGAGATGATGGAAACTGAATTTTGTCCAGACTCTTGCCTTTATTGAAGGCGTAGCATCAAAGTTAGCAGCTCTGTTAAAAGAACTTCTCCTCACACACTACAATTCATTGTCTATTAATTGGCTGCTTTGATTATTAAGAAACCATAAGGTGCTGATATTTCATTTATGTTCACTATTGCTTATTGCTGTTAACAACATGCAAGGTCATTAATATGAACCAATGTTACTAATCTTTGGATCCTCACGGCACACAACCTGCTGCAGAACTATTTCCTGTGAATTCTGGTGAATGGAAAACCTTCTGCAGACACACTGACACAAGAGTCATGACAGAAAGACGCACCGTCCATGAGAAGCCAGTGTCCAGTCAGCACCCAGATGAGCACCAACAGTACGGAGAGGGAGAAGGACAGGAGTTCAGCCAGAGTGAAACGCCCACAACAGCCAAAGGAAATCCTGCAATCACACAAATAAGAGACTCTGTGTAAATCACACAGAACTATTCATAAAAAACTTGATACATACTGGCAAACATTTACAGGCTGATGTGGCTAAGTGTAAATGGAAAATATCTTCAATTTCATCTGGATATTTATTTGATTTAAGACAGACCTGAAATGACAAGGGGCCTGAGATGCATGAATGATAAATATGCACAAAATAACCTGCACAGCCTTTATTTGTGAACATGTTAAGATAGACAAAATAACAACAACCTAAACACTGAGCAGAAACGGATTTTGGGTCAGAGGTTGGGTTATTACTGGCTCTGTAAAGCAGACAAAGCTTTACTGAAACCAGATATGAGGCTCTGGATCTGTAACTGGAGGATGTGTTCATATTGGTTATTGAGTAGGTGGGTTGTGTTGTTGGGGATTCCTTGTGCTTTACGATTACTTGATATGTCAGACAACTGAGCCCAGAGGCTATTAAAATGATTTGTATGCAGCAAGTGAAAAGATACACATTATATGGGCCATTTGATATTTCTAAAGCTGAATCACAGAGCTTTAGAAATATTTGTAAAAGACATACAAAACAGCAAGGAGCAGTTTGAGCAACAACAAACATGTTTAAAGTCTCATAGAATCCACATGGTTTCCTTACTTGTTCTGTGGGGAGCAGGGTCTGGTCAGATACTGGCACATTGGCAACAAGAGGAATGCAAATGCAATTGTTGCGAGAACTGGGGAGAAGAACAAAGCACAACGGTGAGACCAAAGGCCTAATACGCCTATACTGCTTGTTCCAGTCGTTTTCTGTCAGCTTAATGAGGCAGATAACGGTCTTCACAGTTTCAATAATCAGCACAGGTAAGAGGCCTTCCCCAGAGTGTAACTACTGAACAGAAAGGCGAAAGCCTTATCAGAGTAATTCTACAGCTGAAGAGTTTTCGTGTTATGTTCAAGAGCGGCACTTACCTGCAGTGCAAATGGTGAAGACCACCTGTACTGAGTCAAAGAAGAAGAACATGACTAGCAGAGACACAGATGCTCCTATGGGCAGGAACAGGGCCTGTGTGGAGTCTATAGTCTGAATACCTGCAAAACAATACAAACATCAACATGAGAAGGACTTAAAAACCCCAAAAGTTGTAAGTGATTACCTGTTGAGTTGCGAAAAAAATTACTATATATTTCAAGCCTTGCCATGTGTATAACACCCACTGTTGTTTGTGTTGCTGTTATTGAAAGCCCCTGTTGTCGTGGGGTTACCATCTTTATCCTTCTCCTGGTTCTCACAATCCATGTTTAATGACCTGCAGGAGGGAGGGAAAGAAAGAGAGGAAAGGGCAGAGAGCAAGAGAGCGTGTTGGACTCTGGCATCAATAATCTCAAAAAGCATGCAAACTGTTGGTATGTGTTGAAGGGCTGTGTAGGAGAAAACCCTTTTCTACAGTGAATGAACTAGATCTTACAACTCCTGAAAAGTGATGGCTCTTACGCATATAAATATCTCTGTCAATGGAAGATGACTAAAGTTTGTCTTTCTTTGAAAAGAAAAATAAAAAAATAACACCTTTCTTTTACATTGTTGAGTCAAGGCAAAAAGTTTTGAGGTTAAATGTTGAATTGATGGCTTTGCAGAAAATAGGAGGTCTGTGAACTTAAGCTGAAGTGAAGCCTGAGAAAGCATCTCCCTCAAGTCAAACCACAAATTATTTCCATTTGTTTTTTTCTCCTGCTCACACCTGACATCAAAAGTTGGGAACACAGTCATAAAAACTGTTGTAAAAACCAAATCTGCACAAATTGAAAATGTTCTGAAAGGAAAAAGTGTATGGAAAAGCGATGAGCGTAAATGATTTTCTCTCCCGGCAGCAACAGCCACAACAACAGAATGAGCTCGGTGTAACTTGATCTGCTCTGTCGTGACTTCCAAATAATAACTAGAATCCACCCAACAACCATAATTTGCCCCAACCATTTTCTGTCTGATGTGTTTTTCTCTTCCATGATAAATGGCCTGGATCATGGACTGATGATGGAGCATCATATTGGCACTGTCCCCACTGTTGTACGTTTTTATATTTGTATAGAATATAAGACAATAAGCATCAATAACCCATGTTTATGCAGATGGACACCTGATTGGTTCTGCGTCTTAATCCTATAACAAATGGATGAGAAAAACATCCTGAGAATCAAACCCCATGAAGCCATTTACCTGATCACAGTCCTCATACTCCTCTAAAGGCTACAGGTGCTTGCTCATGTGGCAAACAAGATGTGCTTTGTAAGTCATTGTCCACTATCCCCCTGACAGCTGAAGTGATTATTTATTTAGTGACACTCACCTGAAGCTGCCATAGACGATGAGCAGGATGGAGATGAGAAAGGTCGACACCTGGCTGGAGTCAACTAGGGAGTATGCCCTAAAGAGGGGGGAGAGGAATACAAACATGAGACTCTAAGCACAAACATAGATGTAATGTTTGTGCACTACTACATTCAAAAGGATGCATCGTTTTTGCTGCTAAACCAAGTAACAGTTTCCATAACAACTGTCTTCATACTGACAATACATTGCTAAACTGTAACAACTTTGAATTATTACTTTTCTTCTAAACACAAGCTGTCACTACCTTAAACATCACATGGACAGCAGGAAAGTAAATCAGCCTTAAAATACACACATGATACTGCGAAAAGATCGGCTGCGGCCTCCTTTTGTTGGTCAAAACTGAAAACTCATTACAACATCACACATTACAAGTTGCACTCATGCTAGTAAGCTAACTGTGACTTGCCATTTTTTTATTTTTTGTTTTATTTTTGACCATATTGCTGACTCATTACAAGTTGAAGTGAATGAAAATACATCTGTTGTTTGAATTCAATGCCGATCTTCCTGTTATTTGTCAGACCAATTACATTCCTTTTTCAGCATGTCATTTTATGTTTGATAACCCTCTCTGAATGTTTTGGAAAGAGAAACATCTGTCCCTCAGCCATTTTACCCCTGCAGGATGCTTTTCCAAGCATGATACTGGGTGGTTTTAGCCAAATGACACGCTGTTTTAGATAAATATTACAGCATACTATTGTATAAATACCTGACTACACATTTATTATTTCTAACAATGCACCTAAATGTCCACTGCGGCACATCAGCAAAAAGACTTATCAGAATACAGCCTTGAAGATAATAAGTAAAGTTATTAACTGGGGCTACCTTCAGAAGAGAGACAGTGAACAAACCTTGTTGTAGCCACAACTACTTTATCTTGGAGAAAAAGCAGGGTGAAATTCTACCCTTGGAATTGTTTGACTGTGCTCAATTGTGCAAGTATTCCTTTCCCTTGGAATAAAGGCAGTTTTCCTACTGGACTCAACTGGATTTTTTTTATTTTTTATTAAGAACTATAATATGTATACAACAGCAAGGGTTGGCTAACCAAGCGGTATTTCCACCTTTAACACACTGACCTGTGCATTGTATATGCTATATAAGGGGAATTAGGTCTGGTTAGAGGAATTTAAAATCCTGTTTAGTGACAATCTCAGAGAACATCTAATTCAATGTGAAAACATTTACAATCACCACACAACACACTCCTACTCTGTACACTACAAGAAAATGCTGCTGTTTTGCACAGAGCTGAGCATATTCTGTTCCCATGAGATCAGTGGGACTTATAATTACACACAAGCAAGCAGCGAAGACAGGAAAGTGAAACAATTCGATAGTAAAATAAGAATTGCAAATTTTGTTGCATTTAAAAAAAGAACTGGGGAAAAACGAGCGACTGATTATGAAAATCAATAAAGCAAATGTGATTCTTACGGCTCTAGGCAAATTGGAAACTGTCTACAAAGGAATGGGGTGTGAGGTCACAACAGTGGTGCAGTCTTTACATTTTGATTCAGCCCGCTGATGTAATCTAGGAGCATGTGAGTCACCATATTTTGGAAAATAAGCACCAAATAGCTTTAGCTTTAAAAAGCTCTAAAAAACATATTGTACGCAGCTTGTACGCAACTTTGTAAAATGTATTCCTAATTGTTTGATTGTATGTTTTATTTTATTTGTCTGTCTTTAGTACGGCACCTTGACTTTTTTAAGCATAACAATAGCTGAAATTTCAACAAGAACATTTAAATACCTGAGCAGGCTGAAATGCATCAGTCAATACTGCTGATTTAAAATACAAACCATGGTGTTGAATTAATTGAAAGTCAAGAAGATAGCCTATGTCTTTTCTACACTATGTAATATAGCTAACAAACATGACATTACAAAACATAGCATACCAGTCTGGAGTAACATGGCAAAAAATGATTAACTAAATTAGATACGTTTTGACCTACATCCTCTCTGTACGCTACATGTTATTATGATTTGTGAGACAGACTTAACATAAAAAGGAGTTTGTGAAGGACATCATAATGCAAGTCCTTTCTGTTAAAAAGAATACACTTCAGATGGAAGATGGTTGGCATTTAGTTCTGGTATAGGAAAGATGAATTGCACTTTCTTGATGTGATGAATGAGACTTTAAAACATTACATATCCAGCTCCTTTTTTTGTGTGTTTATGAGTCAAACAGACATACTTCTTAGATCTCTGAAGCAAGACATTGTAAGATTACACATCTGACCAATCCTAAAATTTCAGCATAAAGTCATCTCGCTATTTTTTTCAGACAAACGTGTAATCAGGATTCTAGTCTGCAGACGGATGTTGCGTCTTAGCACCAAACTGTACCCATATCAATGATCTGGGGCCTTGACATAGTGTAGACTTGATATGCAACCTTATAATGCAGGCCTTTTACTGGGGCAAAGACAAGGCTGGCATTGTGAAGTGCCTGCCTTCAGTTGAGAAGTGCAGATTTGACCCCAATCCTGACCCGTCTGTCTCCTGTCATACTCTTGGGCCGTGGGTGAGGAATGCGGGCTGGAGTTAAAAAAAAAAAAACAATACTAGTGACCCCAAAAATGTTTTTATCATCATCACTGCTCCACTGGTGTAGAGGCATCAAAGCTGTTCTTAGTCTGCATTTAAGCTCCCCCAAATTTCATCAGTGTCTTAAAAGGCACCATTGCATCTAACACTGATGTCTATTAACTATATGCATAATATTAGCTTGCAGATATATCGGAATCCGTGAATATGTTGACCGATAAGTAACAAGAAACAGCAGAACATAAATTCCAAAGACTTTTCCGAGGTAGTGACTAAATGTCACGATTACATCCTCCATCTCATCTGGTTAGCAAAAGATTTTTTTTTTTCCAACTGTGAAATGTCACGCTACTAATTAAAGGGATTCCAATCCCAAATATTTGTTTATGTTATTTGTTTATCTAAAACTCATATCTGTATCGGCCTCAAGAATTTGGTATCGGTTGGGCTATATGCATAAATGTTGAATTGCTGAATTTACCGCTCACTATAGAGTAAGTTATTGAGTATTCATTATATTGAGAATAGTCAATGAAAGAAAAGAGATACATATTCAGAATACAGTAGGCACAAAGTGGCAGAGGGAAAGTCTTATAAGTCATGACAGAAGCGCTACACAGGAAAACCACATTAGAAAAAAAAGGAACTATTGTGACAAGTTGACCCTTGCCAGCACTGACTGAAGGACACTTGACAGGATATTTGTTACACTGCAAGACAGTTCAGAAAAAATAACCATCTAGTTGAATCAACATCTGTAACAATCTCTATTTCTGCTACTTTTTCCACTACTGCACTTCGGCAGTTCTATTTTTTTTAATGAAAGTTTGATTTAGTGAACTCTAGGTCATCTTTTTGAAAGCAAAAATGTCTCCCACTCTACTACAACTGTAGCCAACAACTCAATCCTTATGGGGTTATAGTTAGGCAACATACAGTGAATATAAATTGTCTTCTTCTGCAACACACTGTATTGTGCAGGCTGCATTTCAGTTTGCTTGTGACCAGAGTAATATTTTGCGATCCAAAAATCACTGAAATCTTTGGAGTATGACATAATAAAACACTATCATGTTATGAACAGGGCTTATATGAGTTAACCTAATGCATTTTCAGTTTGGCCAGAAAAGCTTACTTCATTTGGATAATATCTAAACTAAAGAAGGTCCTATTTCTAATGTGTATGAATATCAAGCCTCGCAACTAAAATCCGCTTTTAGTTGCACTGCTGGCATGCAGTGAATACTGTTTCAGCTCTGAGTATCGCTGGGCTGCATTATTAGTTTTCTTCCAAGTACTGACAGAGAGAACAGCCCTTGCATAAAAACTCAGTGCTCCAAATCATTTTTCATTCTGGTGCGCATGTGACACAGGAATTTGTTTTTTTATTGTGATGCTGAGGGGGAAAAAGGCAAGAATTCCCTGTTTCTTTCATTTGTTCAGTAGCACAGGAATGACTACAGGGTGTCTACGAGGACAGGGGTAACATGTAGTTCACTGTGGAAACAGGACACCGGGACAATACTGCATCATGTAGCTTTGCTCTGGTCTTCTTTGTCCAATAAAACAAACAACAACAAAAAAAAAACCGGCCGGCATCATCTTTACACATACATCAAATTACAATGGGGACGGTATACCTGACCCAAGAGGTAGATGACAAACAATATACCCGATCAAAATATGACACCCTATTCAGACAAGTGTTTCCATTTAGTAGGTTTTAACCTAAACGGGTTGGCCTCAAGCATTAAGAAAATGATTAAGAAACTGACCTTGTTCTTCTACACACAGACACTAATGATGTCACTTCTTCACTGTCAACACAGCAAGCGAATAGACAGCTAGTTAAATCTACCACAGACCTAATTCATATTCTGGTATCGAACTGGTTCGTCTGAATTCTGCGCACAGAAGCCTGTAGAACATGGGTGAGATAGATGAATGGAACATTTAAAAACAAAATACAATCCCGGACTGTTGAGGGCTGGATGGCAGCCCAAAGTGCCATAAGACGTCCTTGTTCACTGACAGACTAGGTTTTCAATAACACAATTCCAATACCGTCCTCCATCAAGCCAGTTGCATTCATGACTTGACCACTAAGGGCCAGGTCACCAGCCCACAATGAAGACTTTTTGCAAATGCTGCCCCTGTGGGGCGTAGATAGTTAAGATTGACCGTCCAGAAATATCTTACTCAAGGATCACCAGATTATATACATGGAGATAAATTACTCAAACTGAAAAAATGTGAGCCCCTAGCATATGTATTAAATTTTATTATACTTTCCACCATCTTACAGTAGCCACTGGGTGGAGTTGCGGCTGGACCTCCAATTGGGAATTAACATTTAACATTTCCACTTTCTCATCCAATTATGGATGTAATGGGTCACATCCTTCAGGAACAAGACTGTAATTTGGGTGTGAAACAGTGACCTCTTTGCCTCCACAAAAACAAGTACACCTCCCCCGCATTGCTGCTCTGGTGTGTGTTTACACCCTTCTGTGGCATGTTTGTCTTGGTTTGAATGGGTTTTGTTAAAAGATCAGCGTAGAAATAGACATAAAAGATTGACATATAGGGCATGTGAGGTCCTGGGTTGGGTTTGTCCATGATGTTACAATTACAGGGTCCACGTCTCAGCCCAGAGTCACAAGGATGCCCTGTGGCACCATGTTTTTAGAAAGACAGATCTAAACGAGCTGCTGGTCACACCTATCAAGACTGAAGTCCAGATCTAATCTAATCATTTTGTTAGTTTTCTCAGAGCACATGAACACAATGAGTGGAAGTCTAAGCCTCAAACTTCAAGATGCATTAGACTAGTGCCTCTCCACATTAAAACTATTTGGGCTTTTAAATTCTGAGGACTAATCTTAAGTGGTGCCTCTGTTTAGGACACAAGCAACAGGTGCTTCACTAATCCGTCAGAGTCAAATGGGTCAATGTGTTCTCTTGGCTGAGGATACAGCAGCATTATTCATGTCTATATACTTATAACATACTGTATGTAACATAGGACCTAAAATTGACCAGGGACCGTGCCTGCTGTAATTTTGTTCTTTAATGTACCTCAGATTGTCATTACAAAAGACTACAAAGACTTTTTTGACAGTGTTACTGTTAATTAGGTAAACAGGCTTATTTTAAATGTGCAGAAGTCAACATTCAGGGTTACAACTACTTTGTGAGTTGTGTGAATGATTAGTTGATTAGTCAGTGTCTAGAAAGGCTGAGCTTGTATTAGATTGTACTGAGAATATCCTCAATAATAGGATTTTGGGATTAGATCTTAATAATTATGTTTCCTGAGGATAGATGTTTTTTCTTCCTTTTTCTTAAATTCATTAATAAAAAGGCAGAAGGGAAAAGATACTTTTGGACTACTAAGTGGATGTTGTCAATGTGGACCTGCAGCCATCATCATTAAAATTTCTGCATGATTATATACTTATATTATTTGATAGTAAAATTAAAAGGGCATATTCAAGCTTACATTTTTTCCAAACCTATATAAAATCAGTCTGATAACAGTTCCTGGACAATATCCTACACTAATCTCAGGAATTGCTGGTATGAACTTCAGCAGGCGGCTACACAGATGGGGATGACACTATGTCAGTATGTAGTCTGAAGTAATAACAGGATCAACTAATTGCCGGGTTAAAAAATTAAAAATAAAATAAAAAATATCTCTAAACCATTGCATCTCTACTACAGGGTTGATTTGTTATATTGCAAAAGAAAGACAATGTGTTGTTGATTGCAAATACCTTGACTAGCTAATAACCTCTGCTTATATCTATAGGCTACGGTAATTTTACCAGTACCGAAGATTGAAAATATAACCTACAACTCAACAACCTCAGCCACACTTGTAAGAACCCTTGTAAGAAGATCACTTTGTGTTACTGAACAACAAAAGATTGTCTCCACACATGGGCAGCAACCCTTACAAATTAATTCTCCATGTAATCTACAGAATTAACTGTGGAACATAAGTGCCAAAACAATCAAGTTATCTATTAGTTGATGAACAATTAACCATGCAAATCATTTATTAAGTAAAAATACCACAACATCCCTGGTTACAGCTTCTTGTGGCTATTTGTAATTTACTATTGTCACTCAGCCAAGAATAACCTACAGTATGTGTGGGAAGCACTGCACATAATGCTAAGCAGAAACTTTCAGTTCGATAGATGTGGTCGATTCAGTGTTCACACTGGAGACTCAATATGGCAGCAAAGTGCCAGCAAAGAAAAAACTATATGATCTTTGTTTCCCTTTGGTTTAATATTCATGTCATTAAACCAAAAGTGAGAACTTGTTCACGAAGCAAGCTGAAGCCATTGTTTACTTTTGTGTTACAAGCGGCAACTCCTTCTATTGAAGCCAATTTAGACTATCTGTATAGATGTGGCTGCAAGAATAAATTAATCATGACGGAAATGAAAAAAAACAGGTATGTCTGCATACCCAACATAAGGTTTCAGCTTCAAGCTAATTTACAGCATGACTTCAAGCATTACTCTTTTACTTTGCCACACACAAAAAAGGTGTGTTTAGATGGGAAGATCTTGCCCACAACACATCATATTTACTTTCCATTGTTGACACGGCTGTCCTGTCTACCATCCCCCCCCCACTCCACATCAGCAAAGTCCTGTCTTTTTCAGTCATATTCTAAAACTTACCGGAACGTTTGTTATGTGCACTCTTATAGATGATATAATATAGACTGGACCCAATATAGACTGCTGTTCAACTGAGATGCTAAATCAAAGCAAAGGCCCATGACAATTGGGAAAAAACATAGCTACAGAAAATTTTATGAATGAAAAATTACACAGAATAAAGGCCAATCATTTACAATGTCTATAGTGGGTCTCACAGTGATAGCAAATCGGGCCAAAATATATTGCTTTGTGAATAAAAGACCATTTATTTTTTCACTCCTAATTAGCAGATTAAAAGCTTTCACAAGATACCACCAACAAGTGCAGTGACTAAGTAATGTTTACAAAATACAAATACAAAGAAGAGTGGCACACAGCGTTTTACATTTGCCTGGATTTAAATTAATTAGGGTTCAAACTCAGAAGAAGTTGAGTTTGTGCCAGTTTATTATTATTATTCTTTGTTGTCTTCTGCCGTGGCTCAAATTGCCACGAGCTGGAATGAGACGGTGGTGCTGTAATTAAGGCCCAAACATGCGATTTTGGAAAGGCCATGCCCCACACACCGTGACTCCAATTGGCTTGAAATTTGACACACATGTCCAGCTCAATGTGTACTACAAAAATGCCTCCGGGACCATAACAGTCAGCCATGATGGATTTTTTGTTAATCTCCTCCTTAACTGTAGGTCCAAATGCTACCAAAATTTATGTGGATCATTATTGGATGAAGCCCATTATAAAGCTGGTTGATTTCTTATTTAGTTTTAGGGCATGGTTAAGAAGAAAAGTCAACAACAGTTGGGCCAATCATCATGAAATGTGCAGGAGATAGCCACATAAGTGCAAAAACATATCCTGAAAGTGTCATTCAAATCAACCAGAGGGGACGCAACAAATGCCACAAATGTGTGCCTCAAAATCTGGTTAACAGAAGTTCACCAATTTTGGTGCACGTGCTCTGGAGGTAAGTACTAACTAAAATCTGAGAGGTCATATTGAGCAATTATTTAAATGTAGGCTTTGTGATGATGAAACAAGTGTGTGATTGGTCTCAATCCTTTAAACAGAATTAAAGTTGCTGAAGTGACTTTGCTTGGCTCTGTGAAGCCTGAAACCTGCTTATTGTTGTTTGAGGCTGAAATTTTGGCCAATTGAGCTGCTAACGACTGTTGAGTAAAAAAGTTTCGACCCGTGAATCGCTGCTTGTGCCTATTTTTATTATTTTTTAAATTATCATTATCATTACTACTACTACTACTACTACTATAACAACAACAACAACAACAATAATAATAATAATAATAATAATAATAATAATAACTCATTATTCAAAATTGAATACTATATGATACTGCTTTTACCTAATATGTTTATCTGATGGGGTGTCACGTTGTGCATTTCAGGAAGCACTACTTTCACAGTTTCACCAAAATGTGATGGTTGAAAAGTTCTGACTTTTATACACCATGCATTTGACACAATACAAAACTGAAAATAAGGAAAAGAAAGTAAGCGAAAACTATTCCCTTGACAAATAGATGTGCCAGTGTAGTAACATAAAGCCACCCACCGATGGTTAGAAATCAAGCAAACTGCAAAGGTACCTGCTGCTGTGAAGGCTGTGGAAAGAAGCATCAAGCTACGACTTGACAGGTTTCAAACAAGACCCCTCCAAAGCTGTAAATTAGCCAGGTGGTTACCACAAGGCTTAACAGGGCTTGCCATGGTTTACTTATTAGAAACTAATCCAGGCAAAATAGCAGCTATAAAACTAATTGTGCAGAACACACATGCAAATGCTGCCGAGCACAGCATCTTAACCAAATGTCTGTGCACACACTGTCATTGGGGGTCTTAGTCAAGTACCACTAATGCAATAAATCATATTATTTATCCCTGCAGTTAGTCTAGCTCAACAAATAGAAACAAATAGAAACATTAAAAATGTTCAACTTCAGCTTCATAGCCTCCACAATCTTAAATGAACACTCTTACTCACAACTTCATGTCAAGGACGGCGTAAAAAAAAAAAAAAAAAAGCAACCAGTCATGTAACACTGTTGTAAATTTGTGTGTAAAAAGCCCGGCGATATTTTGACCAGACTGGCTGACTCTGACTCTTTGCACAGTGCAGTAATAAAAGCAAATGTGACCTATCAGGTTGGATGCAAAGAAAACATTTTGCCAGCTTTAACATACAAGCTCAGATTTAGCTTCACCTTTATTCATCTCTGAAATTTTCTTGCACAACAGATGGTCACTGTCCTTAATATTTTTCGCTTAGTTTGCACAACACAAGCAACTACACACTCAAGCCCCATTCAGACGGGATTTAATTTGTTATCTGAGGTTCGGGGAGTTTAAAGGAAAACACCAACATTTTAAGAAATACAAAGGTTCACGGCATGTTTAGTTTAGCTTGACACAAAGACTGGAAGCTACAATATTTATAGAATATAATTTTGAAGCTGCTGGAAGGCGCATTTCTCTCTTTTTTCTCGTTGGGGAAGGCTAGTTATTTTCCTTTGTGCTAAGCTTGGCTTAACAAGTCACTTAGCGGCTGTGGATGAGAGGAGAGCTGACTGCTGAAAGTCAACACACCCACTTGCTCGTTGTAAACTGTCTGGACAATGACCGACTCTATTCACACATGGGCTCGATCGGACATTACATGCACTATGTACAAGGGAGCTGGCAGGGTAAAGTCTGTTTAATGTCCGATCCAACTGATTCGGACATCTGCGTTCTCACATACATCTAAAAGTTAAGGGTTGCAGTGCATGTGTGAAAGGGACAAGTCTTTCACAATCCATCACTATAAAGATTCCATGCAAACTTTTACAATGGAAACCTAAAACAACATTAAAGGCAGGGTAGGCAATTTGTCTTAGGATGATTTTTGTTATATTTGTTGAAATTCTCTTTACATCCCGACAGCAATCAATATATAAAATGCTCTGGTATATGTGGCCGTCGCAGGCCTATAAGAAGTCAGTTAAATTATTTAATTCCGCCCTGTATAAAATGTTTGGATGGTCTACCTGCACGCAGTCTGCCCGTGCTCTCATTGTGCATGACTGGAGTCTTTCTGATATCTAACGTTATCGCAGCTAGCTGCATCAAACTCAATCTTCAATAAAATTTCAGAGTACTAACATGCTAGTTTGACAGCTCTGAGTACTAACAACAGCCATGTTCATGGTTTACTTTCGTTTTTATACATTATATTATATATTATAATGTTTGGTGTTTTCTTACATGTGAATGGGACATGAGGTAGTTGGATACGGTTAGCGAGGACAACTCACCACACTCCTCTCCCCGACTCTCCCTTGCATAGACATATATATATAAAATGTGTATGTATGTATATTGTAGGTCTATATGGGAGCGCGTTGGGGGGGGAAAAGTGCATTGTTGTATATGTACATCGTTACGATATATGCCTCCGCTCTCTCATGGACTCGTTGTCCAGCAGTAGTCAGGCAGTGCGTGTTCATATGTTTAGGGGGAATGACTTTGGAGGGAGGCCTGAAGAGAAGTGGTGGGATGTTTTCGGTTGGATACTTTCAAAATCTAGCCAACTCTTGCTGGTTTCTTCAAAAGTGAGCTACGCCAGATTTAATATTACAACTCTGTTCTGGGTTTCAGGCAGAGCCCTGTAGTTCTGTACTCAATCCTGAACCAACAAACACATGTGAAATTGGATTTTCATCACCTGTTACTGGCAATAAACAAATTCACAAGTCACTTCATTTAAAACATGCTATGTTTGTCAGTGTCTTTGAGGCAGTCACCTGGCAACTGTTTTCTGGTAACCACCTCAACACACTGAGCCTCTCAAAAAAGTCTACATTACTGGAACATTACTAAATAAATACTAATGGAAAAAATCAAAACCCTAATAGATAGGATTTTCCAAAACAATGCCTGTCAGTTTATATCCCCCACTGCTGTGTCCTACATGCCGAATATTGATAGCAAATATGGATGTCATAACAGTTTCCCCCTAACCTTACAAAATACAGGTCAAATTCAAAATACAGAAAACGAGGACACAATGTTGACACAATAAAAAGAGTATTGTCATTTACAAATACCCTGATAGCAGGAAAAGCATTGGGTTACTGATCTCAAACTGATAAAAGTCATACAATTGATGTGAAAAGACTGAAGATTTATTTCATTTACCCCCCAAAAATTACACTAAATAAGAGTTAGACAAACCAATTGGATCAAAACTAAGGATTTCTGTGGACCTGCACCACCTCAATGAACCCAGTCTGCTCTTAGAGACTCAATGCTTTGGACTAATCATAGAAAACAGGATGCTGTTTAAAAAAAAAAAAATAACAAAGATCATTACAGACACGCAGCTCGTGTTACTGTGATCCAACAAGCACAATCGAGCCAACATTAATGAGCTAGGCCTCAACAAAAAGTCAGGTCATTTTCATTCATGGGGACAACGCATTTCAGAGATCTCATCATCCGTCTGGCTCCGTTTCATCGACTCTCCGCCGACCGATAACAATTCAACCGACGTTAACCCGGCCTCGACTGTCTACACCTCCCCCCGTCATGCCATCAGGGTCGTGGGCAGCCTGTCCGGGCGCCACAGAGCCCATCTTCACCCCCGAAAACAAAACTGGCCATTTTTCCCGGGACCCGACTGCGATGCCAGCCGGCTAGTTAGCCTAGCTCCGCGGCGGAGCCTTTGTTATTGTGTGCAGCGGCTCGACGACGGATCCGGCCGCCGCCGATCCGTCGACACCGATGCCGCCCGCCCGTCCCCTCCGCCGCGGCCCCGCGGACTCCTCGCTCGTCGTGCACGGCGACATTTTCCCGGTTTGACGTGAAGCAGCGACCGATAACACGAGCCGAGGAGCCGACTGGGGAAGCTAGCCGCGAGCTAACCAGCGTTAGCGGTTAGCAATGATCGGAGGTGCAGGAGGAGGAGGAGGAGGAGGAGGGGGGCATGGAGGGGGGGGGGGAGAAAGAGAGAAATATATTTATATGAGTGACATTTTGCTCTGTGGACGGTGATAAATGCACCGGAGGGCGTCGGCGTGAATAAGCCGAGTGTCGCCGCGGATTGTCAGACACGTAACCCGGCGGTCGGGTGACCTACACGGAGCGGGGGGGGTTTTTTTTTATTTAGCGGCGGCGGCTAGCGGCGCCCGTGCGTACTCACCAGGACGAGTAGCCCTGCTCCGCCATAGCGCCGAGAACTGTCGGGCTCCTGCGACGGTGGCCAACACGGATTCAGGTCCCGGTGACAGCCCGCTAGGACCTCGGCGATGCTTTCCTGCTTAATCCTTCGCGGCCCCGCGTCTTCAGTGCTTACTGTGAGGTGACAACATGGTGATGCATCCCGGCAGCGGCTGGCGGCCACCAGCTTGAACGTCTCGCGGTGGGAATGATGGGTTTTGCTATCGTTAGGTGGACAAGACAAAGCACCCCGAGAGAAAAAAAAAAAAAAAAAAAAAAGGAAGAAAGAAAAAAAAAACCGGAAAAAAAAACCCCCCCAACTGATGTTATTTTCGTCGGTTTCGTTAACGTCCTGCCGTCACCCCAGCCGGGAAGGCTCGGTCTCCAACGATGCTACACCCGCTGTAAATCCATATTCGGCGAGTGTGTGTCCGGGATGAACTCGGTTATTCCTCAAGTCTGCACCCCTGGCTGTTATGGAAGACGTTCAGCTTTGTTTTCTGTGGCGAGAGCCGTCGCGGGAACGCGCAGAATCGCCCTGCTGTAGCGCTTCACGAGTAGGACGTGCGCCGGAGCGTTTTCTGTGCGCCGATAATGCTCGCAATGGTTCCCCCTCAGCTGGCAGCGTTGCAGCCTATCATGTACACCTACAACCGGAGCCGTGAGCATTACGTCGATTGTAAAATGGACTTTACGGTTAACAATTGGGACATTAGATTTGGTGTAGTCGCGAAACACGGTTTTTAATTACTGACCACGATGATGAAAAACGGGCAGCCCCTCGATGTTGGACTCGTTTAATGAACCTTTATGTTGGTTTATAACAACACGTTTTTGTAAAAAAATAAAAAAAAGTACAAGTGAATACTGACGTTTATAAAATGATCAACTGGAATAAAATACACGTCCGTTAGGTGTTTTTATATCGTTTTGTAGAGAAAGACTCGTTTAGTGATGAATAGGACCAGGGCCCCTTGTCACAGGTTTATATGTTTACAGAGTTATGTGGACAATTTACTGAAAAACTAAAATCTGTAACAGGTTATTTTAAATCAGTCCAGGGCCTGGGACTGATACATTATGCTTCAATACACAATGAAAAATATAAAGACCAACGCAACAACAAAATATAAAACATTATGGTGTGTTGCAGTAACCCAATCAATTAAAATCTATTGAAAATATGTTAGGCCCTACAGGTTGTGGCGCCCCCTTAAGGCTGATCAGTGTAATTATCGAACTGGCTATCATTCCTCTCTGCTGAAAATCAACTCATTCAGGATTTAGCAGATGATGCAGCCTACAGAAAAGTAAACAAGCATTGTGGTGTGCCTTAAGCCAGAGTAGAGCGCTCATTAGTCCAGTGATTGCAATTTGCAATGATCGCGGAAATTGCTAGAATGAGCAACAAGACACATTTCTATTGTACACAGATCCGGAGAGGGTCCTCTGATAAATGCTGGGAAACCTGTAATGGGAGACTTTGTTCTTGCAGATTTTATGTTCACTCTATACCCCAGTTTTTTCCAGTTTCCCTTGTACTTTTAAAGCTCTCCCAGGGTTGTTGAGCTTTAAGTGAGAGCTCTTATAACCACTCCCTGCACTCAAGCTGTGCTGGCTTAAACATTATTGCATCTGCACATACTTAAAAAGCCTCAGTGAAAGGCCAGGTCCTTATTGTTGACATATTGGAAATGTTTAAGACAGATCGACATATCGTTCCACTTCATGAAAGTTTGATCTAAAGTGAAACGCCTCAACAACTATGGGACAGATTGCCATGTATTTAGTGCAGATATATGGTGAAAACATTTGTAGTCTTTGTAAGCTTGGTGAGCTCTTGACTTTTCATTTAGTGCGGTCATCAGGTCAAAATTTCAATTTGTGCAATAATTAAGTTTTTTTTCTGTAACAGTTTGTTTTCCTTAACAGTGGCTGTAGACTCTTTGTCTTGTTCTGTTCAAAGACCCTTTTCAGTACACAGCACAACTGAAAGTCTATGTGGTCTTTAAAATGAAGGTTTGGGGAGAACCCAGCGGTTCTCATAACAGTTCATAGAAAATAATATACTAATTAAATTAGGAGATATATTTTGTGCAAAGTTGGCATTTTGACTGAAGGTGCACAAAAGAAGGCTGATTAAAACTTTTATCCACCGGTTAGCAATCTGCCCATTAGACTTTGATGTCTGCAAGTGGATATTTTGGCTGGACAGTGGCGAGAGAGTCAGGGTCAGGGGGTCACCAAAAACACTAGGATTCATCCTCCAGGAACCAAGAAAGTCTACCGAAAATGTCAACCAAATCTACCTATCAGTTTTTATATTATGTGACAGTTTGACCTGGGGGTGGGGCTAAAGGAGGATCATCCAAAATAGACATGATATATCCTCTGGGGATCATGGGTGTGATCAGTACATTTCAAGACAATCTGCCCATTAGACTTCTTGTGTTCCAAGTGGAAATGTTAGTGTGATAGTGACACGAGAGAAACAATCTACTGATCACCAAATACTTAAGGATTCATTCTCTGGGGACCAGGACTATCTACATTGAAGCTCATGGGATTCATAGCTTTTTAAGTTACATTGTCATGGATGCTCAGGGGGGAATTTTGATGTGAATGTGGCATTGGACAAAAGGTCATGGGGGTCAGTGAAAGTCATTGGGAAACTCCCACTTCAGGCTTTGAATATCCATACAGTATTTCTCTGGGTAATCTGGAAAGTAGCTATAAAATATCTTGCTTTTGAAAAATGAATATACAAATTGATCAGATGGACACATGGATGGATGGACCAAGTGAAGAAAGGTTACATATCCTAAAATACAAAGTGTGTAAGAAGACCGTCATCAACACGCAGGCCCTCCGTTAGTGCACACACAGGTTCTGTTTAATGTTGCACATTCAAAAGCAACTTACTTTGATATTTTAAACAAAAACATGTAATGATGTGTGCTTGACAGTACTGGATCATGAGCTAGTACAAAGCTGGTGTTAAGAATGGTGTTAATCAAAATGACATAGTTTATACTACAAAGGCCACACAGTGAACCAATGAGAATGCAATAAGTCACGCGTGATCATTTTTTTTCTCATTGAAAATTGATCATTACATGAGAGACCTATTTGTATAAAACATATACACAAGTTTATTGTCTTGGTCAAAGTACTGTACAGGGCTGCGGGCATAACATCGCAAAGCTTTTAATTTCCCATCCGGATTAAGTCTAAATCACAAAGAAAAAGTGCAGGAGATCATTGTTTTTTCCTTTCAACCATCGCCACTGTTAAATATGTGTATTGATCAGAGGTATTTTTTACACGCAGATCCAAGACCAGTGAAATGAATAATAGTGTTTGACAATAGAAAACTTTCCTATTAGGGCTAAGTGATGCAAGACGAGACGGCGTCTTTCCTGTAGATAAAGATGGCATTAGGGTTTAGAAGGGGGTCAATGGGATTCCCTCTAGCCAAATAGTATGGGGATTACCAAAGTCCGCAAAGAGCTGCTTTCTTACAGATTATGTACAATCTGTCCTCAGCAGAACCACATATTCACAAGATACAGGAGCAGCATTAACCAAAGGCTTTATTCATTCAAGGGCAAATGAGGGTTTTTTTCCAGTCCATCAACCTGCGCTACCCACACAAAACTAGTGCTATCTGGGTTTTATTTAGTGTCCATCACTGTGATCTGATAGACAAGAATGAACTACGAGCTAACCTGCTGCCTAATATCAGCAACACTTAGTCAAAAGATAAAGCCAAACAACAGCTACACAGCTACATTTGCTGTGGTTTTGAAGAGGGGGGTTATAATAACACTAAGTTATTATAACAGTTAAGTTAATACTAGCTTAAGATACCACAGAACCCTTAAATGTTGTAAATCAGTGCACATGATAACCACATGGCTGTTCAGAACATCTGAAAATCAACAAAAAAAAAAAAAAAAAGATAATCTAAAAAAGTATTTACTTACATTCCTAGAAGTCACAACTTTACGAAGAAAGGAATCACAGATGCCAGGAAGGAGTTTTTTCTTAATGTGTCTGTGACCATAAAACTTGAAAAGCTGGTTCCAAAAGCTGTTCATAGAAAGAGGAGTAAATTCATGGAATAGGCAGCCACACAATTGAAATGACTGGTAGTTTAAACATCAGCTGATAGTCCCAACCAAATGCTGAAGACTGAATGCTTGCATTAAAAACATAAAAAACTAAAAAATATAATTCAACCACCAAGTATGGCTTAGATTAGTGTACAAAAATAAAAATAATGGCTAGTGTAAAGATAGTTAATTAGGTCTTGACTGCAGACAAGATGTTTAACTTACGTATATTCATTTTAAAAACTCAATTTGTTGTGCGCTGATCTCATATTGATGTTACCTACTTAACAGTTACAGAAAGGTGCTGCTTGTAAGGTAAGAGTGAATCAAAAAGCTGTAAACATGTAGATAATGGTATATTAGCCAGCTCCCTGTTGTGTGTAGGTGTAGCCATCATTAAATCAATGTCATTTTTGTGCTTTAAACAAAAAATGTGCTTTCAAATACAAAATGTTCCCTCCTAACAGTGTAGTACAAAGATTTGACCACTAGATGTCAGTCTTTACTCTGAGAACAGTAGACGAACTGCACAGCGGGGCAGACCAGAGCCAGTCATGCAAGTGTAGAGAGTTGTACTAATATATTCATTTATATATAACAGTTTATTGAGGTTTTTCCACTTTTTCTTGCCTTATTCCCATTTACATCTTAAACTTTTTATGTATCATTATTTGGTGCTATAATTGATGCAGGCACCACATCAGTTACTGTGATGTAGGGCTTGTGTGCAAAATATACCCCTCACTCTAACATTTTCTAGACCAGAATTATGAACACAGAGATCACAAGAAGAGTTCGATGTCTGCCAACTGCAGTTGCAGGTGCTCACATATCAGATGCTGCACATCAGGAACACAGACTGGCCCTGCTAAATGCTTCATTTCTCTAGCTGATTTAAAGTACTTGATTACACTTCTGAACTGATTAAACAGGGAGACTGAGTACACTGTCAGTATTGTTGTAGATCTGCAGAGAGTTCCAACCTCCAAGTCATGTGGTTGTGAGAAGGAAAAGCCTTTATGTACCATTTCTGTTGGTTCTGCAAGGTTGCAGGCTCTGTGAATTACTCCTTTACATGATCCTAATCTAGCAGTGTAGGATAACGTTTCCACTTTCCACTGAACTACATCTATGTACAAGCTGTGTGCACGTTGAGAGAAAGAATGAATTACAAAATGAAAGCAGCGATAAATGAATTGGTTATTCCAATATTTTCTGTGTTCCTTTTACCTCATTGCATTCAGTCCAAGTCAGAAAAAAACGCATTTTTAACAAAGGCTGCCCCCTTCAAACACCAGTTATTGTATTGCAGTGACCGCTCCCAACATGTCTTCATGCTAGTAGGATGTTTGGATTAAAATGTGGGCACAAAGCAGAAATCGCTTTGGCACAATTGTTTTTTGTTTTTTCTGACTTTGTTAGATGCTCTGTGCAAAGGTAACCTTTAAAGAAGGCTAATTTTGCATGATGCATTTGTGCCACAGGATCACCAGGTGTTTTGTGACATGCCTCCCACTCAGACAGGTATTATCCCTGGCAATGGATCACAATACCAAAACACCAGTGACACAGATTCCTTGCTTGCTGTCAAGGACACCACTGACAATATCAGAAGGAACTTTCATATCTCTGTACTGTACGCCGTTCTCAGCCGCAAATGGCTGCTGATCTCTTCCCAACAGCAAGTTTAATTCATGCGGAAAAAGCAAAGGTGCCATCACAGATAAATGGTGCTAGATCAGAATGCACATTATTTACTAAATTACAAAAAGAAAGTCCGATGTCAGAGTCTGTAGTTGGCTATTGAGACAGGAACTCCGCAGCCTCTCTTTCCCCTTCCTCTCAAGCAGAGTCAGGGGGTGAACGCCTGTTTGAAGCTCTCCCCCTGGGCTCCAGGGTTCTGTGGGATCCGGGTGTGCTGACACTGTTAGCACGCCTGATATGAGAGCCTGATCAAAGCTGGCTCATTCTGCCTGACCGATTTCCACAGGATTAAGGATTAGGGAGACAGGAAGCTGGGAGAGGCACAGAGACAATCTGGGAGAGACAAAAAGGGATAGTGAGGGTTATGGAGAGTGAAAGGGATGGAAACATGTTGAAGGAGACAGAGGGGTCATAGGGCACCGGCAGAGAACATCCTGAGAAACAGACGACAGAGAATAAAGTCAGTGAAGTTATTTACACAACAAATGAATCAGTACACTAAAAAGTAGAACAAAAGAACATTGAAAAGAACATTATAAAGAGGCTTTTCTGTAAAAAAGACAATGTTGCAGCTTTAGCTTTTCTGGCTGGACCTTGTGGGAGCTCAGCCACCTTCTGTTACCAACCAAGTTCTCCCAGAGGGCCGAGCTGTGCTGCAGCTCATGAAGTGTTAAGTCTGATATGTAGCTGGGAGACAAACCCTGCTGTGCTTTATTAGTGAAATCTTATAATCAATTCTAAAACTAACAGGCAACTAGTGTAGAGCTGCTTGACAGGGGGTGTTATGATTGTTTGTTCTTTATTTGTGTGAACAGCCTTGCTGCTGCAGTTTTGCACACAGGAAACAGAATCTGATTATATAGTAGGCGAAACGTAAAATGATAAAGCCACAGATAGTAATCACCAAACTATAACAGAAGACGTTATTTTAGAAAAAGCTTTTAACTGAAGGAAGAACAGACTAAGCACCTTAGTCATTAATGCAATTTTAGAATCAAAGTCACATCCAAATGATTATTTATAGGGTTAATGTTGCTGAATAGCTCAGCAGTATAGTCTTAATTGTGAGGGTAGTTGTTACCAGTCATGAAAAATGTTAAGTCGTTCTATAGTCCAATGGGAGGTCTGTAATTGTTGAGAGGCTGGGTTACAAAACTATGTGTTCTTCAGTAGACGATAGCATCTTTTAAGTAATAGGAAACCAAAATAAAACTCTGTGAGCTTGGCTACCAAAAAGCCAAAATGTTTTGAAAGCCTTTCAAGAGGTAGAGTGGTTGTTGAAGGCATATCATTATTACCTATGATCATCATGAACTTGATGTATTGTTCTTGTTTGCATTACTATCTGCCTACTAGATATTCTCATTAAGGAGAGAGATTGAAACCTTTTGTATTCAAATACATCAAAACATGTGTGATGTTGATGTTTCCGTCACACCTGGAGATTTATCTCCTCTGCGATGATTTTAGGTAGATTAATGATGTTACACGTTGTGTTACACGTTTGACATTTGAAGGTGAAATGTAAACAACAACCTTTGGAGCCTACGTGGAAACAACCGAGTTAGAGCCAAGGCTATTGTATGTGACATCTTGTCTGAACAGGCACTTTTTTGTTATCCACTGTGTGTCATAAAAGGCCTTGAAAATAATGTCCTGTTGACAGATATGTTATAATTTGATTAATATGGATAGGGACATCCCAGTGCGGGTTTCTGTGGCTTTGTTGCAGGTGTCAGTTTCATACACCTGAAAAGTTATACGTTATGTTATTGCACTTTTGTCTGCGGTTTCTGTTACTTATTTTTGAGAAGTTCAGATGTTCACTCTACAATAACACTGAAACCAAGAGATGATACATTTCTGCAGTATTACTAAGCTGTTAAAAAGGGAGGGACTGTATTATAAGATTGAGCGGCTAAGGTAATTAATGATACACGTTGAATGGGGCAATAGGGATAAATAGACACAGTGAGGGAGAAAGTGACAGGGAGAAAGAATGGGGACAATACACCACCTGCCTGCCAAACCGGATTAAAAGGGCCAGATGAAAGGTCAGGGAGAGGCAAAGTTGTTCACCCCCACCAGATGTGCACTTGCGCTGGCCTATAGCCGATTAATTATCTCACAGTTCATGACACCAGGATTGGTGTCCAGGCAATTACATTACACTACACACCCTAAGCAACCTGATCTGGGGATTTTTTCTCCTGCTGGACAGTGTGTGTGTGTGTGTGTGTGTGTGTCAGGAAGAGGGGAGGAGTCTCTTTACACACTGGTGGCATCCATAATGACAAAGCGTTAATTCACATCATGCTCCAGCGCTGTGATCACTGTGGGTTTCAGTGTGTTCACGCATGTGTTCTCTGTGGCTGCAGTCAAGCAAAACATTTATTGTTCCCAGAGATTAACAAGAAGTGGAAGAAACACATGACAAGAACCACCCATTCACACCCTGTGGCATGCTGCCTCATTTGCCTGGTCCTCTATCAATTCTTGGCTATAGCCAATAGCAATAAAGGAAGTGGTCCCACTGTCACAGAAACAGTTGGCACGGAAACAGCACATTACACCATCGTCCAATCCCCCTCCCATTCCTTTGTCGTCATTTCTCCCCTCCCTTCCTCTCCTCTCCTCTCCAGTCCCCTCCTCCTCCTCCTCCTCCTCCTCCTCCTCCCTCTCTCCCTATCTTGTATGTTTTTTCAGTCATCAATGAAATCACAACCAATCCTGCTGCTGGCCTGTCAGCAGGCACATAATACCTCGAGAAACAGAGCTACTCACGGTCTCACCTCCATTCTAGCCGTCGGGGCTCAGATTCCTTAATGGCCAATGTATATTTCATCATTGTAGCATGAAATAAAGATACACTAGATGCTGTAGCTGCCCCATCAAAGCCTGTTTTTTTCTCCTCTCATGATTTAATCCTGACCATTTCCCCCTTCTCTCTCTATCCCTGCTAACTCCTCCCTCCATTTCTGTCCTGCACTCCCTCTGCCTCTCTGTCTCTGACACACTCGAACACACGCACACATATATACACGCCCTCCACCCCCATCGCTGCAGTGTCTCAACTGCCTTGGAGCAAACAAGAGAGGATATAGAACACAGACGTTAATAAGACAGAGAAAGAGGGGAACTGAAAGAGAGAGAGAGAGAGATGTATGTGTGTGTGTGTGTGCCCCTGTGAATATGAGGAAGATATGAAGATGAAGCAGCAGGACTAAAGGTGGATTGCACAGAGCCTTTCTCTCCCTGCAAGGGCTTGTCTGCAGTATCCTTTGTAAATGGATGCTGGCTTGTGAACACGGTAAGCCTCACTACTCTCAAACAGACATACAGCTTTTTTTTTTTTTTTTTTTGTAATCACTGCAAGGCTGGCCTGCTTTTGACACAGAGGAGGAGCAAGATGCTATTTCATAACAGCCATTCTGTGTCGGGCGAGTATGTTTTCCTGATAAAATGGGGAAGGTGATGTTCAGAGATGGCACCAAGGCAGGCAGCCTGTCCAGTCCCCTCCTCCACCCTGCTAGCTCTGTGCCAACGGACGCTGCTATCTTATGCTTGCAATTTGACTCATCATCTCCCCTGAGCATGCTTGATTGTTATAGAATGCTTTTATCTGAACGCAGTGCTTAGTTCATGTAATTACTGTATGTAGGACAAGTGAAGGATGCATCAAAGATGTGTGTGTGTGCGCGTGCATGTGTGTGTGTGTGTGTGTGTGTATGTGCTCTTTTCAGGCCATAAGCTATAAAATGGAAAGAGGGGAAATGAGAGTAAAAGCACCATCACACAGGATCAGGTACTCAGTACTTACAACTAGCTTTACAAGACATTGAATGTGAATTTGCAGTGGGAGGTGTGCAAATCCCGTGGAGCTTGGCTCTGCGGGCACTGGGATAAGCGGGCAAATCGTGGCCTGACAGCGGCACAGGAACATTGTAGGTTTTTCCAGTGGAGCTTGCTTTCTGCTGTTTATTTTACATCCACTTTCGTTAATAATCTCCGGCTGTGATTTATTTGGTTCATTTGTGTCTGCTTGTTTATGTGTGTTTATGAATGTAAATCTTAACGGTGTGAGGGGGAAACAGGGAGAGAGCAGAGCGTGTTCGTTACTCAGCAGGCAAAACAGAATGATTTGTGACATTTTCGGTCTCAACAATCTATCATATTTTTAACAGAGCATTAATGGGTTTTTTTTTTCAGTGAGGGTTGGGATTGGTTGTGCAGCATCAGGAGATCATGTGTATTTGTGTGTACTGTATGTGTGTTTGTCTTACATGCTTGAGAGAGTGAGGGAGAGAGAGAGAGAGAGAGAGAGATAGAGAGAGAGAGAGAGAGAGAGAGAGACAACCAGAACCAGTGCAGGGAGGGGTCGAGGGGCTGGGGGGTTTAACAGTAGGGAGGCAGATGGGGCAGAGGGGCGGAGGTTGATGCAGCAAAGAGCAGGAGAGAGAAAGAAGGCAAGAGAAGATTTGGAACAGATTGGATGAAAGAGAAGGGGAAAGACCATGATAATATTACGCCGGTAGAAAAATGCGCTTTTCTGAGCATGTGACACAGAAAGAATGCTGGATGTGTTTGTGATAGTTCCACCAGCAGCAGCTCACATCGTGGCCTCAGACATCTGTGAATCAAGGCAAAGATGGTGGCTAAATTCCACAATGCCTTTATCTCTTGAGCACTACTGATACCTAATGGATTAGGAATATTAGATTGATACTTTTGCTGAACCCTCTGCAATGTTGCCTGATTAGAGTTTGTGAGAAAACGCAAAAACTGGATTGATAACTGTCATAGTGTCATGTTGACAGATTGGGATACGCCTTTATGGGTAGCTGCAAGTTGAATGTATTGGTCTTACTCAAGACAATGCTTTTCATTTTGGAATTCAGATAAGTAGTTTTTGCAGCACACAAACCATTTTCAGCATGTGTAATTCCCTATTAGCTTCTTTCTGATCTGTTCCCAATCTCAAATTATCATTGTTGATAAATCAAATTATTTAATATCCATGTGTTTTTCAAAAAGGAAGTGACAGAAAGCCATATTGGTTTTATTAAAACTTCAAGAGGTCTGAGTTGTGAGTGGTGACCAAAATCTGCAGATACTTAATTCTTCATGATGCCATCTCAAGAGAAAATGCACGTCAGTTACTAGGAGGAAAAAGACGGTGGCCTATAATATCACAGCTATAATCAGAACTGGGTGCAATAAATGTTTCGCATGCACAACAACAACAACATTTTGCAGCTAAGATAGTGGCTCACTGTCTATGTCTGTCTTTGATGATTTTGTCCAGTTGTGATCTCCTCTTCGTATCAACCACTACATTCTTAGTCACTGGTTGGTTACCATTGGAAGATAACCCAAGGTTACATTCACTGTGACAAAAGCTGTAATCAACCCTGAAAGCTGCACTAATATCTGAGTCGTCTTTTCATTTAAGCTGTAGACTATTCGTTTTTTCTCTGCCACATGTCAAAAAATGACTGGTCACTGATGACCTTGGCTTTAAAATGATGGATGACGAGGTCCAGTGTGAAATATAAAGGTTAATCACATGCTTATATAATGGGCCTTCTCCAAGTTTCACACACAAACATACACGTGCGCACACTGAAAATGTCATCAGACCCTTATACAGGCTGCTTGAACATAATATTGGAAGAAATAGAATAACTCTGTTTTTGATGAAGTGGTTTTGTTAAGCCAAATACCCAAACCTCAACATGAATTCTTAAATCAGTGGAATACACATCACATAAATTAAACATAAAGCCTCTTTGAACAGCATCAACAGCAAATGCTTTATTTCCATTTTTTTTTTTTTTAATAGTAGTATGCAGTTTTCTGCCACTGAAGTGACCTATATGCAAATAAAAACGAGAGCCATAGTGTGACAAAACCTATGCTGAGTTGACCTCCTTCCACCTCCTTTGTTACTTGCTACATCCACTCCACTGGGTGACATAATGGCAAGGGACAGCAGGGACAGACTTGGTTTTAAAGTGACAGTGGCTGTTGAGGTAGCAGCCCTTGCACTGAGGAGGCCTGTGTCACCGTCCGGTGCTCTTCTAGCCATCTTTAACCTTGTAGGTGAGCACACCCCCGACTTGGACAATTAAACTCAGCTCTATTACAGTTAAGTACCAAAGGGGCCGAGCGTAGTTCCCTCGGCAGCCTACTTAATAAAATGATTAATCTAAGATGTCATTTATTTCCTGGAGAGGGAGTAACAAAATTACTACATAAGCCTTAAACATTTGCTTTAGTAGTTGTGAGAACTAACATGAGAAATTGATCTTTAATACCATAAAGAGGCAATGGAATAGCCTCTAAAACCATAGACTAATATGTGTCCATATAGTTTAGGTCTCTCAGTTGCTTTGTCACTCTTTGTACTCAGAGAGGGCATTGCTCTGATTCAGCTTGCTCAGCATTTGTGTCTGTTTTGGGTCTTTAATCCTTGCCAGGTAATGGGACAGAGTGTCATCTCTACATAAACGGCTGTAAGACACTGTTTCTTTTAGACAGGCGCTGATGTAGAAAGGACCAAAAAAAAAAAAACAGGAAAGCATAAGTGAGGAAAGCTGTCAGTTGAATTGAACAAAATCTTAGGGTGGGGCTCTGTGAATGAGTAAGGATTAAATTATCTTTTAGTGTTACATAAAATAACATCAGCTCAGTTCATCTCTTTCTCTTTGCCCTCCTTTCTCATCTTTGCTGGTAGTCACATACAGGGGACTGTCTGTTTTCCTGAGGCCGGCGAGTGAGAGGGCCTTACTTCAAGCACTCAAATCTGAGAGGGCAGAGCAGAGGGGACTAAAAGAGCAACTTTGTGTTCCATTGCACACACATAACAGCGGTCATATGACAACAAGGAGGTGGAAGAGGGGGGTGTAGGAGTGTATGGCCTACTACCCACTGGTGAGGGATGTTGGTCTATACTGAAAGAAATGGAAAGACTGTGTGTGTATGCATGCATAGATGCACTTGCTGTATATGCCTACATGCATTATCACTTCAGGAATACAGCCAAAAATAAAGTTTATAGCACAACAATTACCTTGTTTTGATCAGGCCATGCAGGTCTGCTTTTCTAAGAAAATACTTTAAAAGTGAAGTGTTAGCTGGTGGTGTGTGTCAGTGACCTGTTCAGTCCACTGACATTCTTCCTTACTGATTTTACCGTAACCATTTTATAATAAATCATAGAAAACATTGTGTTTGTGTTGTGGTCTTGTAGAATAGTCATTTCAGATTCCCACTGTTTAACATGCAGTATAATTGCCTTTCCGTGTTTGATCAGGTGACATTTTCTCATATCTACTTTTTCTCAAATCTCTTCCCTTCACACACATTCATCCTGTTAACACAACACATACAGTTAAACTATGCTGGCATTGTTGTCTGGCATCTGACGGGGTCTTGGCAACATCGCAGGATTATACATTATTTCATCAAAATAAGGGTTTGACGTTTGATTTCATAATTTGGTGGAAACCTTGCAAAGTCTCTGCACGGGAAACCACTCCATTGCAACATATAGGAAATTTTTACTCTACTACCTTTAAGCACCTATTTGACTGATTATTGTCCCTACAGCATTTATTGTATAGTGTCGATCGGGTGGGTTAATGGCTCATATTGTTGCAGCTGCTGCAGTATGAGATATCTTTCCTTTTCCTGTTCCCGTTATCAAATCACAAACTGCAGATAATGTCTGTGGGTTGTAGAAGCCTGAAAGTGTCCGTTACCCACAATTTCCTTCTGTTGCAGAAACAGTTTATCTTATTTGTCATGACCCAAATGAATATTATGTTGGAGTGAGTTTGAATGTAGATTAGAATGTACTAACCTGAACTGTTCTGATCTACGTGATAAACACTATAGTGAGAAAAGTTTTCACTATAAAAGCTGGAAAACACTGCATGTACCAGCAGCAAATGTATAACAGACAGAAATCAAATGGCTCACATGTGCACTCACATTTGAGTGTACGCCAGTGCACACACACGCACACGAGACTCTAGTGTCCACCTTGTGCCATCTTATCCCTTCACATCAGCCAGCCTACCCATAGCTCAGCCTGTGCACAAACATGCCATTGTCATCGCTGGCTGGCCTTGTGACTCAGTGTGACCCGCTGGATTGGAGAAGGGGGAACACAGCCATTGAGATCAGGAACAGAGCATTATCACGAAAAAGCATCTAGCATACAGAGATCTCACCCCCACCCCGTCTCCACCCTCTAAACAGCCCACTGTTTTGGGGGAGTAGAAAGGAGAACACTGCCCATCATTGTTTTCCATAATGAATGAGTAGTGTCCTCGCATGTGCACAGTATACAGGCATCTTTCTCTGAAGTCCACATTCAGGACAGCATGTCAGGAAGTGATAACACAAAATGTTTAACAAACAATTGTGAGAAATAAATTAACCAATAATAACTCGCTTTGAATATTACATTACATATAGCAATTTTTGATACAGACTATGACAGAAAATTCAGTTTACTAGTTTATGTTACATTTAGCTCAACTCCCAGGTGATTTGATGCATTCATAATGAATAGGTAGATTCACGTCACTGGAGAAATCAACTATGACATGCTTTCATGCATGCAGAGCACTTAATTTCAAATTGATTTTTGTATCTCTTAAAGCTGAATTATTCAATTTTTGCCACTAGGGAGCATAAAAATTGCCTTTAGCTACACAGCGACCACCATATCACTGGTATATAAAGTTGTTAAAGTTAAAGTTTTAGCAAATAGTTGTTTTCTCACAGATCCAGCATTCTGGTGGATACAATTCCAATATATCTACATTTCTTTTTAGCTCCGTTTTGGGCTCCACTAACTTCTTTTTGCAAGATGTTTGACTTTCTACCTAGTTGTTATAGTCCGTCTACTATTTTGATGCTTTGCTGGAAAAGGCTGCCTTTGGGTATTGATAAGAGCAGATGAGACTCAATCATACATTAACAATGCAGGACACAGAACCAAAACAATTCACTAAAAGAGGCTAAAAAGCTACGTAAAGCTACTTAGAAGGAAGATAGTTTGAACCACTTTTACATTACATGGAATCATTTTCTTAATTGATTGATTAATACAAGTATGGTTAGTATTATGGTATTAAGGTAGGGTAAGTAAGGTAGACAGAACTGAGTTTTTAGTTCACCTTACGGGTCCACTCCAAAAAAAAAAAAAAAAAAACTTCTGATGATTAATTTGTGACAAGAATCCTGTGTAATCCATCAGATACAATGCCACCTGACATATGATTTTGAAGCAAAGGTGCTATCTGACATTAGAGGCTTTTAGACACCTGCCCCCAGGAGTCCTCTTGTAGAGAAGTCCCAGACGTGGTGGCTGACAGGCTGTCTTGACACTCTTTGACAGCCCATTTAAATATGTCTTCACTGCATAAATGTGGTTAACTAGGTATCCTTGTTCATCCTGAATGAGAAAGCCCATTGCTTGTTCATTTTTGATTTATTGTTCAACCTATTCTCAAGAAAAGATAAGATATAAGGAGACAAAAATTAGTGTTGGAATATGGATACTGGATTATTGTAGGAAAATGAGGGCTAGTCCCGATGCAGATCGAGGATCAAATGCCAAATCTTGCATAAAGCGGTGCAAACTGTTGAATGGTGCTGAACATTACTCTGCGTGCGACCTATATCTCATATGATTCTGACGTAGGATGGGGCGACCACAAAGCTCTGACTCATCACACAGATGCAGGCTTTCTAGGTTGAAAGACTTCCTTTACTTCATTCCACTGAGATATGCACAAAAAAGCACGCATTCTGCTTATTACTAGCAACAGGACACACAGTATATTTTTCAAAACAATTTCACATGATATTGCATTATTTGCAGGATGTATGCTATAAACTGGTATTGGGGTGACAATGATCTACCATTCTGCTGCTAGAAGTATTAAATTGACTGTCTGCTTTTTGTCCCAGATTCCACATTGTCATAGCTGCAGTATACTGTATCCAGTCAATGAATTACACACAAAAACCATTAAGTGTAGTGCAGCGCTGATCGCCCATCCATAGCTTCCTTCTGTCCTTTGGTAAATCAGAAATGTCAATTTATCAATTTAAGTTGATTTCAGTTCCTCAGCCACATTTGTTCTTAGTTAGCATCTAGCAATTAAGTAAATATGGTGTGGTAAAAGGATTATAAGGCGTATTGGAAGGAAGGAAGGACCACAGCCCTTTTTATTTATTTATGGTTCCCGCAATTCAGCTGGCAAAAGGATTTTGACAGATTAAGATTTGAATCGCCAAAGTAGTCAGCTCCATCTTATCAGAAAGTCTTACACTGTACAGTGTTTTAGCTGTTAGATGTAGGAATTCCTGGAAACCTTGCCAGACTGGTAACATCTCAAGAGCACTTTCCAGTAGCTGTAGTATAACTGATTTAAGACTCCTCTCGGCTGTACTCTGAGGCAGTAGGCCTTCTTAGATTGGAGTTGGGATAAATAAGAGCACACAAACAAGAGTGTGATTAAACGATTATACTCATACAAAAAACTAAGGATTCGGATGTATAACTGCTTGTATTGCTCCTGGACACTTTGCCAATGGTGCTGTCTATAATATTTTTTTTCACAAGGCCTATTTCAATATATTTTTCTAGTTTCAGATTCAGAGATTCCACCTTAAGTTAAGTTAGAGTTAAATGAGAATCAAATGTTCTTGACAACAGAAAGTAGCACTTATGCCATAATTATTTTTATGAGAAGTGTCCTGGTTATTCTGGATTGTAGCTGCCCTTTAAAAAGCTGCTACATGTTACATCCTGATATGTGTGGTGGAAAAATTACACAGACATCTCAAATTGACACAGCTGTTATTTCAAGTAGAATCTGTAAGTGGCAATAATCATTTAATTGGAATGTCGACACAATCTTCACATACAAACTATAAACACTGTCTATTTTACAACATACACTATGATTGGAACAGATTCTTTCATATGGGTCTTCTACCTCGCTCTGATATTTTTGAGGTATCTCAAGCCACACTAGCTTAAAGTGATTTGAGCTTTAAATACTTGATTTGAGTCATGTGCGGCCCATCGACCACAAAGATGTTGTGGTCCAGAGTATTTAGCACAGTACTGCAAAGATTGAAACCTCATGTCTCTAATCTAAAATTAAATTTTTATTTGGAATAAAAGTAAAATCCAAGATTTCTTCCAAATAAAAAGGCTTGTCATTTTACATTAATTCTTGTAAGGTTGTAATCTGTTGCTTTTTGCTGGCTTCTTGTTTTCTTACATTAATTTAATTACTTAAATTTTTGTTACTAATTCTGTCAGCATGATGGCATTATTTTATTTTTTTGTAAATTTGTTTCGGTTTAAGTAAGCTGTAAAATGATTTGTTTGCAGGTGGATGTAACGTTGGTTCCTTAAGTTGATTAAGTAATCAGTCACAAAGTTTTTGCAAATTGCAAACTGGAAGTCATGGGAATATTTATGATTACAGTGCTTTATTGAAAATACAAGAGCTGCTAGAACATGTCTGCTCCTGATTAAATATTTAAAAACCTTCAGTGATTACAGCCTCAAGACTATGATGGCTTTGTAATTGACCAACCAAGCAATGCCAATATATATCAATATTCAATATTTTAGCCTCACACAAATTATGATTTTTTTGATATGATGATTTTTTGTAAGTGGTACACTGAAATGAAACTCCACTCTTTCAAAAGGAGTGCTGTTCATTTGTTTAGTAATTTTTCTGGTGCAGATGACATGCTGATAGCGTATGTTTCAACTGTCAACAGTGTCACTACCAGAGTTAAATTTGTCATCCCTTTCAAAGAAATGCTAACGTCCATGGAAATTTCACTAAACCTTACACAGGTGTGTAGTGCTGATTCTCTGCTGTAGCTCAGTAGCATCAGCACAGCTCCAAAAAATTTACACAAACCTGTGAATGTCACCATGACCTCCACCTGTAGGGTCATCTACAGCCTTATTCATGATTGCAAATCCACTTCAGTGCATTTTTTGTCATTTTATTTCATTTCATTCAAGTTGTCAGCCTGCCCATCCCTGGTACATTTCAAAATCACTGCCCTGTGTGGAAAAATCAGGTCTATCTGAAAGAGGATTAGTCAGCCCCAACATCCGTTTACCAGATTTTCTTTTATATGCTTTCATTTGGGAATTAAAGCTTTACATTTATTCATTTCTGTCCTTTCAACTCAATCATTAACTGTTGGCCAAACTCAATTTTTTTTCCTTCTGTATACTGTCCATAGCAGTCTTATCTGTGACCTTGTGGTGACTGTATAAGCTGTTGAAGACAACAGGAGGAAGGCACGCCTATTGACTACCTCAGATTTTCTCACTAATGCATTGCTTATTCACCGCCCCTGTGGCATCACATAAATTAATAACGTCTCTCCAGTAGAGCCTCTTGTCTCACTTGGAGGTCCTCTGTCTTTGGTCGGGCAACCTTCTGTCCCAAGGACCATCTGTTAATTTCTATACTCCTTAGTCTATCACAGCACAGTTTGTATCTCATCTAAATAGTCAGAGCTTTTATACAATTTTAAAAACAAAGACTAGAAATCCAGAATTGAAAAATCATCTATATTTGGTCTTGACAGTTGCCGCAGAGTTCATAAATATCCGACAAAAGGTTTGATCACACTTTCACTCTAACTGTTTAATCTTGACACAATAGCAGGATTTAGTACAGATCTGGGGATTAACTACTGTTTCACTCCTGGGGTTTTGGATATTATTGTAAAAATCACTCTGCTAGATTCCAGTAAGACTCTGACACTGTATATGGACACTGACCAGACAGCCTGAAGTCGTTCAGTAACCTCTTTTGTCAGGCAGCCAGGGGAAAGCTAGTCAGAAGCAGGAAGGAACCTTTCAGCCGCTAAAACAGCTGCCTTTGGATGAGAAAGCATGAGCACTGTGCAGCTGATCGTAAGGCATGTGAGCTGTTTTGTTTTTCTGTGTGCATGCACTGTATGTTAGTTTGCTGCAGGGACTCTGCTGGGATGGTTCTTTATGTAATGCTATCCATCAGTGACACAGAGATAATGTTGCACTTTTTATTAGAATTCATATAATAATATGTGTACTACACAATGCAAAGCCTGTTGTTAAAATGCACGAATGATGTTGACACAGAAAGTTCAGTAGGTCTGGTAACCCATAGGGCACATGGTTATGAATTACCATACAGTCATTAGAGAGTCACATTTCCTTAGCACCATACTGTTCTGAATAGTCAAGGTTAAATTGGCCATACATATGCCTTTTGTTTAATCCTAATGAAAATACTAAATGTAACAGCAGCTTTATCTTTCAGCCACTATCCCAACACAGGTGCCAGTCCCCAGGTTGCTGTTCAAAACTCCTTGACCTGCTTAGCTGTGATGGATGGGCTAATTAGTTAGTTTTGTGTAAATAGTTCTGGTTAAGTGTTTCATAAATGGGACACATGACTGCTTGCTGGCTTTTAAAGACAACAGCTATTTATGAGATGTTGCGAAGTGTAGTATTCTTCCTGCCGCCTGTCCACGGCAGGTTTGTTCTCACTGGAACACCTCATCCGATCCCTCTTGAAATACAAGCCTGCTGACCACAGCACTAAAACACCTGCACGGCTCATTCATAAACCATTACAAAATGACTAAAAGCGCACCTGTGCCTTTCACCTTTCTTTTAACACTGCACACTTTTGCTTTCCATTCATAAAAATAATACATTTTACGCATTTGTTCTTCCTCATCTCTGACACACTTGAGCACAAGCGGGACTCTCTCTACATTTGTCAGTCTCATTATGCCACTGCGCCAGAGCATCACCTCCATGCATATGTGGTTTATTTTAATTTAATCAAAATCACATGTCTTCTGTAGCACGGTGAGATTGATTTCACACTAACACATAATGGATTTAACACGCTTGGCTCTTTAAAATCTCTGCTATGACATACAATTGAATGTTCTATATTTGCTTAACAATAGCTGTACTGACCTGGAACACCATATTCATGGTCACGATTCACCTGGTCATGTGCTCGCTGAGCCTGCAAACGGATGAGGGTATACCAGCCAACTGATCTCTTATTTCCTCTTTTTAAAAGTCTTTTGTGGTTGTTCAAATATAACCATTGATCAATGACTACCTGAACACTTCTTATCTTCTCAGATATCAAGTGACTACAAATCTAGAAATGATCAACACCATTTAAACACGCTTGTACCTCCTGTATGTTTTTATTCATCAATGTGAGCTCTCTATCTTTGTGAGTGCATTCAGATTGTCCATCTGGCATGGCGTCAGTAGATACCTTATAATGCATTTTTCTTTGAACAAATTTTGTGTCTGAGCAATAATACTGAGCCTCTGGTAAATTAAAATAACCACTCAATCTAATGGGATTGACCCCAATTTTAATAGCCTTTTTGTGGACTCAACAACCACTGTAGGACAGTAGCAACCGTTATACAACAGAAAGACACTGCGACTACATGTACTCATCTCTAATAAAGGGCGTGATTGTAATTATTTGCAGCATGGTAAATTAATAATAGGAAGCAAGCACCTGGGAGAGTGATGGAGTGAGCGCTAAGGGGCCGTGTGCAGCAGGAGCTGTGAAGGAAAGAGTGACCGGACTCTGTCTCATCTTGGCTATCACATTACCTCAGCCCTCATGATACATTGAGATGCTGGCCTCTCTCTGAGGCCCCCATGGCTCTACTTCCACTCACTTACTCTTAAAGTGACACGCCTCCACTTCGTACCAGAGCCAACTGTGTGATAGCACAGGTGTCCTCGGAGCACTCTCTTTTGGAAGGTGGTTTGATATATATGAGGACAGATACGAGGTACCAAAGGAGGTACTGTAAGCCTGGAAATGTATTGAGTAAGGATGATGAAACCTCAGGCATCATGTGGAATCCAACCATATAGATGGTATTTTGTTGGACTAACATAGTCAGTTCTTTGCTGTTAAATACATAGAGGGCTATTTTAACTTTTAATTAGGTTATACAATTTGTTACAAATCCTGAAGGTGCTTTCTTAATTAATTTTTTGTTTATTTTTTTGTTGAAATTTTTCAGTTCCAGGCAATTCACCCCACTGTGCTATGCTCTAGTTATTAGGGTGTAGGTAAGTAACAGACGACATTTTCTTCTATACAGTGTAATAGAATGGGGAATATTATTAATGCAAATTTAATGTGATAATAATATACACTGATTTTGCACTGCCGGCATGCTACTTCCTTAGCAATTATCTAAAGTGGTATAACTTCAAAAAGTGCAGAAATGCAAGTGCTGCATATTTCTGGAATAGCAAATTGAAAAGACTTCACACGCAGCTTTAATGTGTTTCATAGGTCCTCAAAATCAGTGATGTGCATTAACCGGTTTGGCTGGCTATGCCATTTTGAGAGGGTAGTCAGGTGCCTGGAGCCAGGAAACAATGCTCTCCACTCTGTTTGTGTTGTGATGCTTTGTTATGGCTTTGTTCTGCTCTGTTTGTCCTCTCAGTCATTTGAAGACCAGACCTCACTCTATGGGCTCTGAGAAACCCCCCCACCCCCTGTGTGACAGGTCTGCAGAGTATAGTTTCTCCAACAAAACTAGGCCACAGTATGATTTCACATTTGTTACTCAGCCAATAGCATGCATCCTGTTTCAGTGTGCATCTATTTATCACAAAGTCCCACAGGCATTCACTGTTCCAAATTTGTTATTGCTTTAAATTTATCACATACGATAAGACGGTATTTTACTTGAATTCATGTCCCAACATTTTTTAGAATGCAGTATTTGTCTTCGTAAGTAAAAGCGTTCTCCTGAACAGCTAATATATCAAAGCAGGAGCAGAATGAAACCAAATACTTAACTAACATTTTCTGATCACAGTGCAGAATCTTAGGGATAACAACACAGATGTCTGGGCAAGGAGAAGGGGCTTTACAGCGGTATGAACGCATGAGAGGCACCTGCTGGCTTGAGTCTCTTGCCACTGCGATAGTAAATAGGCATTTTACCTGTTGTTGTTTTGCTGAGAATCTTTGAGAGTATGGCAGTCCAAAAAGAGGACCGTCAGGGCTGCTGTGATGTAGTGTGAATAGTGGAAGATGCCAATGGTTAGACGGAAACACATTTCTTGTGTTAATCCTACATCCGTTTCCCTTCAAATAGTGGAGTTTGTTTTTCTCTGCCTGTGTCTATGTGTATGTTTGACCTTGACTGTGTATATAATGAGTCTACGTGTGCGCGGTGCTGTTAAATGGGTAGGCGTGGTCAGCTGAGATCTACTTTGGCTCAGAGTCTATGGTAACACAGGACTGCAGACGGAGACGGTTGGGTGTGTGACTGTTGGGAGCAGAAATCTGAAGAGGCGGTGTACACAGACTAAGGCTAGCATGGCAGTGGTTGAATGTGAAGTGTGCAGGTCAGTACGCATGTGACTGTATATGCTTTCATAGCCAATCAGTATATTTTCATTTGATAAATAAATGTAGAGTATTAATTGTGATATGTTTTGTTTCTTCGGTTTTTTGTTTTAATGTTTTAATTTTTCTTTCCAAGATTGACATAAGAAGATTGATGTCACTGTCATGTCAGTGTGTTAAGTGTGGCGCTACAGCCAGGAGACAATTAGCTTAGCTTAGCATAAAGACTAGAAGCAGGGGCAACCAGCAAGCTTGATTCTCTCCAAAGTTAAAAAATACACTTAATGCTGGTAACTGACACACTGTGTCTTATATTTTATTTAATCTGTACAAAGTGCAAAAGTGTTTGTTTAGCACAGGTTTTGGTATAGGTCTCTATACAAGTGTGATATGTATCTGTTTGTGATACCACAGATAAAATAGTGGTATCAATCTTCTCATCTCACTTTCCAAGAGAAGTGAATAAGCACATCTTCTTTTCATTTTAAAGTGATCAAACCGCTTGTTTCTGTCTCAACATGCTATTCATGTCTCTTCTCTGTCTTATGTGTTGGCAGAGTCGCAGATCTTCAGTTGTCGGGGAGATATCACACCACAGAAGAAGCAGAAAATATTTTATCAGAAAGATCAAGCAAAAGAGGCCAACGATTGAACTGAGGTGGATAGTTGCAGAACCAAACAAGGACGACGCACCACAAGAGCCATGTGGGAGGAGAGTGAGGGGGTTTCGCTGTTTGCATGCATCAAGCCCAAACACTTTCTCTACTGACATACGCTGAACGTTCCCCAGCCTTCCTCCACAGCTTTTTTCTCTGGGGGAGCCCCTGCTATGAACCCCAGCTCCCTTGGCTTCCGCAGGCAGTCCAACCTCAGTGCCAGGCGCTGTGTGGGCATCCCACAAGTCTGGGTTCTGCCCACACAGGACTCACAGACTGCCCCTGGACAAAAAGAATGAAATACTCCTGAGTCACTCCTCTGTGTGGTGGCTCTCCGGTCTAGTGTTAAATTGGTCTGTTGTGAAGTTTTGTCTGTCTCTTCCCCAACGAGTTCCTACTTTTAGTTAAAACCCTCTCCAACTCCTCCACCAACTCCTATTTAGTCACCACTTCGTTGTAACTTGCTTACCCATCAAGCAGCAGCACGAGTTCCTTTGTGCTCACCACGTGGTGGAGGACCATGGGATGCCGTCAGAGCTCGGAGGAGAAGGAAGCGGCGCGGCGCTCGCGGCGAATTGATCGCCACTTGCGCTCAGAGAGCCAGCGGCAGCGGCGTGAGATCAAGCTACTGTTGCTGGGCACCAGCAACTCGGGAAAGAGCACCATTGTCAAACAGATGAAGATCATCCACAGTGGAGGCTTCAACCTGGAGGCCTGCAAGGAGTACAAGCCCCTCATCCTGTACAATGCCATCGACTCGCTCACCCGCATCATCCGTGCTCTCACCACCCTCAAGATCGACTTCCACAATCCTGATCGCGCCTACGACGCGGTGCAGCTCTTTGCCCTCACAGGGCCGGCTGAGAGCAAGGGGGAGATCACTCCTGAGTTGCTGGGGGTCATGAAACGTCTGTGGGCTGACTCAGGGGTCCAGGAGTGCTTTCAACGATCCAATGAGTACCACTTAGAGGACAACACTGCCTACTACCTGAATGACCTGGACCGCATCTCTGCACCTGAGTACATCCCTACTGTAGAGGACATCCTGCGGTCCCGCGACATGACTACTGGCATTGTGGAGAACAAGTTCACCTTCAAGGAGCTCACCTTCAAGATGGTAGATGTGGGTGGACAGCGTTCGGAGAGAAAGAAGTGGATCCACTGCTTCGAGGGCGTGACTGCAATCATTTTCTGTGTCGAGCTAAGTGGCTATGACCTCAAGCTCTATGAGGACAACCAGACGGTAAGAAAAATCTGTTTAAAAGGGTTCACATTTTGTATGCGTCTGCACACATGTATGCACAAATACATGCTTCAACACATCAGCCACTCACCCTAACACAGTAGTTAGAAGAGGAACAAGGCAGATTATTAGATAGTTATTTGCAGATAGTTATATGTCGGGCAGGAAATCAAAGTATGGGATCATTTCAAGAGGGTGAAGGACAACACCAAGTAGGTGACAAGTTTTTCTGACACATTCAGAATCCTTTGTGGTTTTGCCAGCGTTGCTGCGGCTCGCTTCGTACGTGCGCTTTTAAAACATTTTGAAGGCTCATTAATAAGGTTTTGTATTTCTCTGTAATGTAGCACCGTGTTAACAACGTTAATTATAGCATTCTTTTTCAGCCTCCTCTTTCTTATTTATTTAATTAATATAATAAACTTGCGACAACTGGTCGAATAATGGCTTGAAAATCCATTTTTGACAAGGAAAATCTTCGGTCGGGGGCAACCCTACTTTTTTATTTGCCATATCAGTTGTTCTTCATATAGTGAATAAAGGCAAAATGCTATGAGGTGTGAATATTACCAAGCAAGTTATATTTGTATAAAATGGTTCAACAGTTCCGAGAAGCAAAGCAAACACACGCATGTTCTGCTGTGTCATTCCCTATCTGCACATCCCCGTCTTCAATTCAACAACCCGGCTGTGGTTACACAGAGAAAGAGATTATATTTTTTGTTTTGTTTCCGTCATTCACATATTATTTGCTATAACATATTTTTTTAAGATAGTGGCTATCTCAAATGAATTTAATTTCAGTAGATCAAGTACATATTGTCTGCCTTTTCCATTTTAAACTACTTATGTTTACTTTGGTCACATTGGTGGGAACAAATGCACTGTCTTTGTCTTTAGCGCACTGAAAGATTCTTAAACCACCAAACTGCTTAACAGCTTATCATTTAAAGTAGGAAAACAGACGGGCCTAAACAAACATGCTCAGCGTGTTAAAGTGGACTTTGAGTTAAACAGGTCTACAGGTTGCAACTTTCATCATATGCAAAAAAATAAAATGTCTACCCAAATGTAGGGGTCACAGGTTGCATGAATTATCTTTTCTGTTGGAGGGAACGCTACCTGTTTGCCACAAAGAGCCAGAAAAACTATAGTACCTTTTTTTGGTAGATATTTATGATGGCATAGACTAACTGTTGATCGGATTTATTGTATTTTATTGTGCTGAGCAGATACTCTACTCTCTATTTTCATTAAATATTCTTATTGTTACAGGAAAAAGTCATGTGGAACTACAGGACCACTCTATCTACCCTTTGCATCCTTTTATTCTCATCCTAAATAATATTACTACATATCGAATTCTTCTAAAGTTCTTTATCCAAAGTTCTCTGGCTGGAGTCATGAGTTGACTGATTTTGTAGAAATGGGTGAAATGCGTTCATTCTGCGTTAATGTGGTAGCAAAGCTATTTTGAATTGTTCTGAATAAAGAGAGTGGCCGGTGCTTCTGTTATCTACTCTTTATGGTTGAGGAATTTGAATGGTTTGCTATCCACAGCATATCCATCTTCTTATCTGAGTGTTTTGGAATGGTTGGGGAGTTATTGCTTGTTTAACTGCCTCTTTGATAATGGAAGGTCAACAATAGATACTATTCTACTTTTTTAGTCTAGACCTACTTTTAGGAGGCAGTTTTTTTCTTTACATGATCACATTTTTTTACTTAAGAGGTTCCAGTATCCATGTTCACCTTGATGTTTTTATACAGTCTCCACAAGAAATAACTTTAGTACAGAAGTAACGTTGCCATTCCTGTAAGTGAACTGGCCTGATAATTCATGGGTTACCCGGATAAAACAGGGTGTACACTGTGCCAGGTTGGAACATGAAATCAATTAGTTTTATAAGTTAAAAATAAAGTCTGAGGAGAAAAATGCAGCATGGTGTTAATTGAGTTCACAGAATAAAGTGTGAGGCTGTACCTGTGAGAATTAGCAGATTGTGAAGGCACTGTGTAACAATGGGAGTTCACAGGTGCAAGAAAAAACAACTTTTATAATTCTAAGATAGGCGAGGAAGACAAACGCTATGGATCAAAAGTACCAGAAAGTAAGTCATCCTGAAATTAGAGCAGCCACCCTGCTGCAGAGCCTACTGGGATGAATAAGATTTTTGCAAATACTGACATTTTCATGGTTGGTTTGTGGTTAAATTATTGACGGCTGTTGCAGCTTTATGTGTTTTAACGCATGAAGCTAAGCCAAAGGTCTCTATGAACACACTAACAGGGTTTCTTCAGGTAATCTTGTGATTTAAGAGTACTGACATTAATGCTGGATTTTCAGTGGTCAGACTGTGACATGCTGCCTTATCTGTTTCAAGTGAAACCCTTTCACAAATAGCCAGTCATTGTGTTTCCATTAACTGTATTAGCACAGAGACTAACCAAACATCAACCGAATTAGTCCACGTGGTGCATCTTCAGATTTAGATGTATTTTGACGTATTTTAGATGTATCATTGTTGTCTGTATGTTGTTGCTACTGTTGGAGTGTGCGTGATGAGCACACATGCTTAGTGTTGTTCCTTATCACTCTTTCCTTGCGTGAGGGTTAAAATAAAGCCTTAAATAATTGTCCACGCATTTTCACTTAATTTATTCAGCATGAGGGGTTAGGGCCTTACCCCAGCACGCATTGTGCAATATGACCAAAATCTGATTTCCCAATATGGGTAATTTCATATTCAGATAACATTTTCTGTAAATTCAATGAATAAATAGTTCATATAAAATTACCACATGGAAAGGTCTATTGCTTATTACATTTGAATTATATACTTATAAAAAGGTACTTATTCATATTTTATAGTTTCTCTCCATTAATTTAGAACCTTTGTGCAAATTGACAAATATTAGGCCTGACTCAAGACATTAAAGTTGTTAAGTTATCAACAAGTTAAGAATGTAGGAAAAAATAACATCTTGTAGGGCATATGTGAAGACAGAATTGTAAATAGTAGTCTATGCCTTATATAATTTGCAATGTCATTACTCAGTGGGTGGTAAAATAACAGATATTTTTTTAATGCCCCCATTTTCTTATTTCATATTTTACTACAAGTATAATTATATTGGATGGATGAATAGAACATATATATGGAAGAAATGTGCAGAAGTGTAACAGGGCACAGAGCTTTGAATCTGTCAGTGACAAAGTACTCACATTAACATGGAAACACTTGTAGGCTAACATTTTTACAAAAGCCCAATGCAGATTTGCGACAGAGAAGCTGTACTTGCATACAAACTACATAATGGTGACCATACAGGACATCAGGCCACACCTTCATAAATCTACAGGACCATCAGGCAGACGGTATAATGCAGCAGCAATTCTTAATTTCACATTCACCGTACACCTCATCTAAATGTTACTGGATTGAGTGCAGGTATGTTTTTCCCCAAATGGCTTCACAGTGAATTCTTGCATCTTGGAAACGCCCGCTTTCATAACCACTGTCAGCTGACACAACACTCCTGAACAGCCGTTACCCAACACATAGTCTAGCCTCTATATTCTCAATACATCTGCGATGTGAGAAAGAGAAGAGTGTTTGTATCTGAGTACTGTATGTGTTACATGATGTACCAGTTGATGGGGAATATAACAGCAGCTTATATTAAGTTGGGTTAAGCATTAGTTACAGTATGGTTAAAGTTAGGTACTCTAAGGAATGAAGGTCAGTACAATGTGAGGGTATAGTAAGCTGATCCTGATTGGGGTGCAAAGAGAAAATTATACTGAGAAGCTACTGTAGAATAGAAAATAAAATAAAAATACAAAAGATTGGCTATTCATGGACAAAATATTATCCCCTTAGAATAATCAAGCCAATATACAAAACCTACAAATAAAATAGATAAAGGAGGTAATTTCCGTTGAGGATTAGTAATATTTACTCTTTGACTCAGTGAAAACGCTGACATCAGATTAAGAGACCTTCCTATCCTCATGTAACTACAATATGAACCTGTCAGCAAAAATATATATGATCTTTAACTGAGACAGTAAGTACAATGTAGTCTTCTTAATATATATGCATAAAATACAGTTAATTCATTGATGTGAAGTAAAACTTAGTGAGATGGAAACAATCACTAATTCAGCTTTATGGACCAGTGGTGACTCATCATTTTTAGTTTTGAAACTCTTCTATTACTTTGTCTAAATTACAAGCACTGAAAATATGTGAACAATAGTAGAATAATTCTTTGTTGAGAAGTATATTTGAATAGATGCTCTGTGAATTATCTAATGGAAAACAACACAAAAAAGACTGATAATGGAAGCTGAATGGCGCAGCCAAAGGTGCCAAAGCTCTGTGTTTGTTAATCAATTCAGTTGGTCATACAACTGTCACTAGAAAGTTTGAGACATTCATCAGATTTCATATGCAGGAGTATGTATGATGATCACTGATTAAAGGCTCTGCATACATATATAAAACCATTTCGGTTGCTTTGAAGGTTTGTATAATGATTGCTTGCGGTGTCCAGTGATCATCTCAGTGATCTTAACCTTCAAAGGTTTGTACAATGTCATACAAGAAAGAGAAAACAAACTTCGTCCGACCACATCGACACCGTTTAGTTTCAATGCACCAGCTCACACAAGAAAGAAAATACACCAGAATAATTACAGTACAACATTTACCCATCAACCCATTCCCCGATGCATTTTCCGTGTCCCATCCCTGTCTTCATAATGAATCGGTTGCCACGGTTACTGTTGCTTAGCAACAGGCCAGTCAAATGCTCCTAATCCTGCACTGTTGACAGTGAGCTGTGACTAGGGAAGGGAGGATGGGGGGGGGGGGGGGGGGGGGTTGTACAACAAACAGCAGCACTGGAGAGAATAGATATGAGGTGTATATGTGCATGCATGTATTGTGTGCCTGAGTGCGTGTTTGTGGGAGCGCTGTTATGAATGTGTAGAGCAGGTTTATATGCAGTGGCTGAGGCTGAGCAACAACTGCAGTGGATTCTGTGTGTATGTGAGGTGAAAATGAAAAGCCTAGATGTGAGGTTAGCGGTGGTTTAAGCCAAACATCAAGGCAGACACAGACTGCAGTGTCAGCTCTATTTCTATTGTTTCGATTATTATTTAATTAATCTCTCACACAGGAATTAATTACCTGTCACATGAAAAAAGACAGGAAATTAATTACTGGTGTTTCATGTTTTTATGTCAAATTTGTCATTTCCACAGCAAAGGCGACATTTGAGATGTAAAATGACAGTTTCACTGATCAGTGCCTTTAAATCAAACCAACCGTCCCCTCAGAAAGACAGAGGCAGGTGTCAGAACGGTGTCTCAAAATGTATTCAAGAATATTCTCCCTCACTCAGCTACATCATCTTAATGGGTTATCAAAGGCATTACTATCATGTAATTGAATTGCTTCATGTGACATAATGTTTTGAAAAAGAGCTTTCCAGGAAACGGAATGAGACTGTTCAAGGACACACCAAGTGAAAACAATCATGGCATGCTTGTCCTTACCAGGATATACATGTTCACAATGTTTTTTTTTTTTTAGTGTATCCCCTATACTATCCAGCTAATGCATTATTAAACTGTAAAACCTTATTTATGGTATGTTTGCCAGATTCAATTTATCTTAAATGTTATTGAAATTCTCTACGATGACCTCCAGTCTGAAGGTTTATTGGTACACATAACAATCCATGTTACATGTAGTATTAGCTCACCTATACTTGTTATACTTGCTACACTCTTATTTGTCGTCATTTTAGGTTTGGCTGCTAGTGGATGCAGAAACTCATATTGTATTATCCACATCATCCTCATAGGCTTAAGAATAAAGATTTAGCAAATGTGAACTTCAAAGGATATTTTTACTTAGCTGAACATTTTTATTCTTCTGAGAATCTAGCACCAGAATAATATTATGTACCACTGCAATGTGTTTAGGTTTGTTTGTTTTCAAATCAAAACCCAGCAATGTTGCTGCCCACAGTAGCAGAGACATTAGTAATTAAACAGAGAGAAAGCAGCCTGAATAATGTAATTTTCAGGTACAGCAGGAAAAACATGGTGACTGAGAAAATCCTCTCAGTAGGTAAGTGCAAAGCACCCCTTCCTGTAAGGCAGTGACATTTAAAATGAACCTTAATGAATTACGAAGGGGTGGCTGCACACTTAAGTGATTTGTATTTATGGGAAACAAAGCAATGACACTGGGATGAACTTTCTCATTAATACTTAAGCTTAATTAAGGCCTGCGCCTCTGGACTACACTGACAGGAGGGGGAAAGCAGTGTGTGTGTGTGTATGTGTGTGAATCAGTGGGTGTTCGAAGCGAAGGAAGGGGGTCTGCATGCTTTAGCGCTCCTGGATGTTGCTCTCCCCCTCCTCCCACTCCCCATTAAGAAACTCTTACTGTACGAGTGCTGTAGTGGCCAGGTAAATAGTCTAGAGACTCCCTGGGCTCAGCTGGCTGTCTCCTGCCATACTCTCTTAGCAGCTGGGCTCTTGTTTTGACACCCTGGAAAGAAGAGGAGTGAGGTCACACAGGCTGACATTACTTTGTGTAGTGTACAATGTTTAGGGGCCAGTCTTAGTCCCCGGGGACACATACTTATACAGAAAAGAGTGCTTATGTTTCAATCTGATCGGGTGACAACATGTGAGAGAAAGGAAAACATATGGATGAAGAAAGAGCAGCTTTGACCCTCCAGTGCTGAACTGGGGTGTAACAGATTCTGCAGACACACTCTTATGCAATTTGTATTGAACAAAACCTAATTTTGTTTCCCCTTTCCTGTGGTGTGTTACTTTAGTTGTTTAAACAATTAACTCATTTATCAGTAGGAGAAAATGTCTTTTTGGAGAATTTTTTACAGTATCTGTCCAGTGGCTAGTTTGCAGTACTTGCTTCAGCAGACCTCAATTTATTTTCCACTGTGTTTTTGTAAACCTTTGTCCCTTCCACAGTTATTCTCCAGGGATGTTTTATTACTACTCTGTCAAATTTGACCATTGGGCTGGACTTTTTTTTATATTACTGGTTTGTTTTGCTACTAATGTATATTAAGGCACTATTTTGTAACATTTACATTTTTCAATAAAAACATATTATAAACAAAGAGGCAGCTTCTATGGACATAAATAATCCAACATGGTAATAAATATATATATATATTTTGACCTACTTTACATTAGCCACTGTAAAATATTTTTATTTTTGGGGGGGCTACATGCATACAACTTTGTTTTTTCTCATAACTGTAGTCTTTTCATCATTATCCAAAAATAGCGCACTTACGCCACTGAATAATCAGGGTTTACTTTGAATCTGCACTACGATTGTCTAATCCTTCGCTATTCAACTCAATATCTTTTTTCATGCTGTGCAGATCTTGTGATTTGCTCAGAGCATCATGTTGTTGCTGTAACCTTTTAAACAGCAGTCTTCCATCTGACAACCTCCCAGTCACAAGCTACTGGCTAGTCGCCACATGCCAGCAGCTGCCATGAGCAGATCAACTTTTTTCCCCTTTCTTTTCTCTTATACATTCAACGTCACATGAGCACAAAATGTAAAGAAGCGCATGAATACATACATGCACATACACACAGACACACCCATATGCACATAGACTTACTGCTGATTAAAACCAACATATTTCACCATTTAGCTAATTCAATTCAATTATTTGAAAATGGGCTAATTTCCATTTAAAATAATACACTTTTGTAATTTCCTGTTCTGCATGTAGTGAAATCAAGTTAAAAAAAAACAAAATCAGAATGATAAACAAGTTAATTTAATAATGGCACAGTGTTGATATGGTTTAATGCTGATACCAGTCACATTGTCCATATTTTTGTTTTTGTTTGTGTATCTTATGACTAACTAACTATCTGCAGGATATGGCAGACATCAATGATTTCCATTATAGAGCTGTGAAATAAATCTTAAAAAGATTTTCATTTAATTTTGGAGGAAAAAAAAGTTACATCTAATCAGGTCCTACTGGTGATAAATGATAATGCACCAACATTTGGAAGACATTTATTAGGATTTAGTTACAAAGCTAGAGGCTGAAGAAGAAAACAATATCACAGAGCCAGACCAGTTACAGTGCACTGGATGAGAAGGTTAGAGCAGTCTGTCATAGTATCTGTCGACACAGCCTTTGTCCCTCTCTCCATGTGATCCATTCAAATTGTCCTATACAACAATTATTGCAATAGTTACAGCTGTTCTTTACAAGGGTAAAATGTTTCTGTAATGGGCACAATACAGACTGACACACATCTTCTGTGACTGATTATTTTGTGTTGGATTTGGAGTAGAGAGTGGTGGTAAAAGAAGTAATCAGCTGTTACAGAGGAGAATGTGAGAGTTCAAACTCAGGTCTTCATCTGTCTGAGTCTCAAGTCTCTGTTGACATAACAGAGAAGCCGTACCTTTGGCTTGTCAAGTGGATGTCCGTGACTTGGGCTGGATCCTCTCATCTCGTCTTCATTTTCATCCTCAAGTCTTGCCGTGACCTTACATGGTCTAATTTTCTCTCTTGGGTTTTGCGGAATCACATGATCCTGCCTGTGTGAATGAGTTGTGATTGTGTGATATATTTGGCTGATTTGGGTTGTTGGTTCAAAGTAAATACAAAATTGTTGTGAAGTGATTTCCTCATGGTCTGACTTTCTCTTTTATTTCCTTTCCCTTTCCACAGAGCCGTATGGCTGAGAGCTTGCGCCTGTTTGACTCCATCTGCAACAACAACTGGTTCACCAACACGTCGCTCATCCTCTTTCTCAACAAGAAGGACCTGCTGGCTGAGAAGATCAAACGCATTCCTCTGACAGTGTGCTTCCCTGACTACAAAGGTCAGAACACCTATGAGGAGGCGGCTGTCTATGTGCAACGGCAGTTTGAGGACCTCAATCGCAACAAGGAGACCAAGGAGATCTATTCGCACTTCACCTGTGCCACTGACACCAGCAACATCCAGTTTGTGTTCGACGCTGTCACGGACGTGATCATCCAGAACAATCTTAAGTACATTGGGCTGTGCTAGGACCTGAGGCTTGGGCGGGGGGTGGGTCGGTGGGGTAGGGGTTAAAGCGGGCTTGGCAGCAGCGGGATTGGCAGCAGTTGGACCGCCATCAGATAAACAAAAGGCATGTCAGTCTGCTGCCCGGCGGTTTATCTCTTTGAAGAGGTGCAACAGAGAACTGCAAAGGAAATGAGGTAGTATGATGGTGAGGGATGGACGATACTGTAGATCCAAGTGTTTCAATTGAAACAACAGAGCCGATAGGCCATGGTCAAGATGGGATTTTTACCCAATGTGTTTGCACTGAATATGAGTATGCAGAGACACCCAAACACACACACACACACACACACACACACACCAACACACATCCCTATGTTTGCTCACACACAAGATCTTTGGATCAACAGTCAAGCACTTGTTTGACAAGGCAACACTGGAAATTTTAGACAGATACCCCTACCTGCCTGCCAAACCTGAGGTAGTAGGTCTGTACTGGTGGTTATCGGTTATGTTTGTCTACTGTGTTTTATTTGCCAGAGTCAATTAATGCTGCTTTACAAGAATAAGTTTGACAAAATCAATGTTCTTTGGTTTTTCACCCGAACAATGGTAACCAGTGAGTGCACCTGATGAGACGTGGGGAGAGCCTGTATTTCTGAGAAAAAAAAAAAAAAAAATGTCAGTAGACATGATGTCACAGGGTTTCTGCCTAACAGAGGAAACTGCCACAGTGTAAAGCTGAAGTGAAATATGTTTTCTACACACTATTTCTGTTTTGCCCCTTGGTCAACTCTCTAATGTTGTTCTTTTCCCCCTTTCTTTTCTCTTTTTTGTGCTTTAAAAAAAGAATATGTCTCTCAGACCTGTCTTTTATAGCAGGCCACTGACTTATAATGCCAGGAGAGTGTTATGCTCCGTAGAGTCAAAAGTATTCTTTAGGATCATTCCAGTTTCCAGCAAGAGACAACAAAAAACAGTGCCAAGATCAATTTGTAAATAAAACCAGATCCCATCCATTACGTAATTTTTTTGTTTGTTTTGTTTTTATGGACAAATACATTAAAACATGCATGATTTTTGTTACTTTGGGATACTAATATATTTTTTTCTTTGGGATTATGTTCCTCTTTTCTTAGGTTTAAATAATATATTCCCAAAAATATATATAAAAGTCAAACACTGTGTACGATTGTACAGTTGTCAGAGAGGAATCTATTGAAAAGAGTTATATCAATATAATAACAGTGATTATGATGTTATGATGATGATGAAAAAGATGATAATGATGATGATGATAGTGGTGATGATGATTGCAATGATGACATGGAAAATCTCACTGCAAAGTTAGCATGAGTGGGGATCAAAGGAGAACAAGACTGTAGAAAAATATGAAAATGAAGAAGCAAACCTTGAAAGTTCAATCTTCCTTGCATTATCTAAGTGGAAATTGTTAAACAGCCAGTCAGTATGATGTGTAAATATACTGTAAGGTACACTCTTTGTTCAAACAAATGAAAATAAAGGTTGAGTTGGGATACTGTAAGTGAGATAAAGAGAGAGCGAGAGAAAGAGAAGGAGGAAAACCCCACTCCACTCCTCCTCTTACCCTTTCTTTTCAGTTCAGAGGGTGATGTGCAAACAACTCAGCTAAGGGCTTCAGGCTTGACTTTACGGGATGTCCACCTCAACAAAAGACAAAACAATTAAAAAAGAAATATAAAAAGGACAATAACTATGAATAAAACAACTTATGCAAATTTTCATGGTGTAGTAAATGTGTTTTTGGGTGGTGGTTGTGCCAAAAGTGCTTTAAATGTGTTTGGGATGGGAATGTTCATAGATGATGGACCGATGGTGGCCCTCCATGCAACTTATCTTATTCTTTCATAATTATGCTGCAACAAATGATTTGCAACATGGAATAGAACATAATGTCCAAAATCCTTGCTTCCATCCTCAGTGAAGAAACATCATAACATAAAAAGTGTTTGTCCTCGACATACAATGTAGCCACTGGGGCAAGAATAATTCGGACATAAAGTATGCAATTAAATTACTCCTGAATGAACTTGGCCTATGTGTGATGGGGTGACAGCGTACAGTGCTGCACAGATTCCACTCTAATTAGTGTATAAACCCCAGATGACCCAACATGAGTCTGCCAGAGTCCCCCAAATTATTATTATTTTTTTTTTTTTGCAATTTTTAAATATCACACTCATCATACAAATTAGATTTTTTTCAATGCCATATTTATGCTCTGACGTTTTGGCATACCTTACCCACTGCATGAAACTTAATAAATTGTTTATATGAAATGATAAAATAGCTGTGATGAAACAGTAACAGGATGATGTTTCTGCCAAGCAGGCCATCCTGTTGCTTTTCTGTTAACGCTCATGTGGGATGAATATTCTGAAACATTATTTAGGTATCGATAAAGCTTTCAGTACGTCAGACTGGGGACCATACATAAAACATTACACTACTGTGTGGCTGATGGTTTCTAAACAATATTTTTATTCATCATATCTTATAATTATTTTAATTTTAGCCTAATTTACATCACTGGGTGAAAAAAATAATTCATAAAAAAAAGGTCATGGGGGTTTTCTTTTGTTGATTGATTTAAGCAGCAAGGGAATTTGTTTGATAGATGAACATAAATAAAATCCCCTGCTGAGAAGGGAGAGTTCTGCTGAAATCATGCCTTGTGACTGTCATGTGGTAGGAGTTGGTGCCAACCATAAAAAATGACTGAGTTACAGAATAGGAGAATAGATGCTAAAAAAATCAAAGGAGGTATAGAAATTATAACTAGTTATTTATTCAGTTCAATCAGGAAATAACTTTCAGTGAAATTTTAAGTACAAATGGAAAACTAGTGGGGCCTGTTGTTTTCTCAGGACTGTTTTGTCACAAGAAGAATGCAAGAATGTTGAAGTAATGGGGAAAAAATACATAGGTGTCACTTGTTGACAGTGTAGTTACTCTAAGTAAAATGGCTAGGAATTAACACAAACAGCATTTTGTACACATTTGGAACACATCGGTACAAATATTACAAATAGATTATTTGACCATAACTGCATCTCGGATAGGGAGGGCCTGAATTCCAAATTAAAGCTTGGCAACATTCAAATTCAAGGTATAAGAAAGAGGATCCAAATAAAAAATAAACATCCTATGTCACACATTATCCACAACAATGCCATAATTTAACTCAAATATCTCAGAGTCTCAGAGTTTACTGTAGAGGATGTATTATAAAGACTTATGGACGAAACATATTACACTGAGAACCAGCTGAAGATTTATACAAGGTTTTAGAAAAGAAATAGAGAGGACATCATCCAGACCAAACACACACTGTGCACAAAGTAGTGCACACACAGTAGTCTTAAAATGTGACAACTTACAGTTTCACTCAGAGGATTTGCACATAGAGTAGAAGTAAAAAAGCACCAGCACAACATACACTACAAAATGTAACAGATATAGTAAAATGGAGGTAAAGGAATAAAACTGAGAATAAGGAAAGTTTCTTTCTACCACTATGCTACAAAAATTTGACAATGAGCAATAATTCAAAAATATATATTTTTCTGGTGTAGAAATGATCTAAGCTCACAACGATTTGTGAAATCTACAATAATCGGTAACACGACGTGAAATGCGGGTCACATGTCATAACGCTGTATGAGAAAGTTAGGAAAGTAAATTTGCCAATGAACTGTTCAAGTAAATTCAACAGACAGCTAAACAATAGATATAATACCAGATGTAGCATGAAGGAATTGGGTGAAATTGGGATAAGACATAACATATGTAAATATGGATTGGTCCCTTTTCAATCTTTATCCAGCTTTACTTACAGCAATATCGCTGTCAGGTTGATATAGCATTTAGGAACCCTGATCAGAAATACTTCTTTCTTTACTTTTAGATTTTCGAAACGTCAAAAGAGCTTTGTCCATAGATGTAAGATTTAAGCTGGGGCCATGCCAAACTGAAAAGATTTGTCATCAGCATTGAGACATCCACTATCTAATAAGGAAAAGGGATTAAGGGCATTTCTAAAAATATAAGTAGTCCACAAACAACCATGGGCACAAACAGAAATTCTTGGCCCTAAGATGACAGTTCTGAAACAATAAATATCTATAATCCCTGGCATGTTCCACGGCCCTGTCTATTTCTATGCCTCCTGAATCAGTCAGACATTTTTCAAAAGGAAAATAAAAGAGTAAAAAGGAGAAAGTCCTTGCCACGAGCCTCTCTTGACCCTTTCCGTGTTGTCGACCAGCACTTATATCCCTCTCCACTCCCCTCTATAAGATCTCCCATAAACTGGTTTTCCTCACACCACCACCACTAGGCATATCATGTGATTTCTCTGCTTCCTCCTGTCCTCAGCTCCCATTTCTTTACTCCCTCCAGGTGACTCCTTCCTGTGTCTCCTCAGTGACCTCAACATTTAAACCTGCCCTCTTATCCCCTCTGGACCTTCTCCCCTTTCCTCTAAGCTTGTCTATCTGCTCCCACCTGCTCCTGGGCTGTAAACCACCTGGTGAATCAAACGGACAAGCCTTCAGGCAGCTGGGAGAAAATTCCATAAGTCTGGCTTTCTTGGAGGAATTTTAGTATCTCATCTCCTCTCTCTCTGCCTCTATCTCCTGGCAAATGTACCACTTTGAGTCTCCTGCTTCTAACGCACAGGAGCTCCTCTCGTCTCAGCAGTACCCCTCCCTCCTCTGTTCACTCCACAAAAAAAGAGTGATGACAGCCGAGGCTCACCCTCCGAGCTACCCTCTGGTCACTGTCTCCTCCTCTGACCCCTCTAACATGAGCTTAATGTCTCCCTAAATGAAGTCTTCCCCTGAGCAGACTTAACTTCTGCCCTCTTGAACCCACTCCCTTCTCCCCCTCCCGGACCATTGCTGTTGATCTGCTCTACTTTCTGACTGATATCATCAACCCCTCCCTGACATCTGGCTGTGAACCATCTGTCTTTGAGTCAGGCCTGTCTCCTTCAGTCCTCGGTGATTGCTACGTGCAGTTTCATCGATTGAGAAATTGGACCTGTATCCAATAGCCTGAAAAACTAAAATACAAAGTATTGCCAAATATTGAAGTATTTTTTTTAAATTTCTCAATGTGAGAGTCAAAATTAGTAAAAGGTGGCTTTTCACAACAGAATTACCACTACATGTCTTTGAAGTATAGTTAATATTACATCAGCGATTAAGGAGCAATATCAAAATTCATAGAACTGTTAATTTGTTTTTTGAATGCCATCTGGTAAAACAAAGTTTTTACGTGCTTTGAGCTAAATGCTAACATCAGTATATGCCAACATGCTCATAATGACAAAGCCAACATGCTGATGTTGAGCAGGTATAATGTTCACCTTTATACCTGCACCGGCATAAGATTCTTGCTAATCCATCGTAGTAGTTGGACATTTCACTCAAGACCACAAATGAACCTCATGTTGGTGTTAGAGGAAAAGTCAGAGGATCACTTAAAGGCATTTGGGAGCCACAAATGTCTGTACAAAATTTCATGGCAATCCAGTAATAGTAGTAGTGGATATTTCAGTCTGGACCAAAGTGGTGGACTGACCATCCAGCCATCCAACGGATGGACAAAAATTGCCATCCTAAAGCCATGTCACCAGCATGGCTAAAAGATATCTAACAATCCACAGGAAAGCATCTTATCTGTTGAGGATAAACAGCCCAAAGTAATGGCTGCGTGCATTTCACATCAAAGGCTACTGTTGCCTGCTGGTTTATGCATGAATGTTACAATCCCAGAAATATGTGTATCCCAGAAATATGTGCTGCGCTGAAATCATTTCTTTTTATCCACAGCCAACTTGAGGGCCTCTCTGCAGGCTCTGTTGTCGTTTTGTTAGACCTCCTCTTGTGCTAGCCGGATATACCAGACGACTGCGGGCCCCGCAGACAGACTGGCACGTGAACAGCCGTCCTCGACGAGTATAAAAAGTGAACATCACCTCTTTCTTTAGCACTTCTTCACCAAGTCCTCATCCATAGCTCTTGTTCTCCCGTGGTTCTTGATGCTCCCATGGTCGAGTCAGCTCAAGATTGAACCTCTCTTTCGATATTATAAACAGCAGAACAATGTCTGGCCTAATAAGGTAACTGTATTTGTTGTGCTGCTATGAGGAGCAAAACCAGCACTCTCTGCCGTAGTATGGATGTAATGAAAACATGGGCCTACCTTACCCGGCCTTCGGTGATGCCTAATGCCTTAATCCATCTCACAGTGCTTTTGGGCATCAGATAAGATGGGAGCCAACATTCCTGTGCTCTGTGACTGATACTTAACAGCAGAGGTTGGGTATGATAGTACATAGCCGGCCACTGAATCATAAAACTAAGGCAGAGGGTTAGGGCTCAGTCACACTAGTGTTTATACATTTCAGACAGAAATCCATTCATTTCAACGTAATCCCCATGATCATGGTTCAACATAAACTTGTGCCAGTATCACCTATTTTGTGAGGACGCGCAAATTAATTTCCCTGTGCACTTAGACTCGCTTGACATGTGAGTGTTTTCACTACCAATTAATTTAATGTAAAAATAACAGACCAACACTTGCTGCAACTTAAGAAAACACATAAAACTGCAGATAAAGAAGACACAAGCAAATGAAGAAACAGATTCAACAATTTGACAATACAAAGAAACACATTGCAATTACAGACAACACAAGCAAATACATAAACTAACACCCCCAACCCTCTGTAGCACTAGCAGGCCTGCCTGCCAGCAACGCAAGTCCCACCTAAGTGCCATCTGCAGTGTGGTACTAGATTAGACTGGAACATAAACTGTCAGACTGATGGACAGAGACAGACAAAGAAACTCAGAGTGTACTGGCAGTCACACTAATGCACCCAATATGGGCAATAGTAACTGATCAGTGGAATGCTGCGGTACTAAATCTGTACAGCTATTTCTCTTATTGCATACAGAAAGATTTCATACTCATGGATTCTATGAATATTTCGTTGTCTATCTATGAATGGTTCTTATTCACAGGTCTCTCTTCAAAGAGATCTTGATCTCAATGATACCACCTGATTAAAGAAAGTTGCTTAAAATTAACTAAACCTACATATAGTTTTAATGCGATGTCTGTTATGCAGTAGTTGATGTTCGTTGTTCATTCACTTGTAGTGGTGGCTATACTAATAAAAAGCATACAACTTCCACAAGGTATACCGTGTCTCCTTAATCTCACTATGTTGTTGTTTAGAGGAACATGTTGTCTGTTCGCATTTTTTAAATGCTTAAATGTCTAAATGCTTCTCCTAATTGCCATAATTTAAATAAAACATTACTGTCTTCTGACACTTTTTAGGTGTTTGAATGTTGTGCGGAATGGCCTGTCAGTGACTTCACCTGTCATTTGCTGTACTGCCTACTATACACAAACACACACTGTATTTCCCTTATTGACAGACTGTGTATCTGCTGTTCTGTGAGTGAACTGGTGTGTCACTTTTCCATGAGCATGACCCTGATGTGCTCCGGTCCTCTAGTAAATCATTGTCATGACTGACTGACATATTGATGTGCATGTGCATAAAATCAAATCCCTGGCCTGCCCTTGTAATACTAATGCAGCTTTATTGCAATTGGGAAACAACTGAATGAATGCATCAGTTCAACGTGCTGCCAAATTTAAAGGAATACGGTTGGTGTTGCTCTATATTTTCTTATTGTGAGATCACACGAAAAGACCAAAACCATCAGTGTGTTGTAGTCCATCTCTCAATACTTTCTGACTCCCCTACCCATATCTGTGGCCCTCAGCCATAAGCCCACAGCTTCCCATATAAGACGAAAATTGTAAAAACCAGCTCACAAATATCTAGTTTCACTTTTTTTTAAAGGCTGCCCTTTCTGCTCAACTATGAATAGTTCACATTATCACTCAAAGTAGAGGATGAGAATTTCCTCATACTCTCTCCTGAAAAGGGTGACCAGAGTAAAAATCATCTGTCCAGGTAAATGTAATACCCGAAATTGTGAATTACTTCTTTGTGATAAATAACCAACCTTTATATATGAAATCCTAATTTCCATCCACATCAAGAACGCAGCTGCAACCATTTCCCAATTTATCTTGTATTTATTTCCATTTCCATGGTGACCCTCCATTTCATGACCCCACTTAAAGACATGATTCATTTCCAGCTTCTGTAAGTCCTTTCGTTGTCATATGTTCCATTACTTCACAGAGATCACAAAGATGCGATTTCAGAGAAGCAATCCACCTTTAATTAATAGGCTTACTGGCTTCCAAATTCTGGGCAATCTGCCCTCCTGCCATACTTCATTACACTAGTCTAAAAATGCCTTTAAATACTTTATCACTAACATGATCTAACATACGGATAATTTTAGTCTTAATTTATCCTCTTTTAATAATAATAAAATTGCATTTAATACAGACTCCCACTGAAAACATAAAAAATATAATAATAAACTTTCTTTTCTTGTTGCTTCCCATCCATTTCTTTCTGCTTTTGGCATATTCCCAGGAGTATGTACTAGGGCTAAAAAAAATTCTGATGCTTTTTCCACACTTTCAAAATATATGTGGTTGATATATTTCCAAAAACCTTAAATTACAATTTGTTCTTACAGTAAAAAAGATTTTGATATTTTAATTGTTAAGATATGAATATGGAACATGAAGGATGGATGGATGGAATATGAAGTCTCTCTTAAACAGAGCTTACTTTCTTCATTTCACTAGCTATACTCATCCATCCATCCACTCTCTAAACTGCTTACCCTGTTCAGGGTCATAGGGAGCTGGCGTCTCTCCCAGGACACATTAGGGGAAAAGGCATGGTACACCTTTGACATAGTCACCACTTTTGAAACCTCCTCTGAGGTACAGTCCTTACTGTTAAGTGCAATATTTGCCTCCACATTCAGCAATTTTCACCTGTCCTCTCCCCACCACAGTCCAAGTATCCATACCCTGATCCACAATTGTCCCACCAACATTTCAACCACTCCCCACTCAGGTCAGAGATCGGTTTATATTATGATTTGATTTTGAGTATCTCCTTATTGAAATGTTACTTTCAAGTTTCAAGTCCCTTGTAAAGGGGGAATCAAGTAATTTTTCAAGCAAAAATGCCAAACATTGGTTCTAGCTTCTCAATTCTCAAGGATTCACTGCATTTCTTTGTCTAATGTGATAATGAATTAAATATCTCTAAGGCATTTTTCACTTTTTTTACAATTTATATACTAAACAATCAACTGATAATTGATTATTTGTTTAATTAAAGATTACTGCCCAGCTGTCCCAGGCCCCCAGGGGCCACAAAAGCTCCATGTTCACTGTGTCCCAAATGATCTGTGGTTATTTAACAAATTAATAAAGCCTTTTTCACAGCAGACGTTTTGACATACAATATAGTAGGAAAGCATAGGTGTAACTAATAACATTAATGATGGCTGAATTCCATTTAGGAGCGTGAGTTCAAGAGTCCAGGTATTTTGCAGGCTCACTCAATGACTGGGCTTACCTGGATACCATCGTTAAGATGTTGTCAGTTTTAGTTCCACCTTTGCTTCTCCTGCTACAACAACTCAAAATGTCTTCTGTGAAAAACACCTGTGCCCATCTGTCTGGGAGTATACACCACTAAAGCACAACATCAACCGAAATGACAAGGGACTTAAAATGGTTGCTGCTTTATGACCTAATCTTATTATCTCAGTTTGTGTAATTTTGTGCTCACATGGTGCATGTACCTAAATAATTTTGTGTTTAATCAAATTGCCACACACTAATTGATACATGGCAAACTTGCGGTCAGGCAGGAGTACTGATTAGGAGGAACTGATTGGATTCTTGGGCTCTAGAAAAATTATAATTAAGCTGCCATGCAAAGGCTGTTTTTATTGATGGGTACTTGATGGGTACATACAACAATCCACAGAGAGTGGGAGGAAGAGGGGGATCAGGTTTAAAGCTGGGCCCCCTTAATGTGGTCATGCAGTTTTTGCAATGGCTATTTTGTCTCTATATCATAAATATATGTGTTTGTGTGTGTATATATATTATTTGATTTTTATTTATATTTGTTTGATATAATGATCTTGTTTCAAATACTCTTCAAAAGGAGCATTATTTACACGCTGGACTGTCCCTATTCATTACATGATTATCATGATCCAGGCCTCTCTCATTACAATAAACAAAACCCAACTGTAGTTTGAACAACATGTCAGTGTTAATAATACTGACCTAGTTTTAAGGTATGCTCAGCCTATATGTTCAGAAATAGGGTAGCTCATTCATGAGTATACACCCTGGTTGGTGGGACATCTGTGCTTATGCTGCAGGAGTTTTCAGGAAACAAGCAGATACAACCAAGCATCCAGGGCACATTCAATTTGAGGTGCTTGGCTCACATTCATAAAAAGAAAAAAATAACATGCATGTACAATCAACATCAAAACAAGCAGCACATTAATAAAGACAAAAAAAGCAGCTACGGTTGCTAAGGGACAGGTTAGTATTGCAGAGATTACATTTCACAAAGTATGGTAGCAAAGACTTGAAGTAAGCAAATCCAAAAGAACCACTGCCATGACTTGAAAGGTTGTTTCAGACACCATGAAAGTAATTCTCAGAGCAGGTGATTTCACATACAAAAAAAAGAGAAGGGTTGAATATAATGGGACATAAAACGCAGGAGGCACAGCAAAAGTACCTGGAGCTCAAAGAAAACATGGCTGAAATTGTTGTAATAAGGCAGTAAATGATCTCGCTGCTTTAATCAATATTCTCCTATTAACTTTGAATCAAATAACGTTAGGCAAACATCTACTGTAGCTAGCAACTTTATATTATTTATTTGCTTTATATTAATATTTTTATGAGGAGTTGGTGGAGTCCAAAGGGCTCTTTTAGCCTTAGCTGGGATGCTACTATGGGACTAGTTCATGAAGTTTACCTGAGATAACGTTTGGCAAACTAAATATTTATTTTATGTAGTTATTAAGTCAAATGTGTTGTTTGAGAGTACTTTAAATAGAGCATATTCTAACGTAAATCTCACCTTTCATTAGAGAAGCCAGGTTTTACTCCTGGCTTCAGTCTGTATTTCATTCATGGGCTCTTCTTGTCAGGGCCTTTCTTGGAAGTGGGCAGTGAGCGTCAGCCTTCTCTAACATGGCATTCCCTTACGCCATGTTTCTTGAGAGTTGGCTGCCGGTCAACGTTTATCCACTTGTTTCTGTTCACTACAAATGTATTTCCCTCTTGGCAACAAAATCCCTGTATGTTAAACTGGACTCTCTGGACACCTTTGGGGCTAATGAACTGACAAACTACAGCTACACAGATAGAAACCCGTTATCTTAGCGACATTAAAGCTAAAAAACTACACTCTACTAAAGTAGCATTACAGGCTCACTCCCTCCATCTGCAAAAAAGGTTTACTGGTATTAGTTTTCACACCATGGTATGATGATTAACTGTCTCTGATGCTGATTTGCTGCCCAACATCAGCTTAAAAACTGCCTCTAGCGTACCATTTAAACATACATAAGGCAGTAGAATTCATGGAATGAGGCAATATCTAGAACTATAGACTTCAATCTAAGATTATTGCTGTAATAATATCTCATTTTTGTGCTTTTTCAGTTATTTCCCCTCACAGTGATGCACCATTTTCTGCAGTGTACTACTGTGCCACCTTGTGGATACTAACATATCCTTAAATGCTTCTGGTATAGTTTTAAAAAACTAAAAGAGATAAAGGGAGTTTTTTTTTTTTTTTACCTCTGCACCTCCGTGCAGAACAGACAACAGCGAGAAAGAGCTCAGTAAATTTTGACAAGTATGAGAGACACGCTGCTCATACTAGTGGACAACAGTTCTCACAGTGATTTTGTGTTGGGCCTTCTAGTTCATCAAACTTGCAGGTATTACTATCCCACAAGACCCATCCTCTCTGTTACACCGTGTAAGGCAGTTGTACAAAAATATTAACAATATTTGGACAAAAAAGAGTCAAGTTGAATTTAATTGAAATAACATGTTGAAGTACATGAACTGTGTCGTGTTTCTTTTGCATGGTTATGATCAGACTGATGTTACTTTGTCTTCTTTCTTTCAAAACTCAGCGCATCTTGTTTTTTGACATTTTCGGAATAAATCTTGCTACCCGAATCTTGCCAATATCGGAGCACTTTTGCTCCCACATCATAGGCCTCTTTCACAGCAGACATTTTGACTTTCCGTGTCAGGAAAAGCACAATAACACTAACAATGGCTCAGTTCCAGCAACAGTGTTACAAGTCACACCTGTGTTTGATGTAAGGCAAAATGAAGAGTCCCCCGGAGCTGAGGGTGAGTGGCTGTTTGTTGATGAGGAAGCTGAGGCTCAGCTAATGCCACTGGGGGCTGAAAAAGGGCATTAGACACCTTGTCCAAGATCCCACAGTTCTGCTCACGTTAAGCTCACGTGTGATCAGAGGGAGGGGGCATTACCTAATAGGATCCTCACCTATAATGAAAGCCGTGGGGCCCCGTGTGCAAGTTCTAGCTGATCACCCTGAGGCGCTTCCTTCACCAGTGTCTACTACCCTGTATGACACCAAAAGCTCCCTGTGTGAAAACCCCTAGTCTTTGTCATGACTTGTGGTTACAATGTCCCTCTGTTACCAGATAGGGAACCTCGCCAAGAGATAGTGTTGTGATTACAACTGTTGAACTAATGCACGAATTATGCCTGTGAACTCTGCCACAATATTCTTTACTGTTTATTGACTCCACAGTAGATAAGTAGATAAGTGTCTGCTACTTTGAAAGTGACCTTTCTTAATTTAATGAAGTTTTTTTTTATTTGTGTGTAAGACACTTATTCATTTTACTTTTTTACTTACTTTTCTGTGTTTTATGCCATTTACTACAAACTTCATAGAGATCCGAAGTCTTTTACGCCCCCCAGGGAGCCTCTGTTCCATGAGCTCCTGTTCCACAAAAACGTTTTTGAATGGAGGGATTCTTTTATTGAACTTTCTGAAAAGCTGAAACATAGTACTCCCCTATTCTGATTGAATTCTCTCTTACTGGGTGCCTGAACTCAGCACTTAATGATAATTTTCTTCAAGTGCCCTAGTAAGCCGTGACAGTGAGCCAGCATGCACAATACCAGGAAACTGGGCCCTGAAGTTTTCCAAAGTAAAGCATAGTGGAAGTTAGTAGCATACTAACTAGATATAATTTTATTTCAAGTAGCCAATGGTTTCCATTCACATTAATATGTTATGAAAATCAATCACACTGCAAACTTGATTGAAAATTTTTATCCATCCTGACTGACGTATTTTTTTAATCTTGTTTATGTGTTTGGAAGTATGGATTGTTTTGCTGAGGTGTTGGTGGGATGGTGGTGGGATGGTCAGTGCATTCACAAGCTGGAAAATCAAACAAACAAGCAAACTTGGATGGTGTGAAAATGATACCGTAACTTTGGTGGCTTTGTGCCCTGATTTCAAATAATTTACTTGACACCGGACCAACCAGAATGTGAAGCGTTCACCACTGATGTTGAATTCACGCTATCAGTGCTGTCCATAAGTCTGTTTTTTCCAGGCCAGGCCGGTAGGTTTGTTTCCCTGTTTCAGGCCATCGGCGCCTCTGCCAGAAGTCCCTAAATGAGACAGATATGGAGACACAGGGAAAGGTTCGTAAGACACAACTGTGTCTGTTGTGACCACAGGAGGTCCAAGAGGCAACTACAGTATTTTCCCACATCATGTAGACTATGTATGGTAAATGGACTCCTGCAGGAGATCAGTTTCTTCTCATCAGTAGTGTTTGCGGTCTTGCTGCCCTGGGATGTGATTTGTGGTGTGTTTGTGTTTTAAACACCGGCTGGTTCTTCCCAGGGTCATGTTCAGGTTTCAGTCTTGGTGAACATTAAAGTAAAGTGAGCCACACAAAATCAAACACATCTGACCTGTCTGGAGTCATTAGAAGGCCGAAGTCTCCTCTTGGTTTTAAAATCAGGAGTAAAATCAGCGAGTGTGACCGAGCCTTAATCCCCACAGAGCACTGGCCTCATTCCAGTGATTGATTCTCATTCAAGTGAATATTGATTGTCCCCATTAGAGATTTCAAGCAGCCATAACAGTACCAGTCTAATAATTCCCCCATCTCACTCCCTTACATCTCTTCCTCTCCACACCGTTCAAGCTGTTACACCTTAGTAGAAGGCTATGGTGGTCACTGTAATAGTTTGGCATTTTTACATGTTTATTCAGACCTTTTAACGTGGAACATTAACACAACACAAATCACATGGTTTTACTTCATGTTAATCCTCTTAATTTGATGCATCCCATGTCCCCTCCCTTACTGGATTTACTGTTCAGATACAAACTTATCCTTACTACACACATGGTTTCTACCATACAGTTTTTTATATATTATATTACCAATAATTTTCATTTATACCAGCACATTAACAAAACCAGACAATTTTTCAATTTCTCTGTTTCATCTCCTATTTTCTCCTCTCCTCCCCACAGCATCAGCTGTGACAGAGCACTATAACCTTGGACATGGATGTCTGCATTATAATGATAATAATATGATTCACTGGATCGAAGCAGCTCGGAAACACTGGAACATACATGGTGAAAGATGACGTAAATGTCAAAGGTAGGTTGGTGTTATCTGGATTCGACGTACCGTGAGTAACAAATGACAAATTAATGTTGTAAAGTCACACAACAGCCTTCGATAATCGAATTTATGCTTAGTGAGTGCAAATTAGATGGGAGTATTCTTTTGGGTAATGACTGCTTAAGGCCATTTAATTACAGGACTTAAATACTTAATTACTCTCTGACTTACATAAGATCATAATAAGAGTATACGGCCATTGTTGCTTAGAAAATGTATACACGTGCAGCTATAGTTGGGTTAAAATCTAATCTGGTGTTTTTTGCAAACCTTTAACCACATAGTTTGTTACAGGAGTGTCTCATTGGGCTCTCTCAGTGGACAATTCCCCAGTCTATCATCACATTCTTGCTACACAACCTATAAAACCTCCACATGCACAAGTTAAATAGAAAGTAAAATATTGACCATCGCTCCCATGTCATAGAAAGTGTTCTATTGTTGTTGTTGTTGTTGCCTGCGTTAAACTAGTGAAAATGTTAACATTAAGGTGGCTGTTCTGTCGTAATGGATTGCTAGACTATTACTTTTCCAATATTCTTTTTATTTTCTCTTTGCTAATGCCAGGGCCCGTTCTGGGAACCTTGGGTGAGCACCCAGGACACCCTAAAGGTACACCTGGCCAGCCACACCTACAGTACATACATAGTATTAAGGGTCCTGTGCGGTTAAAAGTACAATACATCCCTGTGAAATGAGTTGAACAATGAAGAAGTATAAAATGCAAATACGCAAGTAAAGTACAAGTACCTCAAAATTGTACTTAAGCACAGTACTTATACTCTTACTTTCCACCATTGAGAACCAAACATATTTTTAAAACAAGGTGATTACTATACCCTTATATATGTACCTCATTTGTTGTTGAGTTCCTAGCCCATGTTGAATCACTAAATTCCTGACTCTTATCACTATATCACTATCCTGCAGAGACACCTAGTGTCTGATTATAGTACTTTCTTTATATTTGTACAATAATGTTTTATTGTGGGTTCTTTTTGTGTTTTTTTTTTCAGTAACCATACATGGTCTTTGCAGGTTGTGTAACGTGATGACAACGGTAGCAACCATATATTTTGTTCTCTATGTTGTGCCCTCCTTGAAACATTGGCCTTTAGACTAATAATTAACGCATAAATAAACACTCATGTCTTTAAGGAAAAAGACAACGATCTAGTGTTCACTGTGGGAGGGGTGAAGTTGGGGTGAAGTGCCTTTTATTTGTCATAGACTGAAAATAAATATTTCCTCGTTGGTATCAAGGAATCTTGGTTGGTAGACCTATTTAAAGATCAAAAGTGAAAGCCTCACTTTGATTAAAACATTTTATAAGATTGATAATAACATTTACAGTAAGTCATTTGTGCCTCTTCCTGGATCTCTCTGCTATTTTGTGAACATAAATAGCCAAAAATGTCCCCCGAAACGATGTGTTATCAACAGATGTAGGCCTATTTATTGGATAGTCCAGTTTTACTTATTGACAGGTGTCAAAGTCAGTGCGGGGAGCAGTAAGTGGGAAAATGATGACTATGAAACAGAGATGTTGGATTAATTTTCTATCAGGAAGCAGCTACTCAGTTGTGTTTCTAAATATTATTTAGTATTAAAATAGTATAGAACACTATTTGATATGACTTTTCTGTTTTCTAAACTACAGTATACTAAATCACAAGTTGCTTTAGTTTTGGAAAGTGTCCTGTAACTGTATGTGTTTGAATTGAATTGAATTGAATTGAATTTAACTGCTTAATTGAATTGAATTGAATTGAATTGAATTTAGCTGCAGTGCTGATTGAGTTTATATGTAGTTCCTTTGTTTTAAAGGAACACTTGTTTCTTTACTTGTGGGTTGATCATTAACAACATTATTTGCTAAAACGTTACACATTTTTACATCCACAGTCACGTATCAGCAAGGTTTATTTGCAGATACACTTTCAACCAAACACAACATCTGGTAAATTATAAGATAAACACACTCTTTCTGTTTTTTCCCCCTCCCATCCCCCCATATTTCCCACACTCACACACAAAGACACACACCTCAACTTGCTTGCAAGACCAAAGGTACGTAAGTGTCTGTGCAGGTGCTTCAGTCACAGAGGAGCGACTCCAGCGACGCACCTGTTCTCTAGTCACCCCCTTAGCAAAATGTCTCAAGATTATTTTGGATTCTCCTTAATAAGGGGCAATGTGAGAAACGGCACATCCACTGTGGCTCTTAACAATGCAGCAGATATCTCCGTTATTGTGATTTACTTTTTGGTTGTCTTGGCTGTGGGAGTATGGGTGAGTTGTTTAGTCTTTAGTCAGTTATTTAAATCCTTCTTCTCTTTGAATAGTTCATTCCTCACCAGTTTTATGGCGGTGAGAGTTTTTGTTGTTTATTTACATTAAACTCAGAACTTAAAAGAAATTCTGTCTTTACAGAGTCATGAAAAATATATAATAATGATTTATATGTTGGGTAAGTGAAAATATTAATAATGAATTTAATTAAATGTATTATTTTATTTTTTAAAAGGCCTCTCACTTTTAGCAACATTTACAGCAGCACTCGAGCAAATGAGACAAAGGAGTTGATTGATATTGCGCAATCACAGCAGCTTACTCACAACCTAGTTCACAATTCTTTTATAGCAGATCGGAGTAGTTGTACATTTCAGAATGCACATAGTTAAATTAGATTAAGTTACAAGCAGTAATGTTATGTGATATTATTGACTTGTATGCAGTGATTCTGTTGTGTTCTTTGGTCACTGTTATAGGCAGCTGTGTATAAAACAGTAATCACTGTTGAATTACAGATTCTGTTGCTGTTTTATGGATTTTCTAAAATGTGCCCTTTTCCTGTTGCAGGCTATGGTCCGCACCAACCGAGCCACAGTCGGTGGCTTCTTTCTTGCAGGAAGGAGTATGGTGTGGTGGCCGGTGGGTAATTTTATTGATCAGAATAAGACAGAAAGACTCTTCCAGTCTTACAGCAATAAGGGAAATTATGGCTGCAATATCTCATGCTGTTTTTATTGTTTTGTGCTAATTGGTTGTATAAAATATGATGCAGTGTGTCATAATTGAAGCACTTTGTGTAACAATGGGTTTTATTAGAGTGATTGGGTTTGTAAATCATCTATCACTTATCAATTGCACTGATCACATGACATACCATAAAAGCCTAGTCAGCAAGTATCTTCAATGCACCCCATCATTTCTCTTCTTGGATATTTGTTCAATACCTTTGTTGTTATCAAATGCATTCAAAAAAGGTTGGGAGAGTTTTAGAAATTATACATGCATATTTATATATTTATATTATATTTATAAATAGAACTATGCACTCCACAGATCGGAGCATCACTCTTTGCCAGCAACATTGGCAGTGGCCACTTTGTGGGAATTGCTGGGACTGCTGCAGCTTCAGGAATAGCCATTGGTGGATTTGAATGGAATGTGAGTAATTGTGTGTGATGTGCTAATTACACCATTATCACTTCTTACACAAATGTATTTCTAACCTGTGACACAGATATTATCAGTTATCGCTGTCAGGTGAGCTGATAAGTCTGTAAATTGTGGATGAAAGGAAACAGAAGGGCAACAGAAGTCAACTTTATCTTTATAGGAACATTTTGAGTAAATGTGGACATTGATTATTTATGGTTTGTGTCATTGTATGTTTGTGTGTTTCAGGCTCTTATAGTGGTCGTCATTCTGGGATGGCTCTTTGTGCCCATCTACATTAAAGCTGGGGTAAACAGAACCACATGTTGAACCTATAAAACACCTTACTTTTTATACATATACATAATTATATATCCTATCCAAATATGCATTCATAATCGTTGTTAACTTATATCTTAACTTACAGTTTAATCATGAGTTCTTACGTTTTCTGAGTTCTTAATTTATATCTTTAAAGGCAGAAAAAAATCATGGTGGGAAACCGTAACATTAGAGAACAAAAGTAAAACAAATACAAAATCTCATATATTATGAATGCGTTCAGGTGGTCACCATGCCTGAGTACCTGAAGAAGAGGTTTGGAGGACAGCGTATTCGTATCTATCTCTCTGTGCTGTCCCTCTTCCTGTATGTTTTCACCAAGATCTCAGTAAGTCACCACATCTAAACCCTCAATGATGGACTGTATTTCAACATTGTACCAGTATTGTTTATTGAAATGATCTGTTTTCTACTCTCCTCTCCACTCAGGCAGACATGTTCTCTGGCGCCATTTTCATCAACCAGGCTCTTGGGCTGAATATCTACCTTGCTGTTATCATGCTACTATCAATTACTGCACTCTATACCGTCACAGGTCTGTCCCCATAGGATGCATTCACTTCCATTTCCATGGGACTCACAGATCACTTATAAAGTAAAACCAGAGGTCTTATCTTCTTTACAGTATGAATGGCACTATGACTGGGGTTAAAGTCTTCTCAAGGCCAAATGTAGACATGTAGACACACACATACACTCTCTCTCTTCCTGGCTAGTTTATCTGTGGTGTGTTATTGTGGTTAATTACCCATAAACTGCGATAAGCAAGAAGTGGCCTTCTGCTGCTTTTTTTTTTTTATTTTTATAATCCACACCTGAACTTTTGCTTTATAGGATGCACAGTGAAAGAATACTTACATCATGAAGCTTAACACTGAATATTTGGTGTGATGAATAGGGTCATAAACAAAGATATCTTGATTTTATTCTCTCCAATATGTTCAGTTATGTACATTAGTAGTGATAAAAGGTGTTGGTTTTGGATGAAAATGATAACATCACATATTGTATCTCAGGTGGATTGGCTGCAGTGATCTACACAGACACCCTGCAGACCATCATCATGATTGTTGGATCATTCATCCTTATGGGCTTTGGTAATATGGTATTTTCATTTTCTTATCCTTATACTCGTTTGATTTTTTTATTAGTTATTGTGACAAGACAAATCCTTGTCATCGTTATCAAATTGTTGAAATGAATGTGAATCTAAAATATCCTCAGCTTTCAATGAGGTGGGAGGTTATGAAAACTTCCAGCAGCGCTACATGGAGGCCATCCCTTCCATCACGACTAACATCAGTGAAAGCTGCTACGAGCCTCGGGCAGACTCCTTCCATATTTTTAGGGATGCGATTACAGGAGACCTGCCATGGCCTGGCCTCGTGTTTGGACTCACCATTCAGGCTACCTGGTACTGGTGCACTGATCAGGTCAGTCAATGAATTGGGCAACACTGTTGGGGCGTGACCACTGGGATACTTTACTTGTGCTGACTCAATGGCAGCTGTTACAAAAGACTAAGAACAATCCATGGCCATCAACACACACACGTAGAATTGATTCCCACACATTTGTACACACTTTTATGCGCCTTTATCTTGCCAGACTCACTCAAGCAGTCTGAGGCGGCCTGCTGTAAGAGGACAGACATGCTTTTAGTTAGACCTTAATGCACTCCCAGAGACTGAGATAAGATTAACAGGCAGACTAATGCTGGATCTCACTGAAGAATGAGATGCTAATTCAAATGTCGACATCCAGCACACACATAAACACATTATGGGCGGCCTACTTTATCCCTGTTCAGTTGACAGAATAAAATAATTGGCTTTTTTGGACATGTTTTATTTACACATCAACATGTGCTTAAAGTATCAAAAGTCTCTGTCAGTGTTAATATCATAATTATTGATGCATTATCATGTATCCGGTACTTAAATGTTGGAAATGGTCAAGGTGGAGCTTCTTTTAACTATTTTCAATAGCCTACTGTTGGCAGGTAATATAATCTATAATAATGCATCATATTTTGTAAACTGATCGTGATTTGTATTTAAAATCTTCCTAATGTTGACCAGTGTGTAGGATTTGGGGGGTCCTATTGGCAGACATTGGATAAAATATTCATAAGTATGTTTTCACTTGTGCATAATCACTTGAAACTAGTAATCGTTGTGTTTGGTTATCTCAGAACGAATCCTTCATATCTACATACCACACCGCCATGTTTCTACAGTAGCCCAGAGCGGACAAACACTGGCTCTAGATTGGTCACCATAGGTTCTCTTACACGCTATGCTGGGAAGGGTGGGGAGAGGGTATTCAGTTGGTTGGCATAACCACTAGATGCCACTAAATCCTATACAGGTCTCTTAAATACAGTACTTAAGTAAATATATTTAGTAACCTTCCACTGCTGCATGGCACTACTGATCTCTTCCCATTTCTTTTTTTTTCCCGTAGGTGATTGTCCAGCGCTGCCTCTCAGCCAAAAATTTATCTCACGTTAAGGCAGGCTGTATCTTATGCGGCTACCTGAAGTTGCTGCCCATGTTCCTCATGGTTTTCCCCGGGATGATCAGCAGGATCCTTTATGCTGGTGAGTGTGTTGTGGTTTCTGAAGTTCATAATGCGTAAAGTTTAGGCTGAAGCAAGCTCACTGGCTGAAAGTACTATTGTAGCTCATGCACATCTTACCACAGACATAATGGTGGATTTAATATATTTCTAAACTTCCCGCTGATCTCATTCATATTATTCTAGATGTGGTGGCTTGTGTAGACCCGAAGGAATGTAAAATATACTGTGGGGCCAGTGTCGGCTGCACCAACATTGCTTATCCCAAACTGGTGGTGGATCTCATGCCCAATGGTGGGTGCCTAAAGACCTTGTGCACTGATAATGCAAATGGCTGCCTTTTTTCCTCAAGTTATTTTTCCCCATTTTAATGTGTTATTCTATCTATTTCAGGTCTGCGAGGTCTCATGCTGTCGGTGATGATGGCCTCTCTGATGAGCTCACTTACCTCCATCTTCAACAGTGCCAGTACTCTCTTCACAATGGACATCTACACTAAGGTTCGCCGCTCAGCCAACGAGAGGGAACTCATGATTGCCGGCAGGTAAAACACATTTTGGTGTTCAGTTACAGTTTGGGGTTCAGTTTGATGGGACTTCTGATGATGAGAATTCACAGTGCCTCACTGCCACTATCTCCACAGAGTGTTTATCTTGTTCCTGATTGGTGTGAGCATAGCATGGATCCCTGTGGTGCAGTCAGCCCAGAGTGGTCAGCTCTTCGACTACATCCAGTCCATTACCAGCTACCTCACACCACCCATTGCGGCTGTCTTCATGCTTGCCATCTTCTGCAAACGTGTCAACGAGTCTGTGAGTTTCCACTTCAATGCTAATACTAAGTATAGTAGCATAGCTGAGGCTGATGGGAACCGAAGTATTGGAAAAATTTAAATGTTGACCTGATGATGGCACTAGTTGAAAAAGGGAACATTTATCCTGTGGGGGACTTGAATGTTTGTACCAACTTCCATGTATAATCCATTCAATTGCTGTTTAGATATTTCAGTCTGGATCAAAGTGGTAAACCAACAGACAGACAGACAGACCAGTCCATTATAATCATTTTAAGTAATTAGTGCCTAAAGGTCTTTGGCAACAGCTTTCTCTTTTTTTGCTTCCTCTGATGTCTTTTCTAACAATAAAGCAGATGAACAACATGGACATCTGTTAGTGATCCGAAAAAGCGGGTCTGGGGTCAAAAGATTTTGTTTTTAAAATGTGGTGTGAACATGTAATCCCTGTTGATATTTTTCTCACTCTCATGATCGTCAGAATAGCTAAGCCAAAAGACGGAAGTCATGCACTGCATCAGCTGATCTTTGTCAATTAGCAGCAGATTCAAACAATGAAGGCGTTTTTACAATCTGACAAACGCACGCTGCTGTTATAACTGCCTTATCTCATTTCACCAGCTTCCTCCTTCCACCCTGGCTTCTTGTTTGCCGTCTCCATTACTATTTCATATCTTAGTTATATGTGTCTGCTGGAGGCTGCTCTGTAAAGCCTACTCCTGTGGTGGTTCTGTGGCCCAACAGAATCCATTGCATGCTGTTTGGAATTATTTAGGAACACATCTTCAAGAGCAGAGAATCATTACAACCTTATTAACATATTTTGCAAGAATATATGTAATCTCCTTTTTATTCATGCTAGCGCCACAGCTCGAGGGCAGTGTTGGGTCGGAAGGTCGGTCGACCATTTTGGTCCAGACTGAAATACAGTTTCTCAACAACTATTGGGTGGATTGCCATGGAATTTTGCAGAGACATTCATGGTCCTGACAGGGAGAAAACTACTGGCTTTGGTGATCCCTTTTTTCCTCTAGCGCCACCTTGACATTTGTGGTTTTGAGAGAAACGTCTCAACAGTTATTGGAAGGTCATGAAATTGGTGTCAACATTCATGTTACCATCAGGGTGAATTTTCATATTTTTGAGTATCCCTTAACTTCTCATTTAGCACCATCCTCAGGTCAGAATTGTCTTTTGTTCAATACTTTGGTTTATGACCAAATACCTGCAAAACTCCTGACATTCCCATCAGCCTCAGCTGTTAGCATGCTTTTCACTGTGGGGCATGTTGCCATGCCAAGGTTAGCATTAAGCTCAAAGCACCTCCCTACACAGCCTCAGCCACAAGCAACTCACGCATGGCTGCAGTCTGTTTGTCATGCTAATACAAATGTTTTAACTGACAGTTTCTCCTACTTTTTCCTTTCCTCAGGGTGCATTTTATGGCCTCATGATTGGCCTGCTTATCGGCCTGTCCAGGATGATGGCTGAGTTTGCTTATGGGACCGGCAGCTGTGTTAACCCCAGTAACTGTCCCACCATCATTTGTGGAGTCCACTACCTCTACTTCTCCATCATCCTGTTTGCTGTCTCCTGTATCATCATCCTGGGAGTCTCTCTCATGACCAAACCCATCGACGACAAGCATGTACGTGACTGCTGTGAGATATTCCGAAATATGACACAGCCATAGCCAGCTTTATAAATAATCCGTTTCAACCTATGTGCTGTTTGTCTAGTTGTATCGATTGTGCTGGAGCCTGAGGAACTGTACGGAGGAGAGGGTGGATCTTGAACAGGAGGATTGGGTTGATAACAGAGATTCCGACAGTATGGAAATAGAAGGTAATCAGCAGAAATATTGTATAAACATATACAGATGTATTCACACATGTACGCACACAAGCAGATTTTCTTAATTGCATTTTTTTCTTCCATTACAGAACCCCAGGAGAAGCCAGGCTTGTGCAAGAAGGCAGTGCTGAGCTTCTGCGGCCTGGAGCAGCAAAAAGCCGCCAAGCTGAGTGCAGAAGAGCAGGCGGAGCTGCAGAGGAAGCTCACAGACACCTCAGAGGTGCCTCTATGGAGGAACATTGTCAACGGCAACGCCATCATTCTCCTCTCTGTGGCTGTTTTCTGTCATGGTTTTTTCGGTTAAAGAAACTCGACTGACCCAAATTGCTCTCAGATACGGATTTTGTGTGAATGTAAATTATAACCATATAAACTGTTGTCCACAACCCTTTAAAATAAGATTAAGAGACCTCGGATTGTGTATGGCTACTGAACTCCTCCAGGACATTAAATATATTTTTGTAAAGTAGGTGCCTGTCTTAAACCTTCAAAATATTTTAAAACTGTACACAGGTCTGGTGTAAAAAAGATTCTGCTAACGTTGCTGCTTTGCAGTTGAATAAACCAGTAAACCATACTATAATAAACGGTATTAACACATATTAGAGTTAAAACACGTTAATAATGTGCACAGATATTCAGACATTTACCACACATTGTCCCTACCCCCTGCACAGTCGTAGATCTTCCATTGTTCAGCAGGAGTTTTCTTGATTGACTTTACTGTTGCTTTTGTGATTGTATTGAGCCTAATGGGAGAGAGCTCATAAATGGAGCTGCATGGTGACTTACGCTGCCTTCACCTGAAAAGAGTGCACTCACGCTGCTCGTAATAGCGTAAATTTGTAACAGCCACAAATCTCTCTTCAGGTGAACTCAATGAAATAATCTGAATGCTTTTAGCTTTGGCAGTAATGTGTGTAAAATGTGATCACAATGTCTGTCCATCCGGATTCAGTTATCTCACTCAACACTGGAAATATAAATGCTTCTTTATTGTCTCATGTAGGTGACATGAAAGTGAATGGTTCAGTTTTCACTTTAAAAACAAAATGCCAGTAACTTACCTGTAATACATAATTTATGTAGGACAAGATAGAAGATTTTAAAATTCCAGTTAATTACTGTATTTGCTACCTCATTCTACCTACGCCTTGTTCTAATCATTATAAGTGCTCAAAGTCCATGAATGCTGTCACTTCTTAAATTTCTGCAACTTACTGACTGTTGTTTTTAGTGTTAATGAATAAAAACATCTCAGGGAAGTAGGGTTGTGAATACCACAGAGCGCTGTCTCACTCTTCACTGTTGTTCCTGCTGAAAATGTAACACACTGGTTTGCTGTTTATTTTATTGCACATTAACTTACTGGTAAAATCTGCTCTTCTAGAGGTAAATCATATCCTTTGTGTACTTTGTAAATAAACGCTGAATGACAAACACACAATCACTTTTTAATAGACTTGTGAGTCATTATGACTCATGTATTATGTCAGTCTTATCACTAACTGTGGTTAATGTACAAGGCTTTTGAATAATTTATGATTTCTGCCTTGGACTTGCATACCTTGTTCTCTGCAGTTAATCTCTTATCCCTGTTGCATATAACTTCACTTCATTTCAGTTTGAATCATATCATATCATATCAGAAATTAATCGAGTGATTCAGTTGACCTGTTCGGTCATTGTTTGAAGAAGAAGAGTCTAAATCAAATGAAAGTATTGATGAGGAAAACATTATTTTTTACATCTTTGTCTGGGTTTTCTTTCTTTTGTTAACCCAGCCTAGTCTAAGCACCCTGTGGAGTGTGTCCACTTGACCAAGTCTGAGAAGGAGGCCGAGCTGTCTCACTCCACAGGGGCCACAGTTGCCATTTGAGGTGATAAATTTCAGCATGTAACATCTTTCAAAATATGACATCCAAAGCATTTATATGAAGGAGTAAAATACAACAAACATCCATATAGAAGCAAACAAGAAGAAGTGTGTTACCAGAATATCCTTTTAAAATTAGAAATAAAGAGTAAAAAGACAATATGAGCAACTGAGTGCTTAATGAGGATTGATGCACATTTATATTTTTTTCTTATTTGTTGCCCTGTCCTGAGCTGAGTCCTGTATTGATATAAAATGGAGATGAATACAAAATAATTTGGTTATCCACATATAAATAATCTAATAATTCAGTTAGTGCCATATTTATATTCTAATAAAATAATGCTTCCACAAATGATGATGACACAAAAAGCTTTACAAAAGTAATATTTGTTGCAGGACTGTTAGTTTAAGTATTTTTTCTATCACATAAAACAAGAGGATACAGTGCAAAGAGCAAGATAGCTAAAACACAGTGGCCCCCTAGTGACACAATAGCCTCATTACACAGGACAAGATCCTACATTACTCCATGCAGGAAACTGGACAAGACAAACTTTCAATGGCTTAAATCCTTCAACTGTAGAAACTATTTAGGCTGCAGCTTTAACGTGACATATCAGCCATCAAACTCAGATCCAATTTTTCCAAAAATTATTGTCATGAGTGTGGCACATGTGTATTCAGCAATCGTGCAGTGGTGGGCTCACTCCTGCACTTTAAAAAAAATTATTCTGATGACATAAGGTTTTGTTTGTATAAAAATGAGACAATCCAAGTGGGTATTGGTGCAGTCTATGCTGCTTTGGGCCTATTCATTCTCCCCAGATCAGTTCTGTGGGGTTGGGATGTATCAGCGAACATGGCTGTCATTTACAGTGTGTTTCTCTCTCCCTAATTCAATAAAATATTGGAACTGTATATCCGTGTTTATGTCATGCTTCTCAAACTCATATGCAGTGACAGTAGACTGAAGTTGAGGGTTATACTGTGGCACAGTAATGTGCTAAACCTACATGTGTCTTGTCTTTAATGACAAATTTCGAAAGAAGAAGAAGTATGCCTCAGGGCATGTTAGGTATTCAGTTCCTTATAGCTCCCTCTGAACTGCACGTCACCTCTTAAGACTGAAATTAGAAAATTCTTACAGGAGAAAAACAACTCCAAAAGACCTTGACTTTCCCATAAACCTTAGTTTATGGCCCACAGAGTTCACTTGGCCGTAAACATCCTACACACATTTTCGTAATGTTTTGGTCCACTGACATTTGCAAGAAGTGCATAATAACAGCGTTCCTGGTCTATTCTTAAACAAACAACAATTTGCCCTGCTGCAAGTGTTTTTCTTAGACTGTGAAAACCTGACTTTTCCACTAGTTATACTTCAGTATTTCAGTGCTCTATGTTTATAGGATTATAATGATCTACAATTTCAGATAGAGAAAACCTGACATCTCCTTTTTGTCTTATATAGTTGCATTAAAATATTAAAGCATTGTTATTGATTACAACGGTGAACACACCTTTCAGCCATAGCAATAAGATTGGTGGTACAAAAATGGGTTTCTTTCACTTCATTTATTGGTCCTTCAACAAGAATTAAATCCCCTGGAAATGTATTTGTCAAGCTGACTTTGAGTGTTAAATATTTAATAAATCATAACTAATGTTAACTTTTTTTGAGTGGTGCTTATTTGTTCATTAGCAGTATTGAGCAAGTTGAAAATGTAATCAATTACACTTATTATTAATATATTAATATTATAAAGTAATATTTACTATTTACTGTAATCATTTACTCATTACTTTAATTACTTTACTAGTGCAGCTGCAACCTTTTAGCAACCTCAAACACCATATGTTGCATCTTTTGTAGTTCACACGTGGAAATAGAGAATGATACATTGTAGTTTAATACAACAGTTTCAGGTATTTACTGATCATCAACAGCTACTGCAGCTCATCATTAGCTGGCTGCATGCAGCTCTCCAGGAGTCCTGTCCTCACCATGAAGCCACGGGGTTCACGCACCGTCCAACTTTGAACAAAACCAGGCGATTCATGACATGTAATTAAGACAACTTAGGACCTATCAATGTGTGTACACTATATTTCTGCTCTATTCCAAGGTATACATCTTTGACCAGTGTGTCCACTGAGCAAGAACAAAGAGGAACCTGACATCAACCCTCCATCAAATTCCTGGTAAGACTGCAGAACTGAATATAACCCCAAGATGTCGGGTTCAGTAACTAAGTAAAATGACGTTACTTAATTTTAAATGGTAACACTTTTCTTCCGCTATTTAGCAATTATATGCAGAATAGAAACATATGTTTTATAACACACTGTAATGTAGTTGTAAGCAACTAACTAGTATTTGTACAGTGTTTGTCAGCAATTCTAACTCCTATGAACACATTTTATATTGTTACTTATGTGTGCCAATTATTTGATTATAGTTTCTTAGGATTATAGCTGTTACAAATACAATAAACCCTTGTATCTGCTTACAGCAGCATTAAAGTGTGTAATAAACCATTTATTAAATGTTTACACCCTGCTTATAAATGCTAAAAAGGGGCCTTAAATGCTAAAAAGTGTTGTCGTAATCACTTTACTGAAAAAACATTACTGTAACACATTACTGTATAATTAATTACTGCTGAACACTGGTCATGAATATTTAACGTTATAGAGAAACACTTGTTTTCATGACATGCACATCCAGTTGCCTAAAAAAATGTGCTGGGTAAAAGAAACAAGAAATACCAGAGAACTGCACTCGAGTCTGAGTTTGAGGAATTGATATTGCATCATGATGTGTTGAGCACATACTGTGAATCTTCCTCAAACTGACTTTGACTTATGACAAGATCTACAAAAGTGCAAGTTTATACTCACTGCTAAATCTCCTTCAAACAGCAGCTGTTTTGTGTTCAGAAGTTCAGTTATACTCTGTAACCTACTGCTCTCATTACATTATGCATTTGATGTCCACATTATGTAAGCATAACCCTCTTACATTGATTGAAAAATGGCATCATGTTTTATTTTTTTTTCACTTTGATCTGAGGATTATTTATTGGTCAGCGCAAAGGCTAGAGGAGATACAAAACTTCTTAAAATCCATATTATGCAACATCACTGTATGTGCATATCTGAGCTGGGAGATTAGGATGCTGCCTTCAAGTTTCTGGATATAGAAACCCGGCAGTGTCAAATTTAGCAGCCAGGTTTTTTTCTCAAGTCTAAAGGAGGAGTGAATACAAATGACACCTCTCTGCTATGTTTTTGCTTTGAGGCTCTGCTTGCAGGAATCGATTTCTGCATACAAGAATGAGATACATGTGCTCAGTGATGAATATGATGGATCTGTTTTTCCAAAGCTTCCAGTCAGCAGCCTGAAAATTAATTTGTGAGTGAATTTATGCTTTGTTTTTCCTTCTCAGATGTTCTGCACTGCTTAGATTAGATCTATTATCAGTTTCCTGTATTTCCTGTGTGCCTGGCTGGTGTACTTAACCGTATGTGTGTGTGTGTGTGTGTGTGTGTGTGTGTGTGTGTGTGTGTGTGTGTGTGTGTGTGTGTGTGTGTTTGTGTTTGTGTATTAATATTGCATATAAAGTGTGATTCATGGCTCTCAGTGCAAAGCCTTCATATCTCAGATGGCTGTGTGCATGTTTGTGTATAAATGTCCATGTGCGTTTATGTGTGTGCAGGCATACGTGTGTTTAGACGTGGTGGGGGGTGGGGAGGGTGGGTAGCACGGTTATCTTTCCTCATTGGCTGAAATATTTTTCTCTGGCAACTAGAAAACGTGATCCTGCCTGCAGAGGCACTGCAGTGTGCGCTGCAGCGAGAGAGAGCAACGAGAGAGAAAGAGAGGGAATGTGTGTGTGTGTGTGTGTGATAGAGAGAGAGAGAGAGAGAGCGAGTGAGAGAGAGAGAGGGAGACGGGGAGTGGGCAAACAAGCCACATGCATAAGGAGGGAGCCAGAGGCACAGAGACAGAGAGGGAGAGTGTGTGAGTGTGCATGTATGTGTGAGAACACTGCGCATGTGTGACTGTGAGGCGCACTGACTGGAGCAGACGGAGAAGGCAGAAGAGGAGTAATGAACGGAAGCTGAGACACGAGGAGAGATAACAGCAGAGGAGAGGGAAGGAGGGACAAGAGAGGTTTACCTGAAGACCAGAAAAAAAAAAAAAAAAAAAAGAGACGCGCAGAAAGAAAAGGAAGGAAGAGGAGGGGACGTACATGCAACACAGTACAGAAGCTCAGGTCACTGCACATAATAAGCCGAATAATTTGAGGGGCTTAGGCAGAGGGATGGAGAAAGAGAGACCAGAGGGAGATGCTCAGCCCCAGCTCGGTGGAGAAGGAGCAGGGGTGGGAGAGTGAAGGACAAAGGTGCTAGGGAGGAGAGGAGAAGAGGAACGAGGGATGCAGAGCTCAACGAAAGCAGCCCAGTACATGACGCATCCACCTTGTAACAGCTTCCTCCATCTTACATCTCCTCCATGTTTCCCTCCCTTCGCTGCTGCTTGTTGTTCATCCTGCTAGAATCAAATGGACAGAAGAGAGCATACTCCCTCTGGCGAGACATCCCCTGAACAAAGAGACTGAGCCGCTTGGTTTATCTTCACAGGACAAGCATCAACAACGTCGACCGCAACCACTGGAACAGGAGCGAGGAGGCAAGAGAGGACTGGAACAAGACAAGTGCGTAGGCAGACAGGTGAGGATGAGATGCATCTGTTTTAGTTGGAAAAATACTGTGTGTTAATCTTCATATTTTGTACCTGTATGTTCTGTATGTTTCCGATCTGTGAGGTGTGGCTCCTCTGTGTGGGTTTCATACTAATGTTCTTTTCTTTGCAGCTCTCAAATAGACAGAGGTGGTCTTTCGCTTTGTTACGTTAAGCTGGGATTTACACGGTTGTTGCATCATTGCCGTCCATTTTGCAGACACACACACACAGATGCATGAATGGAGACACACACATGCACAGACAAACACCTGCACACCTGCTTATCTGCATTAATCGCAGACGACGGTTAGAATCTGTGAATTGACTGTGCTGATGAGTTGGTTTGGGTGTAGGTGGATGTATCTTCAGGGTGTCATGTCTCCAGCGGTTTTGACATTTCACAGACCTCTGCACAGACAGACAGTGTGGGCAGGAGGAAGGGAGGGGGGCTGATAGGGACAGGGCAGGGACGGCCTGTTCCGTAGCTGTCAGCAGCACTAAGGCATCTCCATATTGGCCATACATTGGCGCTGCAGTGAGGGTGCTGGGCACACCATGCTGCGATTGCATAACTACTCCCGAACGCACACCCCTCCCACATGCTAAAGCGGCTCCATCTCGCACGGTCCAAATGTTTTGGCCACCTCGCCTCTCTCTCACACACACGAGTCCCTCCTGAGTCCCAGCTCACACAACATCAACATTGCCGTCCACCTTAAACCTGTGCCGAGACAGCCTCCTTAAAAGAAAAAATCAATCGCCCCAGTCAATCAAGCCACTGTTGTTATTGAAGAGCTAGACATTTGCTGAACCTTTCCCTCATAAATCTTCGATGAGGTCTGTGTCAGGCAGAGTGATGATGGCTATTGCTTTTATTTTTCTGCCTGTGTGCAGCTCTGCCATGTTGCTGTGGGAGCTATATAGACGAGAACAAAGAGCACTTGGCTGTAATGAATTGCGAGGCAAAATGGCCGATGCCTGCCATGAATGACAGCCAGCTGAATTATTAAAAACAACACCTCCCCACACATTCACTAAGCACTTTCCGCCCATGCAAAAACACAAACATCAGACTGCCATTGTACAGTAGCCTATGGAATAATTGCATGTAAACACAGGTTGATGGATTGACTGTATAACAGTAGAGCCAAACATCATATCTGGATCTGAATCCTGGGAAAAAATATCTACATGTATTTAAATCTGTTAGCATGACAGCAACTCATTCGTAAAATTCATGTAATCAAAATCCCATTGAGAAAAGCGTGACTTAAAAAACAATGACATTTAAAGTTTTATATAATATGGCTGCAACAAAACAAATATAAAACAACACAAACACAAAAACAAGAAAGACATTGAGTTGCATCTGTCATCTGCATTCATACAGGCCCACACTTAATATACTTTTCAAATTGTAAAATATGTCACAGAGGCAAATCCTCCTTGAATCATTCACAGTATTTACTGAATCCCTGCAAATGCCACGATTTCCAGGGAGAAGCTGCAGCCAGCAAACATACAGTAAATCTGGGGATTTATCCTCGGATCACTCCAAGACCATAACATGTTATGTAATCAAAATACAACATAATATCCCACACAGGTCCGAAGAGAAATGCGGTGATGCTTTTGACCAGCAGAGACATGAATGTGTATACACATCTTAACATAGCTGACATACCTGACATACTGCTGGTATGTGGTGCAAGGACACAAAGACCCGGTCCGTCCGTTCTGTCCGGGGCAACAAACTGCTCACACAGACAGATAGATGGATGGATGGACACACAGCAAGAGGGACAGATGGATAGATAGAGACAGACAGATTTTCATTGAGAGAAAGGAGAGAGAGACAGGCAGGCAGACAAACCAATGCAGGGTCTCTATGACTCATTCAGAACATGATGCCCTTCTCCTGCTCTCCGATCTGCACAGGTGGAATCAATCCAGTTTGATCGTGTGTGTGTGTGTGTGTGTGTGTGTGTGTGTGTGTGTGTGTGTGTGTGTGTGTGTGTGTGTGTGTGAAGGAGATTAAGGAACATAGTGGGAGTGTGAGAGGATAGGAATGTTCAAGGCGTGTGGAGCTGTGCGTGTTTTTTTTTCTCTCTTCAGGTGCGTGTCAGTTTAATCAGTCAGAGATAAATCTAGCGTGGCTGATAGCATATAAACTTTTAAAATTGTTTCTTTTACTGGCTCATATCTGTTTGTTATCTGTTTGTTGGTGTGCCAGCTGGAATGAAAAGGGTGGTGGCGTGTATATGACGGGGAGTTTTATGAGGGTGAAAATGTTTTAGTACATGTGTGCGTGACTTTGTACTGTGTTTGCAGCTCTGTGTGTGTTTAATGGTATGAGGAATTTGCTGCCGGGACAGGCTCCTCTGACATCTCTGTGGTCAGCTCTCTTCTTCCTCCTCTTGCTTGTGATGACGAGGTCAAATGCCTGCCATGATTTCATTAGTGTAATAATTCCTCTGCAGGGAGATGATCCAGAGCTATGTATACACACACACACCCACACCGACACACACACACACACACACACACACACACACACACTCAATGTCAAGACTGTGGGAGAGCTGCAGCACTGTGTTAATATGGTGGCTGGGTCGGAGATGAGCTCCTTACATAACCGGAGAGGGCTCCGTCGATTAGGAAGAGGTTGCGCCAAAGCCGGGCCCATCAGCAGGCAGCCTGCATCAGTTATCAGCCCTTTTCACAGAACTGTCACCAAATTAGAGGGTAATTTTAGCTGCTTCATCTCCCCCAGGCTCAAAGGCTCCTCATGCAGCCTGTTTGCCTTATCAACTTGACCCCTGCCACTACCAGGCAGACATGTTTTCACAAGCTGTTTATAACCACAAAATCTAGTCTAGACATACATCTGTGAAAAGTGGAGCGGATTGTTTCAATTTCAAACAATAGCCCAACTGATACAGGATTTTTAAGGCCAATACTTTTATCAAAATTCTTTAGATCCCTTAAATTTGTTTGTATTCTGCAGTTAATGTAATGGAGACACTCTTTTCTAAATTACCTCAGACATATACACACCAATACAGTTATATGTGCAATAACCTGCCAGCAGATTTATCAGTCGATCTCTAATTCAAACCATAATATGGTTTAGTTTGATCTCAATTCAAATTTCAGGCCTAAAGTCACGCTCTTACACTTATTATATAACCATGTTCATTTAAAATTGTTTGATGCTGATATTATTTCTGAGTTTAGGTACAAATAAAAAATAAATTAAAAATGACATTTTTGACACCTTACTTTAATGAATACAAACGTGTTTTTCCACATAACAGTGTTTTATTCAGAAAAGAAGCAAAACTTCTCAAATGTTAAATATTGTCTAAATACAAGCAGAACTTTGCAGAAATTAAAACATAGTCTGAAGTGTCAAAATTATGATTTAAACCAGAAAATATCTGTTCATGGAATAAGTTAACAAGACTAACAATCTGATTATGTGTCACATACATATTTCAGTTTGTTTTCCAGCCATAATTATGACAGTATGATCATATTGTCTATATTGTTTTTCACAATGCCCAAATTAATGACTCCAAGTACTTAACTAACAAAATTAGCTAAATGTTTTTTTAAATATTGTAAGAGTTTTGTCTCATATAATACTAATAGTGGAATTGTACTGAATATCAATTGGATTCTTTTTATGTGATTTTGCATACATTTGTCATATAGTGATTCATATACATTTTTTAAATAATTTTTCTTCTTTCTGTTCATTCCTGTACCTGTAACACCATCACATACACATTCATTATCAACGCTTCTCAGAAATGTCTTGCATAAATATCTCTTCATAAAGAACCAAGCATCGCCCCCTAAATATGTCACTATCAAGATAAAAATGACGTGATATTTTTGCTGCACACGCCCTGGTGGGTGTTTATCAAATGTGTGTGAATGCATACTGCGTTTGCAAGACGATGAGAAACAAAACTGAGACTATTTTGGGATAGGTGTTGAAGCACTGCAGCGCTGGAGGAACACATTTAGTGAGATTGTGAGTGTTTGAGTGCAGGGTGTACAAATATGTCAACAGAGTCATTGAGAAAGGATAAAAGGGAGAAACAAATGTCTGCCTGCTTGCCCAATATGGCCCGTTGCATCACGTGAAAGTAATGGGCTGAAGCACTTCTGCCTGTTAGGTACATCTCTCTCATTCGGTGTGAATCTTCAGCAGGGGTTGGGGGCAGGAAACCACTGAGAGGTACATACTGTAGATAAACAAACCATAAATAGACACCAGAACCAGCGCTGCACTCCCTCTCTTCTCTTTCTCTCTCTTTCTCTCTTCCTCGCCATGTAGGTCACCTCCTCTGCTCATTTTTTTTTTTTTTCCTCTACTGAATCATCACTGGTGACGGCCGTGCAGAGAATGAAAGATGTGTCATCCTCCCTCCTCTGCTGTTTGGCAGCTATTGTTTTGGTCAAACTAAAAATTTTCATCAATACACTTGTTCCTTTTCATAAACCCACACACAGTATGACATAAACTCTCAATGCCGACTGCAACCTGTTCCCACACATGTTAGAGTCTTACTGATGCAACTCACAAGATGGCCGAGTACTGACAGGAAGCAGGAAGCACGACAAGAGCAGGAGCGCAACGTCTGTCACGATCACCTGCTTGGACCAGACAAGCATTTTGCTTTTAGTTTGTAGTCAGTTACTGGTTTTGTGCAGTTTACAGCACAATTAACCTTCTATTACTGACATTGTTATGACTTTTTGAAGCTCTTCAAAGGTCTTTAAATGTTTTGGGTGTTAGTTCAAACAAATCTGTTTTTTTAATACATGATTAAAATGATTTTGAGAAAATACCTGTATCAACAGGATGATCATAAAACAGCAATCTAATGCAGTCCAATACAACAGGCCTGCCATAACATCTATCTTTACAAAGCTCATAATGTTCAGTTTTTGGTGACATTGTCAAAAATTCAATTGTATGTTTATTACTGAGCTCATAGTTAGTGGTGGTGTTGTACTGGACTATTTATTATTGAGAGATGTTTCTAATGTGTTGTCCTACCTTTTTACATACATGAAGGGGGCAGAATATTAGAAACACCTAACATAATTGTATAACATGATCATTAACTATGACCTCAATGCTAAAACATATCGTTAATCAACACCTCTGACAGCGTCAACAAAAACATTACAGGCTCATAAAAGTAGACTTGTTGGCAGACTGTACAGGTGTACCTATCCAAAATGGATAGTGTATATACAAGACCCTCTTCTATCTGTATCCAAACTTACTAGCGCTGAAATGATTACTTGATCAACTATAACAGTTTTTAATGAGTGATTTATTAAACATTTGTAGCATATGTGAGGATTTTTAGCTTTTTTATAAACGGAATATATTTGGGTTATTTACTGTTTTGATAAAATATGCAATTGGAGGACAATGATTCTGGGATCTGGGATTTTGACCTTACTTGATGCAATTCTATAGACTAAACAATTAATCCTAAATCAATATAATGAAAATAATCATTAGTTCCTGCCATAAAAAGCACATCATTCAAGTGTTCTGAATTATCCTCACCACAGACTTCAGATGTACAGTAGGTGTGCTGTGTTTGTAATTCTTACGCAAAGTACACCACATGTCACATAATCGTACGACTTTGTAGCACAGTGATGTTTTGTCAAAAGAAAGGAGTACTCTGGGCTGTGCCCAAGAGCATGTGGCAACACGATAATTGTCTCACTCTTTAAAGAGACTCACCTGGGCCGGGGGCCAAGATGAAAAAGGAAATGGGACAAAAACTTTTTTCGCCGAGTGAGCCATCCTTTCCTTTTATCCTTTCAAAGGAGTGTGTTGATTTCAAATGTTCGGATTACACAAACAGTCAAACTAATATCTCACAGCCAATGTTCTTTGTATGAAACACAGTGAAAATGGCATACACATACATACATTTCTAAAAAGTAAAAAGCATGTTTCAATTAAACCTGTTTTATAAATTTGTGACCCGTCCTCGCCACCTGTATTCCATTCACATTCCATATTGATTTGTCATTACAATTCACAAAATCTTGTATAGACAATGTGTGTTTCCGAGCAGAAACTCATGTATTTTATTAACCTCTTAACTGTTCCAATATGTTCACAGGTAGATGGAGCAAAGGAGTCCTGAGGACACATTATGAGCCTGAAACATTGAAAAAGGGAGACAAGCACAGAGGCATCATTCAGACAGTTATCACATCTTCTGCTCAGTTGGGAGGACTGTCTGAGAGTCCAAAAAAAACCTCCACTCCCACCTCTGAGGAATTCAGGAGCCTTGGAGCTTGAAGGAGTCATTCCAACAGAGTATTATAGGGCACCTCCCAAGAAAAAAGTCCTCCTCCCCCTTTCTTATCAACAGGCCACCGGGAGGGTCACACAGGGTCACCTGACCAAACTGGACCAAGAGCAGAGAGAAAGACTGCAGGTTATTCTTTCTTTCTCACGCACTCGAGTCGATGTGTAACAAACCCGCAGCCAAAAACAGGAAGTTATGCGGGCGTTTAAGTGAGAAACACACGTAAGGGCTCATTCGAGAAGGCAAGACTTTCCTTGGCAGGCCACAGGATATAGTTTGAGACAATACCTCTTGTACCTTTCTGAACTGCCTGAACTCAACCCTCCCCCTCTCCCCGCTCTGTGAAAAGCAGAAGTCCACCAAACTGTACTGTATGTATATATGTGAGCATATGTGCGCATATGAGATTATTTATTGGTGTTATCACTGAGTGAGAAGATATCTTTGTGCTAAAGTACTAACTGTCTTTGTGTGTGAATATACGTCTCTGCAAATAGCTATCGGAGACAGCACAGGAACATCAGCATAAGTTAGTAAAAAACAACAAAAAACTACCTAAGTAGTCAACACTGGTCAGATACTGTAAGCTGGACTGTTAAATCATCTGTACATATCAGCGGTGACAGAATAAGAGCTGCAGATTGCGGTGCTCTGGCTGAGCTCCTCTATCTGTCTTCCCCTCATAAAGACTCAGGCTGACTGTAACGCCCACCGACGTGGGATCTCTGAGGGAAACATGGAGGCAACCATCCGTCCCCACGTCCCCTCGAATGGCTGACTTCAGAGAAAGAGCCTAACTTTTTTCCCCCCTTGCCCAGAACCAGGCAGGGTTGTCCAGCACTGTTCAGAGCCGAACCCCCTCTCTCTTTTCCAACTCCACAAACGTGCGAATGTCCTGCCTCCGGCGCCAGCCCGTCACCATCCCCATGGACACAGTCAAGATCATCCAGTCGGAGAAGTTCCCCAGAGAGTGCCCTGTGCCCGTCACCCAGCCACGATATGCCCCACCCCCCAGAGTGGCGTGGGACGGCGGAGGCGAAGGCGAAATCATCGTCAACCAGGCCTGCAGCGACCTGACCCTGGACATGACGGTGTCTCCCAGGCCCATGGTGTCCCCCTCGGCCCCCGTGACGCGCAGGGAGCAGAGCTTCCTGGCGCAGCGCAAAACCAGTGCCAACGAAATCTGCTACCACCAGTTCCACTACAAGATGGAGGACGTCATAGTCAACCAGTACGTGCTGCGCTCCTCCTCCACCTCCTCCTCCACTTCGTCCTCCTCCTCCTCGGGACCCGTCATGCCCTGCGAGCCCCTGGACTGCCCCACCTGCGGCCACACCTACAACTTCGCCGGCAAGCGCCCGCGCATCCTCTCCTGCCTGCACTCGGTGTGCGAGGAGTGCCTGCAGATCCTCTACGAGTCCTGTCCCAAGTACAAGTTCATCTCCTGCCCCACGTGCCGACGCGAGACGGTGCTGTTCACTGACTATGGCCTGGCTGCTCTGGCCATCAACACCAGCATCCTGAGCCGCTTGCCCTCTGACCCCAACGGGCCCGTGCAGTGGGGCGGGGACGCAGACCGCAGCTGCTACCAGACTGTGCGCCAGTACTGCCAGTCAGCCTGCACCTGCCAGATCGCCAACCCCCTGGCCTCCTGCGGCATCATGTAGACAAGGGGGGGGACACCGCAGGCATGACTCGACGCCGGCCCTCCCACCACCACTCTTTTCGTCCATAAGCTCCGACCCGTTCTGCCAATCTCCTCTCTCACACACACATACAGTAAATAAATCCCTCCACAGATGTTATCTCTATATATTTAATAGCACAGATGGACGCTATGTGGGACTAATGGATGCTGGTGGTTCAATAAATAGTAAATAAATGTATTTTATGTATGGACCGGAATTCTATTCACCCTCTCTTGTTTGGTTGGATGTGTTTGTCATTGACATCTCTTTACATGGGAATGCCAGGGGAGGTATATCCCCCCAACCTAGGTGAATAAAGATTAAATAAATGATAAAAGTAATTCTGTGTGGCCTGCACTTGTTATCTGTCAAGCTGCATAAAGGATTCAGCTGCAGAATTCAGGCTTTACTTTTTCTTATTTAGACTAGTGCACTGTGAAACTGGAGCCCCTATTTATTTATTTAGCCATACACATTTGTGTAGGTTTTAAGGTGACAGTTATTGGATTAATGAATGCTTTACAACATGTTGAGTCATTTTCTAATGACTAAAGGTTTGTAAAATTTTACCAAATACTGTACCATGAATGGCATCCCTTAATTTACACCCTATTTTGTGCAATTAAGATTGAAATTGAAAATAGCTTTGATGCCTCAAAAATGAAGGTAATTTTCAAAGTACAAAGTCAGGGGTGCTTTTCATGGTATTTGGTTATTTCTGAGGTATTTTTTACCCTTTAAAAAAACCCATAAAACATACCTTAGAATAACCAATTAATTATCCATTAATTTACTTAAAATCTGAAACAATTGGTTGATTCATTCCTTAGTCAACTGAACATTTATTATCAGGAATTTTGATAAGTAATTAATTGTTTAAGTCATTTATCAAGCAAAAATACACAACATTCACTGGATCCAATTTCTCAGCTGTGATAAGTAATTATCATTATATATATATCATAGTTATAAACTAAATATTTAATAAGATTGATTGAAAAATAATCAACATAGTTGCTGCTACAATTGAGACATACTGTATTTGCTTCCTCTGATATATTTCCATATATGTTTCTCTTATGTTGCAGAAGTACACCAATTCATTCAAAATGAATAAGAATTTCTGTGAGATAGTTATATTTACATTATTTTGCTTGACATTTAGGATGTAATATAGGCCTATTGTAGAGTGCACACCAGTGTTCTTTTCCAAATTGCAGCTTTGATGGAGAAAAACCATACAGATATAAGTTTGACAACAAGTTCAAAATCAAGCGTTGCAGTGCTATGAGGGTTTTTATTCCCCATCACAATTATATAGGAAATCATATAATCTATCAGTATAAATAATAAAGGCAAGTAAACAGCGGACAATAAATAAACATGGCAGATTGCTAAATCACATGGGCTGAATAGGAAGTCAGTTTGAAAGTAGAGACTTTTAAAGAAAAGCTTTCTTCCCTTCATGTCCACACATCATGACAGACACATTGTAGTCCATTTATACAGGCACAGTTTTCCTCCTCTTTCTGAACAGCTGGCTCAACCGGCGTGGGGCTGAGTTTTTCTCAGATGACTGCGTCTTTTGGCTGTACAGATAAAAAATGAATCAAACAGAGCTGAGGCGAGCCATTGTAGAAAGCTGAACTCCCACCAAAGCCTCTCCATCTACTGTGCATTAGCTCTGGACCACTGCGTCAGTGGCTGGCTGCCATGTCGGAGCAACACACACATTTCCTCAGAGCATCATGCATCATATGAGATTAATAACACTGCCCCCTCAGAGGTTACAGTTATAAATATAATATCTCACCCTTTTGACGGCGCTATTCTCAAAGACCCAATTCTAAAATTCCAGTGCTTGACAGTTTTACTTGTCGCCTCTTTTTCAGACTCCTGAAAAGACAAAATTAAACATTTGTGGACCAAAATATTATGAGAAAAATCAAATAAAAATCACAGATTTCTTATAAAATTCACTATAACACAATACAAAGGACATAATGTATATTTTCTTTAGCTGGTATTTTGATTCTGTTTATTACTTAAGTACACATTACGTGTTGTATTTGAACGTATTCTACCTGCTTTTCATTGACTTCCTCTGCCATCTCCAGCAGGTCATCTGTACTCAGATGCTGCCCTCTGCAGTTTGTATTCAGCTTCCCTGCACCAAGAACACACTCAATAATACTGTATAGCTGCACTACACAAGCATTTCTTTTTTCAGGTGGCAATCCATTTCCATATAAGAATACATTGAAAATACAAAACATGTCAACACAAAAGGTGAAAATGGAAAAAAACAGGTGGACGGTGACTCACTTAAATGCAGTGTAGCATTAGTTGTGTCTGAAGCCGATCTCTGCCGAAAATGTCTGTGAGGAGAATCTTTCTTCCGCTGGGGTTCACTTGAAGTCTGCTCTGCACTTTGACAAGAAGAGACATCCTCCATAGCAGCTTTAGAGTCACTCCGACAGATGTTGAGAGCCTGAAAGAGAGCCAAGTGAAGGGAAAGACAATGTCATCACGCTTTAATTCATATCAACCCTCAGGCTGCAAGAAGATAGCTTGTCATCACCAGTTTGACAAGCTCATGTCATGTTTAGAAAAAAACCCAGTGCAGGGTGGAAACTGTGACAACTTCCTAGTGCCTTGCAAAGATGCGATGCATGAAAGCCTTCACCTGGCTCACCTCCATGTCTTGATGTGTCCGCTGGGCATCCATCTCCATCTGTAATGCTCGGTTGTTTATCTGTTGTCTTGCGATTTCCTCTAACATTTGACATACATGCTCCAAGTAGCTTAACCCAGGACTCAGTCCCTTCCCTTCCTCCTCACCAAGGTCCTGCACAGATCATTAAGCAAGAAAAGCATCACCTTGTAGAATGAAACAAAAAGGCACGTATACAAGTTTAGTCAGCTTTAAAGTGCAAACTTTTCTTCACTAGTACTCTGCAAACACTCTGCGAGTGCAAAATACTGCAATACAAACAAATCATAAGTGACATTATCCTGTAGCAGCTGATATGGCAGTGACGGTCAGTCGATCCACCACTTTGGTCCAGACTGAAGTTTCTCAACATCTACCAAATGGATGGACATTAACATTTTGTACATACATTCATGGTGGCCAGCTGATAAATCCTAATGACCTAGGTGATCCCCTGACTTTCCTCCAGCACATCCGCAGGTAGGCATTTGTGGTTTTGAGTGAAAATTCTTGACAACTACTGGATGGATTGCCGTGACCTTTGGTAACAGACATCCACGTCTCCCTGAAAATGAGTTGTAATAAATTTGGGGATTCTGACTTTTCATCTTGCACCAACATCAGGTCAAACTTTAAATTTGACCAATACTTTATGACTAAGATGAGCGTGAATGTGGTTACAATTACACCTGCTAAACATCAGCATGTTAACATCGTCATTGTGAGCATGTTGGCATGCTTATGTTGGCAGTCAGCTCAAAGCACCGCTGTGCCTAATTACAGCCTCACAGGGCTGTCAGTGCGGCTGTAGACTCTTATCGAATCTTATTGATGAATAGATTTTGGGGCTGCAACTAAAGATCACTGTCATTGTCAATTAATCTGTTTACTATTTTTTTTAAATAAACGTTCTGTTGGCAAAACGTCCGAAAAAAAAAACAGTCCAAACTTCAAGATATTCAATACATTTTATGTTGATCGTCTAACTTCATTCAGAAACAACTAGAATTGAAAAGAATATAACAGAATTAGAGATAAGTAATATATCCATATAATATCAAAGTTATACTGAGAATAGATATTGTATGGGAGTTTGATATTTGTAATATCAGGGTATGGATTGCAGTAAATGATAATATTAAAGACTGCATGTTACATCAATATAACTTCCTGAACATATTAAGTTGTTCTTCAACTTTGAGATGAACTTCATAAGAACAAGGAAATCCTCAACCTGCTTAGTCAGAATCAGATTGCTTTCCTTTTTTCAGTTAATTCATGCTTGCATATGTTTCGTTTGCATGCCTTTTTGAACAGGACAATAATAACAAAAGTAATACAGATAATCAAAAGTATAATTACACATGATGACAGGTAATTATACTACTTGGCATTATATGGCTTCACAGTGTTTCATTCCTCAAAGCCTTTTAACTTCAACACTCAATCAAAGAAATAAACACATAAAACACACACACCCAAAGACAAAAAAAACACTGAGAAGGTAATTAAATCCAACTGGTACACTTAATCCAGTTGTTTCAACGCCTCTGTGTGCTAAACTGACTTTCATATTGAGCACACTAACTCATGGCAAATGTGAAGACGAACGTCTCCAATGTTATTTTAGATTTTTTGTTAAAAATCAAATTTCAAATCTAGACATTTTTTTTTTTCCGTCATCTGGTTGACAACGTGTCTGCCATATTTATCCAAAATCCAACTTCCCCCACGTTTCTCCAACCATTGCTCTCATGCCTGTGGGCGTGAAGTCACCTGGGCAGACTGGTTTACGATCCCTCACACCACAGACGGACTCGTGACAAGTTGCAAGGCATGAAAGAGATCCTGTATGAGTAATGACATGCCTGGCCTACTTTAAATATGAGAGCAACTTTGTGTGGCAACCTTTTAACTAAAGTAAGAGTAGAGACTCTGTTACAGTCCTGGGAGTTTCGGTCAGGCTCTCCTTTTTACATTTACAAACCTGCGCCGTGCAAGACCATACATGTTACTGTGAAACTTATGTCGTCCTGAAACTTATCCTGAATTAGCTCAGACAGAAATTAGACACAGTATGGAAATGCTTGTATCTCTTTTGCTTTTTTCAAAAATGCAAAATGCTTGAAGATTATAACAAAGTTTGGTTTGCTACATAAACAGTATCTCACCTCTGATGTTGTCTGAGCAGACTGCTTGTCAAAACTCCTTGACATCGGTCGTCTGCACATTTCTGACATCTGCCTTACAGTCATTGATTGGTTGACTGTCCTCCTTAGACCGCAACTCTCTGGCCTTTGACCTCTCACTAACTCTGATGCGTGCCGTTTGGGTAGAAAAGATGCTCGAGGTCGTCGCCTGAGCACCTCATCCACTGTAAGGGGTTCTGGGTTTTTTGAGTTAGTCCTCTGCAGTGCTTGCTCCACTTTCTGGTGCAAAGTGGTGGAGCCCTCCGGAGCTCCGCGGGGACAGATGCGCGGTGATGAAGAGGAGGTCACGGAAGGCACCGGAGAGGAGAAGACAGGAGACTGCGACGTTGAGGCTGGAGTGAGTCCCTCACCTTCTCTTTGTGGTGTAAATGTGTCTTTTTCTGCGTTATCTGTTGAGATGGAGCAGGGTGTAGCAGGAAAGGACGTGTCAGAGCTGGCTGTCTCCACTCCAGAGTCCACGGAGTCTGAGCGCAGGGTTGTCCCTGTATCGGAGGAAGGTGAAGGAGAGTCTTCATCATTATTTCCAGAACACTGGCCTTCCTCAGTAACCCAAGCCTCCATAAGGTTTCCAAAGCTCCTGTATAGATTCATCTTCAAACCTGTGGTCCCTCACACATCTACTTCTGAAGTGCAACAGGAAAATGAACAAGACACCAGTTTAGACAGCTGTCGTGAGCTGAGGTTAACTGGCAAATGCAGTATTCAAAACATCCAGTCTGATCCGCCTCTGTTCCTTCCCCACGCCTCTCCACAGCATCTGTCACAGTGCAGAGCTGCGTGTTCATACTTGCTCCTTCCTGTCGCTAAATCCTGGGAAAAGAGTGACTCATCTGCAATGTTATTTGAAATATTAAATTTGTCCTCATACCTGTAAGAAATCTGGGACATAACAAGAACAAGCTGTGACATGGTCACATAGATTTACCCTGGGATACTTTGTGTACTCACAATGCAATAACACACAGCAAACTCCAGTTATAGAGTGATTTTCAGGAACAGAGGTGCTGTTTAGGAATGCTGATAGGTAAAATCACATCAAAGATAAAACAACAGGTCTCAGAACTGTCATTAAAATGTTTCCAACAAGTTGAGATGGAAACAAAACTAATTTCTTAACATAACCCATGTGCTCATGAGGGCGAGAACATGAGAAGGGTAACATAATATGTTCAAATTCCTCGGTGGATGTACAGTATTATGATATGTGTGTGAAACTGGGAACTGGAAGGAAGAAGCTGAAACAGTAAACTCTGTCTCGTCATTTCAGCAAACCCAGATTTATCTGAGAGTGTAGGAATGTGGAGAATGGACACTCCTGTCTGCTGATTTGATCTACAGTACATTCTCCAGGTAAAACAGTGACAGCATGGGTCATATGATCAAACACACAGGCTCATTCACAACCCCCGAGACACAGTTATTTTAAAGTCAGTGCTCAGTCTGCCCACAGTCACATCTCTTGTTGTCCACAAATTGAGTTCATTATCTGTTCATTTATTTATCTGCTTCTGTGTTAAAGGATGGGTTCAACTTTTTCAACTCTGTCTTGCTATGTTACACATCTGTCCATATCAGGGCCATAGCTATGATTGAGGACTCTGAGGTCATGTCCTCTGTATTTTGGGGGGACATTTGAGATATAAATGTGGTGGGAGTTACCGTATATTCTATGATTGAGAGAGAAAAATTAACACATATAGTGTAAAGGCTTGAAACACTATTTAGACCTTTATGTAGGAAAATAACATGCTCACTGATTGAGCAGTTAGCTGAATAATAAAAAACATGTAATGCAATATGGAAATATATAAGCACGTCTCCTTACACATTATTTGGTAATAAATATATATTAGCGATTGTGTAAGATAAAAAGTGGGACTTGAAATAATCTCTATTTATTTATGTTTATTGATATTTGTATTCATTATTAAATAAATAAATAAAATATAAGGCCCTAGTCCTTACAACATGTACACTGATCACTGTAAACATTCCTCTTTTCATACTGTTGGCAAAAAAAAAAAATAATAATAATAATAATAGCAGAAAGCCACTAGGGGTCGTAGTTGAGCATTTCTCAAGAAAATCTATCTTTATCTTTTGAAAAAGTCACTTAACACCCACTCCCTTTTAACACTCTCCATGCTGGGTCTGTAATTCACATGGTCATCTTCCTCGTTTAGGCAATTTATAAAACTCATAAAATACGATTCATTTTAAAATAGAGATAATCTTCACAGAGAACTGAGAACTACACGCACTATGTGTATTAGACTACATGTATTGGACCACCCCTGTAAATTCCTCTGCTGTATTTACACAATCTCATAGCAAACAATAGGGTTGTTGTCACTTGCAGAAAAAAAAAAAAGTTTCTGCGCACACGTCAGTTTATGGACACTGAGCTCCATCTGTGTGTTTGTGTTTTACTCTCTGTAGCAACCAGCAAACACCGCGCTCATGAGGCGACCCGCTGCAGCCTCCGGCGGGATCCATATGGACAAATACGCCCCTAAATTCAGCAAAGTTCTGCTGACACCTGATCCACATTATATACCCGGGTAAGTGCACGCCGCCCGTAAGAAATAGGCATATTCTTGTGATATTGAAGATAAAATAATATATGCAGCAGGACTGCGCACGGTGTAAGTTACAATTCATAGGAGGAGACATGAACATGTCATATATAATGGAATACAATGGGCACCCTGTAAAAAAAAAGTTAAAAAATAATAATATTTTAATTCATTTATTTGATTTGAGTTTTGTCAGAGTAGTGTTAAATCAAGGCTATATGGTATTTTTTTTTGTTTGCAGCCTTATTTGCTGGTGGTAGGTGTTGCATTATAGAGTGAGGAGTCATGTTCATTTGCTCACAAAATTAAAGAAAGACTTACAGGATATTGTAGTACAATAATGCAATAGTTAAGTCTTTGCCCCCTGTTGGATGCATGTCCACACTTAATGTAATTAATAAGCATTTAGCAAAAATGAGCAATTCTCCCCCACATCCTTCTGATTTTCCCTGATTTTGTGTGGTGCATCTGTCAGACACAAATGATATCTTATTGCTCCCAACTCAAGCTGCTGCTGAGGCACTTGAGGCTGGAGTTTGTGTTTGCCCCTGACTTCCTATTGTTCTCAGGTATACGGGGTATTGCCCACAGCTGAAGTACAATGTGGGGAAGTCCTACGGCCAGCTCACAGCCGAGCTGCTGATCAGTCCTGAGGTGCAACACTCCCATCGTCTGGTCCTCCACACGGGTCACGTCCCCTCCACAGAGTCTGACGCTGGTCTGACACCGAGAAGCATCCCTGACAGTAACTTGAAGAAGATGATACCAGGATACACAGGTAGGTATCGCAAACATTAACACAGCGGGGTCAACAAAGTAACTGAACACCGTATGGAAAATTATTTTAAATTGGGGACAAATACTTGTACAAAGTTTGGTTAATGATGTGAAATAACTAAATGCCAATCAGCAGTATGTGTCTGTTATTGCTGAAATCAGGCAATAAGCATTTAAATACGTGAGTTTTCATGGCACAACAACATGAGACCAAGAGAACATGAGAATAATCTGTGTCCACTTGCTAAATAATTAAGGATAAACGACCAGTTAAGTGGAACAGTGTTGAAAATCAAGATAACATACACCAAACAGCCATATTTGTAGCAGTGTTTGCAGTGGTGAGTTCAATTGTCAAAATCTATCCACCTCAATCATATTAGGTTGGAGGAAAAAATCTCATAGACAGATATCTCAAAACCTGAGCCAATAAAAACAAAATCTTCATGGCTACACACTGCTAAAAAAATGGGTGAATTGATCCTTTAATATCACTTGTTGCTGTTTTAGGCTTCATTCCAAAACGTCAGAAGTACTTTGCCTGCAGCTACTCTGAAACATGTCATAAAGCACTGTCTGAGTTTTACCAGGAGGGGCGTACAAAGATCCGACGGCAATCAGCAGACCTGCCAGCTGTTGTCAACTACAACAACCAACAGTTTGAAGTAACATACGCACACATGCTCTGGCTCTATCACTTTCTCTCTCACTCTGTTTCCCCCCACACACAAACATACATGTCGAAATGGCACCTCTAAATAGTTTACTCTTGTTTAATTATCCATGGTGGAACTCCAGCATCAGTTTACTGTAATGTAATCCACCCTAAGAGTGACTGAGAGGCAGAACTGGTCAGCTTTCCTGAAGGTCTGGCCACAGATTCATCAATAACGTCTCTGAGATTCACATTAATAAACCCTTTTAGATCATTAAAAGGAACTATCAGCAGTATAATCAGTTTTTTTTGAGTATAATCAGTGTCCATTCAGTTGCACAAAGTCACTGGTGTCATTTTTACTGGAACATGTTTACATGAACCTACATTTGTAGGTACATTGGTGTTACATATATATGTTATATTGATATTGTTATGTAGTAAGCCTTCTGTTTAGGCTTATTAACAGGTTTGTCATGTGATCATTTGTGATCATAGAGATCGTATGATCTCTGAGACATGGATGTTTTAATTGTTCTCTTTTGTCTTTTGGCCCAGAAACCGAAACCCCCCTTGACCGCAATATCCAACAAAGTGATCTCCTACAAGTCCTTGAAGTCTTTCACCTCCACCGGAAAACCATATTTCATGGAGGATGATAACCCACACAAGTACTTTATCTCAGGTGCAGGTTACACCGTGCATTAGAATGCGTCTTGTATCCAGATTGTATCTATATATGATTTAACCTGATTACATTTACCCCTGGTATTAATAAGTCTCCAGCGTCCACATTGAGATCCGAAAGAGATCCGATTGCTCTGTCCTCAAACAACCAAACATCAAATCCTTTTCTTGTTTGCACAGGTCCAAAAAAAACAACAACAACCCACGTACTTCTGCCCACATAGTTGTTGGATGTGAATAGAAAGCGCAATTGCATTTTCACTTGTATTCAATGTGGTCACCATGCGTCCCTGACCACCTCCGGAGGTGGTTTGGCCGATCGGATCACAATCTGTCTTTACCCGTGCACTTTCACGTGGTCAAGCACTATAAAATTGCAATCCAGTCACCCAATGACTGAGAGAGGGGTCAATGAGCACTTTTCCAGTTGTTTCCAGTCAAATGTATCAGGTTTTAAAACTGCAATAACAGATTTCTCTTTTGGCAGTGTAAGCGAGCTGTGAACATGTGAGTTGATACAGCAAGCTTATTAGCAAACAGTTGCCTGTTTACACATCCAGCAGATATGGATATAGTAAAAAATAGCACTCAGCTGCAGACTCTCCACTCATTCCTGGAAATATCGGTCTCTTTAGCTGCTAAATGCTGCACTATGTTCACCAGCTACGCCCTAACTGTCTGTCTGAGCAGGTGGCGTGCAGACGGTTTTTGGAGCTTTTTTCGCTGAAAACAGCTGGCTGCTGTGGCCAAAAAACACACTATGGGAGGTGTGAGACTGAGCTGAGGGGAACTGCCGGTCGGATGATGATTGTCTTGGGTTCATCACCACAAGCGACCCCTTTCACATAAAAGTAGTCATGTCCTCCACTGTTAATATAAAGAGATTTAAAAGATTTACAGCTTTAAAAGAACAACAAAGCAAGTTGTCTATGATCGACATATAAAGTTGTTATGGCAAACATTTTAGGTAACAATTAGTAGTAAACACGTCCAATGAAACGCAGATCAACAGTATCATCCCAGTGGGGTCATGTTTCTAGCCACCTAACAAAGTGATATTCACTTGCCTCCTGAGAAATATATCTGCGTGTTTAGCTGCTAAATATTCACATTTACTCACCAGGTATTGTTAAAACAATGAACTAAAAGAGATTGAAAAGCTGTGTAGAACTGCAGAAATGGGTGATATTCTTTGTGAGTTCATCACTTTGAATGGTCCCTTTCATATTGCACATATTGTAATTAATATAAACATTAGTGATACTGGCTTTTATACTTTCTTCTGCATACCATGCCAAATAAATAAAATCCTAAAATACTCCAGCAGCTCACTGAGTGACGTCTGTTTACAGGTTTTACAGGGCATGTGCCAAAATCTCGCTTCCTCATTGGCAAAGGTTACCCCATCACTACCAACCAGGCACTGATCCAGTTTGGGAAGCAGCCGCAGAGTGACCCAACGTCCCAAGACATCCCAGGGAGGGAGGAGAGTATAACTCGGATGCCCACTATTTATCCATCAAACAGGAGTGTGGTGCCGTCATTCACAGGACACATCCCAGGTCTGTGTCAGTGTTAGCAACACATTTCACCCTACAAACCCTTGTGATCAGTTATTTTGTCATTTAAATTAAGTCACTTCGGTGAAATGATTCACTCTGCCAGGGGTTACCATCAAGTTCAAGCATGTTTAATTCTACACCATCCCACAGGATACCAGTTCATGTATGGACAAACCTTTGGTCAACTTTCCCGGAATGCACTGGAAAACAGCGGCATCAAGAGGATCCTTCAGGCAAAGTCAAAAAAACATCATACAATTCAATAAAGTGATCATTACTGGTAAAATGTAGTTGTGACATGAGTCAAATCTAAGAACTTATCAGCAAGTCCCCCCATTATATGTTAAGTCTTTATTGACAGACTTTGATTGTCATTGGGCATTTGAGGACGCATTCAGTGGTTGAGAGAATGATGCTGGGGGGAATAATTTCACAGACTTCACATTATTGCTGTACATTAAAAAATCTCTATTTAACAAATGCAGCGAACACATTTTCTGTTCTTTCTTATCTCTAATCTAACCACCCGTCTATCAAAATATACCTGACACACATTTAAATACCTGAAACAGCCACAAGATGGCTTACTGTATATTTGTGCAACTGAACAAGCTTCACTGGAAGACCTACAACTGTATATACCAAACAATTCCACACACTTTAAATTTCAGTGCCAAAATCATCCAAAACCGAACTCTACAGCTATAAAAACATCTAGTATCTAGATCTAGTACTGTGAGTGGTGAAGTATCTACCGCATGTTTGTTAACACATGCACCTACAGAAAATCCATGCTGGTAATTTTCTCAAGAAAGCAAGTTACTGGAAATAAAACATCACTGACAATCCACATGGCTGGTGTGTAGCATATTTGGCACTAGTAAGAGTGTATTGTTTTTTTTTTCTGCCTATAGATAAAAGGTACAGCTATGGAGAGAATGATAGTGACATATGAGAAATGGATAGTATTGCACCACAAAAATGTCCAACAGTCTACAGCAGGTCAATATCCACATGTTATGATTGATATTTGCCTACAAGAAATACAAAGGAGAGTAACAGGAGACAGAAGCACCTACTTAACAGTTTTTTCCAAAGTGCAACGGCAAATAGGGGCCTTGGCCCTCATTCATCAAGCTATTTCCTGGAAAAGAGCTCAGGATCTACTGTGCATAAGATCCAGCCTCTTCTGATTGCATTCATTAAACTTTATCTCACAACTAAAATAAGCACAAATTTCAGAAGTACATTGAGAAAAGTAAGCGATAATATGAAATACGCTCGACATATCTGGACCTTTAAATTGTTATTAGCAGTTATGCTTCAGCTTGTGATGGTACAGCGACTTCCTGTTTACGTAGTCTATTGCTTTTGATTGGCATAGCGCATTATTAAGGTTATTTACTAGTTAAGATATTCCTTAAGTTGTAATGGTGCAACCTGATTTATTACAAGCTGATAGGAACTTAAGACTTAGACTTTACTTACAAACTTAGTAATGGATTTACGACTGCAACTCAAAGCTTGATGAATATGGGCCATTGCCAAATCTGTCAATCCTGTATTTTTGTGCTTTCGGATCAGTTCAGCAGTGTGATCCAGCACTGTGTATGTATTATCATGCAGTTAAGACTTTTTGTTATTACAGTAAATAGGTTCCCCTCTGTCTTCCACCCACAGAGGGTTTATTTTTCAGCAGTCCTTGTCAGTCTGAGCTCCTCCCAGCTTCATTGATCTAATGGATTGAGCCAACAGTCCAAGGTGCGATCTGTCAAAATGCAGCCACTGAGATGGTCGTCTGTACCTATGAAGGCAATGATAAAAAGGTATTGGTTATCGAACTAGATCCCATTATCACAAGGGAAAAAAAAAATCAAGCCAAGATTAAGGAAATACAGTTTAAGTCACATTAAAACAAAACATGAATTGTTTTCATTGCTCACTACTGGTTACCTCCTGGTTTGTGCTCCAGAGCGACTCTGAGAAACCTTCTCTGTTCTGGTGGAGGTATCAGCTGCTCCAAACAGTTTGGCCCAGCGCAGCCCAACCTGACACGGACTCTCAGCCTGGACACAAGTGGGCACATTTGGGGTCTCATTGTCTTTCTCCCCCCTCCTCTCTTCTTGCCTGCTGTCCATACTTATTTGAGACCAAGTATCTGCATTATTCTGGCAACAGTCCTCCCCTTCAACCACACCATCTATAAGGCCAGGCCACCACTCTGGCATAGTGGCTAACAGTGGACTCCTGCTGGCCTGCATCCCTGCGCAATCCTGCTTGGCACAACTCTGAGAGCTGAGAAACTCCTGATGATGCGGACCTTTCTGGTGTGAAACCTCAGCTTGCTGACTGCTGTGGCTGCTGTCTACCTTTTTGTCAGCTTGCAGTAGCGGCCAGCTGGTCACTAAGAGGGCCGAGCATGGTGGAGGTGGAGAGACACAGTGCTCCTCCGAACACAGCTGCCTGTTGTGTAACAGTCGGGGCTCCAGGAGCAAGTTGAGGTCAAAGGGCAACACAGAGAGCGGCTGCAGCAGAAGTAGCAGCTCCTGAAACAAGGGCTGACACTGACCCAGTGACATGGACAGGAACCCCCAAGAATGGTAGTATGTTGTCACCACATCTGTGAACACACAAAGATCCAAACATATGTCATCATTTGTTGGTTAACTTTTAGCAATTATTTAACAAGAGTCTACAGAGGCTGTAATCAAGCTTGTTTTATTTATATTTGCCACGCTGCGAGTGTGGCAAAACATTTTTCTAAAGTACAGTAAAAGACTGTTCTCACCTTTTTGACTCTGAAGGTGACTGAGCCAGAACTCCAAAGCTCTCAAGCTGAAAACAAAAAGCAAATAACCAACAAAAATAAATCCATATATGTCTTGTAATTTCTTAAGCATCATTAGTATGATCAAAAGTAATTTTGGTACATACTTCAGCAGGCCCATGAGGAAGGCTCTCAGTCTCATGCAGTGGCTGGTGAGCTGGGGACATTGTCTGATTTTGGAGACCAGGCTGTGAAGGACCCTCGTGGATGGACCTGTAGCAGAGTTAGACAGAGACCAAAAAGAGTTAACCTTTTGTACATTTGTGACACTCCCTTTGAATCATGATCAATAGTTACATTTACCGATCCTAGTAGAGACTTCCACCACACTCCAGGAGTGGTTGCGGCGATGTCCGATGATGAGATCCAGTTTGTGATCCCTTAGACCGTCCTCTAAAATATTCTGAATCGACGGACACAAATGCTCCAGGACCAGACCGGCTATTGTGGGACTGCGAGAGCTGTTACCCAGACGCATCTGTGACAGAAGGAGAGAAATGTAATACAGTACATTTCCTGCTGACACAAGTTATTTGACTCCAGTCCTAGAATGTACGGTAAGTAATATCAGTTTGACACTTTTCCATTGTGACACATCTTTCAGTGCCAATTCATACCTTTTCTTCAGGGTCTCTGCTGCTCCCGAAATGAGCCATGATTAAATCCACTGCCCTGCTCACAGACCTCAACAAACCTGGAGACATTGGACAAGAAAAGAGGTTGGACGAGCTCAAGCTGTAAATCATATTCATGTATTGTTTGGGCGGATACAAAACAATGATATATTATTTGATAGAGAACATTAGACTGCAAATCCCCATCTTATTTCATTTCTGTGTATTGTTGATCACTGAAAGTCTTTCCAGTAAAAATCCACGTTTCTTGAAGCAATTTCCCTTTCCTGTCTGTCTTATTTGAAGACACTGACAAATGTGTCAGTGTCTACATGGTGAACAGGTTGAAATGATGCTACACTGGCAGATTTTTTAAAGAAAAATAAGACTCAATAATAAACAAGAATAACTTATTTTTTTTTCTGCCTCACTAACTGGGTCAATGCATACAAATATGAGAGAATGCTTTCAGGGTTCATTATCATACTGCAGGAATGCAAATGTGAAAGAGAACTGAGGATGAAAGAGTCAGCTTTCCATTTTAGCAGCAGTCCTCAGTGCCTTGCTTTCCCTCTGCCTTTCTTTCTTCATGTCAGACTGGCTAGCCTCTGCAAATGTCACGGTAAATTCTTTATGCATGTTGATGCTGCCTGCAGTGCTGCACCACACTGACTGTTCACCACTGCTGAAAATGTCTCCATCATTGATTATCCATTACAAAACGTTTTCATTAATATAATTAAATTTGCACCAAATGACCCATATGGTAGCACTAAAACCAAATGATTAGGTGTGTTATAAATCATTAGCACTGTTTTTACTGCATCATCCTCCCTCTCGTCCTCTGTTAGGAGCTTGCAGCCGCACACACATAGGCTACAGAGCAGAAGGATCGGCCAATCCCGTGCAGGGAGAGTTAAAAATAGGTCATGTTTGAGAGGAAGCCCCTTCAGGGTATTGAAGACACTGCTGCGGCACAGTGAGTTTTTATTGCTGCTCTCAACAGCTCATCACTGGGTAGACAATCCAATCAAGGCAGAATCCAGTCATTACTGCTACTGGGTCACTTTTTACTCCATTCACATTTCAGTGTATGGCACACACTGCATTTAACATCATGTTTTATACAAAGTATAGAAATAGTGACAGTCATTCATTGGCCTCACCTCTCCTCTGAAGATGGCTGATAGACATAGACTCATAAGATGTATCGGGTGAGAGGCAGAACTCTGTGGGCGGCCTGTCACTCAGGATCAGAGATTCACTGTGTTGACTCGGCTTGCCACTGAGCCCAGCAGAGTCCGGGATTTGCTGCGGGTGCAGCCCAGAAGCAGCCAACGATAGCAGAGAACTCAAAGAGGAGAGAGGAGCTACTGAAGAGAGGGCAGCTGTAAAACTACTGTGGAAAAAGCCAGAGTCAGCTGCAAGTGCAGCCTGGTACTGAGGGAACTTCTTTTCTGGTTGTGAGGTTGGGGGGGGCGACGGGGACACCTGCAGGTTTGGGTGATGGGTGTCAGAGGTTATGGGTAAAGTGGGCGGCGTATGAGAGAATATTGAATGGTAGGAGGTGTGGCTCTGGGACTGAATAGGACTTTTGGGCTCAGTGTTGGCATGGCTCTGCTCAGGGGTGAGGTTAATAAGGTCCTGGTAGGTGGGGATTTTAACAAGGTTGGACTGATTTAGGGCTGGGATTAGATTTAAAAAAGTGTTAGTCTGAGTTTTGCCTGAGTATGGGCTTGTTTTTTCTTGCCCCTGAACCAGTCTGGGCTTTGGGCTGGTGTAAGTTGGATCCAGGCTGCTTTTTGATGTGCATGGACTTGGGCGTCCTTGGCTTCTGTTTGACTGACTCCATGTGCGTCTGCGGCTGAAGCACTCTGGACTCGGCGTGCAGGTGGAGCAGGTGTCAGAGCTCGAAGGAGCCTCCAGGAAGATGGGGCAGGGGCTGCCCATTGGTGACAGGTGAAGATTAGAAAAGCACTGACTCCTTTTGCCCTTAAACTTGAAGGCCGGTTGGGAGCTACCAGACTTGCCGTTCTTCTGATTTATGTACTGCTCCAGAAGACAGCCCAAGTGCTGGGTCTGGGGTTTCCCTGCGGGGACCAGAACAAACGGCTGGATGGGCAGCGAGGTTGGTCTCTGGGCCTTACTGTAGCGCACCACTGCATTTTCCAATGCACAGGCTCCTGAGGTGGAGGTAGAGGATAAGAAGTTGAAGATTTTAAATTCACTTAACCCTAAAAAATTTCTGGTAATAAAGAGAAAAAAAACTCTTATTCATTGCCTTACCCTTCTCAGCAGCATCAGTACCACAGTGCTCCTGGTCTAGAATCACAGATGGCTGTGTGGACGCAGCGCTGGTGTCTTGGCATTTACTGCTATGTGGGCTACACTGGCTGGGGCACAGCAAACAGGGAGAGTGGGCCATGTTTTGGATGCTGTCTGTATGTTTCTTCCTGCAGAGGGCTTTCTCGGTGGAGGTGGTGGCAACTTGGTAATCATAGGCCTGAAACTGAGAGCCGTTAAACCCGGCGCTGCACTGTGCAGAGGAGAACCTCTTTTCCTTTTGTTGATCCGCTCTCTCCTGATGGTGAAAAGATACAACTGCTTAGCTTTATTTTTCTCTATTTGCTCTATCTTCTATTACCAAATCATCGCTGTCATGTAAAACCCATGTATCTCATTTTTCTGATTATCTAAATGTGCTATGTTAAAATTTGGAGATAAATGGTCTTCATTTGACAGCGACAACCTTATTTTTTTTTTTTATCTTGTGCATTATTTTTTAGCATTTTCCCTTTAAAAAATCAATGTTTCGCCTACATTAATCATTTAATTCGACACTGGTAGAATTGATTTAGTCCAAAATTACCTTCTTGACTTCTTTGTGTTGTCCTTCTTTCTTGAGATCCACAGAGAAGTGCTCAGAGAGAGCGAAGGGGCTACTCCTGCTCTGACCCTCGGGGCAGCTGGTGAGGCTGGACCAGGCTGGGCTGGGCGACTGCGAGGAGAGGTCACAAGTCACAAGCTTGTAGTACTTCTGGTTGGTCCCCATGGCCAACGTGGCCTGGCTTTGGAGACAGGCAGTCAGGTCCGATACCTCCAGTGACGAGAGACCCGGGGGCAGAGGCTCCAGGGCGTACAGATTGCAGTTAGAGTCGAGGCCCTGAGGAGACCAGAAGGAAGCGGAGGGCGTCGTGTCGGCCTTCTCTTTTGGGGGAGAGTAAACTGTCATGTCATCGTGTTGGAGGACCTCAGCTGGAGTCTTGGGGACAGGTTGGAGGTTGAGGAACACGGATCCCTCAGATGACTCAGAAGGGTGAGCTGCAGGGCTCTTGAGGTCATGAGGCGTGGCAGGGTTGTTGCTCCTGTTATAGATAGTGCAGAAGTTAACCAAAACGCCATCAGAACTGTTACAGGAGGAGTCAGTGACATACTCTGTGTGACTGTTGGAGAACAGCTCCGGGGAACATTTGCGTTGGCTGTGGATGCAGCAGGACATTTTATCCTTCAGGCTGTCTGATTCCTGCTCCCCGTAAGCCGCGATGCCAGATCTGCTCACGTGAAAGCACTGGCATTCGGTCTGCAGTGAGTCCAGCTGGTTAGGCTGGTTAGAGAGCCACTCTTGGCCACTCTCAGTGCCCAGTACGGTCCCTTCATTGCCCCATTCGCTGTCCATGTCCACATGGCACACTGTATAATTTCTGGCACCATTACATAGAGGCCAGTTCGAATTTCCATGCAACACAAACGATGAATCCTCATGATATCTGTGTAGATTCCCTCCATCACTATCTTCATCTTCTTCGTCCTCATCTAGCTCTGTGTTGGGAAGGAATGAGTTGTGCGACCGCAGAGTGCCTCTGGCTCCAGAGCCTTCCTTCTTCTGATGCGAACTCGCGTCCTCGGGTGACGAGTTGGAGTCGTACCTCCCGCTGCTGTCGCTGCCCCCTTCCTCTTCTGCTCGGTCCTCATTGAGACTACTGTAGCTGCTGAAAAAAGGTCTTCGTCCACCGGTGAAGGTATGCTCTCGGTTCAGCGAGTCTTGTTCTGGGAGGGACAACGCTCGGGTCAGGCCCACTGAGCACAGACGGCCGGGCCTCTTGGCCGAGCTGCACAGGGCCTGGACAGGAAGTTGCCACGTGGGAAGCTGAACCACGGGGAAGTGGCATGCTATCAGGGTGTCCCCTGAGAGACTGGATGCTCCAATCATACTGCTGGATGAGGCTGGACCATGGAAACGGTATCCATGTTCCTAAAATTAAATCCTGAAAGAATACAATAAAGTCACTTTTAAGTGCAATGAATCTGTTTTGAATGTGGTATCACTGGTGCACAAACATATTCAAAACTATGCAAGGGCCTGCACCCAGGACATACAAAATACATTAAACAATCAATTACTACCACTGCTACTGCGTATTTAGTCAGAAAACAGTTGGGTCGGGTGATGAAAAATGCATTGAACTTACTCCATGAGAATTTACTAATGAGAATTTAAAAAATCCAGGCTCCTGGAAACACTTCATGAGGCTCATCAGGCGGTTGAACAGAGAAGTATTAGATAGCACAAAGGATTGTTTAAGGGAAGTCTTAGGACAGTTGGACTTAGATTTAGGTGAAAATGTTTTTTTCAATTCGAACCATGGAAACATGTGTTAATGCAGCATGTCAGTGTAATGTGGATAAATTCTAACTTTGTTTTTGTCGTCTTTGTATGAAGGGGTAATATTGAGCCCCCTGTGGATCTGCCTCTAGATTTTTCTCACAGTGTTCTAGCCTCAAGAGGCAATCCTCATTGTAATGCTGTGGCGGATTTAAAGCCTCAGGGACTTAATTACAGATTTCATCAAAAAAATGCATCTTTAATTCTGAGATAAAAGCATCCCAGCGGAATAGAAATAGATAAAAGCATAAAGCACAACTGCAGGCTACTGCTCTCAGAGTCTGCTCCCTCACTTCACACCGCTGGTCCTCCAGTCAAAGTCCTACTGTGTTGTTTGCTTCTGGCCCTCTGCACAATACCCACCATAATTCAGGCAACCATTAACAAACCCCTCCTCTCTCTGCCTGGGCCAACCACAGTCTCTCAGTTGCTCAGCTGCTCTGTAACTAGGGCAGCTGCACTGCAGAGATGCTCCGCTGGCACTGCTAAGAGTAAATACATTTTCACATCAGTTTAGTTAATTTAACATGTTCTACCATAGTTATACACATTGCTGCAGATTATAAAGACATCAAGCAGGCAGCTAAAAATCAGGCAGCAAAATGATGATCATCATCCCTTTACAAAATATAACTATTAGGACTATTACTAAGTAAAAAACAAAAGTAATTGTAAAGCATATGCACACTCTACTCATAAAATATTGAAACACTGGAGAATGCTGATGACATTCAACCATAGAGAAGAAGAGAGCAAAGGGAAGAATAATATTAATCCATTTAAGTTATCGGTTATAATTAATATTGCTAGGATACAACCACACACCATTTACTGATATCTGCCTTTAGCAGTGTTATATAGTGGTATGTTATGAATTTAAAGTAATTAAAAGAGAGTGTTTTGGGCTTTATGTCATAAATCACGCAGCCATCAGTTTGTAGACATCAGATTGCTGTGCTACTGTCTGGACATAATGTGTAAACAATCATCATCACAACATCTGTTGCGGATGACTATGAAGAGGTAATCCTCTTTATCATCACATCGCTACAATAAACAACATCCTTACCATGGCAACAAATAGTAAACACATCAACACATGCTTATACGCAATAATATTTTTTGCAGTACTCTTCTGATCAGAAATACCATCCCTAAAAACATTGGGTTAATCTACAGTATGTTTATGGTACGATGCTAACACTGGACTATAAGCTATAATATATTTTTATATTGTAGCCAAATTACACTTCTTTTAGGTTTGCAGACCATTATAGGCTGGCGGAGCTCTTCTTCTTGCCTGTTAAAGCTGGTCGAATAAACATTTCTGAACAAGCTGCTTAAAGACAGGACAACATCATCTATTAGGCTCTGATTGTTGGAACATGGCAGCTGAGGTTACTATTTCCAACCAGAAGTGTCAGCCTCTCTTCATCTCCATGTACCCAGCGATGGTGATTATTGGCTATCTGATCACTATAACAAGTGGATATGGCTTGGCTGTGGGACTTGGTGAACCTTCTTTAGGGCTCTAATTCAAAAAATAAAAAGTAAAAAAATCAAGGATTTTAGCAGATTTACCAGAGCTAGGTTTTTAGTTTGGCACACCCATATATTACATATATTTCATACAGTCAGTCTATTTCTTGTCTAGTATTTCCAGGGATAATCAAATGAAATCACATTATTTTCTATTCTATCTATAAAATTATATATATTTAAATAAAAAATAATGACTTGTTTTAAAAATAAAAAAGGCGCCTAATGTTTGGCACCTAATGTAAGTAGTATAGTATAGTATAGTATAACTCCACAGCAAAGTATCTTTGTTATGGCTGTAGCTCCCCACCAGCTCCCTGTGTGTATGTGGATGAAACCATTTGATTTTTACCTTCGTCCAAAAAGACATTCTCTCTACAGTAGGTAAGCAAATCTGTAAGAAGCAATCATACACAGCATAACAGAATTATTTTAAATCAATATGATGGAATTTGATTATTAAGATGAACATCCCTGGTAATGTAATATGAGGGATAAAATAATAATTTGATGTATCCTGTCCCCGCTTATTTTCACCAGTTCAATAGTTCAATACCACAGGAAAGTAGGCCAGTGTGACTGACTAGTTGTCTGCAGAGGACAACCAGTCCCACTGCAAAGCGGATACAACTCTAGTCCCCTAACTCAGGCACAAAAATCTATGCCAAACAGCTCTGTCGTCTGGGTACTGGAGCACACTGAGATGGTTGGGATTACCGCAACTATTTCGCTGGAAATGTCTGTCAGGTCAAGGCAGCCATTTCACGTGAGGTACGGGACTGTTAAAAGCAACGAGTCTGAGGTCCACCCTTGTTGCCATGCTCGGAAACAGACTCAGATGATGATACCGCTCGTTATCAGGGATGTCTCTCTCATTACAGCTCATACTGGTCTATATCCATGTGAGGGGAAGTTTCAGTAAGAACTCAATCACTGCCAGACACGATCAGATGTGATGTCTGACCCGCATCTGAAAAGAAAAAAAAAGGTATATATGGACAGAGAGAAGGGGAAGGTCACTGTACTATGTGGCCAGGTACCTGTGTGTACGTGTGTGTTGGTGTTCATAATGAAAAATGGAATATTCAAAGTGGCTGAAGTAGGACAGCATGACTACAACAGATAGTGAACACACATGCCAAAAGAACCACCCATGACAGAAGTAGCATCTGTCTCTCTCTCTCTCTCTCTCTCTGTCTCTCTCTCTCTCTCTCACACACACACACACACACACACACACAGACTTAAACCTCAGTTAAAGTGACACCAACGACAGTGATCAATACACAACTGCATAACTGACTTCAAGGCAAAGCAGCTCACGCATCTGCATCACCCTCCACTCCCCTGGCACCCTCTAACACCATCACCTACCTGAAAACACTCAGTCAGTCGCGCGTGACGTCCATCCTCCCCGTGCAGGTGACTCTGACGCGCAGGTGTCTCACTCACGCGGTGGCGAGGCTCCGAAGTCATGCAACCAAACAGTTTCTTTAAAGAAAATAAAAAAAAAAATCATGCGAGCGCTTTGATGTCAAAGGTGCGTTAGAAAGCGGATGCGTTCACGCTCTGTTACGTGATCTCTGCCGTTACGATCAACGCGTTGCCCCGGGATTGTGCGACTACATCTGCTGGGTGCCGTGACGCCGGTCCGACGCCGCCGCTTCACCGCCGCGCAGCCCGGCGGAGGCGTGACGTCACGGGGGGGATTCAACCAATGGGCGGGCAGAAGAGCGTCGCCGCTCAAAGCATCCGAGACACCTGGCAGGAGAGCAGCGCCTGGCTGGAGCCTATAAATACGTTTTGGTTTTTTTTTCCTTTGAGAGAGCGATGAAAATAAACATCAGGAGCACAGTGCCTGAATTCACCGCTTTGTGTCTTAAAATGATCAGCCTGATGGCCTACTAAATCAGAGTTATGACATACAGCACATGGACAAAATAAGGAAAAAACATACTTGATTATAATTAATTATACCAAATAAACATTATTCTTACTCATAATGAGAGTTTATAATCTCTAATAAGCATATTTTTATTTTAACTATTTAGATGAAAGCGATAATAATAATAATCATTATTATAATTATAATAATAATAATTAATTACACATCAGTAACAAATGATTTTGGCTTGTATAACTAATAGGTCTTATTGTTTGAATGCCTAAATGATGGGGACATGCATAAAGTCACAAAAGTGTAAGCTGTTGCTGTAATAATCAGTTTATAAACTACTACAGTTTGTTGGTCAAATCAAAAAGGTGCTGGTGGTATATTAATCTCACCCAGCTGGCTCAGCTCGCCCTCCAGTGGCGAAAGTGAGCAGTCAGTGTTCAGCTACTGATGCATCCATTTTCAAGGATGGTTGCACAGTGTGTATCGTGTGGTTATCCTACATGCTGTAGGTGAACTTTACATCTACATAATAATAATCCACATGCTGGTAATATTGTTCTGTGCGTGTCAAAAAAAGGCATCCTCAGTAACCAAGAGACCAGGTCCAAATGGGTGCAAGCTGCTCAAGGCCAGATGGATGTGAACAAGGAGGTCTGAGAGTAGCTCCACCTCAACATGGGATAATATCCAGGGCATCAAATTTATTACATGAGAGCACATAATATATCCCAGCATGGCGAGAGAGGAGGCCTCACCAAGCCTACCATGTTAACCTGTTTAACTGCTGGACTGTGCCACAAACATTAAGTATTGCAGTGGACAGATATCAGAGGTCAACAATCTTTTTACCAAATCTGATCAGCTCTCCTCACCAGCAGAGGACAGAAAAGAGTTGAAAGCAATTCTCTCCAAACCAAACACGAGGAAGAATTTGACATATTAACATGGTCAAAATAATCCTTCGAATTACAGACCTTATCATCCATTTCAAGGCCTCACGGATGGGCAATATTTATGTATATTTATTTGAATTTCAAAATTTTTTTGATACTTTGATACAACAGCAATAAAGACTTAATGGAATTTAAAAATGTAAAAGCCGTGAGACAAGGCCCTTGGTCATAAGAGTTAGGAGAGTCGAAGAGTTAGGAGTCACAGTATCACATGGCCTTGGATGAGTAAATGCAGAATATTTAATTGTATTTTGAAGAATAAATTCAATAATAAAAACCCCAGTCATTGTTTTTACCAACCAACATCAAAGATTTTATAATCTTTTTCCATGAAAAGGAATATTTTAATTTGTTCTGAACTTGTTGACAAACAAAATTTGGGCGATACAACCTCTTGAAAAAATGTAGTATATTTGAATATTTACATTGTTTACAATATGTACAAATAAATATATAAATAAACATGAACCAATAAAGTCAGAGCACCTCACACGTTGCATGAATATTTATATTTTTTTCTTATTAAAAACATGTTCAGATTTATACAGCCTGCAATTGTTTTAGACAAATCAAATTTGAAAAATCAAAACCACTCTAGATGGAGCCATTTGACTGCTTATGTGAACCAAGCATTTACAGCTTTGTTTTGCTGCAGTGCAGTGCCAGATTAGATTACTTTAACACAGAGTCTGATAAGGTGCTAGCAGGTCTTCAGTTCAATCCAGATATTATAATTGTATAAAGATATTTCATACAGGGTTCATTTTGAGATTGGTCCATAAAGCAGGTGTTTGTTTTGATTCACAAACACGACTTTCCCAGGAAATGTTTGTGTATCTCTTCTTCAGGTGGCATTCCAGAAAGAACAGATATTTTTCCTGTGAAGATAAGGAGCAATTTTATTGCGGTGTTATTACATTCTGACTTTATCCATGCCATGCAATATGCACGTGGACACTAAACAAATACAGTATAGAGATATTATTGGATATACAGTCTGTTAAAACTACAAAAAGGAACATTATGTCTATTAAATATAATAATAATAATAATAATAATAATAATCACTTGGAGAAACGTATCTGGTTTCATATTCACAAAGATACACATATTAATGTTAAAAAGTAGTAAATTAATTGTATCATCTTCTGACTGTTTTCTGTGAATGTAAACTTGAATTGTTTGAGTTTCCTAAATGTGCCAAATGTCTGATGACTGAGGCTCATATCTGAGAAGCTCTGCTGTACCTGCAGTATTTTGTGCCGCACTCTAAGTGATCCCTGCAGCTGGCACCCACAGGCTTCATGCTGTTCCAACGCCACAGAAGTGACCGTTTGGTGCGCTGGAGCAAACCACTCCAGTTTTCAGGTACAGGCAGCGAATCGACCTGTAAAATGGCAAATACAAGCTCCTTTAAGACCTGTGATGACACTCATGATATATGGTGGTAAAAGCAAATGCCATCAGAAATGAAAAGCCATGACAGTACAAAAGAGATAAAGAAAACTCTCAGGACATGAACAATAACAGAAGGGTGATTAAGTTACCTGAATGGCACTGATCAGAAACAGAAAAACTGAGAGAAAAACGATTCTTTCCTGAAGAGTCCTCATCTTGTTTGCAGATCAAGTTCAAGAGAGAAGCTGTTCTGCGGTGGGGCTGGTGTGGTGTCTAATGCCGCTTGTAATAAAGGCTTTAATTAAATTGGGGAGGAGTTACCGTTTGACAGATATGAAAGATTAGTTCTCCAATTTGCTACTTCAATGACTGTTGTAGGGGCTTGGCAGAGAAGCTGATCTCAAGTCAAAGCCAACGATGCAAACTTCTTTGGACAGTTGTACTTATCAGTTTTATAATGCAAACTAAAGTCAAAGTTTATCTGCCGGGAGCCAAAGTACACTTTAACCCGGTAATTGAGGACAATTCCACGTCGGAGGTACCTAAATGAAACTTTGGCATGTGTTATGGACTATAGAAATGTATCTATCCACCCATTTACTTCACCCCTGGAGTCTCCAATTCATCTGAGTTGCACGGTTTGGACTGTGGGAGGAAATTGAATCCGCATGAACACAAGGAGAAAGCATGGGAACTCCACACAGAAAGAACCAGGACCAAGATTAGACCCCAGGAGCTTCCTGCTGAGATGTGACTTACAAACCACCTTACTGTAGATACATGAATGTTCCCCCTCTTGAAGGCTGGTCCTCAGCTAGTTTGGATGCTGGGAATGGCTGGGAATCTTTGGCCAATGAAGGGAAATAAAGTTAGAAAAAATTAGAGGTGCAAAAATGACCACTGATTTTCCCTTGGGAAAGACACTGACTCCTCTTCACACATTAATTGTTCAGCTTCTCCCCAACCAATAAAATAAAGTGTGGTTATATTGCAGGGATTCTAAATGTGAATGTTATGAGCGTACATCAATAAAGGAATTAGACCGAGCCAGTGACTTCCAGGAGTCTCTAAGACTTTCCTTGCAACGGCACTGCGGCCAGCCAAGAAATAGTTCTAGCATGTATTTCCACGTAAAACAATATTAATGATATAAGGGATTAATTAGGGAGCTTTATTGGCGCTTGTAAGCTATAAACTTTGGACATAGCCAAGCAAGCTGTTCCCAGTCTTTATGCTAAGTTACACTGATCACCCTCTGGCTGTAGCTTCATATTTAATGTAACTTACAGAAATGAGAGCGGTATCAATCTTCTCATCTAACTTAAACAAACAAAAAAACTATTTTGAGCCTTCATAAACATGAAGCAGTGACATATTTATTTTCAAGGTAAGGTTGTATTTCAACCTCATAGTTATTTTAAGCAGCAATAGAAATGGGTAAGCATGACACTAAAAATACTCTTATAGGCCAGCAGCATCAACTCAAAAGAGTTTGTTGGGGCTGATGACTAAAAATATGAAAATAAACTCTTTTTACAAAAGAACATTTCAGGGTAATTGAGTCTCAAATGTAACCTCCCTTAAAAGGTGTTATATACATACAGAGCAGGTTTGTAAGTCAGGCGTCAGTCTTTCAAAACACTACAGTGCCTTCAACAACTGCAACTGTTAGTTCAACTGATTCATCCGTTGAAATCAAAAGGGGCGTGTGCGTGTGTGTATGTGGTGTAGCTGTAACTGCAAAAGTTGTAACGCTGACTTTCAACATCTGCAAATAATAAATGAGTCAGACCAACCACTTAAAGTTGTCATAAAGCGATTCTTTATTGGTGAGCTTCACACAAAAAGAGTGATGCAAGTACTGTTACAGCACTTTATCAAATAATTTTGTGCTGTGAGATGGAGGAAATACAAACACACCTTCACATAATGTGAAGCAGGTTTATTGAAGTTGTAGCATCTGACAAGACAATATACAAATTGTTAGATATGTGACCTATTATACTGATTTTATTATGTAGTAGTGGTAGTGTAAACAATATTCTCTTTTACATATGAAAAAAAAAACAACAACAAAATGAGCACAAGACAATAATGTGTGTCAAATTGCAAAGAAATTACACGTGATAGTGACTTTACATTTTAAGAATGGGTAACCTAATCAGTTGTAGCCCAAAACTTTAAATAAATCACAATAATTGAATAAAATGCTGTTTAGAAGTGCAGAATTCAACCATAAAATCAAAGACAATTCCTAGTGGTTATAAGGGAAAACAGCTTTCACATCACACATCACAAATTTTTTATTTGATACAATATTTATCAGTAGTTTCACTAGCATGATGCTGTTCATACACTGATAGCATAATATCAGTAGAAATTAAAAATCCCACAAGTATTGGAATAAGGGGAGAGAAAATATGCTTCACACCATCACAAGACAAGACATCATACTCCACATCAGGCAAAAACCTTCCCTTTATACAGCCACTGTGGATGTAATAATTTTTGGATGTTACTCCACTTCTATACTGTTGTATTTACATGTATTGTGGATTACTGGATTTCCACTAACGGCTACAACAGAGTGCATGGTTTTGAAAGAGACGGAAAGAAAAGTCTGAACAAAAAACTTTATCAAAACTTCCTTCGAAATCAAAATGACTTGAGAACCTTTTTTCAGACAACACGTTTAGCACAGCTTAACTTTGTTACTCACTTTGCTCATGCTTCGCGACAATACAAAATGTGAAATGTTGATGTTACAAAATCATTAAAAATGTTGTTTTTAATGCATTAAAACAACTGTGTAAACTTTCTTCCAACTGATGCCTCAACAATCTCATAGACCCTCTTGGTGACAGGATTTCTTCGACAGTAACGCAGCTATGTAGCCATTTGTCTTATGCGCACACACACGCAGGCACGCACACACACACACACACACACACACACACACACACGCAGCAATTTCACATAAAATTCTTGGAAGTTTGATTAGTTCTCAATCTCCAGACAATTCAAATTAGATTTGGTAGGAGAGTTAAATTACTCAAAATCACTTTGTTTCAATCCAAAAGCCCATATTTAGAAGTAAAAACAAAATTACTGTTTTGTAATTTACAAAACAGTAATCTTAATTCAATACTTAATTTAAGATTTAATTTAAAAAAGAAAAATTTCAGCATCATTATCACTGACCTGAAAGGAAACCATAACAACAAACAATATAAAGAGAGGCACAGTCCTCTTTACGTTGTTTCCTGAAACCTTTAGTTCAAAAAGGTGAAAAAGTTAAAAGAGGAAATGGTGGTTATTAATAACTGTTACTTGCAGGTTATTGATAAAAACTGCGCATCTACTGAACCTTTGAAATCTTGAATTATACTGCAAACATGGTAATCCTCTTTTCACATCCTGTTTGGTGCTATGATGAAAGCAGGGGCTGTCGTTCAGCAGTAGTGCTCTGAAAAATTAAATCAGACACAAAAATGTTACCTTAAAACGGTGCTGAAAAACATATCTTTTAATCAACATATCAACATAAATATTTAACATATTTAATGTACAATAATACATATTTAACATAAACATTTGCCTTGTTAATTTGGCACTTAAGCATTATCTCTGAATAATATGAAAACCAAAAATCAAAACGTACTCAAATTAAACAGACTTTTTTACAAGACCACTAGAGTTTAGAGAAATTATTGTTCAATTAATCAGCTAGTCAACTGACAGAATATTAATGATTAATGAATAAAAATTCTGATCATCCATTAATCCTTACAGTATTAAAGTCAAGCAGAAATGGCAAAATATTGTCTGGTGTAGTTTCTCAAATGTGAATATTTTCTGTTTTCCTGTGTTTTAGATTATTTCAAATTAACTTTTTTAAAGATTTCATAAACCAAACACTAAATTTATTAAAGGAAAACATAACAGATTGTTAGTTGCAGCTCTAAAGACCACACAAACTCACTTACGTCTATCTCGAGCACTCACCTCAGGGACCTTCTGTCGGCAAATCAGGAACATGAAAACTCCTCCCAGAATGATCCCGAGACCAATCAGCATGAACGGTATGTTCGCCACAACATTCTGCTTGACAATAATCGCATGCAGCTTCTTGGCTGACGAGTCGTCAATGACGACGCTCTGAGAAGATGGCAGGAGAGCACGATTAGAGGTACAGTTCAGCATTACACAAAAACACTGCCAGAGGTAGATTATCAATTAGAGAAAACATTATAATTTGTTTAATGTCTGTAATTAATGTCAAAGCAAAGAAGGCCGTGAGAATTTGAATTGCATAAACAACTGAATGCCTATTGGTAAAATTTAACCACTACTGAATACTTCCGTAATAGAAATCGTAACTTCCACTAAATTTATAGCACTGAAATACAGTATTTAATTTGAAAAACGTGTCTGAATTTATGTGGTCTGATTCGCCCACAAGTTCATTTCAAGTTGTGCTAATTACAAAACTACAGTTCACAAATTCAGATTTTTCCAAATTCGTAACCAAGTTGCTCAATTTGAATAAGTCAAATTCATACACCAAACTTCATGATAAAAAAACTCAAACCGCAACATCCAGGCCACCAAGGATCAATCAGACCTCTATTATATCAGGTTACGTTCTGTCAGTCAAATCATCCAAGAAAAAGGAGTTCATATGAGCAACAGCACATTTAATCTTCTATCTGAAGCTGTAAACCTGGAAAAAAGATCTAGTTTCTCTAGAGAACTTGAAATTCAGAGAAGGGAATCCAAACCACATAACTTCACACAGATGGCTTTTAACATATTTCAATTCTATGAATTCAATGAAGATGTCTACAATAAAATATTTCATTAGTGCTCCCATTTCACAATTAGGCAATCAGTTGCCAATAAACCAATACATTTGTATGACTTTTCTTTGCTTCCATACAAGCTAAGGTTGTAATTTAAAAAAGACAAAAACAGGTAAGGTGTTTATTGAAAAATGACTGGAACTTATTTTAAGTACACAGGCTAAAGGACACTGGTAGTCCATTTCTTAAACAAATCATTGTCCCAGCCAATTAGCAAGATTACCTTGTCTATAACATTATTAGATTTCAATGTGGGCCAACTAGTTTAATGTTTTCAGTAATGAGATTAATCATTTCAAAATCGGGTTAATGGTGATATTATGTATGACACATGATAAAACTTTGGCAGACAGTTGGACGAACCAAGTGTGAACAAGGTCAGTGGAACTCTTCGCCCTTTGAATATGGCTTAAATTTGGATTGGATTTGGATTGCTGATGGGGGTTTATGATTTGCATGCCAGCCAGTGTTCAGTAAATGACTAAATTAGATAAACAGTATGTGTGTTTGTGTGTTTGTGTACCTCATTGAGATAAACCACAGGCAAGACCACTGTCATCACATTTCCTGTTTGACTGAAAGAAAAAGAAAAATTATTCACAATGTTTCACCAACCATCATAATTCTGTATTTCATTGTCTTTATTAGTAAACTGAATATTTGCCAACTAAATATTTCTGGGCATGCAGTTCGTAGTGTTCATATATAGTGTACATTTAATTAGTTAGTTAGTTAGTGTACTTATAGTTTGACACCATGTACATCTGTTCGGTCAGGATTATATCACGGTTTGTTTCTTCAGATCCCAGGAAGATGCATAACAAGTGAGCCACGACTGTCCAAAAGTCCATCCCTAATGATGATGGTGGCACTATTGTTTTACAGTCATCTTACTGGAAACGCTCCATAGTTATACAGCTATTACAGCTTCATTAAAGCCAAAATGGTGACAGTTGTATTTATGACAAAAGGTGAAGTCTCAACTGCAGAGATGGATGAAGGCAATGAAGTGATTACCTGAAAGTGGGAATTTTTTCTACATAGACGTTGACCTGGAGCCGCTTTGCTGCTTGAAGGAGGATTCCTGTTAGCTACAAAACAGAATTATACCTTGTTATGAACACGTGGTTTAAGAGAAACTTGGCTTATTAAAGTAAATTCACTGAAGTACAGTCAAGACACAAGGTATTATGTTCAAAATCTTCAAGCTGCAACAATTCTTTTTTCAGTAAATGTGAATATCTGATACATCTTTATCGTAGGCCACCTAAATGAAAATCACAGCCCTGAAGATGGTTTGCTCTAACCATCAAGTTGTACAGGGCACCGCAACCCAATATTTATGACAGAAGATTGGTCAAAGTCCTGACCACCTCAATAATCTCATGCAGTGGCTCAGGGAAGATTACAGTTTAAGAGGAAGAATAAACAGGCAAAACAGTAGCTTGATGCCCACGTTCACTGTACATGGGCATCATAAGTTGGTGTCACAGTTGCATGCTGGGTTAGGCACATGGACAAAATGTTCTTATCCAAATATTTTATATTTTACAATAATACAACCTGAAATCTACCATCTTTGATCTTTATGCATCAAAATCCATTTTTAATTTTGCTTATCTAAGACCAAGCTTCAATTGACTATATCCAAATTGCATCAGTGCAAAAATAATACTCTGTAACGAGAAAAAATAATAACGCTTTTATGAAAGCAAACACAGCATGGTTGCCAAAGAGAACAATCTGAGAGAAAGACTCAAACAGAACTTATAATTAGACCTCAACTTATTTATGTCTTTATTGATGTCTGTAAAGCACGTCTGGTTTCTTGCAGCAGTCAAATTGGTATCATATACAGGACCAGAAAAACACATTTTGTAACAAGTGTTGCAACAACACTATCAGCAATTTATTAGCTCCTGTTTTTACAACTGTCAAAAAGAGCTTTGATACTTGGACCATTACAGAATCATTTACAGTGCATCTTTCCTCGTTTTCATCAGTGTATCCGTCAAATATTGTTTTTAGCAATATCTCTTATGCATTTTTTATATATACATATAATGTATATACATATATAATAAAATATATAAATAATATATGTATATATATATATATATATGTATGTATGTATGTATATATGTGTGTATATCTATCTATCTATATATATATATATATATATATATATATATATATATATATATATATATATATATATATATATATAGATAGATAGATAGATAGATAAATAAATGCAAGTTAAGGCAATTAATGTCATTATATCAGAGGCTCTTAGTACTCAGGGAGCCACTGACAGTGGAATGAATTTATTCCAACCGGTCCATTCATCAGTTGTGCATGAACATAGTTAAAAAAGACTGTGGTTAATGTGGTCATCACTTAAAGCTCGAGTGCTGGAGACAAAAGTTCTTCACTCCAGCTTTAAACAGCACATTGGTGCTTAGGTGATGATCTTATGTTAAATAAATAAAAAAAATTCAAAAACCTCTCAAGGCCACATTTTAGACTGTGATAGGTGAAAGGCATTTGTTCAATGATAAAAAGACATGTATTTGGAAAAATGATTGGAAATAAAACAATCTATTGATTTCTAATGCCTCCTTTTTGTATTTTTATTCAATGCCTTAGTCATGTGCCACAATTATGTAATGTTTTTGAGTTGAAATATCCTCATTTTGGGGGATTTTCCAAGCAAATATCAATACATGCTATTAATTTGATTAATTAATCAGCATATCATGTAATTAATTAGATAAAAAATGTGAATCAATTGACAGTCTGAATATATACATGAACACATACACACACACGTATATATACACACACACACACACATACGTATACACACACACAAATTCCATCAATTCTACATATACGGGTGAACAGATGTCCAGTAACACACTGCGCTCCTGGAAGTGTTTTTTTCAAATTCCTTTATCAAGGATTTACCACAGGCCGAGCCAAGTTATTACAGTATTACACATGATAAGAGCTTATAAAGCTTATCTTTGGTGACGGTTCCGTTCCATGTACCTGTAAAAAAAAAAAAAAAAAGAAGCTCCGCTGCATGCTTTGTGGCTAGCAGTCACAAAGCTGAGATAGTTCACCATCTAGTGGTAAACATGAATGTCACCAGCAATGTCTTTGTGTTTTATACTGTAAGTTTTCATACCAGCTTTCTACGTTGCAACTCATTTTTCTACATGGAAAAATGTATCATATTAACAACATGAGGGAATAAAGAAAATAAAGTCTTACAACAATGTGTACAAAAATTACATCTTTGAGGCCCCCCTACACTCAGAAATGTTTTTGGGTTATTGTTACTTCACTTGAATGTTTGACCTTCACTGTGTAGAAAGATGTATGTGCAGCGTTTGATACTAAAAGGCTGTTTTCACATTTGTCTGTTGAAGAGGGAAAAGTTGAAAGTGTGAAGTGGAAATTTAGAACCTAACACTAAAAATGGCCTTTTCAGTGAAGTATGCGACTAATCGAGTATTTTTATATGTCTTAAAACATGCCTGGAGGGGATCTTTAAGAATTCTAATTGAAATTCCTACCGGATTGATATCAATCGTAGTCTGGTGCTGCTCCTTGTTAGGCTTCATGCCGAATACATCCTGAACAAATGTCTCATCTGCCTGGTAGAAGTGTGGCGAGGACATTATGATGGGTGCTCCTAAACACACAAAAGATGCAGGGTGACATTATGAAAGATATATCAGCAGTGCAGCTTCAGAAAAACAACAGTTCTGGTGAAGATCCAAGACGGCATTTTACTCATGATAAAAACAGCTTTCTAAAGAACATTTGCCTATGTGACACGATGAAACGATCTTCTGTTTTGACATACAGAGCAGCTGCTTAATGCACTTCCCACCTTGTTTACACTGGCTGACATTCAGCACGCCAGAGCCCAGGCAATTCCCAGCAGGGACACAGAAGCCTGCGTTGGCTGGGTTCAGTGTCTCATTGGCGAACACCTTGCTAGGGGGACTGAAGCGATACCCAGGGATCCCCTTCACCATCACATCCTCCTCATACAGAGCGTACAGAGACCTTGGAAACAGAGTCAGATGCTGGTTAATCTTGCAGGCACTAATACAGTTTGCAATGCTGAAACTGCAACAAAAGAGGGAGGGTTTGCACAAATGTTGTACGTAAGCTCTGGTAAGCTGATTTACATAAAACCTGCAGGGCACAAACAGGTTTTACCAACAGTGTTCAAAAGGTTGCACTGGTCTTTGACAGGTTACTGCCTCATCAACCCTTTTTACAACCTCAATCAGCAGTTTACCTGCGTATCCTGCACTCAGTTCTAATGTGTGAACAGTCAAAGAGAGTTCATATTAGTTGTTTTAAGCAGGACTAAATAGGTAGTAAGCTTACAGTGACCTCATTTAAGACGCCAAAACTGACCGGCCACGCACCCAGCCAGGTTAAACTGGGTATCCTAAATCCCATATCCAGACATGAATAATGCTGAGGGAAAGGCTTAGGAAGACATTCTTCGGATGACTAAGGGGAGAGCCATTTCACAAGCCGACATTTCACAAGCAGATAAGACCAGAAAAAGAATGTCTCCGCAAAAAAAAAAAGGAAGCATCACTTGAAATCAATTTTTATATTACCAAAAGCTGAAAAGTTTATGCTCAGCTGTGCTCACCAAAAATGAATGAGAACATTAATTACATTTTCCACAATATATTTTCCACTCAAGTTTCACCAAAGCTAAACTCAAATCCACATAAGACCTACATAAAAACACATTCTGTGGTCAAATTTGAAGGCTCATCTGACTCAATATTTATGCTTTAAAAAAGCCCAAGAGATGTGTATCCATACAATTTGGGAACACTAATGTATATAAGAACATCACCTAGCTTCATCTCAACATATATATATAAATATATATATATAATGATTTAGATCACGTCCAATTACACTTGTGAACATATAGTCTTCCAGTAACGTGGTCCTTAACCGTCTGTAAAACCCTTTGCAGTCTACTCACCTGCATAGGTCAGAGGAGAACATGTACAGCGTCTCAGTCTTGGTGACGACTGGATGGAAAGATGCTCCATTGGTTCCATTAATCATATTGCACTCATCAGACGTCCACCAATTCAGCGAGCTGCATGCATACACACACACAAAAAAAATATCATTAATGCTTTCATTTCTTATCAGTTTGTCATTTATGTATACTATTTCAAAATCCAGCAGTCTGAGGCATTTCAAATTGCCCAGCACCCAATCCTTTCATTATTTTTTTCCTTGACTGAAGGACTGTTAACCAATTCATTGGGCAAAAAATACGTTTTTTAAATACTTTAAAATACTGTGGACATGCAGTAGATCAACACTGAAAATGTTTGTCAGTCAGAAAAGGCGTGGCTAAAGCTGCTGCTGCTGCTTTGCTGAACAGCAGTCCTTTGTGTGTTGAAGTTATAGTTTGACATTTTGTGGTAAGATAACCATCTTCTGGCTGAAGCTTCATATTTAACTGACAGATATGAGAGTGGATTCAATCTTTTTATCCAAATCCTTCCAAGAAAGCATATAAGTATATTCCCAAAACGTCAGACTGCTTAAAGTGCAGTGTTAACTGTATGTAAAATGATCATTATAGATAACTAACTCATTTCCCTAAATAATCATTTAATTAATCATGCCATAGACAGGCCCAGGGACAGAGTCATATCAACTGTGATATGATAATGGCAGGAAACATCGACATGTAACTCGCTTTGTGATCCCTTAATGTTATCAAACATAACGAAACAAGCCTCGATCATATTCTTATCTAGTCCTGATACAATCACTTTGTATAATCTAAGTCTCACCCATTCAAACTGAATGTAATCAATGATTCTCACTGAATGGATTTACAGAGCAAGAGAGGATAGCTCATTCGTTCATTGTCATTTTGTGTTGGAGGTGAGTAGAGATAATAACCTTTCACCGTTCCATGTATCCACTTTAGCAAAGTCCATGTAGTTTTGCTGGCCAGTGAAGAACACATATTCACCATCATTGGAAGCATTGTTCTGTAAGAAAACGAGAGATATTTTCAAAAAACACAAAGGAATAGCTGATTTCATCAAGAGTCCTTAATCAGAAAGTTTTGACTTTCTGTGATTCTTATAACGTTTCTGTGCAATTATCTGATATCTGTTGCACCTTTTTGTGAATGAACACACTCCAGGCTGTACAAACTATACAATAACGTATTCATGTGCTTAAATGAGACCTTATAGAAGAGTCCGAAAACATCATCTAGCTCGGGTTTTAAGGTTCTGAGTGCTTTGAGAAGGCCATCTTCATATCCCCACAGCAGCTCTCCGACTGTGCGGGTTGTGAACAGGCCTTCGTCTGTCCCCTTCATGTAGGAGGAGATCAGATTGGCCACAAAAGGCTCATCCTTGAATTTTTCCATCACCGACTAAGAGAAAGAGAAAGAAGGGACAATTGCATAAGTTCCATAAAAAAGACTACATAATAGAATGAATCATTTACTTAAGTAACATGTAAAAAAAAAACTATAACTATAAGCTGTTCACATTATAACGGGAACATTACAACAGAATTTATTATCAATCTCCGCAATACATAATTTACTGCTATATAGTAACGGGAAATCACATGTAATAACGCAAAATAAATATTAACGCTTGAGAGAACACAGTAAGATTATTAGATAAAAACAACTATATAACATGTACCAAACCGTAAACTGCATGATTAAACTACTTAATTTATGTGTCAAGTAAAGTTGTTTAATTATTACCAGTAGAAGCTGGAAAAAATTACTTTTAGCATACAAAAACATGTATGCTAAAAGTTAGTGATTTACTGTATATTCTGTAATAAACAGTTATGTGTTGTTAGTCCATAGAGTGAAGTACTTTTTATTTGTTACAGAAGAAATGTTACGCCTTTAGATGGAAGACATATTGTTTATTGATTATGTATTGTTATTCATTGATTTTTGATCTGTTACCCTAGAAGTATACTTATAAAATACAATAAAACACTTAATAATGTATTTTCAAACAACACTAGTAATTCATGGCTTTGTGTGGCTCACCATTGCGGGGATGTTGACTGTCCGGATGAGGTCACTCTCTGGACCTCGGGACATGTCACGCTGGAATATGTAGGTCTTGGTGTTGACAGCAGCAACTTTAGTGCCATTATCCTGGAAGTCCACTTGCTCCATAGGCCGGTACTCTCTGTGTAGAAAAATAGAACAGCTGGGTTAAGGTTGAAAAAAATTAACTATTGATAGTTGCTTGTTAAGGCGTAGCAACCCAAATATTTCAAGAGAAACAAACCTTAAATTCTTTGGTTCAGGATGATGTTATGTCCCCACAGTATCAATCTCCATTCCATACACAATATTAAACAAAATGTTACATTACATGGTAGTATATTTTTTTTCCATCACAAACTTTTTACAACTTTCCATGGCCAAAAACCTCACAATTATTATACAGGTAGTATTTGCACCTCAATCTGCAGAGAAATGCCGTTGTTAAATAATCATAGTTATGTATTACAAATCCTATATTTGGCCTAATTATAGCATAGTGCAGGAAGAAGAGGTCATTTCCCTTCATGACTCAATTTCATGTGACGGTCAAAAAAAAGAGCACATCTTTGCAGTTGTTTCGGAAATTGTGACAGTTACTCTAATGCACTCATTGACAATCCACAAAACTCACAAAAAGGTGAATTGTAGCTGTTCTAAACAGCTGATTATCATCATCTTATAACTTGAAACATGCTCCAGTTTAACTGATCAGAGATTCAAAGTACAACATGTGTGGCTGTTCAGCTTCCAGTGTAACTGTAAAAAAGTTCATACATCTCAGGTTTGTGCTATAATATCTACCAAAACTGGATTTACTGAATAATACGAACGTCAAGATTCTATGTATGTAAATGGTTCACAGCGTTTTTTCAAGTATTGGATTGGCGAATAAAGCTGTTGCGCTATCATTGTGTTAAGAGCGACCTTTTGGCACAGTAAAATGAAAGGAAAATTGTGATGCAATTCTTTCCTTCAGTGATACTACTTGGCAGCTGTACAAATCATTGTCTCAACCAAGCCAGAGACATGGCAGCGATAATATCTCTCTGCTTGTGTCTCTGCAGGCTGTCACTGACATTTTTGAAAAGATAATAATTTAGCAATGGCAAAAACACATGGTTATAAAATTATTTTGCCCGCGTTAATGCTTTCATCAGCTTGGAGGTTTTCCCAACAAGATGCACCGTAGTCACAATACTTATGGAAACCTAAATGTACTATGGTAAACTTTGTTGCTGTGATTCTTTCAATGGCCATTATTCTTCCAAGTCAAGAATACTATTAAAACTTCACAATCAATCTAATTTCGGAATTCTTGATAGATAATTGATATCTTTGCGGACTTCTTCATCAATCAAAACATTTTGTATAATAATGTATAATGCATTGCCTGTGCATGTTGCACTTTCATGTCACCACTAGGGCAGTGGGTCCCTTCTTTCCTCTCTGTTTCAGTCAGTCTAATCATCATATTGATATATATGACAGGCTTTGTTTCCATTGTGTGTAAATGTGCAACTGCAACACGTTTGGCTTGCTTTGTCCTCACTCTTAAAATAGTAGTAGAAAAGTGTTTTACTAACTTGACAGTTTGGCTTACTCAGTTTATTTTTTTATTCATGTATGATGTTAATAGTTTAGAAGAAGGCATCTCGAATGCAATGGCTTTTGCGTCTCCCTTCTGTTTTGTTGAACAGATGAATAGAGAATTAAGACTTTTTCTTCTGTTCCCCTCTCACCTGTATGAATATGGTCCTATCTCCACCACAGCAGGCCTGTCCCCATCCAGCACCTCCAGGGGATTGGTCAGATTAAAGAAGTAAAACTGCATGTAGATAGGGGCTGGTGGATTCTCCCAGGCCTCAAACGCCTCGGTGCCATTCTTCAAAACTACCTCCTATGGGGGACAAAGGGCAGTGGGTTACTTGCACAGCTGACAAAAATGTGCGACTTCAGACGAATAAAACGCTGCCTAAGCTGTCCTTACATCATATGACAAACGCCTCTGCTGCACAAACCTGCTGCATGTGGTGAAATCACCATTTGGATTAGGTGTCATGGTATGACTTTAGTTTCACATTAAAGTGGGCCAATGAGGCCAGGATATCCCAAAGCAGAAATAGACTGAAATAACTGGTAAAAACTGGGTAAGATGTCCAGGTGATCCAGTTTGAATGTGTAAAACTAAACGAAGAGCTTATGATGACACTACAAATGCTAGTGACATACAAATATTAAATAAACCGACATAATTATAGCTAAAAACATGCTACACTGACTGAATAGTCGTCTATAACAGTACTGGCATCAGCTGTCACAGCATGTGTAACGACAATCCTAAATGTGACTCATCAGTAAAACATCCAGCTTCATGAATCAGCCAAAGACTTGAAGCTGACCAGCCGCCAGTTTCACCATGAAATCGAAACAGAAGCAGACTGCCTTTAATGTTTTGCAACAATCAAGCCATCTACCTAACATTAACTGTCGCCAAAATGTCCAACGTTACGTTATTTAGCGATCAACTAACATCAACGCTTCTTGTAAAACGTTGGCGTGAATAAGGTGCTTACCCTTTTAACCAGCGACTGTATAAAATGTGGAAACACGGCAGACAATTCCAAAGAAATACCCAAGATCAACGTGAGCATGGAGACAACTCCGATGCTGTAAATGCAACATGACTTCAGAAACATGGTGAAACGGAGGACTGAGATCTAACGGTGGGAGATTAATCTGACAGCAGCCCCTCTGCGGGTGTCCCGTGTTTGTTTTGGTGGCCCAGGAACTTTTCTCGGAGGGGCAAAGCCACACATCCGGAACGAAATACTTCACTTTCACCACTTCCGCTTTCTTCGACAGTCGATGGCTTCCGGGATCGTTCAGCCGTGACGGATACAACAGCGGTGTTAAATTTAGAGCAGCCAAACTAATGCAAGTTGTAATTTACCATGCTAAAATGTGATAGTGCCCTAATCATCCATTAGATGGTGGACAAAATCATGTTTATCGACATTATCTGGTTGCCGAAGCCCAAATGAATAGAAGATATCTTTCTTACCGATAAAGACTCTTTGTTTTTAATCACATGACAGTAACGTCATTCATGAAATCTCAGTCTTTAGAGGACCATTTTGTGTCTAACAAAGGCTGAAAAAACACAAATAAATAAAATACTTGCAGGTTTTTACATGAATCCAGGAAAAAAGGTCAATTTCTGCAGCTGAGCTACAATTAGTGTGAATGGGACGTCTGCTGTGGAGCAAGTTAATGTGAGGCAACAAACATTTCACATTAAGACGCGTATAAAAGATACATTTCGATAAAATTACCTTAAATCTGAGTTTTTACATGTAACAATGTAATACAATCCAACAGTTTGAATGTCAGAGTAACCATGTTGAAACTCAGGTTAAACTCAAGTTATCTGAGTGTAAACAAACCCAGGAGATTTTATTGTGCCATTTTTTATGTGTCTTAAGAAAAAGAAAAATAACAGATTCTGCTTTATTGCATTGTGGTGTAGGCTGGATTCATTTACCAGCAAAGAGGCCCCTAAAGGCCCCATATTCATTCTGTGACAGTTGGTCGATTGAATGTAAATTAGTTTTTGTCAACATGCACCCCTTAAGCAGTATATCCATTGAAAGGCCTTCCAGGTGAGTCCTGCATTACTTCCTGTCACGTCTATATGTATTGTATAGAAGCCCGCAATGAGGTTTCAAAATGACAACAAACTGGAGTCAAAAGAGACCCAAAACTAATTTTTTTACCCGTATCAGGTAAATCCAAGAACATCCCGGCCTTCTATATTTTGCACACAGATGTACCTTTACTTTCTTTCCCCAATACCTACAATAAATCTGTACATTTGTAGTGCTTAAGTACCCCTGAGCAAGGAACTTTATTGCCTTGAATCATTTTTATGTATTCAGTACCTGTTTCAGCGTAAACAGGTATGTACCCATTGGCTGAGAACAAGTCAAACATATTCTCACATATGCAAATAGCTTATATTTCTATGGATACTACGACACTTTTGTGTGGAGATACATTTTAGCTATTTTAAGAAAAAATCTATTTATCATTAAATGCATTATTGGTATTACAGAACAACAATGTAATAAATAAAGTCTCCACTAGATGTCCCTGTCTCGACATTTACTAAGACATCATGCCACTGCTTAGATTCTTTGCTGGCCTGTAAACTGGAGTCATAGTATTAGTCAGAACTTCATATAAAAGGGCCCCCACCTTGGCCAAACAGACTAACCTATGAGCAGGCATTTGTGTCTGTGTGACACTGTTTCTTTATCTCTCTCATTTCTTTCCTCTGATGTGTCCACACAGAAATCCCCAAATTACATAATTACATCATTTCAAAGAATCTGATTCATATTTTTTGGCAATATTTTAACATCTGCCAGACAGTCTGAATAGACCACCATATCCTGTATATGAGTGACGTGTGTTGAACACATTGAGAAGTGGTCGTTTTATTCTTTATTCCTTTTGAATTCATGGTTTAGGTTAATGAAAGATACACACAGTAAGGTGGCCTTGGTAGCATTATCTCATCTTACCAAATAGCATCAACATTACCACCTTACAGCTCAGGCACGTTCTTACCTGCATTAATACGTCTCATTGCAGTGCTGTTGCGACATAAGCCCACACCATCAACATGACTTGTTTGACTGGCACTTTCCAGATGTTACGCTCGATTTCACACACGTGAACACCAGTCGACACGTTGTGACACACTTAAAACTGTTAAAAAGTGTCTTCTGTGGACGTGCTTTTGCTGAAAATGGGAATATCTTGGCCCCTGTTCCCTTAATCACGACCAGCGTTGCTAACATCTGCCTCTTGCAAATCCCCAATCTTTAAGGAGGCGCAATGACAACGTGCTTGAAGTCCACTTAAAGCGAATACACACACTGACTGATGTATTAGTTTCAATTAAAAAACAAAACAAAAATGTGATAGTTAAACTGGAGCTCCCTCTACATGGAAGTTTGTTGCATGAAAATGAGGGACATTTTTTTTTTTTCTTTTTTGTTGAGGGGGGGGGGGGGAGAGACATATGCGTTCAGGACCATACACACTCTGGTGGATTAACAAAAAGAAGCTGAATCTTTTCTCTTTTTCTTTTTTGAGGGGAATACCCCTTTAACCAGAACATGAATGGGGCGCAGTGGAGAACACTGGGGGGGGGGGGGGGTCCTCGCTCGCTCGCTCGCTCGCGCCGCGGTCACGAGAGCACAGGGGCGGTGACGTCACTCGTCCCAGACCGGGCGCCCGCCGTCGAGTCCCGAGCGCGAGACGCAGGCACGAGTCCGCCGACAACTTCCAGCGCGAGCCGAGCCGAGCCGAGCCGGGCCGGTGTGTGTGTGTGTGTGTGTGTGTGTGAGAGAGAGAGAGAGAGAGAGAGAAGGGGCGCGCTGGTTTTTTTTTTTTTTTTTCCCTTTCTCCTGCCTGCATCCTCCCGCTCGACTCAACTCGCTGTTTTTTTTTTTTTTTTACCACCGGCTCCGTAGATAGTCGTTTTTTTTTCTTGTTTTTTTTTGTTGGTTTTCCTTCTTGGCACAGAAAGCGGCCGTGTGTCAGTTTTCCTCCTGAGCGTCCAGCCCTCCTGCGACTCCCGACACACAAGCGGGGTGAGTGCGTCCAGTCTCTGCATGTCACGTAGGTCGAGAAACGATGGTCAGTCGTTGCTTTAAACTCCTAAGTTAACAGTTTGCGAGTGTGTGCGGTTAAAGTGTCTCCGCTGTTTTCTGTGTTCACCGCTCATTTGCTACTTTTTTTTTTTGTTTTGCTGTTTTGCTGTTGTGCTAAACGAGCTGCAGCTTTGCTCTTGTCCCTGCGTGTGTTCACGCTTCCATTGTTTTTTTTTTTTTGTTGGTTTTTTTTCGGAGCGCCGTGCAAACATGCGCAGGTAACTACGTGATAAAACTGCGGTCCGAGCTGTGCGTTGGTCGCAGCTGACTTTCATGTCGTGCTCCTGGTAGAAAGTTTGACCGGGGCTTCAGCAGTAAAAGTTTGCTGTGAGACAACAGGTTTGTGCGGTATCTTTGTTCATGTCCGAAATTACCATCTGATGTCTACAACGTTCACGATCCACGACCACTTCTTTGTTGTTTTAACCACATGTTTCATTGAGGGGCTGCCGATATTTTACAGTAGATCGCCCCCAGTAAAAAAATGCATGTTTTCCTTATGAAAGTGGGAGGCAAATATGGGTTAATCTGACTGGCTTGGATGTTGCCAGAGGAGCCCAGACATGGCTGTCCTTGATGCATCCACCCACAGTACACCCCCACTAATACATCAGCATCTGTCCACATAAAACTAAAGATTCAAATCTGAATAAGTCTTCCAAGCCTTTTCTTTGTGTCTGTATAACTTTTAGGAATGCATTCATCTTTAAATATTATTCCTTCAGGGCTTAACTGCTAGTAATCATTGCAAAGAGGCTGAAATTGCTTACATAGTGCTCTTGGTTGAAATAAAAGCAGACACAGAGGACCCTGGAAACAATAATAATGAAGTAAGAAAGTAGACTAATTTTGACTGGAATGCTCTCAAGGATATGTTGGGAGCAAATCATTGACAGGCATGAAACATTTTAAATTGCTTGAGGCGGTTAAGGTGTAAAAATACAGTCACTCGACATCCCCCAGAGTCCTGTGGTGATTTAAAACATCCTTAAAGGAAACAATACAAAGCCGGAAACCATTTCCAGCAACAGGTTTAAATTAGAATTGCATGTGGTATGCAAAGTCCATTCCAAAAAACTACCCATTAATTGGAGAGGAAGAGTTTAGTGTAAAAGTGTTTCAGTTTTGTTACAGCGTACAGAGTGCTGTGATCAAACTCCTCATGAAAACTTTTTTCATGTTTGCTTTTGTCACTTATGGTAGTACTAGAAGTCGTGCTGCTGATGAGGCTTTAACCATCAGCATATTTTAGTTTTTATAAGGATAATGTTGATTTACTAAGGCTGTAAATCCCTGCTGCTGCACTGCAACATTTACACCTCATATTGACTGTAACTTGTGTGCATATACTGTCAGAAAATACCTGATGAGTCAGGTGGTTTAGTGTCAGAAACACTAAATCACATTTGAAAACCAAGCAAACGTCACAGAGTTTAAACGTCTGTGTTTTTTTTTCTTCGCAGCCTCGACTGAATGATTGAGTGAGTGACTGCATGGACCGGACTGAACATGAAGAGCCTTAAAGCCAAGTTTAGAAAAACTGATGTAAGTACTGTAGCATATGTTCATGGCCATGTTAAGTGTGTGTACATGCAACCATGTGTGCATATGTGTATGTCTGCATGGCTGAGTCACTGTCTGTGTATGTATGGCTGTAGTTGTTGCAAATGATTTATGGCAGGTTTTCTCAACCTTGGGGTCAGCAGTGCCCCATGGCTTGTTGATATTTTGCTGTTTAAGAAAAAATAAATAGGTTTGGAAAAACAAAATAAATAGATTTGAATCATAATGTCAGTGTAATCATTTAGAGCTTCCTCTTGTAACTTCTGTTTACAGGAGCATGGAAAGTATGCCATGCTCAATTTCACATGACAACTTGTCAGCCCTAATTGTGGGTGTCATGAGAACTTTAGGACCTAAAAACGGGGTCATGAGGTTGAGAAACCATGATTTACGGTGTTAGCGATATGACACAGACTGTTATACAGACATGTTGACCACAAATATCTTCAGATACTCTGACTCTGCACCACTCCAGAGGAGGATTTGGTCCTGCCGGCTATTAATCAGTCTTTAGGGAGGAATTTCTTCATGTTGGTGCAGTCATTCATTCGGATACTCTACACTCACAGGAAGTGAGGCGTCTCCACTGCGTCTGACTCATCTGTTGTCACGGTGACCGTAATGACACGGAGCCAAACGCCAGACAGGAAAAAGCTGGAGGGTGGCTGGATGAATGGGATAGGTTTTAGGGGATGGAGGGAGTGTCAGAGAAGTTGGCGAGGGGATAGAAGAATGCCAACTAAATGAGACACTTGGTTTATGTAGACAGTTTCCATGAGATTAAGGGTGTGTGACAGGGCAGGATGGTGTGCTCTGGTTAAATGGCATGCTCTGTTGAGAGAGAGACTGTCCCGCAGAGGAAGAATTAGGTGGAGTACATCCCTGCTTTTACTCAATTATAGCCACAATATACAGCAAGACACAAATAGTGCATGGATGTGTAGAGAGCAAGACTTCTGTTAGTGGAGAACAAAATCACTTTACCAGAGATCCACCTATTGATCATATCGAAAAACATTCAAACGTACAGTTAAAACTGTTTGTAAGGAATTCAGACTTACATAAATCGAAAATGGGAAAAGCAACCATTTATTCCTCGTGTCTGATTTAATCTCTAATAGCCTGCAATGTGACATGGGCCTACAGCCTAATATTAGTAAATTATTGCAAATTCAGTCTGCTATGTGGGGGAGTACAAAAGCGTCCATTGTTCTAGAAAATGTTGAGTCCAGTGTTGGGCTGCAAGGTCACAATAGTTCCTCCTTAGTGCGTAAAATGGATGGAGGCTGTCTCACCTTTACTGGGTGTTTTCCACTCAAAACCTATATTAATACAGTAAGAGTTGTAAATGGTTTGAGATAGCTGCTTCTGGAGTGAAATGCTCACTCCTCACTGAAATAGCCAGTCGTAGGCGGCATGAGAGAAGAAAGGGGAAGAGCAGTGGATGTGAATGTTGCTTAGAAACACAACTGACGCCATTTGCAGTCATGCATGCCTTTGCAGACCTCACACCCACATACATTGTTGCACTTTGATCGCTTGGATGACTGATGAGTTGAAATAAATCCCAGTTTTCATGTCTGTGCATTGATATGATACTGAACTGTTGTCCTGTACTAGTCACAGTCAAATATCTAAAACAGTTTACAGCAGTTTTGATCGATTCTCTTGCACTCAAAGTGCACACACATTACATAATACAATGACAGTAGTGATGCATAATTGTTTTGCTATAGAGAATTTGATATCTGATCTGACTGCCTAAGGATGTTTATTTCTGTGTATTTCATGTTTCATGCAAAACCCTGCCCATCATCAAAGTCAATATTACACAGTGTATGTATGTCACACTGTGTGTATTGATTATGTACTATAATCAAAAAACAGTGTACTTCTGTTCATATATCTATCACATATCTAACCAACTATACTCTTAGATGAGATATTTTATCTTCTGTTGAGCAATTTTGTAATACAAATACAGTACAATAATACACTTTTTTAATTAACAGAAAGACCCATAGATATACTTTTAAAAACAAATAACTTTAAGTGAAGTACACACCCAGAATCCTGGGTAAAATGGTGCCAGCAGTGTAGTGCACACATGGTGATTAAAATGAATGGTCATGATTAAGATATGCATAAAACTGTTTCACAGGCCAGCATGTTTATCCCCTGAGCCAACAGTCATTCCATAGCTTTTTATAGAAAACCCTGAACAACCATAATAGAAAGAAAATATCTCCTTGTTCTATTTTAGGCTGTGTGTCAGTGACAGATTACCTAGGAATGTTTCCCCCAAAACCAACTGTTCATTTTTTAAACAAAATAAGAGAAACTTAATGCCTCCGTAAATAGCTTTTCTATGAAATCAAGATATTTCCAGGTAACGTGTAATTGAATCTGTGTTTTAGTGTCAAATCTTTTACTGAACTGTTCACTTTGAGGATCCTCCTCCAGCCCAGTGAACTGAATGCATCAGGCAGCCAAACCTTTACTCAAACACCTCTACAGCATGAGGCCTAAATAAGGTAGAAATGTTGAAAATGGGACTGGAGTAGAGAATAAGATGTGTTATTACTGTAACATGATATAAGCAGTATAAGGGCTAAATGTTGAGTTGGATAATATGACCTGATAAAATCTTGATTGTATATTTTCCTGGGTGGTGGTCATGAGTTTCATAGATTTGTGTGTCTCTACTCAAGCTAGAAAGACTACAACATAATTCAAACACATACAGTATATACATTAGACTTTGTATTCTTCATCAGCCAGACCTACCACGTAGCAACAGTTGTACAAGAATAAGAAAACAGAATATGTGCATTTGTCCACATAATACTTGTTAATGGTTTACTAACTAGCGGACAGGACCAAGAGGTTTGTTTGTTTGACAATGCACAGAAAAAGAGAACTCATGAAGGCTTTTTCACAGCAGACATTTTAACTTGGCATAGCAGGAAAAGCACAGGTGTTATAAATAACATAAGGTCCCAGTAAGCTGAGACAGTGAGCCATAATGCACAATACCAGGGCCCTGGAACTAGCTGGACTAAATAGGGAGCAGCCATTATTGTCATTAAAACCAGTGTTTTTCCTGCTCTGATATGTTTAAATGTCTGTTGTGCATCCTCAAATCTCAACTCTATCGTTCAGACATTTTACACATGCAAACACATAAATACTCCAACTAATTTTGCCTGTTTAATTCCACGTAACACACACAAAGGTCATTATATCAAAGCACTGTGCAGATCCACAGAGCTCAATTTTTAATTCTATTCCATAATTCTCCAAACATGAAAAAGGAAACTGAACACCCTTCACTCAAGGAAATGCGTAACTATGTATAAAACATCTTGAACTTTCCATTTGAAGCAATAGTACAGCCATAAATTATATATTGTGGTTTGAATGTTAAAGTCAGTATGAAGTAAGGGTGATAGTTACTAAGAGGTATACAAGATTGTTCCAGCTACAGAACTAAGTGATTAGTTCTAGGCAATATTACTAATAAGAAAGAAGTAAAAGTCGGGTTGTCTTCTGAGACTACACACATACTCATACAGACAAACCATAGCACACCAGACACGCAGCCATTTTCCATTATGCTGTTTTTTTTTTTTGTACTGTAAGGAATAATTGAGTGCAAACTTTGTCTTCAACATGTATTGAATAATACTGGCTCTTAAAGCAGTGCTTGAATGACGTACAGTACCACAGCTTGATGCTGAGCAGCTTAAAATCAAACTCCTCTTTTAAATTTGAAAAAACAGACATGTCATACCACATAATGTTTGGGGTATGCTTGTAATTATTTTCTACCTTCCTGTAAATTTTTTTGTTATACAGAAATATGTTTTGCTGTAGAAAATACCATGCAAACTAGCTTAAAACTGCACAGCCAGGCAGACTCAGCAGAATGTGTCATCAGGTTAAGTAGATCGGCTTTCTCAAATACTGCACTCTGAATGCACTGTAAGGCTAAGTAGTGTGAAAATGCCACCTACGCCTAAGGTGCTCATGCATTTCCAACCATAATATTAAATGGCTTTATTGCTGCACAAAAGATTAACTGAGAAAACCACTGAATGTGTGATTTTCTCACAGATTATGCAGCAGCGATAATAACAGTATTCTTTCTGCACTGGGATCATCTTGACTTTGTTGTGGTCTGACTTTTTCCACATTAAACTTGTCCACCAAAGTTCTGTGCATGCCAGTACCTAAAAGGGAGTAACACCAGTGTTGCTTTTGTCCGTGTGTGTGCGTGTGTTCTGAAATGTTTGAATGTCTGTCTGCTAGACTGTGTCTGTATTTGAGTGTTGTTTCTGTTCGTCAGTGTTGAATATGTCTTTGGTCAAAATGATCCAGAAACAATTCCCAAAATGTCAATGATATATTCCACAGTCAGTCTTATGGTTGTGTGTGTTAGTGTGTGTGTGTGTTGTGTGTGTTGTGTGTGTGTGTGTGTGTGCATGCATGCAGTGTTTAAGACAAGCAGATGGTGTAATCTGGTTTCTGGGAATGGGTTTGGCGAACAGCCACAGAGCAGGCATTCTGCTTCAGCCATGTCTCAACAATCAGCTGTCAGAAATGTTTTTTTACTGTGACCTGCACTGATCATGTCAGTAAGAGTGGTTCACTTTGTTGTTGTTTTCCAAACTAGACTTATTTATTTAATGTGAATTCAGTTCAGCCGATTTAAGTCACTTTCACTTTACTTTGATGCATAAGAAACTGAGGTGTGCACACAACCTTTGCAAAGTAAGATGACGTAAGAATGCAAATTACACTGTGCTGTGTCAATCAATTGATCAATCACCAGGTATTTCCCTGTAACTATACTAATTTACTTTTGATGAGTTCCATTGAAGAAGATTGATTGGCATGGATGTATTATGTTGGCCAAACAGCACAATCTGACCAAGATTAAGCTTAGTTTAGTATTACTAGGGCTGAGTATTGTTTGAAATCTTGCGTATTGCAAATACCATATCTGAATGTATAATTAAAATTATACTTTTTTTGAAACTTACTTTGAGGAATATAAAGAAATATAAAGTTGTCAAATGTTCAATTGTACAAGAACTTTGCCTTAGAAAATGTCTAAAAGTCTGATTTTTTGTTTTAAATCAGGAACTATTTGACCAAAGAATAAGTTAACAAGACTACGGATCTGAACAAACATTCAGCTCCAGCTTTCGGTACTTGATAGTTTTCAATACTTGAGAACAAGAAATTATTGAGGTTCGATACTAGCCCTAATTAGTACTCTGTAAAACTTTAAATACAGTAATACAATGTGAAAATCGTTTTCTGCAGTGTTTCTTGAAACAACCTTAATCTTAGAAAAAAAACAGTCTTGTGTAATTACTTCAGGAATCTAAATTAAATCTTGTAGTGTGCGTCGGCCCTTTGAGACCACATTAACGACTCTGTCCCTGCTGTTTGAGCAGAGTTGCTCTAAATTAGTTAATTAGCTCACACTTATCTTACTCTCAGCCCTTTACTACCACCCCCCAAGCGCATGACTTACTGGCTGTGCTTTTGTGCACACAGATGCACACATACACATCTTTGTTGATTATTATGTATGTATTCTATTGTTGACAGTGGTTCTAATATTAAACCCTCACCAGCCCTTCATACTGTCACACTACTTAAACCTGCTCCCCCAGCTGCTAGACTAAGCAGGATTACTCAAGGCTTTCACACACACACACGAGCGGGCTTTCACATCCATGTACGTAGACCAGTATCCACATCATATGCACAGACACACACACCCTCCTCTTATTATCCAGTTTCCCTGTGTCTAATTGATGTGTGGATTATGCTGTATCTTCTCACTCCACACAGCTGTTTCATGGCTTTAATCCATCTGAACTACATGACACTGGAGACTAAACTGTACATTTACTGTTTGCTGTATTTTTTGGCACTTATTAAAATGTATTGAATCTGAATTTAGCTATGTAAATATTGGAAGAATGGGGTCCTTCTTATCAGGAGTTATGAAATGTGTCTGCTGTGTTAACTGGAGCAGCACTGCAAGAAAAGTCACATGCTGATCATCCGAAAAACATTTCTAAATAATGCATTGTGCACTTGGTAGTTGAAAGCATTAAACCATAATAGTCCCCCTCCTTCTTGGTTCATCAGGGAAAATTTAGCCATTAGAAAAAAAATTTACACAGCACTTTTTCCATGAAAGTTGAAAAATACAGTCACCAAATAAAAATCATTATATTGTAACACAATCATGTAACAATCCTTCATTAATAGAAGGTTTCTTTTTAACTGAAGCACAGCCTGAAGTATCTCTACTTGGCTCTGTTTGATTTGGCCCAGTCTGACTTGGTTTGGCATGGAATGGTTTGTTCTGGCTGGGTGTAGTGAAAGGGTATTAGTACTGGGACTGACAGTAAAACCTCAGGGACGGCCCAGCATTAATCTGGGAGAGGAGATGGAGGAAGGGTGTCTGTCTGTGTCTGTGTCAGTTGTCAGCAGGAGATAGTACAGCAGTCCAAGGGATAACTATGGCCCTGTTCACACTTACTGTAGTATATTATCTCTAGATATACAGTGTATTCAGATTCTACCTACATCCAGCCGAGAGAAATTGCAGAAAGTGTCAACACTGATGTAAAAATACATATGCAGCCAATGCAGAAAAGGGACATTAAGGGTGATAATGGTTCACTGCACTAATCAGTTTGATTTAATCATAATTGTCAGGAGGATGAGAGACCCACCAGCCATTTGCATGCATGTTAAGCCGTGGCTTAGGTTTAGAGCTGAAACAATTACTCGATTTACCAGATGGATGATAGACCTAAACTTTTAACATTTCCATTTTCAATTAAAGAAAATAAACTGAAACTGAAAATAGAAAACCTTAACTTTAAACAGTTCTGACAAACTTAAAAAGGTTTCTAATTTCTGTTATTGGTTTCTTTTAAAAAAAAAAAAATTAAGTGTTACACAGACTGATATGGTCTCGTAAGGTGCATTCAACCTTTGGCAGCAACCTGTTATCATCTCAGTAGTGTATGGCATTACATGATTACTAGTTGAAATGTTATTTATGTCTCCTTCATGGAACTAGCTTGATAGTCTCATGATGAAGAGTATTTTCTCTGTGTTTGTACTAGTCTTGCTCACAGTAGCATATGTAGCATGCTGAAGGCCAGTCCACCTATGCTGCAACTTTAATTCACATGGGTAGTTAGCTGATTGCACTAGCCACTGTGCTCATTATCCAAAAGTTTCACCCTTGATATTGACCACAAGGGCTTCTAAAAGAATGTTGAAAAAAAATCAGACTTGAACTAGTTTAAGTAAATCCAGGGAAAGGCAGAGGAAAATGGCTTAGAGCCTGTTTAAACATGGATCCAATTAAAGCAGGAACTGCCCATGGGATCTCTTTATTCCTTATCACCTGTGTACATGAACTGCAAACATACAGCCAGGAAACCTGCTCATCAGAAAATACATGAAGGACTGAGCATGGTAAAAGCAGACGGGTGTGATCCTTGTGTCTGTGCATGTGTTTGCATGTTCATTTATGTGTGGGTGAGTTTTTGTGCATGGGCTTGTTCATTGTCTGGTATGGGTGTGAGGACATCGATGATGATGCAAATTGCTCATCTGTTGTCTATGTTTGTGTATTTGTGTTTATGAGAATTTTGTTACTGGAAGTTTATTGCTCAGTATGAGTTTAAAGTCCTTCAGAAAACTGTGGCTGCACATCCTTTGTAGCATGACTCACTAAACAGACATGTTGGTCTGTGACATGGTTCAGAACTACATGTAGATAAAGTAACTAATCACTGATAATGATGGCAGCAGCAGGCGATAGAAGGGGAAGGAGTTGCAAAGAATAATGAAGGAAGAGAGACAAAGATGAATGAATAATGAGGAACAAGAACCGGATAAAGGAGGAGAGACTGGGGATGATGGCAAAGACAGTGAGAAAGAGAGAAACCCTATTTGGGCGAGAAGGTCAGTCAGGCTCCCCACCCTCAGTTTGCTTCAGACGGGTTGTTTAGTTTGGCCTGCGCTGAACAACTGGAACAATATTCATGCTAGGAGATGGATGGAGGGAGGGTTAGACTCAGTTCACCTGAAAAAACTATGAGATCTTTCCTTCACAAGAGACTTTTTGCATTGCCCTGCTTGATTTGCAGTATACTTCCAAGAACTGTTTTTGCTAGCAAACGCTTGTGAGATGTGTTTCTAGTTCTGTCTAATGTTTTAAGTGACGGACCGTTTTATGGCTACACCTTTAAAGTAGAGTAGCCAGAAAAACACTGTTTCCTGTTTCAAATTTGTTGCCCAAAATGTTGTCTTTGGAGCTCAACAGACTGATCAATGAAAATGTGTAACTTTTGTGTGTGTGTGTGTGTGTGTGTGTGTGTGTGTGTGTGTGTGTGTGTGTGTGTTTGTGTATTAGTGTGTATAAACTAGTGTATCCTGACTGAAGGGAGGGATATAGTACAGTATGTCGTGCCCTACTCTACTGACTTTATGAGCAGCAATAAGGCTGGTCGCTTTCCAAGTCCAGCAGTGTTTATTTATAGGGCAGGAAAGGCTATTTGTGTCAGGAGGAAGTGTTGCACGAGGGTTATTTTTTACTGGAGATCTTCCTGCACCCATAAATGTCCTATGCTGGACTTCAATCATCAATCCTTCAGCTTTTAAAATAAGAACATTCAATGAAAAGTACTGCATTAAGATCAGGTACATGTAGTTAGACTTGTTTCTTTTTGTATCTTCTAACAAAGTGGCAGCCTATAATGCAGAAGCAAAACACAGTACATTATGTATTTTGCCCCAATGCCTTGAAATCACATTTTAACTTGGCTTTCATTTTACATGTTGAACTGATGCTTGTCACAGCATCTGTGAACGAGCACATGGATACAGTGGGTTTCTGTTCCTAGATTCATGGTGGCCTCATAGTATTCCTGAAACTACATAAGTTGTTTATGAGAGGAGCACAAGAAAAGCAGTAAAATAAGAGGTAATTAGAGAGGTCAAAAGGAAATGTCAACTATGTGAGTTTTTCAAGCTCCAATACTGAAGTGAAGAGAGGGCAAGGGGGGCTAAGGATGACGTGATGATTTTTTGTTTTCCTCTCTGTGAAGTCTTAATGTTGATGCCCAGTTACCAGTGGAAAGGCTGAGAGAGAGACTTTTACACAATATACCTTTAAACAATTACAAGATCACATCGTATCTTTAGTGTATCAGTTAAGAAATAGTTTTACTACGTTTTTAGGACAGAACAGTCTTCAAGTGCTTATTCTGTGAAATACTGTTAGTGTGAAGCATGAACCCAGGTCTCATTTGGCAAAGATAGTACTTGCATCCAAGAGGCATGTCTCCACTACACTGCATTAAGCATTACAAGGACTATGCAAAGCAGTCCTTTACCTCACCTTCCAAAGTGATGCATAATCATAACATTTCCTTTTTTGCATATTATCCTCAAACATATTCACATCTTGCAAATTATAATCAATCGCATAATGGCAGACCTATGACCTAGATAGAGATACATTTACATGGTAACTGCGACTTGATTCCTTTGAAAATCATTTATCATCAGTGTATCTCAGGCACAGATATTCTCCTTGGCAGTCTCTGATGTTGGGAAAGTTGGTGCAAAGAGGCACCCTTGGCAGACATTGGATGTTAATAGGGGTATCATTCAACTTGGCTCTCTTTGGTGTGTGTGTAATGGGGAACTAAACCGATTTTACACATCAAAGTCTGTTTACAGGTCATGGGGAAAACTACTGCGTGAAAAAGTTGTATAAAGCCTTTTGTGGCTCCATTGAGAGCTGTGCGAAATCTGATAAATTGTTGAAAGTGATGAGTGTCAGTTGGGGCTGAAGACTAGAAGTTTGAAAATGAAACAAATGTGTTGTGTGTGGACTTAGAAAGAAGTGAGTTTACCAGACCCCTGTAGCCCGCTCTTCGTCTCTGCTCGTCTTGAGGCGGCATTAGCTCCTACTAGCATTATGCACCCAAATCTCCGACCCAACTGTTTGTAATTGAGTTGCACTGTGGGTAATGTAGGCACCAGGTTTTGACAAGGAAGAAGATTCTGCGACATTGATGTTGATCTTCTCCTTCTCCTGTTCCTCACCCCGTCCTGTGTCACATTCACTCTCCTCCATGTTGGTTTGTGCTGCCTTAATGCAAATGTCCTGCCTGTATCTGTGCCACGTGGAAGAATGCAAAGCGTTGTCCAAAAGGACAAAAAAATACTGCTGTAAACAGTGTGACACCACTAAATTAGCCATGCTTTTTTTAAATCGCCACATAATACATATCGTCATATTGCACAGCACTAATTGACAGTACCAACATTCACTAGTTTTGAGAGTAAAGCACATTCAGTGGGGAGAGGGTGTAGTGAATCAAAAACAAAGTTGCCAAATGATGAGGAATTTACTCATGATGTAAATGTATTTCATTATCTAAACGTGCGGTCCAGATTGGGCAGTATTGTGAAATACATGGCGGCATCTTTCATTATGAGAGCAACCATCTGGTCTTTGTTTAAAAGTTCTGTCTACTAACTCGCTTTTTCTGGGGTTTGAGTTTCAGAGTCTAGTAAACTAGTGTGTGTGTGTGTGTGTGTGTGTGTGTGTGTGTGTGTGCGTGTGTGCGTGCAGTACAGAGGGCAGTAAGCGGTTTCAGCTGTGGCCCGAGAGAAAGGATGTATTGTTTGAGGACATTTGATCATCTGCTTTTTTGCAGATAAGGGGTTTGAAGTTAACAGCAACTACTGATCAAAGGGCAGGGGTATTGTAGATGTGTCAATCTCTGTCTTTCCTTCACTGTTTCTTTTCCTTTTTGTTCTATACATTGTTCACTCTTCCATCCGCTCCTTTACTTCCTGTTTGTACTACCCTCCTCTGTGCCTTGGCCACTGTCTCAAACAAAGAATATTCTTGTAACCTGTATAGAGGTTATTCCCCTCTGGAGTAAAATCTATGCTGCTTGTGTGTCTTACCTCCCATCTAACCTACTTTTCTGCATTTACTTAGCTTTCATCTCTGCATGTAATCCCATAGGTGTAGTGTTGTGTGTTCATGTTCAGCCACCTCTCTGAGAACCTGTCAGGAAGAAAAGATTTTAATATAGTTTCTCTGTATTTTCATCCTAATAAACTTGGGCTGGTTTGGTTGTTTTTCTCCTTCTCTACTTGACATGGCCTTACTTAGTCTGTTTTATCTCCTTTCAATGTTTTAGGCTTTTAGTGAGTCGCTGTCTGTGTGCATTATCTTCAGCAAGAATACTTCCCGCTCAGTCTACTCCCATCAATCTCCCTGTTCTCTCTTTATGTCAAAGCTTTTTGTTTTTCTTGCCCAAGTAACAGCAGGGTTGGTTGGTTGGTCTCTCAACCCAACACTTCAGTCCTGACAATTACTGGCCAGATCACCATGACATTTGTTAGGGGTTACTTTTCATCCCAGGAGTATGATTACCAGTGAATTTGATGCCACCGTCAGGTCAAATTTCCCTTAAATAACACTTTAATCCATCACAAGGCATCTGGAAAAGTAATTCCTGGATTTCTATGAAATTTGCTGTGGATATACATAGTCCTGGTTTTGCCTTTCACAATATTTTCTAATCTTTAGATTTCCTGGGAAAGGATTTGCTCAACAATTAAGCTTCTTTTTCAGTGTCACCAGAGTTCACAAAGTGCACAGATGCAGTTCATTGACAAAAAATGAGTCAAAAGGCCTCCTGGTCTCTTTGCTTATCTGTTTAAGTTTATCTTAGTTTTAAATTAGTTTGGTAAGCTTTGACCACTTTATTTGTGGAACTAAAGCATCTGCACTGAAATAAACAGTCGGGTCCCACCCTTTCATGTTTTTCTTCTTTTTTTTTTGTGATTCAATGTAGCGAAGACAAACATGACTACCCAGAAAATCAAAGAAAAACAAACACCTTTTAATCTGTAGACCAACCAAAAGGTTATTTTGTCTATTTTGGAGGGAAACACTATGGTTTTTTCTAAAGTAAACATTTTTCTCTTAAATGCCACCTGCTCTTAGTGGCTGAGCTCTACAAACATACAGTATGTGATATTTCTCAATCTTAGTTTTTTAGTCGTTCAGAGAACTGAAGAAGTTCAGAGAAGCAGAAAAAACACTCTGAGCAGACATGTTAATGCAAAACCCATTAGATTAACAAACAGCCACTCACACTTGATGAACGTCTGTTTTCTTTGCAGTTTATTCTGAAACTGCAGTAATGATTAGATGTTTGAAGTTGTGATTCCATAATTTGTTTTCAAGACTTAAAGACACAAATAGAAATAAATCAGCACATGTGTGACAAGAGGATGGGGGGAGGTAAGGAAGAATGACTTATTAAAATAAAACTGTAAAGCAACACAAAACATAATGTAAAAAGTCGGAAATATTCTAAAATGTTTATACCAGTAGTCCAATATCTGTTTCTTTTTGTCTCTACTAATTCCTTAATTGCTTTTTCTTTTCTTTCTTACCTCTGTTGTTCCTTGTTCTCTTGTCTTTGTCCTTACAGCCAGCCTCAGGCCTGGACAAACAGGAAACACTTAATGTTATCAGCCGACTCTTTTTGTGTCTTAATGTGTCAGACTAAAGACAGAGAGGGAACACACACTACCGTCTACACCCTGATCCCATTGTAAACACACTTATCCCAGCACAAGAAACCAAAAGAGAGGGACAACCTTAAAAAGAGGCAGACGGAGCCGGAGAGGACAAGGGCAGTCACAGAAACAGAACTGAAAAGCAAGAGAGGAAGTGAGATCCTTTTCACTTCCTGGTGGTACACTCAGAACAACAGTGGTTTTACTGGTTTATAATCTCAGGATTAGTGACCTATGACTTACTGCTGGTGGGCTTAACCCATGCTGTCCAGTGCAAGCCAAAGTATTGTCCAAAGTCATTTAGAGTTCATGTGTTGTGCACTGGTTTAGCTGTTATTGAATGTGTGGTGTTTGTGCAGTATATGATGTGCCCTTTGCATTGTTGTGTCCAGATTATATATCATGAGGAAAAGGGCTGCAACTAATGATTGTTTTTATTAAAACAGCTATAATCAGTATTTTTATGAGAACACTGTATCAAATGACAATGTGATGACAGTGTGAAAGGGGTCACTTATAGCGATGAACCTACAGAATCTGCTGCTCCTCTTGGATTTACAAAGCTTTATAGTGAGTTTCAGCTCATTGTTTAGCTGTCCGACCCAAAACTTTACCTTTTTTTGCTTCACTTTCACTGCTTTCATAGCATCATAGCTGCATAAAAACCCACTGTACACTACTTGTGCAGCACCAAAGCATTTTGGTAGCTATAAAAACCAGACATTTCCCTCAGAAGTTGGTAGAAAAGAAATTTGCCATCTCAAATTTAAAAATTAATGATATGTCACAATTGTGTTCACAACTTGTTTCTGCTGCCCCCAACTGCCCCCCCCCAAAAAGAAAATCAGTTACTGCATGTTTAATGATTGCTCTGCTGTTTATTTTCACTTATTTTAATGATCATTTGGTCTATAAAATATTGACAATTGTGATAAATGCCCATCATAATTCCCTAAAGCCAAAAGTGACATATTTGAAATTACTTGTTTTTGTCCAGCCAACAGTCCAAAACAAAAAGATAGTAATTTACAATCACAAAACACAAAGAGAAGAAGCATATCCTCACAGCTGAGAAGCTGGAACTAAATATTTGGCTTTTTTGTTTGAAAAATGAAAGATTTATAGATAATTATTAACAGCTGCTGATTAATTTTCTGTTGACTATTTGTTTCAGCACTAATGAGGATATTTGGGGTAGCTCTGATGAAAGCTGCTCGGGCTAGTCTGATATTATTGTGTTTTTCTGGCACTGATACAGGATATTAAAAATGAATCAAAGGTGTCTCCTGTGCTGAATATAACCTCTTTCAGTGTGTTTTCAAGTTTTAGTTCACTTGTTACTTGAAATCTAACGCTATGAGACTTTTCTCTGCTTTCAAACCACACTAGATGTAATTGCTTAATAATATTACATTAAACAAAAAAAAGTTATTTCTCCAGTGTGTGTACCTGGTTTAATCTCTAGTAGTCAAGTGACAACATGCATTCGAGGAAGCACCACAAATTGTTATTCATATTTGGTACCTATTTTGTAAAACCTTTTTGATTTAGAAAACTCTTACATACACTTTGTTCAGTCACTTTCTGTTGGACCCGAGGCCTGCACTAATTTTGCACCATATCTGCCAGCACATAATTATTTCATCAGCCTCCCTGCGATGACACTATTTGTGTATGCGGCCGAAAACTGGAGCAGTGCATTCCGCTCCACTTAAACCTGTCCATTACAATGTAGTCTAATGCTATCGGTGTCATGCTGCTCTTTCGTGACAGTCCTTCGTTTTTTGTTCAGCCTATTAAAATCACAGAGTCCATTAGGCAGGATTGTGCTATACAGTACATCAGTGTTTCCCCTGTAATTTTTTCTATTAGTGCTGGTAGGGGGTATTTGTGTTGGTCGAGGTTCAAGTCCATTCCAGTTTTTCTCCCACATGCAGTTTTTGTTAATGAGACCAGGATAGGAGCATTCACTGCAAGTGTCAACTGTATACCTGTCAGTGTTTGGATGTAGATGCTTCTTTTACAGTAATATAAGCAATCTAATTAAGAGCGATGCACAAAACAAAGTCAGTCATTTCAAATACAGTATGGATATTTGTAGAGCTGCAACGAGCCGATTAGTCGGTCTACAGAAAAAGTTCCAGCTTCTCAAATGTGTGATTTTTCTGTTTTTCCTTGTATTACATTATAGTAATTTGAGTATCTTTTGAGTTTTGAACTGTTGGTCGGACAAAACAAGACATCTGATGACATCATCTTGGGCTCTAGGAAATTGAAATGGGCATTTTTCACAATTTTGTTAAGTTTTATAATCCAAACAATTAATCAAGACAAATAATCAGCAGATTGCTCCTTACTACAGTCGAGCATGACCAGAGTGATGCTTCAGTGTACAAAGAGGAAGTCCTGCTGAATATGAATCAAATTAACCATGAACACAAAAAGTGTACTTCTGAGACACAGATGTGTGAAACATGTTAAGCACACAAAACCTTCTCTGTCATACAAACCCCTTTAGGTAATAAATAAGTGGCATTGTGATAAACAATTACAGTACATATTTCTGTTTGATAGTGTTTACTCTACTTTGTGGACATAGTGGAGGTTCAGATAAGGTTTAAACCTTGGTTAAAAGCTTTTGAAGAGTTGTGAACCTTTTGTAGAGAATTAAACTTTTGCTTATAAGGCAGTTGTTAGAAGACAGGGGGTAGTGGGCCTTCCTCCCCTTTTCTTTACCCGAAGTGTAAAGTGCAATTTTGTGATTAAAGCAACTGACAACCAATGAAAGCATGAACCAATCTTTACTGAAGCGAGTATACAGAGAACTGGGAGAACTGGTTGTCTAGTGTTACTGGTAGTGTTTTTAACGATAGTACAAAGCTAAGAACCAAGAAAATATACATTGCCAAGATCCATGGACCTAGTTTTAAAATGCTGCACTAGCTCATACTTGTTTCTGGTTTTCTGTCTCCATAACCACACTCTTAACTTTATAATTGCCATGTTACTCTTATTACTACCCTCTTAGGTTGGACAGGTTTGTGTGGTTGACCAACTTTCATGACAACTCTGCTCTCTCTCCTGAGTTTTTCTGTAAATCTTGGGAAGGTACATCTTAAGGATGAATAAATAAATAAGTTTCATTGCATGGTGCACTTAAAAGCCTGTATCTTCTCTCTGTGAGACATTTTCGCAGCATACTTGTGTAGCTTAATATAATTCAGTGTCATTTGTGACATACTCCTCCGATTGAGCAACTCTGAAAACCATTACATACCAGTAGTTAAATATTGATCAGATTGGTCACAGGGAAGCGGGAACCAACTCCATCATGCACTGGGAAAAAAGCAATGTATAGAAGCATTGTAGAGTCATTCAGGGTTAAATAAAGGAAATAAGAAGACTCAGATCCATCTGTTTTAATCAGCTCAGTTGGCAGACCTTAAATGCAAATATCAACAAGTCAATTCCCAGTAAAGATCAGTAAACATCAAGTGAGTTTTTTAGGTTTGTGCATTGTTCAGGTGCACACATATACATATCGTTAAGCCTAAATTCAACTGTAGTCGCCTGAATAAAGTTACATTAAGGGACACCTTGCCATCTGCAAGTAAGACTGCTCCTGTTATTCAATCTGTCCTGTATAGGAGTGGGTTTGTTTTTCTGCCATTTCCGGATCACAAAGGCACTCAATTACAGCAGCAAGTTCCGCCCTTCCTGATGTCCACAAAACATGATAAGAAGAGTACTTAGTACAGTGTTGACTAATACACACAAACCACTCTCCAAGTTCCTTTTAAATTTTCTTTGAAGATTTTGGTCAAACTCAAGCAACAGAAACACTCTTCTGTTATGCCTAACTCATCTTTTTCTTTTCTTCTTCTACCATCTCTGAGGTGTACCTATTAGGTATTTTACCTTTTTAGTATTTGATTGCCTCAGTGCCCTGCACGCTGATAGAACAACACATGACTGTCTGTATGAAAGTCATGAGACTTTTCATACTGCATACTGGGAGGCAAATCCAGCCCTGTCAAAACAAAGAATCCTAACCACTGCAACATATGGGATATGTCCTTTATAGCCTCCGCTTTCTATCTATTGCTGTCATGTTTCACTGCACACCAATCATGGTGACGGACAAATGTACTTTCTCTGAGTACTCTGTTCCACTTTCATTTACTGTCCAACCCCCACAGTACCTTAGTGAATGTTTTGCTCCAAACCCCAGGAAATTGTTTAGCAGAGGTGGTAAGCCAACGTAGCCTGGGAACCAGACAAATCTGCGAGCTCATGTTTTATTTTCTTTGGCAGATACGTCTGGCCCCTCTCCCATTCAGACTGATTTCCCCAGAACTGGTATGTGGCGAGCCAATCGCAACTGTTTATTTAATACGGGGTGGGTTTGATACGATGGCTGCTGCTGTCGCGGAGCATTCCACAGTCGTCTACAGCGGCAGTTTTAGACGGACTGTCCACGCCCGTTGATAACACCCCTTGAAAATGGAAAATGAACTGAGAGGTTCCAGACTAATACGCATTTGCGAATTAGTCTGGTGATGCCAGGCTAAAGCCAACCAGGTCCTAATTCATCTTGTTTAGTGATCAATTCTATTAGTAGATGAGTCTGAACATTCATCCACACTCCACAAAATATAGCATTTGCGGTGTGAAATAGCTCCTCTATTCCTTTGTCCTTGAACGTAAAACGTAAATCTCGATCCTCTGACGAGAATCCGAGTAAAATTGCCCATGTAATGAACCCTATCGATGCATGATTTTGTGTGGGGCTTTTTATGATAAATGTACCGTAGCTGAGAGTCTGAACTTAAAGGTGCCCTGTGAAGTTTTTCTTGTAACCAAACAAAAGTCATGCTTTCATTTAATGTTTCTCACCAAAGAGCATTGTGTGTATCCTTGAATATATATTCTTCCTCATGAAACATTTGGAAAGCCACATTTTTTTAATAATTAAAATTGTGCAATTGTGCATTGTGGTTACACTCAGATTTGCAAGCTTGCAGTCTTCTGCTTTTATTGCCTTTGTTGGCGCATTGCTACACTTAGTTGCACATTGGGACTCACTATTGAACACATTGCTCCATAGCGCTACTAGTCGTCAAAAACTCCACAGGGTACCTTTATAAGAAAACACAAGCAAATTAAGAATAATTTAACTTTGCCAACACATATATAGAAAAATATAGAATTATATATGCATATAGGAAAAAACACTGCAAATTGAACACATTCACGTATGCACTGCAAATACAGAAACGCTCTAACACAGCATTATCATCAATAATATATTAGAATATTAAAACTCATATTAACTCACATCGACAAGTGGTTGAAATCTTGTATCCCAATGTCTTCATCAGTTTTTCTATGAGGAGTTTGCTGAAATTATTACCACTGTATATATGAAGGTTTTCCTTGATCCTGCGTATGTTTTGCAATAACTCTGAATGGTCTTAGATATTTATGGAAATATTTGCTGGAGTATGACAATCTCATCATAGATTCGGCGGGGCACCTGGTAGATTCATATATCTTTTTCACATGTCAGTGCTCAGCTGAGTGTCTTTATACCCAATCTGTTATTTCCAGTCTGTTGGAGAACTTTCTCGTCTTACACCGCCTCCTAAATAGTATCTCACCTCTTGTTTTGGTGCTTTGAAGTCTGGATCACAAGCAGTGTGTGAGTATTTCTTTACAGAGCTCCTTGCCAGAAAACCAAGAATGTTTCTCCACTCTGTCATCTTAGACTTTATTTTCAGTTTTCAAAACACCAACAATTTAGTATTTTTCATTTCCTCAATGGTCCACATTAATGACTCTGGCATGGGTTGCAGAACTCAATGGTCATCCTAGCTGTTTCAGTGACAGAAGGGATTTTTATAGCCCTGCATTTTTCCACTAGCTGTGCAAAATGTATTGCAGTGATTGCATCTGGGTGTTTGCCTCAGAGGCTATTCACACCATGTATCACCATGTTGGCTTGTTGCGGTCTTGAAATAGGGTACAGTTTGCCACCTCAAGTATTTATGGAGCTAGAGAGTTCACCCCCTTACCACGTGAAGGTCAGTAGGCTATCCGGTCAAATCTAATACTGTACTGCATCCTAATATGCACCGATGGTGGCAGGGAGAGCTGACTAATGAACTTGTGCTGCCAACATGTTTGGGGTGAATGAGTTCAGTTCTCCCCCTTACTCTGCTATCAGGTTAAGGAAACTAATTCATTTACAACCTGCTCCTTTAACCTTTTCTTTAAACTCATTTTCTAATCTCTTTATCAAGTTTTTCTTCAAATGAGCGCTTGTTCTGTATTTATACGGTATCGTCCTTTTTATATGGTTTTTGTAGATGTATTTTCTGAATGTTTTTAGAAAATGTATTTAAGAGTTTTCTTTTGGGCCAGAGGTAAACGCTGTAGTGGACAGCTCTTAAAGCTCACTGTGCAACCAGACTGCAGCATAGCAAGACTGTCTCTGTATGAGATCATGCTTGAAGCTGACTTCTCTCTATCTGAACAGCCTGTCAGTGATACAAATGTGGGGCCATTTGGTGTGTGTGTGTGTGTGTGTGTGTGTGTGTGTGTGTACGTACTTGTACAATTATCACTGTGAGAACCAGTTTGAGTTTTAGACCATGGGAATGAGGACATTTTTGGAAAGTGAGGACATTTTGGCCGGTCCTCACTTTCTGAGACACCTTCAACGGGCTGTTTGAGGGTTAAGACTTGGTTTTAAGGTTCAGGTTAGAAATAAGTTTAGGTTAAGGTAAGGGTAAGGGGCTGGGGTCAGGCATGTAGTTTTGATGGTTAAGGTTAGGGTAAGGAGCTAGGGAATGCATTATGTCAATGAAGGTCCTCCACAAGTATAGCTGTACAAACATACGTGTGTGTGTGTGTGTGTGTGTGTATTTGTATGTATGTTCCCACATATGGACACAAATGTTTTGTGTGGGCCATAGAAGAGCCAAAAAGACAGTCTCTTCCTCTGAGAAACATTACTCACATTACTGGCATCTCAGTCATTTTGGCTGCAGAGTAAGATTTGCTAATGTGTCTGTCAATGTCTAATGACATACATCATTGTTAGGAATGTATACATATTAGAGATAAGGCACTTTCTTAGAATTAAAACCATGGATACATACATCACAATGATAACAAAATTAATATCTTTAAGAGATAAGATTATAATGTATTGTCTTCCACCTTCTGGTTCCCCCACTGATTACATTTGATATCAGCTTTTTATCTCATGTCATCTCAATTATTTTCTTCTCTCTGTCCTTTTCTACAAATCATTCCCCATAGGTCAATGAATGGAACAAAAATGACGAGCGCCTGCTTGCTGCAGTGGAGCATGGCGAGGTGGAGAAGGTGGCATCGCTTCTTGCCAAGAAAGGGGCCAGTGCTGTAAAGCTTGACAACGAGGGCAAATCAGCGTAAGCATTCTTACTATTATGTACAAAAGATACAGATTGGTATTGGTACAGATTTAGCAGTCAATGACATTTACTTTTTAGCATGTTTATTTACTTTTTAGCATGTTTGTACTGCATATTGATTTATATTTTTCTGTAATAAACGCATGAATCCCAATGGACCCCAATTTCATCTCATGGACAGATAAGTACATCTGAATGGCAACATGCCTACTGCAGAAAACTACTCCTGCAGAATAATTCATTGACAGACAGAGACAATAGTCTGCAGTGAAGTATGTAGGATGCCTACTGTAGGAGCTGGATAAAGCAGCTATAATAATAATAATAAAAAAAAAAGGATTCAAGGATTACGTATATCTCTGCAGCATATGCTCAAATTCTCAAGTCTTGGGCTTATGAAACTACTTTTATGCTCCATAGCACAACATTAAAAATGAATGGCCAATCTAAAAATATGTCTGCTTTTCTTAGTTCCTGAAAGTTTGAAATTTTCAACCATTCATTTAGCCTCACTGCCATTCAGTGTTTTGAGAGAGTTCATGTCTGCAGAGGCGGTGAAGCTCATTGCCTCACCGGTTGAGATTGTTGAGATTGTTGATAACACAGAGGCTCAGTGTTAATATTTGACCTCTTTCTTTTTCTGAAACACAACACCCGCTGACCTCAATGTGTTAAGCAGCTCACACAGAGCCAGGGACATCAAAACACAGGAACAAATGTTGGGGAACGAATGCTGAAACAAAGACACAGGCTTTTCTGTTCCACCAGTAGTTCTCATCCTTGACCCTTTCTCTGTGTGCAACCAAAACACAGAACACACATACAGATGCATAGCCACAGCCTTTGTAAATCATGATGAATGTGGTGTTTTGGGATCTCAACACTCCAATCTTTTCAGCACACACAAAGGAGGAGTCTACAGTATCTCTATGGTGATAAAACCTGACTGAAAGGCATGTGGGCATAGCTGTGTGAGCGTGTAAGAGTGTGTGTGAGTGTGTATCCTACACTCACATTAAGGGAAGGCTGGGCATGTGTAGTGTTTTTTTTCATTCTGCTTGCTGAGCTAGAAAGGGGTTTAATTGATTGCCTGCTGCACACATACGCACAAACAGACAATGAAGTGTAAAACCTACAAATTGTGGTTTTACAATGGTTTATGTGCTGTACTTATTCTTGGCCAGGTGCAGTGATTTGGCAGGAAGGCGAATAGGCATATTTCCCAAAATGTTGAACTGTTCTTTAATGTAATAAATATGCAGCATGAGGTCATCACTGGAGATGCACTATTTCCCATGTCATGAGATATCTAATGTCAACTCAAACTCAAAACTAGCAAAGAAAGAGTAGTTGTAAAATATCTGTCTTACAAACATCTGCTGACAGTTACTGTTTTTTCTAATTTGTTCTTTGCTTTGGGTTTGTATATAGTCTTCATGTGGCAGCTGCACGTGGTCAGACAGACTGCTTGTCCGTCATCCTGGCCCATGGAGCTGACCTGTCAATCACTGATGCTGCAGGTATGTACTGTTGTTCATATACAGAAGTGGTAGAACATGTAATTGTTTAAAATCTTCTGTATTTCTGCACAAATGTGAAATTTTTTCTCAAATACTGTCAATACAAAAGTATAATGTTGTGTTGTTTAATTGGGGGAGTGTACATAACATTTGAGGTCAAATTTATACAGAATATCCAAAAGGATTCACATACTTTCTAAGGGCCACTTCATGGACTTTTGTTGTGTTTTTTCTTTTTCATTGTATACAATTTGTCACTAAATTCTTTTGCATAATGTAACTATGGCTAACTATGGCTGTCTTGATTTATGTTCAGGTTTTAATCCGTTGCACCTGGCTGCCAAAAACAATCACATCGAATGCTGCAAAAAGCTCATTCAGGTAAGGTAGATTAAGTTAAGGAGGTCTTTATACGTAACAAATTGTGATTTGTATCTCTAAAGTTGCTTCGTCATATTTAATGCACTGAAATGACAAATAATGTGACAACTTGCTGGAATCTGTCAAGCCATGTATTTTAAAAACACAACATGGTCCCACAGTGAAAATATACTACATTGTATTTGATTTAATTAGATGGCTGTACAGTATTTTGTTTTCAAGATTTGTTATATAAAAATATGGAACCTAGAATGTTTTAATGGCAGAGCATCTACCCACAAGGACTTCTTCTTGGACGCATTACTTTGTGTAGCAAATAAGCAATGTGTGAAAGCAGGGCCATGAGCTGTATGAAACCTTCACTCTGAGTAGTCTCGCCATTCTGTTAAAATGTCTGAAACCAGACCGTTTCTCTGCTTCGGTTTTCTTCTTCTTCAGTCTGCTGATGTCTGTGTTTGTGTGCGCAGGTCAGCAGATCTCAGCAGGAGACACGCACACACTCTGACACACACTCGTCCTGCTCTGATCTGCTGACTAACTATCCCATGACAGTCTGCAGCACCTCAGCAGCACAGCTCTAAACACCTTTTTGCCCTTGTGCCCCAAACAGCTTTGCACTTTTTGCATTTTATCTATATTAATCACCAGAGGTAAACAGACTTGTTGGTGTCAGTTCCTCAGAAAAGAAACTCCACACTATCGCTGATACAGCATTTTAAGCTTTGAGAATAATTTGGACACATTTTGGGACGTAGTCAGGGCACAGGCTCTTTTGAAACTCATTTGGAGAAATGTAAGATTTCACTAAATTGAAACAGCAGTTCATCCAATTACAATCACTGAACAATGGAACTGTCATAATCATTCATAATTCATGTGTAACATTGATTTGCACGTCTAATATGTTTGTGTTTCCCCTCCAGAGTAAATGTCCTATCGATGTTGTTGACAGCTCAGGGAAGGCTGCTCTGCATCACGCTGGTAAGTGTCTCAGTGTACTGAGAGTTAATTAAACAAAAGTGCTTTTATTGAAGATTAGTTAGCTAAAACAAGGTCATGGGAAAATATCTGGTGAGATTAAGTTTAAGCTCTAATTTTATTTGGATGAAAATCGTCTCTCATATTGGGAATTAAGTGATTAACTGTGATTTCAGCCCAGTTTGTTTCAGTCAGAAGTTTCCATAATACTCTTGCAGGTTTTCATTCAAACCAAACACTACACTATCTCATCAGTCAGACTTTATCATTGGTTATTTTTTCTATGATGAGGCTGCCACTTATGTATCTAAAAATAATGTTTGTATCAATGTTGTACATTTAAAGTAGAGGCAGTGGCTTACTAGTGTTGTGTTATTACAGTTCAGCTGCCATAAACCTGCTTGTGTTTTTTTTTAATGAAAAGATAAGTAGACAGTTCACAATTTGGTCTATTGGAAATCAGAGGAGACAAAGGAGAGACATTTCTTGCTAAATTTAATCCTAGACCAAACAGATCTAGACTACTTTGCGATCTCTGGACACTTGGGTGCTCTTTTCATTGTGTGATTGCAGTTTTATTTGATCCTCAGCTGCCAGCGGGAACATCCAGGCCGTCCAACTGCTGTGTGAACTCAAAAGTCCCATCAACCTGAAAGATGCAGTATGTACTTTTATCATTACTTCCACTCTCTTTCACAGACTTATTTTTCCTGGCAGGGTAGTAAGGGGCTGTGAAACAGAATAAAGACCACAGAAATCCATCCATCTCCATTTAGTCTCATTCATATTACTTTCTACTGTGTTATTTCCAGAGAGGAATTTGTTCATCACTGTTTGTACGCTTTGGATTTTGTTTAAGATTTACCTAAGATTTACCATATGTTCGCAATATGATGCTTTCTCTTATCTGTTGGCTGTTAAATATCTTATTTCCCTAATTATAGTTTTGTCTGAGTCCCTTTAAGTGCCTTTTTAAGCAATATTGTTTTAAAACATAAATTAACTTCAGTTGTCTCTGACAGCTGTAAATATACAAGATGAAGGATCCTCATTAACTGACATTTCGTCTTGTCTGTTGTCTGTGTGAGTGCATGTATGTGTGAGTTAGAGGGTCAGTGTACTGTGGGAACTCTGCTCTCAAGCTGCAGACATGTGGTCTCCATTGCAGTGACACTCCATGCCTGTGGTTTTTACCTAACTAAGTGTGTGTGTGTGTGTGTGTGTGTGTGTGTGTGTGTGTGTGTGTGTGTGTGTGTGTGTGTGTGTGTGTGTGTGTAAAAGAAAAAGAGAGCAAGTCAGAGAAAAATGAAGGAGAATAGAATGTGTTGCCCATTTGTTTCCCTTTTTATTATCACGCCACAGCTGGCGTGTTGGAGATAAACACACACACTCACAGTGGTTTCTCGGCCTACATGTAATGAAGTTATTTCTAATTAAAATGTATTGCCGCCTCATGCTTGTTTAAGCCTGTGTCAAGTTGTATGTTGTGGCTCTTGAGACTGGTTCATTTTGCACTGCTGGCTGTAAGGATTTTAAAGTATAGGGATTCTGAAAGCCTGTTACAATTGGAGCAGGCCCAACCAGACATTTTTTTTCTGTGACATTTACATGTGGTCTTGAAAAATACCTTCCTAATCAATCCAAAAATTGTTAAGCAAAATGATGCATTGTCTGTGCTTCTAGGAGACTGTAACCAGCATGGGCAAATTATTTATTTCACTCAAAATGCGTCATCAAAATTTTAGATTTATGTGTTTTCCACACTTGCATATTTTAGGTTTTATACATGTGAGATGGGAAACCATGTTGTCGTGGCTGCAAGACAATGCTTTACTGCTGTTTTCTGTTGACAGGAAGACGAAATGACATTTACTTTTCCAGCCGTAATCATCTGCAAATGTGTGGGAGAGATCTGAGCAGCTCTGTCTGCTGTTAGTGGACATATAGACTGATAACCACAAACTCATCTGGAACATATTGCTGTTTCTGTGCTGAGCAGAACATACCAGCTGGTTAGCCTCAGGCATACATCATGGCTGTAACAAATATCTATACCTGATCTATATTTTACTTAAATAAACACACAGCAAGCTATAGAAAGAAACAGAGAGACATCTGCCAGGTCTTACATGAAACAAAGAATGTTTATAGAAAATCAAGTAAATGTAAACTTAAATTCTGCTCAGAGACAATGGTACTATGTAGTATAAAAGCTTCCTTATGTTTTTTAGTTGGAAAGAAATATATTTCTGTTACTTAAAAGAAGCTCAGCCTTGACACAATTCACTGACGTGGCCTGGTAAGTCTTTGACATTCATGTGTTTGTTTTGAGAATGTCAAAGAGTTGGAAGACTATAAAAAGGAAAAAAAGAGTCCTTCATCCTTGTCATGCACATGTAGCTGAAGATATGCTACTATAGACTACTACAGAGTATAGCTCCACTTTTGAGAGAGAGGGGGGGGGGGGGGGGGGGATAAATCTGCCATAAGCTAAAATTTATAATAATCCAATATATTGAGTGTTGCAAAAAATACCAATCTAAACAGCAGAAAATGTGATAAGGTATTATGTGAGCTTGTACTACTGTATACAGTGAAGCACAAAATATAACACAAAATAAAGCAGTCATCTTATCTTAGCAGTTCATGTCATATAGCACTCAGGAAGAACGTCTTAATAAAAGTTACGCTCTGTGGGATTGTTTGTTTCTTAGGTTGAGGTTTGGGGAATATATGTAGCATGATTGTGAATCATAGCCTGAAGAGTTCTACATGCGAAAAGACAGTATGCATGTGTATTTTAGGCAGTGTGGTAAAATGTAAATAGGCATAAGCCAGTTCTAGGCTGGTCTGCATTAGTGCATTCATTACTTTCACAAGTACTGAACTACAAGTTTTAAGGTATTCGGATGAATTTTCCAGCAATAATGCCCTTTTTTGTGGATAGTTTTAACTCTTTATACCTCTTGAATTATTTAAATTAAACAATCTGATCACTCTTTGTTTAAATAGTTCTCATGCCAATGACATATGCAACATGTGATGAGGGGTCACAAATAGACATAGCTCCTTTTTACAGGGGTGCATGCTAAAAAGGTTGGAAACCACTGGTGTATAGTATCCCTGACCCTACTCCTCATTCAGCAGCACATAAAGTGGTAGAGCCCGCACACGTGTTTGAGCACAACGACCACTCGAATAATTTCTCCTGACATTTTTCATGAGTAAGAGCTGGTATGAAAAAAAAAAAAGCCATTTCCAAAATAGTCTTCTCACATGTTGTACTTCACATGTAGGGTGTTGCACAGACCTGTATGTACAGTATCTGTGTCTACATCAAGTAGGTCAGGTCATAACTATCAAGCAACTTCAACACTTAACAACAGTAAATTATGTGTTCACTTTTAGAATACATGATCAGTTGATGACATTTTCATTGCTCTCCAACAACAACAAGATAAAAAACATCACAAACTCAACGGTAGAAGCTGTTTTGTTTGCTAAAGTTTGACCATAATAGATGCTGGATCCAAAAGACACTCCAACTTCTCTCTTCAAATCCAACACTGGATATTTTTATTACAAGTTACAGTTTTAAAGCCAATTTTAACTCCTCCAATGTGTGTTTGGATGGCAATTTTGGATAATTATTGTCCCATTAGGAGTGTATTCAGCTTTAAACAGGGGCATGTTTGTGTGTATTTGCCAAGATTGACGAAGCCTCTCACTTTATCACACATAGCTGTGATGGTTGCTGCCCCACTTCAGCTCTTTACCTTGTTGCCTAATGTTAGTATTTTGGCTTTAAATGGACAAGATGGTGTAAACGTACTTTAACTCAAATTGCAAGTGTAGACAAACAAGCATTTATACACCTGTGCTCTCACATTCGTCCGCACAGACACTGAATCAATTACCCTGAAACTAAAAAAAAAAATGGTTTCTGTCTTTTAGATTCCAGAGAAGAAACAGTTCAGTTGAAACAGACTGAACAGAGCAGACACGGGGCTGTTAAAGTCTTCAGCAGAGCTCAGAGGAACCCACAACATAGTTTTGTTCTCTGTGGTGTGTGGAAACAGCAGCCTTGTAATATAAAACACAAAGCTATGCTGACACACTTCACCGTTCCTTGACATTCTTTTTTCCCAGTTGGACATGACTTTTTAATCTTTTTTTTCTTTTTACTTCCTTTCACTTTTAACAATATAAATGCCTATTCATACTGTTTTATATTATGTTCCTTAACTGTTGTCCTAATGTCATCTTAGTGAAAATGATTTGGCCTTCTACGCAGCTGCTGCTTCCAGGCTGTACACCGCCCTCTCCAAGCCCAGCCAATCAAATGTTTAGGTTAGATTTAGGTCATAGATGGTTAAGGTTAGGTTAAATGTCATGCCTGGGGTTTGGATCTGTCAATCCAGCTGAGAAATGTGGGAGGTCTACATTGCATGAAATACTGTCCCAGTGTCCCAACTCAGGGCACTAAACTCTGCTGAGCTGGCACCTTCTTTTAGAACTGTAAATATATCATTTGGGGGATTTCCCCAAAAACTACGCCACTCTAGAAAGTGGACAACACTTTTTATTTTTCTGTTTATCTGCTGGGAAAATACATTTAGCAGACATTCACTCCTTTTTCACATGGATGTGATATTTCTCTCACCACACAGACACTCACCATACTTCATGTCTAGGCCCACATCCTGATGTCGCACAGGATAAGTTATGTAGGTGTGTGTGTTGTGTTTGGTTGTGGTCCTTCCATAGAATGATTTCACTCAAACCTGATGTTTATAATGTCTGTTTGTCCCATAGGATGGGCTCACCCCCTTGCTGTTGTCAGCCAAACGCGCTCATGCTGAAGTATGCAGCACTTTGCTGGACTGTGGTGCTGAAATCAATGCTTCTGACAACAGTGGCAGGTACAAACTAAGTAAAGACACATACTGAGAATTCAAAAAATTATGTATCACTGTAGAAATAACACAGATGTATGACACTTACGTTCTTGGATGATGAATAGATGTATTGGTGATCAATATTTGTACTTTTTCTGTGTTGCAGGACAGCCTTGATGCTGGCCAGCGAGTCCAATGCTGTTTCTGTTGTTGAAGTCTTGGTTCAGCGAGGAGCAGATCTGTCAGCTGTTGATTCACAAGGCCACGATGTCATGCACTACACCAAGCTGTCCGGCAACTCTGAGGTCAAAACTGCCCTCACTGCTGCCCTGAACAGGCAACAGGTCTCAGGTTAGTTATGCAAAGACACACACACCAAAATAAGGATGTGTGAGCATTGTGGCCACAGCATGATAAATACAATACATACATATGGACTAGGTGTAGTAGAGATTCGTACGTCTCTGGTTTTAACACAAAGTCAACACTGCCACCTGGAGGCGTTCTCCTGTTAGTATTACTCTGTTTTGTTTTTTCTTTCCATGTTTGTTTTCAGCAGTTCTCCATGAATGTAGCAGAAAAACGTAAAATACATAGAGAAAGATGTAATTATAACTTTTTTTTTAAACATACTGTTCACTTTGGATGTTCATTTGACAGATATAAAGTCTCCTAGAAGTCCTCAGGTAAGACCCCAGTCTCATTCTTTTGTATGTTTCTTACAAACAGGCAATCAAAGTTAGTGAAACACCTGAACTTAGAACAACCAATCAACTATTAATGAAAGTGAAAGAACTACAATGTGATCCATAGTAAAGAAGCTTTAGAAGCTAAAAATGATGAACAAAAGCCACATTTGCTCTAATTTCTGCTGTGTAGCTACAGCTCATGGACAGTAGTTTAGTATCAGCTTTTTCTAATGTGTCAGTATCAAATTTCTCAGCTTGTGAAAAATCTTTTAGTTGCTATTTTTGGAAAACAGAACTTCAGTCTTACTGTAGCACTCATTGACTCTCCTTTTACTAACCAGCACTGAATCCCACCTTTCTTTTTCTCTTCCGTTGCCTTTCTTCTCTGTTTCTTTTGCTGGCTCCTCAGCATGATCAAGTAGCTAAGCTAAGTGATGAACGGATCACAACTCCCAAAAAACGAAAAGCACCTCCACCTCCTATTAGCCCACTGCAGGTAAACGCATGTATCCGTCAGCTTGTGTCAGTATGCCACTCTTTATATTAATGCATGTCTGCAGTATATTCATAAAATGAGTAGTCAGACGTGTATGTGTCTGTTTACATATTATATTATTGTTCTCTCTGTCAGTCTTCTGTCATGAGTTCATGGTTTGTAAAAGTATTTAACTCATGTAGTATGTTCATTTATGTACTAATTTGTCTTTTGTTTTCCAGAGTTTAGGATTTAAAAATGTACTTCATACAAACATCTAGGTCAGCCATAACATGACACTATGATTTTGAACCTTAGTACTTGTGGTTTCTGTTCCGTTACCATATCAACAGTTCATAAACATAATGAACTCATTTGTTTTTAACACTTAGATCTTGATTTTCTTCCAAACAAGTTATGACAAAAGCTAATCAAACTAAAACTAATCAACTTAATCCTTCTCCAGAGCTCTGGACCCTCTTCTCCTTCAGCCGTTACCTCTGCTGGGACCCCTGCATCCAACAAAAGTGACACTCCCAAAAGATTCAACTATAAGGTAATATAAAATCAGCAGTCAACTTAACAAATTTGAAACTTGAATAAGAAGCAGGAGCATCTAAGAATGACGGTACAGAGTTTATGCCTTAAGCTGATGTTTCATCAACAATGTGCCTTCTTCAGAACTCAAAATAGTGTGATTTATTGCTGCAGGAACGTCCAGATGCACTAAATGATCAAAGTAACATTTGAATAAATATACAATTAATGTTATGTAATATTATAATGTATTTGCTTCAGTAAGCCCCAAACTTTCAGTAAATGTCGTTGACCTTCAGTGTCAGTATCAGTGATAATGCAGTAGGAATAAGGAGACCACACGATCGATAGAAAAAAATACAGTATATTATGTAGTAACTTTAATTTATATATGAAAAGACATAAATACGTAGAGTATGATACATTTATAAATAGGTTAACTCTGAATATACAGTAAGACAAGACGATCTGACAAAAAATAGTATAAATATAGGTTTGTGCAAATTTGCCCCTTAGGTGTCACATGGAAAGATGTTTCAGGAATGACATAAATTTCAACCCAAGAGGGAGTCATTTTGTATATAATTAACTTAGATTTATCATACAGTAGCATATCATGTACCAATTCTGGCCGCCGACCTTTACACCCTGTCCCCTGTGTTGTCCATTTTTCTCTTTCTCTTTCTCTTTCTCTTTCTCTTTCTCCTCGTCTATCTGTCTTAACTGCATTATTTTCACCTACAATGCCATAAGCTGCTCCATGTCTACGTAATGTTATATATTTCTGTACATATTTTTTCTGTATATTTTTAGATTTGACTCTTCATTTCTTTATTTTTTTATGTTATCCACTTTTTTATTTATCTGCTGCTGTAACAAGTGAATTTTCCCAGTGTGGGATGAATAAAGTCTTATCTTCTCCCCTCCCACTCCTCTTTCCCGCCGCTCCTCCCCTTTGTCATTTCACAGGAGGATGAGGTTAGTGGAACGGCGCTGAAAGAAGAGGTTGAGAAGCTCCACGAGGAGAGAAATATGTTGCTGGAGACAATCGAAGACCTGAAGCAAACGGTGGAGCAGACGGTGACTGTTCCTGAACTGGATACAAAGGTGATTAATGACTAAGCAACGCTCATAGTGACGTATTTATATTACACATGAGAAGATTTGAAAACAGATGTGGTGACTAGAACAGAAGACTTGGTAAATGACGTCAGACTTTTAGTTTGAAAAGTAGAGCATTAAAACACAGTGTAGAGTTCAACACATGCACTGAATATAATTATTGGTGTATAAACATATTGTAATAAACATTGTCTACCCAATCCAACTAAAATATTTTTCCAGCTATTTTGAATTTTGATTCATTTTAAACCTTTTTTATGTATAACAAAAAAGTCTTTCTGGTTGTTTTACATCAGCACTGCTTTTCTAAGATGAATAATATACTCTGACAACAGACAGCTGTTTACTTCTGAACTTTTTCACCTTGGGCATTCTTGAAGGAAGTCTAACCTAAGCTTTAGACGTGCCACAACTCGTTTTGTTTTTCAGTAGGTAGCTAGTGGTCCTTAACATTGCCTCTTTGTGCCTCTGCATGTTATTGTATGTGTGTTGTATTTGTTGACAGGTCGAGCACAGTTTTACAGCGTCTGCAGCTCTGGTTTCGGCTCTACAAGCCAAGATTAATGCACTTACGTTGGAGAACCAACAGCTTGCAAGCAAACTCAAGGTATGTAACACATCCATTAATGCCCATGAGTTAAACCAATGGATGAACATACTCAAGGTGAGTGCAGTTCAGTGTATATATATAAGCGAAGCAACTGCTGCACAATCTTCATGTTAGAGACCAAGAACTTAAACTACAGCTATAAGGCACTTAACAATTCACTGAGGACCTTTTTTTATTAATTAAAATACCAAATTAAAAGGATGTGTAAATGATTAACTCTTCATGGCCATTGTGGATAAAAGGAACAAATACACCTACCTAAAACGCTTTCAATATTCATATGGCCAGATGAGCATTGTTTTAAGGCTGTCTTGAAAACATGTGGCCCTATCTCCTTTTTAAGTGCGTAATTTATGATTATAAAATTAAAATATGTAGGGCTGCTTTTTGCTATAGGTTTATCTGCAGACTATTTTCTCGATTAATCGTCTATAAAATGTAAGAAAATAAATAAAACAAATTTGATTGATCTATTTAGATTGTTTTATTTGACCAACAGTTCAAAACCCAAAGATATTCAGTTTACTATCATAATGACCAAAAATGAAAATAGTTGCAGACTTATTTCCTGTCAATCAATTAAAAGCTGCTGCTCTGAAAATGTGTATTGAAGGACAAAGAAATAGAATCAGAAACTTGAAAGTACCACAGTGATATTCAGTTTACTAAAAAGTTACATTAACAAATGATGGACATAAAGGTGTGATATACGTGATCCAACTTCCATTTAACTTCCATGAACCATCTCACTAAAAAACCCTAACCTATCAAAAGAGTAAAAAAAAAAAAAAAAAAGAAATTAAATCAATCTAGTCATAAGTGAAAGCTATCTTCAGATTGCCCTCCCATTTCTGTTATATATGCAGTAAATTACTTTATTAGTACTGCAACAGTTAGACAATAAGTCTGATAGAAAATTATTGAATTATTAATTGAACTATTTATCGATAAATTATTTTAATAATTTTTAAAGTAAAAATGCCAAACATCCTTTGGTTCAAGGCTCTCAATTGTGAAAAGTTGCTGCTGTCTTGGTCCCCTGCGTGTAATTGACAGACTTTTGCCACAAAAATATGAATGGTCTGTGCTTTTTTAGTGAGATTATTGTTTTTCAACCCGTTAACCTCACTCTTAACTCTTTTTACCCTCCACCCTGCATCATCACCTCACAGAAACATCCGTCCCTCCAAGGAAGCGAGGACCTGAAGGAGACTAGTCGCCCAAACAGCATGGCCTCAAACGCCTCCTTCCACTCCACCCAGGATGAGTTTGAGTCACTCCCACAAGTCCCCTCTACCACCCAAGTGGAAAGGGAAGACGGTTCAGGTGGCGTTTCTGTCAGACAGGAGGAAGAAGAGAGTGGAGGAGGCAGAGGAGGGAGCAAAGAGGAGATCAGACTGTTGAGACAAGCGCTAGAGAGTGTTCAAACGAAACTGCTAGAAACCAGGAAGGAAAACCGCTCACTTCAGGCCCAGCTGAAACCTGAGCGAGGCAGTGAAAGAGAGGAGTATGAAAGCGTGAGGGAGAAAGGAAGAGAGGAAGAGTTGATGGAGAGTCTAGCGGAGCTTCAGGCGAAGCTGACCGACACTCAGGAGAGATACCACCAGGCTGTGGAGGAGGTGGAGGAGCTGAGAGTGCAGATTGGAAGGGCAGGAGGTGAGCTGATGGAGAAACAGGAGGTCCAGAGACGTACATCATCCACACTTGAAAATGAAATAAAGCAGCTGAAGGCCCAGCTCGACCAATCGGGATCCGAGCAAGAGAAAGCAGCTCAACGGATCAGACTGCTGGAGGAGGCGCTGAGGAGGGTAGAGGAGGAGAGACGGAGGGTAGAGGAGAAAGAGCAGAGGACTGCACAGACTGAGGAGCTGTACAAGCTGGCACAGGAGGAAATTAGGATGCTACAGGTAGATATGGGCCTCTTCTTCTCTCTGAATTTCTGTATGACTGAAAGGGGAACTCCAATTTACACATCAAAGTCAAATGTAAGTTTACAGGTCTTGGGGAGAACCACTGCATATAACGCCTTCCGTGGCTTGTGGTTAGAAAGAAGTAAGTTCAGCAGACGTCTGTAGTCTACTCCTCGAGGCTACATTGGCCCCTACTAGAATAATGCACCTGAATCTCCAACTGAACTGTTGTAAGTCGAGTTGCATTGTGGGTAATGTAGGCACCATGTTTTGACAAGGAAGAGGAATATAAAAGATGATATCTGGTTCTACTGCTTTAAAGAAAATAACTTATCCCTCTTCATTGTCTCTCAATTCTTTCTTAAAGTCTACTTACTGTACACCACTTCTTTAATTCAATTATATATTTCCTACTTTTTCTCTTAAAAAAAAGAATGACAAATTAAATTCATTCATCCCTTTATTTATTCTTTTTTGATGTTCAGGAGGCTCTGAGGGGCACAGTGCCGGTTGAAGCGGCAGCGAAAGACTTTGAAGAAATGAAGGCTGAGCTGAACGAGGTAATAGCTGGACTGCAGCGCCGTTTGCTGGAACTCTCACACTCCTACAGTGAAACTAAGAGTCAGCTAAGTGCTGCACAGAAACAGCTGGCTGAGGCCCAAGCTGAGAGCAGCGTCGCCTCATCTCCCTCCTCAGAACAGCAACAGCAGGTCCAGGTGCTAAACGGCAAGGTGGAGGAGCTTCAGACGTTGCTAGCTGAGGCGGAGAAGAAGCACTCGGCTGCTCAGGAGGAGATTTCACTGCTGAGGCAGGAGGCAGAAGCTCAGGCACAGAGCTCTGTGGCCCTCGCCGACCACACACAGGTGATGTCATCTCTGGGAAACGCCATCAAAGAGTTGGAAAGCCAGTCAGAGGCCATGAAAGAGCAGCTACACCAGAAAACCTTGCAGGTGGAGGCTCTTCAGAACAGGTGAGGAAGAAAACTGGTTGATAGATGCTACAGCTGAATCCTGGGGTGGAGGTGGGGCTTATGAAATGGTATAGGAGCTAATAGAAATGCAGTGGATTCATTTAATTAAGTACATTTACTTAATACTGTTTATGTACAATTTTGAGCCACTTCTGCTTTACTTGAGTATTTCCATTTTGTGCTACTTTATACCTCTACCAGTGTGCGGGGGCTGAAAAGCATTGTTTTTACTACTGTAGTGATTGGCTGATCAAGTTGACCATGCATCAGAACTTTGTGGTCACTAGTCAAACTACTTTGTCAGCTTTAATAGTTTTCTTGTCTGCTAGAAAACATGAACTCCAATACTAGTTGTCAACAGTTGTTATGGTTCTTCTATTTACACAAAAAAGGCTGACAGCAGAAAAAGATGTCACCCCAGGTGACTCAGTGACCACACAAGAGCAACTGGAGAGTGAGGTGACCCACCTGACGCAGCTCCTCCAGGGGGCCCTCAGGAAACAGGACGAGATGGCTCTGGAGGCTGCTGACGCATGGCAGAAGGTGAGGAGAAAGAGGAGCGGGGGGGGGGCAAACCAGATGTCCAGGAGGATAAAAACAACTGAGACCATGTATTTCTTCAAACTATCCACACTCTTATCTGTCCATCAGGCACGGGAGAATCGTGCAGAGAGGGAGGCCCTGCAGGAGCTGGTGATGTCGAGGGAGAAGGAGACCCAGACGCTGACCTCCAGGCTGGCTGAGTCCCAGGATGCCGTGTGTCAGCTCAAACAGCTGGTGGAGAATCACGTTGCTTCAGAAAGAGAGAAGAACAAGAGGGTCAGTACTACTCTGGTAGCCGCTGCAGAAGTCCCATCACTACTGCAACACTTGACACTAAACTCAAAACATTAGTTTGTTCAGTATAATTAGAGCTCTATTGGTTTTTCTGCTTTTGGACCAAAACAAAAACCTTTAACCTTCATTGTTTCATGAACAGCATGTTTTCTGTTTTTCCCTATCAGATAGATGACCTGTCACGGGAGGTGGGGAAGCTGAAGGACGCCTTAAACAGCCTATCACAGCTCACCTACAGCTCTTCTCCCTCCAAGAGACAGCAGCAAAACCAGCAGCTGGAGACGATGCAGCAACAAATCAAACAACTACAGTACCAACTAGCTGTAAGACTTGTTCATAATATTCTTAGATAGAACACGAGAGTACTGTACTTAAAATGTAAATTTGTGTACTTGAACACTTGCTTAAATTTTTTTATTTATGTCATGTTTTCTTTGTAGGAGTCAAAGAAGCAGCACCATGAGATAGTATCAGTCTACAGGATGCACCTCCTCTATGCTGTCCAGGTAAATCCGTCCATTAGTTGGCCTAAAGCTTGCAAGTCTTCAATTGAAATATTAAAGGAATGGTTTACACAAATTATGAAAAAAGGTGACTGAAAAAATTTCTTAGGCAGAAAGTATTTCCACTGAAACCTGCTCATAGTGAGGTCTGTTAATTACGCAGGAGTACACTCCACTCCGTTGTTCGGGGTTGCTGAAAATCTGGATAAATCAACCCAAAAGTGTGGAAAGATGTGCAATAATATTGTTTTTTGTTTATTTGGGTGAACTGGCCCTTTAAATCAAATAGTAGTTTTACTTATGTGTTTATCGGAGCTGAACCTGTGCTGTGTGCCTTCAGGGTCAGATGGATGAGGATGTCCAGAAAGCCTTGAAACAGATCCTGATGATGTGCAAGTTGCCAAGCCAAGCCAAGGAGGCCTGCTGAGACCCACTGGGCTAGGTTTCCCAAAAGCACGTTTGTAAACGAAAACTGAAGTGAACCGCTGTCCATCGGCTGCATCTGCCACCACACGTCCTCCTGTCCAAACTAACACGCTGCTTGTGCTGATGACAAGCAAGGCCAACACATGGTGCCTCTGGATAAACCTTGAGTATTTGTTAATGAGGAATAGGTTTACAATCATATCTTCATTGCCTTTTGCTAATGTCATTTTGACCGTCTAAGATCTAAAAGGTGATCATGTTACAACGGAAGATGTTTTGGGGGAAACTCCAGCCCAGCACTGTACATCCGCCAACTGACCACTCAAATGAATGGATGAAGCAGGTGGTTATCTCCTGTGTACCAGCCAAACTTCTAATCTCAGTATGTGCACGTTAACATTACGCTCGTCAGTGTGCAGTAACCTTAAATCACATGCAGTCGGACAACTGTGAGAATGCAAACATACACGTATGTGCGCACTAATCAGTCCAATGAAAAACAGAGTTTGACGTGGTTTGTATCTGTTACAATGTGCGCTTAGAGAAATAAAAGCCTCAGTTGGCGCTGCTGTTAATAGTATCTATTTTATGATACAACAGTGTTTTTACTTGTTGTATAAATGTTTCATGGTTGTCAACATTTTCCTGATACAATCTAAATTATTTGTGCCCTCTTAACAATGCATGTGACTTTGCTCAACGCCAGCCCGAAAATCACATAGAAATGTTTTTTGGCCGCACTTCTATGAAGAAAAGCATGATACTGTTTGTATTGCTATTTTCCTATTAGCACAACAATTTATAAAAATGTATTTTACCGAATTGTATCATGTCATGTTTTCTAAGTTACTGTACTTTAGTGAAGAAGTTTGATAGCTGTATTATTGATGGCCTTGTTTTGTGTGTGTGAATGACATGATTTTTCCTTGAGTATAACAACGCACTATTTGGTCTAGTGACACCTGAATTAGTTTAGTTTCCTGTTATTCATATTTCATATATAAGGGGTTGAATATAATTGTTTGTTATAAAGAACAAAACATTTCAGTTGAAACAAATGCCCAACAGTACGGGCTCGATGTTTTCGTCTTTTTGGCTCAGAGGATAGTTGGGTGGTAAGATTTGTAGTTCTTACATTTCCTCTTGTCTACTCTTACCACTTTGGTCTTTTGTTCACCATATTTTACTTGAAAAGCATGCGATGCTGAAAGCAAATGGTTGAGTTTTTCATGTGCCTGTAATCAGTATTTTTCTGGCTCTGCAGTATTTTAAACTAAGAATAACGGTCAATATCACTAATTCTCAACTGTCATAGATGCCACATTAACCAGGCTTTCCTTGTACCATCTTATTAATTTATTTACATTTACCAGGAATGTTTTTTTTCTGTCAGTGATACTCCCGTCTCTGTGTTTCTTTGTAGGTACGGATATACACTGTACAGTGTTTCAAGATAAATTTCAAATGCATTTCTTTGAACATGTCTTCTAGAGACTTCTGAACTGTTTCACATCAAACTCCTTTGTCTTAGTACTGTACTTAGAGCCGTACGCCAGTTGATATCCCCTTTCTTCTGAACAGCGTTTGAGATTGAAAATAGGCCCCAACACCTACGCTGTTTAACTGTCGCCAGACTACATGGCTCGTTTCTTACTCAGGAACTTTTTACTGAACACGATTTACACCTGACTGACATTTGTTCAACCCTGAGCAGAGCTTTCGCTTTATTTCATAGGTTGTAGAATATCCTAAACAACGTGTCTCTCTTGTTCTCTCCAGGCCTTGACTGAAAAGTTTTGTAACAAGAAAGGGAAAAGAAAGAAACTTTCCTGTTGGTTGTTTCTTCACTAACAGTTTTGTAGTGACAGGAAAAAAATGCTTGTTTGCCAACTGCTTTTTTGCCTACAATTAATAAATTTTCAAGATACTGAACTATCGTGTGTCTATGTTTCCCATCTTTTACATATTAGGACTTGTGAAAATGACCTCATTATGACCAGCATTTTAGCATAAAATGGGAAGTGACATGCCCAGCCCACATGGGTTTACAAGCCACCACAGACAAATAAAAAGCAGATTCAGAAAGCCACATATACATTTTCTAACAACACAAGAAACACTGCTTTCTTCTCCGGGCTGTTGAGAAAAAGTTGGCAAACTTAAAAACATATCAAAACTAGAATATTTCTGGGTTTTGACAATGTATGTCCAGTGCAAGAGAAAATGGGACACGTTTTCCACTTCTACAAATCTGTTTTCTTCCTGACTATTTCAATCTGCCAACCTCAATAGCCGCAAGAACAATACCAGTTCCAAACTGTGCAACTAAAGATGTTTGGCTTCTAGATAAACAAGATATAACATGATTCAGGGCTTTACAGTACGGATGGAGATCGTTTCAGGCCTGTTTACTGTTCAGTTTCATTAAACCTTTGCCAGCAAAGACAGAAGCTGTTCCTTTACTAGCCCAACATGGGCCACGAGGTGTCTTTGTTCATTCCACAGTAATAGTAAAATGTACTTAAACATACTTGTGGTTACTTAAACATATGAAGTACAGGAGCAGAATAAGACTGAACAGGCGATAAATCACCACTAGATGGCAGCATTTGTCAAAATTGGATCTCTTGTCTCTCCCGCTCACACAATTTACAGATGGGTGATAAATGAAAGGAAAAAGCTGAATAAACGAAGTGAAATGAAAACGAAAAAGGAAAGAAGCATTGAAGCTGTTCTGGTGGCTCATGGTGGTAAAACACCTTACTAAGTCACTATATCTAGTTTTTTTTCCTTTAATTTGTCTTCATCTATACATACATACACGACATATAGTACATCTAATGTTCCATATCTGTTCTCATTCTCAAAGCACATGTATTTACTCCAACATCTTCCAGAGTAAGAGTTAGAAATATACACTCTGAGTTTGAAATGAATGAAAAAAAAAAAAAAATCAGATGCATTGTTTATCTTCCTGTTGGGTTAGGCACACCATCCACCATGTCAACACTCTGTCCTCCCTCAGTGTCCACTCAGCTTCGGCTCTCAGAAGTCCTGCCAGCCCAACTCTGAGTAATTTATCTGCCGTTCTGTTTCCTCTAACCGGTGGCACAACCACTTCGTTTCCTGTTCTGGCCCTGTGTTCTGCCCGCTGGTCAAACACACACACACACACACACACACACACACACACATATGCACGCAAGAAAGCGCACACACGCACACCTCTGCCTTTACACGACAACTTCCTGTCAATCCTGCTTTCCCACACGTTCTGCCCTCAGGCCTCGGGGGTTAGTGCAGAGAGATCTAGCGCTGTGATCCTAATCCAGCTAGGGCCCGTATTTGTCAAGCATCCCAGGCTGCAGTGAAATCTCAAACTCTGGAGTCTGTGAATGGCAGGATTAATTCTGCTCGGCTAAACTGAAATATTCAATATTCAACATTCAAGGGTGTTAAAACATGGGCCTTTTTTTTTTTTAACTGTAATTTCTGTAGGTTATTTAAATAAGATTAAACTAATCTTTCAGTGTTTTCCATTTCTTTAGGTGGCTTTAAAGTTAATAAATGTTTTCTTACATATATGTTCCTAACTGCGTGTTCCAATGGAAGTAGAACTGAAACAATCAGTCCAATAATCGATAGAGCTTTCATCGACCGGCTAGAGCGGCAGTATTAACGGACTGGATGGTAAATTTTCTCCAAAAGAAAAACAAACAACTGCACTTTATGTTGATAAGAAACATGTGTTTGCCGAACTCCTGACAGGACGAACCGTACGACAGGACGGCGTTTCGTTGCTCTGATTGGTTGTCTGCACCCGTCAATAACGCCCATTGGAAATCAAAATGCCAGGCTATGTCTTATATGACTGTAAATATAATCTCTCTGGGTTTTGGACTGTTGATCTGACAAAACAAGCTATTTGAAGACGTTACCTTCGGCTCTGGGAAAATGGCAGAAAATAATTTTGACATTTTACAGACAAACAAATAATTGATTTACACAAAATAATAATTACAGATTACAATAATTACAATTACAGAAAATAATCTATGATGAAAAAAAAATCACACATTGCTGCCATACTTCGACTTGATTTAAAGATCCAAAACCAGATGTTGGGATTTGTATGACTGCAACATTACATCTAATCAAGAACTGAAAAAGTTTCGTTTTTAATGACATTTCTCTGTTATCTTGGGTTAGGGATGTTTTTTATAAATTGCACAAAAGCTGATCTGGACTAGAATTTAAACTAGAGCCTTTGTAATGACGACTCACCATTGCTGATAGTACCCAGAACTGAACCCTGAGGAACCCCAGAGCACAGATACGGTATTTTGTGACTTTCCACTAAAAGGACAAAAAAAAAAGACAGCTCATAGTATATGAATCCAAATAAAAAAAAAAAAAAAAAGTGAATTGATTCTCCCTTTTGAATTATATAGATATCCACAGAAAGTGGATAATTCTGTATTTTCTCTCTTTTTCTGAGAAACAGAGCTCAGAAAATGAAGAGTGGAGACAGAGTTTAGACGATGTGAAGAAGTCAGAACAGAAGGTCAAAGCCCAGGAGAGGAGGATTGCGGCTGAAGGAGCCCATTCAGGGAGGAAATGAGACGAGGTTGTGGCCAAGAGAAAGAACACGGAGAAGCAAGAGCAGCAGATCAGGAGAGAGGGGACAAGTGTATATGTTGAATATCTGGAAGGATGACTAATCTGCGACTAAGAGACTCCTCTGAAGTAGTGTGCAGACCTGCAGCAGCTGCCAGAAACACGAGGGGAACAGGCTGAGGAGGGGAAGCTGATGAAGAGGTTACTTTTTCTCACTAGTGATTAAGCATCATAGCAATAAAGAAGTGCAGTTTCGGCTGCCAATTCCACACTTTTAGAACATTTTTTTAATTTTCTATCCGTGTCTTTGCGAACTATTTGTGTATACTGTGTATTTCCTAGTAATCAAGGTTTGTGTGCTTAGTAAATATTGTTGAATGGCTCCTCACTAATGTGCGTCATAAGCCGTATTGCAGGCAGGCCTGCGTTATCTGCTCAAGTGTTGGCACTTGTATTTGACAGTAGTGTGTTGTCGTTTCCGCTGTTGTTTTTAATTAAGTATTTCCTAATGCGGCTATTAAAAACATCTGGACTAGGAATCACGCAGCTAACTATAGCACATTTACAGAAATATTTATTAACATGCATTGTTGGGTCTGTTACAAACTGTGTTGACAGAGCGGACTTAAGCTGAGAGGTTTGTCTACCCGGTGACGTCCTTCGACATATCTGGGCCGCAGCTGAACTCTGCCCGGTGACCGTGGTTAGTTGTCCCCACAGGAAAATGTAGTAACAAAAAGACTGTTAATGTGCATCACTCCACAGGTAGTTTGCATTTCCCATCCACCACTGGAAATATCTAAATTGTCATCTGTGCATGAAAAGATGCGTACACCAACACGTGTCACGGTGCTGTATGTCTGTGATTTTAGGAGTTTAAACCGACACTATAGGTCCCAAAGTATGCACACACCCCTGTCCGCATTTTGTGTATTTGTATTTTGTATTTTGCCAACCGGCAGACAGAGAAAAGGTTTCCCCCTCGCAAAAAAAAAAAAAACCCACAACCAGCAACGGTTTTCCAAAGTGGACTGTTGTCTTTTTCTGCACATGCTCTCAGCACTTGGGTCCCATCAACCAGTCCTATCAGAGGGCTGGATACTATTATTATTCCGCAGTTTTTTTATTACGCATTTGATACTCGAAATTGACTTGCCACGCATCAGCACCTGGACTCATTTATTCATGTATTTACGTCACATTCAATAGCTGCAACAATAACAAGCCCCAGCGAGAAAAAAAAAATCCACCTGCCTGTGGAGTCAGGCCTTACTTCCCGACATCAGTACCTGACTTCACTAATGCTCTTTGTGGTTGAATGTGAACAAAAAATCCAGGTTGCAGCCAGGTCACACAATCTTTTTGAAAGCCTTCCCAGATCCAAGATTCACATACCAGGAGTAATCTGCAGGTGTCCACATACTTTTGGCCATGTAGTGTAGCTCAATGAGTGCACAGAGCAAGCCCGTGTCTTTTCAGTGCACTCGCTGTCTCCATGAACAACACTTATGTGACGAAAATAATGATATTGTGACATTTTAGCCGAGTGCCTCTCAGCGATGCTGGGGACAATTGGCTCTTGGCACCCAGGCTCCTATAAACAGGGGAAGGTTTTCGGTATGTCAGTAATCGCTGTCATGATAACTACTTGCATGGTCGCGTTATCGTCAGGGAACTCGACGGCAGAGGAAGAGATTGATTCTCAGTGATCCGCGGTTCTCTTCTTGGCAGAGCGCGGAGACCACAGGGGTGTTTAAAGCACATATGTATTTCGATGGGAGGTCTGATGGTCGTGAACGCTGTGGAAGCGAAGGAATAAAAACAGGTTTGAAACGTTTCCAAATTAAAAATCTGCTTTTTTTTTTCGTTCCTGGTAACCATTTTTCAGCAACTGTCATCACATTACAGCCTTCACCTAATCTCTCACTTCACCTCTCTCCATAGCCCCCTTTAATCTTTTGCTCTCCTTCCACCTCCTCCTCCTCCTCTCTCCCTCTTTCTTTTCATCTCATCCTTCGGCCGCATGTCTCCACGGTTTATCAACATTGTTAACATGTTTACGTTCCATCTAATACAACCACATTTTTATTGTCGAGTAATTAACCGCTGTGTGCAACGTGTTGTTGCTGCGTTCACCCGTCGAGGCCGGGCCACCAAGCCGTCAAATGTTTCTCAGTTTGTCTAACGCAGGCTGGCCTTGAAACAAGACCCCGCAGTAGACGAACGGAGGGGCGTAAGAGACGCATGCAGCTTAATTGCTGCAAGATGTAACCTCGCCTGCGGCCTACTGTGGCCCACAAACACACTCACACACATTCATGCACATGGAAGCATGGCGCATACACGCATGTAAAAACATGCAAACACACAATCAGACATGTGTACACACAGTATGTGCATTAAAGAAAACACAAACTGTTCTAAGTGTGTTACTGAATTACAACACGGCGAGATTTTTTTACCCAGCGTCACGTCGTCGGCCCAAACTTCATAGACACATTTTTTGTTTGTTTGTTGGTGAAAAACAAGGTTTTAATTCTACCACAGGGCTGTCCTTTGATTGAGAACATTCAAACGTTCTTCTCTCTGAATCAAACCAAATGGAATCAAACCAAATCGGAATGATTCAAAATCTACGGGTTTTGTTTCCTCAAGGCATCTTAAGATGGTCTTTCCACCGAAAGTCTAATGGATAAAAGATGATATTAATGCAAAGATGCTTTGAGTAATCTACATTTGGCTCTTTGTAGAGTCCCATGAAGCATTACTGAACTGAAACGATGACAGGGATCAGAGAGTAGTCGGACAGGAGAGAGGCTCTGGCCTGATTTGATCTTACATATGAGCAGCATTCCTGGAGCAATGAAGGGAGCTCCTCTGAAATTACACCATTACGGTATAATATTTGTAGGACTGTTGGATCAATATACTGTATGCGAGTCTTCAATGCAGTCTCTTGTTGTCACAATAACAAAATGATACAGAGACTGTGACCAGCGCACAGGTCCATAGAGAATCAATTGGAAAAGTTGGAAAAGGTGAGTGTAACAGTACGCTGGAACATTCCCTCCGGGAAAAAGTACATTTTATGACTCAAATCTAACATCACCGAGAGATCACAAAAAAAAATTCACAAAAATTCAGGCTCATCTTGATTGTCGCTCCGGGCGGCACACCAGGATGACATCACAGATTACAGCCTCGGCTCTCTGGTTTCTCGCTCTGGGAGGAAAGCTACGCGGGTCCCTAAGACGGAGATTTGCCGGTGCTACGCCGTGATGATCGCAGATGTGATTTCTTAAATTGAGTGGTATTCCCCTACAACTGCTGCACCATCTCTGGGCACGCTGACGCTTTCCCTGACATCACTGAGCTGACTGCAGCTCTGCTGGCGGCAGTAACCCGGGTCACTGAGATACAGTTACACTCACGACTGTGGAAGACCACAACACAGCAGACCACAGAGGCTGTGTACTTTGAAGAGCCATGGTTATGATAATATCATTTAAAATAGTTAGATTGGGAATGTGCCTGTGTTGATTTAGTTACAATACGAATTTAGAGACAAGTGTTTGGGAAAGTGCTCATACATTATTCCTCTTGTTCCTAAACGTGACAGTCTGTACAAATCTCCAATTTTTGTACACGCATTATCATCAAACCCCAAATCAATAATACATTTTCGTGTGCTTGCATCCCAGATCAGAAGTGCTCTTTTCCTCTGTATAGATGTGGGATAGTTGGATGAGATCCCTGATCTGAGAGAGTTTTGGCTACGGATCCAAACCCAAGAGATGTTTATTTCTGCATCTGATTTAGCACAGAATGATTGCAGCAATACTGTCTGGAGGTGGGGTAATAGCAGTGGGCAGAACAAGGCCTTTGATCAGGCAATTTTCTTGTTTGTGTTTTACATTATGGCATCTTACAAATATGTTAATAGTGATACTTGTGTCCCAGGGCACCTACACTTTACTTTGTAAAAAACAATCATATAAGACAATATAATTATATGATCACTTGTATATCATGAAAATATGTGCATGTAAACATCTGGCAGGGAGCCATGAAACAGAAAGAATCTGGAAGGCAAAAAAGTTCTGTACCGCGTGTCAATGTTAGATCATGTGAAAGAGGTCAGGGAAAACAACTTTATTTGACTATTTATTTTTCAAGCCGGAGAAAAACGTTTTGCAGGACACACAATCATTTTCCAAGAGTCCTTCTTATTCCAAACAGACTTTGTGAGTTTTCATATATCACCGAAGTGTATACCTGCGCACCGAAATAGCTGAGACCCTGTGATTTAATTACCTTGGCCTGTGCTGCCATTCCCACTCTAGGCCAGGCTTCCCAGTTGCTCTCGTTCACTCCGGCCTTCCCACATCAGGTTCTGATGAGCCTAACTGGAAACACGTGCTCCACGCTGGCTCCCCCGACAGATGGGACAATATCATATTATTAATGACAGAAAGAGAGAGGGAGAGAGAGAAGTGGGGAAGGAAAATCCACCCTCCTCAAAGGGCTTGCTGGTCTTAAATAGCTCAACACTGAGCTGCCGTCGCTTCTGAGGAAGTTATTATAGGAAGGCAGCACGTCTGTGTTTGCATACAGAATATCCTCTCAATCTAACTCATAACTTCGCAGGCTTAGCCCCATGTCACTCCTCTTAAAGCCGCTGAACTCTGGACCCTCGTGCACACCGATGAAAAGATGCATACTACATGCTCAAAAGTATGTGGACGTCCCTTTTGTCTACTTTTGGTCTGGGGCTGTTTTTCAGTTTAGTTTAATTATAATATTACAGCTTCCAATGATATTTTAACAACACAGTGTGCTTCCAACTTGGTGAGTTGGAGAAGACTCTGTTTCAAGATCACAGTGTTGCACAAATAAAGTGCTTATAAAATGGTTGTCAGAGTTTGATGATCAACCCCATCTAAATGGAATGCAGAATGTGACCAGGGGCTGATTTTATAAAGATACAGTATATTAGACTAGTCCGAAGTTTTGAGCCAAGTCTTTTTGGTCTTAAATTAGTGTAATGCAAGGTAAGACAGTTTCACAATAAGACTAATTTACTCTTAAGCCTAAAAGTTAGCCACCCTACCCCCAGGACTAAATCAGAACTAAAGGCGTATTCAAATTATCGCAGAAAAACATCTTCTTCCTATCTCATACTACATTATTGTGTGTGTGGTGCGTTTAAAACGGCTCTGCACGGATTCAGCTGACTCGGAGTGAACAGTGCTCTGCGGTTTGATGCCGTTGCTCAGTCAGCCATGTTTTTTAGTTCGGAAAAAAAAAGGCTTAATTTACCCAGAATTCACAGAAAATTATTCCTAATTAAGATCAAAAACAAGGCAGCCTCGCGCAACACATGAATTTAGACTTCTATCTTAAGTCTGATCATTAGTTTGATTTAAGCCACAGTCAAAATGTGTCTTTGTCAAACCATCCCTTAACACCCAACATCAGTGCCTGACCTCACTAATGCTCTTGTGGCTGAATGGGAGCAAAAGTTTTGACTATTTTAATGCAGCAGGGTTTGAGCTTCAGAGGCAATCATTTTGCTTTTTGGATAGGAAATATTCGGGCAAAATATTCATCAGCATCTCGGTTACAAGAAAAACATCCTTGTGCGACAAGCTGGGTCACAAAGGCCAGATTCACCTGCACCGAATTACTCCATGAGCCTGAGGCCATGTATCCCGCCAGCGCAGGAAACACTGAGCATGTACAGATTGTGGAGGTATGGGGGAAAATTGCGGGCTGAGCTCTCGTGGCTGAACGGGAGGAAATCTTTGCAGCCAGGTTCCAAAATCTTGTGGAAAGACTCTGTGGAAGAGTGGAGGCCGTTGTAGCAGTACAGTAATTACTATGGTTTTGGAATAAGGCTTGGGTGTCCACATACTTTTGTGTGTGTTGGTGCGATTAACAGAGAAATAATTTGCACAGATACTGTGTACAAAAGAGCACACGCTGAGCGACAATTAGGTGGTCTGCTGCTTTAATGGCTTTTTTCACCCCCAGTCACCACTGATTCACTTTGTATCAAAGTACCGGAAACTACATTAACACTGAGTCAAACCGCCAGAATCCACCTCTGTCTCTCTTTCATTTGCTCTCTCTCACAAACACACAGACGGACACACACACACACACACACAGTACAGTGCCACAGCATATACACAGGAAGGGGTCTCCGAGTTTGCAGTCAAGTGACAAAGAATTTACAGGCGTGTTGTAATGACCTGTAGATCTAAGTGTGCGTGTGAGTGTGTGACAGAGTGTGTGTGAGCGAAAGAAAGGAAGAAAAAAAAAAAAAAAAAGGTCTGACACTTGTCTATGAGTGCCTTATTAAAAAGGTGAGAAGTGAGTGCAGTGTCTGGAGGAGGGGGTTAATTGTGCTCTTAAAAGAGGACTTCAAAGGGAGGCTGGTGTCAGGGCTGAGGGGCATGGGAGTGAGAAAGGATGAAGGGGAGGAGGAGGAGGAGGAGGTGGAAAAGATACTGTAACTGATGTTGGGGCTCAGAGGGATAGCTGGGAAAGGGCAGGACTCGGGGTAAGGTAGTGTTGGGGTTATACCAAAGAAGTAGTTAAGGAAAATGAGGCCGGGTCGGAGAAGTTGTTTTCATCAAGGGAGGGAGGCAAGTACAAACAGAAGGAAACTTGATACTGTGAAGTAAGAGATAGTTTGGTTAAATTGAGGTTGTGTGTGTTATAATTCTTAATTCATTAAATTATATATTATATATCAAATTTCTGCTAAGAAAATCCATTATTATTATTTTCAAATACCAATTAATCAATTATGTGACACTAGGACATTCATGGTCCCCAGTGGATGAATCTTAAAAATTTTGGTGATCCTCCGACTTTTGATACAGCGCCATCAACAGGTCACGAACGTTTTTTTACAAAAAATGTCTTTACAAAAATTTTGTAAAGACATTCATGGTTCCCAGATGATGTATCGTTATGACTGGTGATCCTCTAACTTAAGTGCCACCACGTTTGGTATTTGTGATTTTCAGTGAAATATCTAAAAGACTGTTGGATGGATTGACGTGGATATTGGTTAACACATTCACGTGGCCCTCAGGCTGAAATGGAATATCTTTTGTGATCCCTTAACTTTTCATCGAGCGCCATCATCAGCTCAAAACTTTAAATTGTCCAATACTTTGGTTTATGACCAAATCAGTGGATGCATGTGTAGCGAGGCTGTATACTCTCAGTCCTGTTGCTGTAGTCTCGGCGCTGGTTTAGACTTTGACTTGCCAGATACTTGAACAGCCTCAGACATGTCATGTGTGCGTCACACACTTAATAAACTGAATTCAGTATCTTCTGGTCAGCGGGTCGATATTTATTAGCAAATACTGCTCTCTGTAATTACAAACAAAACTTTTCGGTTGGTAATAAGGTGAACGTTAAAGTAAAGTAATGTCAACAACCTTAACCAATGATTCATTTAAACTCTTTGACAGTAAGAGCTCCTCTCATGAGCTTTGAGCCCTCATGCTCCCTGACCTCCTGATTGGTTTTGTTAGATGTTAGTTTAATGTAGCATAGATGATTGGACATTATCATTGTTCTAATTAGACCCTCTAACAGGCAGCTGTAAAGCAGATGGGCGAGTGCAGCTCTCAGACTAAACACTCCAGAGCCAGAGGAGACGGGCGCACATTCTCTGATATCGCTGCTGTCGAGAGAAAACCTCACATCTCCTATACCCAAACTTTTTTAGGAACTAAGAAAAAACAGCTGTGTTTCTGGCCTAATGACTGTATACTGTATAATTCTGTTAATTCAACAGTTTCGAACGGAACCCATCAAAGATCGTATCAATTCCAATGAAACAGGAAAGAAATAAAAATTAGAGATACATGGTTTTATGCTCAGCAGAGTTGATAATAATGCTGTTACAGTAGAAGTCACCGCAGCAGAAAGACTCACTGCCGCCTCAGAAATAAATAGGGTACATTTTGTTATTACATTCAGTAGGTTGCTCTCTCCAAGTATGCATTTTTTCATTTTTCAGAAGTTCTTGGCAAACTTCCTCCCTTAAAATATTAGATAAAAAAGTGATGTTAGAAAAATGTGACATGGCTGCTTAGAAAAATATGTAATAAAATAATCAGAAGAGCGATGCAGCCTTTCTACTGATTACTATGTGATCTATTACTTCTTTTTTTAATAATTCCACGAATAAAACTAAAAACTTAGTTAAGAGCCAATATTAGTAAGTAGTTTGATAATATCTTTAGAACGTAAATGCAAAAAAAATAAAGTAACAAGGTTTACTCATTACCTTTACATTACATCTCTTCATGTTTTTAAAGCCACTAACAAATTAACTAATAAGTACGAGTAGAGGCAGAGCCCAAAATGTCTGTACAGTATGAGTACTGTTACCATTTATCAGTGGTGGAATGTAAGTGTATCTATTCAAGTACTGTACCTACATTTTGAGGTACTTCAGCATATAAAATGTGATGCACTGTTTTAGATTAAATTTCCTACAAGTATAACAAGCAGTTACATGAGCTCTAACTCAACTTGTCTACTAGGATTAAAACGCTGTTAATGCATCGATAGTAATGTTCCAATAATTAATAAATAAATAACATGTATTATATAACATGAATTTTGTGGCAACTTGGGGGCAGCAGATCCAGTATGTAAACTTTACAAAGGTGATGGGAGCAAATTTGTTTTGTTGTATTGGTCTCCACCAACTCCTGAGGGAAATATCTGGCTTTTTAGCTGCTAAATGCTCTACTATGTTCACAAGCTCGTCGCTAAGTTTTCCTGTCTGCTGAAGAGACAAAACTTTGAATTCAGAACTGCTATTTCTTTTTAAAAAACGCAAGAAGAAAATGTATGCCCAGCTTACAATACTGTTGTGTGAAATCTTACCAGTTAAATTTGCAGCTCATCTTCATCATGTGTGGGACTAACCAGTAAAATCATCTGTTTTTGTGTCCACTTCTGTTGAGTTCTTTATTGTGAACCCAGAGATTTACAGTGACAGTGAGGAGGTTTGCTTTGCTCAGGTCTCCCCCACAGCAGATTTGTAATGGAATTTAAACTCTACAGTGAACAAATCCACAAATCATTCGGATCACAACCATTTGAACCACACAGGCAATATACACAAATAAGCACTGTTCCAAATTTACAGTAAAAAAATAACAATTAATTCATGCCCATTAAACAGTGACTATAATAACTCTGGGTGTTAGACTTTTAAACTTTAACACACAGTGGCAGATAGAAATTCCAATATAGTGAAAACTGAGTCACATCAGCAAGAACGGTAATGTTAATGTTATCCTGAGCCGACTTCAAGGCTCTCATAAGAGCTGTCCAAAGCATTGCTTCAGATTTCCAATACAGATTTTTAATCAACATTAGAACTTTTCCAGTGATTCATGGTCCATCCATGTTATTTCACCTGACACTGATTACTCTCTTCTCGGACAGATGGTTTTGCAGCAGTTGCGTTGAGGGATTTTACCCAACCGCAGCACCAAAAAATGAAAATGAAAATATCATTTGTAGCTGAATCAACTTGGCCCGCAGCCCTTATGTGTCTTTTTCCATCTTTAAAAAAGTATTTCAGCACTGTTTAAACCATTTGTCTCGTGTAATGATATGTTACCAGGTATGCCATCAAATATATAGAGGCTTTCTTGGAGCGCAGACATATTATGAGGATTACTGCTCAGATAAGTTCACAATATTCTTTTATTTGCCATTTGCTTGATACCTGCATGTAGAGCACTTTAATGTTCTAATTGCTTTTCTTTATACTGTATGGCCACATACACACACACTCAGCTTTAAAACTAAAGCGATGCCCGTGCTTACGTGACACCACAATGTTGGCCTCTGAGGTATTCCCCTCCCAGCACCCGTCTGACAATAATTACAATGATTCATTTAGTTGTATTATACAACAGACATCTCTGCGTGTGTGTGTCTTGGCCTGGGGAGACCTAAGTGTCTGTAAGTGACAGGTCTTTAATTACAAGCGCAAACAAACGACACCATGTACATATGTTCTGGTTTACTGTAATGAGGGAGACACCAGCATGAAAATAATGTTGTCATCGCACAAAGGATTACTGAGAAAGAGATATCAAATTCTCTTTTTTATCTCCCCCTGCCTCTTTCTCACTGTCTCGCTGTAAAAAGCAATCATCATTACTGTAAGTTCGGTAATCCAACCTGCTGATATTGCTTTGATCCATTGATGTGACTGAGGCAATGAATCTACATGTACTTATGAAAGTAATGAATTCGCTCCAGAGTATCTGGCCCTTAGATTCACTTCTCATCAGGGCCTTATAGCAGTTTAACCATGTGTTTCTGATCAGTTAAATTAATCACCATTTATCTGGCTAAGGTTAATTTCTCACTGGGCTTAAAAAAACCAACAAAACACCAGCTTTTCGTCCATGTCATGCTCTCTGTCTCTGTCACCTGCTGGAGCTTTGCTTGTCAAATGTTCAGAGGAGAGAGGGGTTGAATTACAAACCAAACTTGGTCTGCGAGCTGCAGTCAGGTAACAGGCCAAAGGAGCCTGAGAGCGGTATGCACACATGTACAAGCTCTAAGTAGTGTTTTTGTGCATGAGGGTATGCATGTTTTTCTTCATGCGTGTGCGTGACTGTTTTCCTGTTGCATGCGCGCCCGTGTGTGTGTGTCAGTGTGTGACCAGAAACACCAGGCGGTGTGAGTAATGCCTTAGCCTTTGGATGTCTCTCATATGAAGCGACGTCAGAGCCTGTTAGTAAACGATTAATCAACAACGTTATTTGGGCTAATGCTGTCTGATAGCATTTTTCCTGGAAGCTCTGGAATTCGTCTTCACAGCTGGACTTTTACAAGATCTCGCTGCTCTGCAAGGGAGTGACAAAGGGAGAAATGCAAGCGCGCTGCAGTATCGCAACAGTCCAGAAACCTCTCGGACAGTAGAAATAAGCTGATACATAATATATCAAAAGACTAAAGACATTGTTTAATCTCAGCTCTCAAACTCTATCTAATCTCTAACCATCTTTAATACTAATGCTGAAATAATACCCATAAGAAGAGTAACAAAATAAAAGTAGTTTGTATGTACAAATCAAAAGCTGCTTTTTATTAGTTTTAATGATGCATTACAAGCACAAAAAGTTTTTTTCGGTCTCAACTGACACACAGTGCAAATACTGGCTTGAGGTTATTTATATTTTGTTTCATTTAACCTCTCCCTCGGGCTTTCTCTCTCCATCTTTCTTAGATAACAACTTCACCACTTGTCTTTATCTCCAAGACAAATTGTTCTCATGACATCATTGCTTGTTACATATATCACAGCCCACCCACTCTTCTCAACACTCCCCCTCCTAACTCACATCCCTAAAAGCTTTAACTCATTGCTTAGTTTTTCACTAGCAATCCTCATTTCCTTCTCTTCTTTGGGATGTATTTACACATAAAATCGATTTAAAATGTTTTGAAGTTTCCTTACCCATTACCCAATGCTTCAAACAACGAAAACTGGGAATTTTTTTATATTCATGCAAGTGTTTTGCAGTAAAGCAATGCAAACCAGTTTGTGGTTTTCAAGCCACTACAGGGACAAAACAACAACAAAAAAAAAAAACAACAAAAATGTTTTCCTCCATCACAAACTGAGAATTTGTATCCCCGACACCCCTTTTCCACCTTTCAACATCAAGTAGACTCCTCTTGATTTCACGCTAGTGGCTGGATATGCTAAGATGTGAGGGACAGACGTATATAACATCAGACATTTTGACAGATTTACCACCGCGAGGATCACTTCATCTACTGGGTTAACAGTGGAACAGATGAGTATGATGGGAACTGGGTTTTTGGGTGGATTTTAGGTTTATAATTTGAAAGCGCCAAACAATAATCGTAAAGTAAGACTGTCACAGCTTTTCAGGAACATGATAAAAATTATTTCATGATTTTAGGCATGTCCGAGAATGAGAAAAAGAAAAAAGGAAAAAAGAACAAGACATACATACTGTAGGCACAAATGGCCAAAGAATTCAGAGTGTAATTCAGATTACACTAGACTAAATATAATAATCATTTACATTTTCCAAGCTGTGTTACAGAGCATAACAACCTTAAAATAAAAAAAACACTTAAAATAAAGCTCAGCCTAACTAACCATCTATAACCAACAGAAACCCTGATCTGGATGTTGTCTAAGAATATAAAAATATCTACTTAGTTAGGAGTGGACTGTGTGTTTACTGTAAGTTACTACTACTATACTTACAGTATAGGCTTCCTTTGTGCTTTTTTATTGTTAGATACATGAATGGTAAAAGCAATAACAGTCGAATGGTTTCATATTAAGCTGCATTCAAACCTCCAATAAGACACCTCTCACTGTGCCATTTCTGTCATATAAAAATAACATAGCTTTCTGCTGAAAACCATCTGAAAATACTCAGAGAACAGAACAGACCTGCAGGAAATGAGAAAGACAGACAGACAAAATGTGGGCCACCCTTTCCTACTGAGCTCACTGGGCTGGCATGACCCACTGCTGGAGGTCCCAACATGCTGAACTGACTGTTAGATGGCTTTAATAGACTCCACACAGGCCAAGCAAAACTGTTATGTTATTATGAATCCAAATCAAAAATTTATGGAAATCTTTACCACTGGACACAAAAAGACATTGACCTGGCAGCTGCTTTGAAATGTGTGCTTTTTAAACACCTAACAGTACATTCTTATATGAAAATATACTAAATAAAAAAGGGGCACCGTCTAACATCGACTGCATTTTTCTCAACAATCAATCAACAGTGAATAGGGAGCTGGAGTTATGATTCCCACAAAAACAACAACGACGATAAACAAGGTGCAACTGGAGAAATTGGACATGAATACTGTTAAAGGCCTATTATGTAACTAACCATAAACTCTGGGATCAGACAGAACCTTTACCAGAATCTGAAGCTTCTGGTTTTAAGACCGAGACCAAGCATGTCATGGAATTCAACTGACTCTGTGCGAGAGGTTTCGCTGTGACTGACACCCAAGATTGACAGCCGCTGCAGCTGCTAAATGTGAAAAAGGAAATTCCCTCCCATCAAATCAGCACTACAACTAAGAAACCGTTTTCTGATCTGACACTGCCATGGTTAAAGTCCAGAACGCTTTCTCCTCAGCCAGCCTCCTCCACTGCCTCTCCTTTTTCTGCTTTAGCCTCCCTCCATGAATGCCTGATTTGCCAATTTTACACTTGGTTCACTGCAAACCCTCCAGGCATACGTCTTTGGGCTGAATTTGTAAACAGTTCTATATTGTTTGCTCTAAATGTAGTAAAACATTTAGATTATTATAAAGAAATGCATGTGTTCTTGCTAAACTGTGCTATGGTAATTCATTTAATCAGTAACATGGCTGCCTATGAGCTTGACAGGTGGAAGATGTCTGAATTCAAGAGCTCGGTTCAAGACGTTCAAGTTTCAGTGGACCATGATCCAGGTCCCTCCTGTCGAGTGAGCGGATGTCTTGTCTCGGTCCAGTGGACCAGTCAATGTCAGGTTCAGGATTAAATCCATAATCAGACACGATATAATGAGGTTTCAAAGTACAGTAATCTCCACCAGTGAAAGGTTGAGTAGTCAGTGAGTCATGTGTGTTTGTTTTAGGCTCAGCGGGAAATGGCTGAGGGTTCCAATAATGTTATTCCTCAGATTAGTTTGTTGCCTCTCGACAAGTAAATCTTATCTGGCAAGGTCCATTATCAATCCCAGCAGAAAGACTAGCAGTTAATAAAATCTGTTAATATGGTCATCATACTTGTCTTCCCAAAGTAAACCTTCATGTGTGTCTTGAGAAACCAAATCCAAAGAATTAGTGTCCGACCACGAGGTACAAGTGTGATCTGTGTAGTCTCTGTAGATGGTTGAAACATACTTATCAGTGAGAGGAGCTCAGGTCATGTCCATAAAGAGAAGTGGAGGGAGTCAGAGCTAAAGGGAGAAAAGGTGCGAGGGAATATGTATACATATTTTTTTGCTGTCTGCATATGTGCGAGATACCGCTACTTCGCGAAGAAAAATTAGTTCTAGTTGATGAAAAGACATAACAGGACAAATGATATAAGGATAAAAAGTTCTGCACATAGAGCAAGACCTTCAGTGAACTACATGCATTCAATTTGGATGGACTGAAAGTTTCAATTCTAAGTTGGTCATCTACTCTATTTCTCCTTTTTCCAACAAGGAGCCCCCCTAGGCAAAGTCCAGTTGTCATCAGTGTTTTCTCCTGAGTCTTTTTCTGTTCCAAAATCCAAACACCCAACACCATCTGAGTGACATAAATGTATCCAATAAAACTTCTGTTCTTTGTTTCTTAAAATTCATAAAAAACAAACAATTGTTCAAAACCAATAAAACATGCAATCATTTCAGTTTTCATGCATTCTCCCTTCTGCCCTCTGTAAGTGGTACATTTCCCACCAATCCACAGCTTGCTTGCACATTTGCAGGAAATTCTGCCTTCACTAGATGCCGACTACAGGCGTGAAAATGCAAAGTCTCTTGGCAGCAGGATTACAAATGTTCCCGTTGAGTCAACTGAGCTGCTGGGAGACCGCAGCACCGACAGTTATGAAGGGAGGAAGAAGCCCTTCTTCTGCAGCGTTTGTTGTTGAAGAACAGGACCCTGTCCACGACAGCAGCAGGTGGTTAATGGCTCTCTGAAGACACTGTTTAATTTTGTAGCCTGCTCAGCTGTCTCAGTCTGTCAGTCCACATGGCTAAAAAAGATGCTGCGCAAATGCTGGCTTGTTAGTCTACCAATGATATGCCTTACATACACCAGATGCTTGACAGATCACATCAAAGGTACGCTGCTGACTGCGTCCAATCTCTGTGTTGTTTTATTGTTATCCTCCCACATCTTAATGTGTTGAGCTGATGTAGGAGCGGGAGGCAACCGTATGGTAATTGCCCATTAGAGTGTCAGAGGCTGTTTGTGTGGAGGGCCAGAGGAATACATGTACTGCTTTCTTCTCACCACCAAGAGTTATGCCACACCAACAGGTCTGACTATGCTGGGAATCCAGTGACACAGTTAGGATGTATTGATGAAAGAGAAGACGATAGTGATGATGGTGAACTAAAAATAAACGTGGACAAAATATAATACATTTCCCGTGTTCTAGTTGTTCCAGTCAGTAACTAAATATCACATTCAACTATTTTAAAACGGGAGTAATGCAGGCGTTCACGATGCAAAGGAATAGTATGTTTGCATATATCTGATTGGCCAACGCGGCGCCTCACCGGACAGCCCTGCATTTTTTTCTGGGAAACATAAGTCTGCACCCCCGCTGCGTCGACGGACTGGCTCGCTTGAAATGAATAAAACAGTCTGAAGGCAGACTTAAATGGACAAGAAAAAAGCATACATTAGTTGAAGAAAACGAAGTTTCGAGAGCAAAATCTTGAAAAAATAAAAAAATGTATTACATTCAGGTAGTTATTCTTCCCTGTGACTGCAGCGTTGCAGTGAAGTGTGCGAACAAAGATAGAAATGGACAGGAAAAAAATCTCAATTTTTGTGAAGATTAACAAAGATTGTGAGGGCATAGATGAAACGTTATATAATAATGAATGTAGCACATTAGTCCTAACAAGAATTTTTGCAGTGTACTGTATTTTTGTTGACTTAAAATGAATTGCTGGTGCAAGGTAATGTATTACTGGTCTGTGAAGCGAGTGACCTAACTTTGCTGATGGATCACAGACATGCAAGCTCTACTGTACCAACACCGCGTTTCTTCTCCCTGGAAGTTCCCATGTTGCCTCATCATTCATAAACATCTCAGACGAGGAGCAACAATCAAAACCACTATGCAAACAAATGTGACGTGATGAACATGTTTGTTTGTTGTGTATAAAGTTCATGACCTGTGCTGCGGCGCGCTTGTCTTTTCTATCAGCCATTCATATTCTGTTTGGGAAACATGTGGCCTGTGGAGCTGGTCTGCATCCAAAACATCAAAGATATTTGCATGTTGTCATCTCCACATGAGGGAGTTGGCCTCAGCAGACACTTCTTTTACACACTGCAGAAGGGTATTGCCGACTGTGTGTGTGTGTGTGTGTGTGTGAGAGTGTGAGTGTGAGTGTGAGTGAGAGAGAGAGAGAGAGAGAGAGAGAGAGAGGCAGTCGATCCCAGACAGAGGACAATGTCATTGTGTTACGTTGCCTCCATATGAGTGACTTGGCCAAAGTTGACACATGCTACAGAGAAGTCGACATGCCAATTGCACTGGCCACCATATGACTGAGACCCTTTGAAATCCACAAAAGAAATGTCAGAGCTCCAAATACTGTATGTCATTGTCATATCTGCAACAGAATGTGCAGATCTATAAACCGTTCACTATCCACAAATTGCTCCGATAGCTCAATATATATTATTAAAGGAATAGTCATTTTTCATACCACTTTCCTTGTATTTGAATACACTGTGCACTTTTGGGAATCCGAACGGACTACAGCTGCTGTCTTCTGTGAAAGAGCAAGCCAAAGACTTTTCACAGCCATCTTTCAAGCCTACAGGGGGTGAGTGTTTGACACATGAACTCAAAAGAAAGATTATCTATGAAGTGCTACATTAAAGGATAAGGCTTGTAATATTTTGTATAAGAAAAAACCAACAATGTGTTAGTCCGTCACTCAGAGCTTTCCAACTTTCCTACCCTGTGTTTCGCAAATTTTCCAAAACATTCATTCGAGGAAGACTTATACTGACTATGGTGATCCCCTGACTTCATCTTGAGCGCCATGAGGTTGACCTTTTTGACTTTTAGTGAAATATCTTGACGACTAATGGATGGATTGCCATGTTATTTGGTACAGACATTTATTTCCTCCTCAGGATCAATTCTAATCCATTTGATGATGCCTTCACTATCTAGCACCATCACCAGGTAAAATTTCAATGTCAAATACATGCACTTTGTGTTTAGAGCTAATTAGCGAATGTTGGCATGGTAACATTAGTATTTAGCTCAAGCACGTGCAGCCTCACAGAGCCGCTGAAGACTCTTCATCTTGTTTTAAAAAGCTAAGCCCCTAAAACAGGAGTAAATAAGGCATTTGTTGGAGACTATTCAGCTGCGGATTTAGTGCGCAGTGTTGACTGCTTGAACATACATATAGAATTTCCAAGACTTATCTTTTAAGAACAAAATCACAATATGATATTTTGCAATTGTATTATTCTATAAAGCAATGTTTAAAATCGACCTTGATTATGCTATAACTATGTATTTGAGGGAGCAACAGTGCCCAACGTTTTTAGGCTCATGACTATTTGAAGCCCCTCACAACCAGTTGTGTATAGTATGTCTACTAGTTACGACCAAATAATTAACCAAAGAGTAATATACGTATGTATAGTACATGTCTTTTTTTTTTTTATGAATGATCCAATAATGCGCAACATAAAAGCAATAATTACATGCAAGACAGAAAAATTAAACCTTACTTTGTGTAGCAGAAATGTTTTTTCTGCTTTTCTTACTTGTTAAACATTTTGAGACCTTTCAGATTGATCTTGTGGCACCTTGTGGGGGTCCTGACCCCCAGCTTTAGAACCACTGAGACAGAGTATACTGGGATTTACTTTCAGTCAGGACATGTGAGGGACAACCGCTGTGGGAACCCATGAGTCAAGACATCAGCAGCTAGACAAGGGGAAGCCCAGCCTCAATGTCCTCATTACAGGCAACAGACCGTTGTGATGATGAAGCGTGATGACTCCTTTTATGTGAGACCAAGTCTCATGTCTAATGGCCCTATCATTACTGGAGAGTGTAAACAGGAGAAAACACTACATACAGACATGGGATTAGTCCTGGAGTAAGTGTTTGTTGTGGTTTTGAAAACCGCAGGATCATGTGTGTGTTTTATGTGTGCCTGTGCAAGTGTGTGCCATCTCTGGTAGCTTCTTCTAACGCTGTTAATGCATTTGTTGTTGTGAGCCCCAGCGTGGAATTAAAGTGAGCCAGAGCACTTGATCGCAGGTGTCCATGCTGGCCTTGTAAAAACTCGCAACACAGTTATTACACACAAATGACAACTTATATCGTCAATCAGCCATCACAAAACACATTTAGACTGAAAGGAGAAAGCATTACAGGTGTTCACATCAACATCAAAATACAAAAGAAAGTTTATTTAGACTGTAGATGTAATTGTATATCTACAGTTTACATACTATGCTACATCAGCACTGTAGGACTTTCAAGTGACTTTGGAGCGCACAGTGCAGCAGTAGTGCAGCACGCGTGCAACAAAGTTATGCAGTGAAATTTGAGAAAGCAAGCGTAAGATTTGGAATAATGTCATACTTTGAATAATAAAGACACATTCCACTGAAAATCTCAGATACTCGTCTCTTGTAGCTTTGGGCGGTGGCTTTGAATATGAATTTTAATGAATTATAGCTTTCTCTTTTGAAAAGTAAGGCCACTATAGTCTGCTGAAAATCTAATAACAAACCCAATAATCCACTCGTGCAGGATAAGCCGCTTCCCTGTATGTTTATTATGTTTCGAACAATCCTTGTTTCACCAGTAAATTGCAAAAATACTATTTTCAGTGGAGTTTCAGCTTTAGAACTATGAGTAGGAAGGAGTTTAATGTCGCAGGAGTGGTTTGAGAGGTTTCTGTGGACATTTGGATAAACTTCTGAACACTTTTTTTTGTTGTGGTTTGGCACAGGCAAATTTTTCCCAAAAAGATTTATACAAATTGCTCATTTTATTCGTCCAAAGCCAAAGATATTCAGTTTACTATCATATGTAAAAACCAAAAGCATCAAATCTTCACATTAGAGGAACTGGAAGCAGCAAAGGTTTATTTTACATTTTCACATGACATGATAAATCGATTCCCAATATTGATGCAGATTAGTTTTTATGTCGACTGACTGATTGATTTATCGACTAATTGTTGCAGCCATAGTTTCATTATATACACATTTCTGACTGATGGTCCAATTTCGGAAGTAATTTTCATCCCCTATGTTGATATGAATTAGGATACGATTGGGAGAGATTTGAGACAATCAAGTCAATCTTACTGCATTCAGCAAAAACTGAGCAGTGAACTCTACCTGCATAAGACAGTAATGTCAGTGGTTTGTGGGTGCAGTTTTGGCTTATGTAAACCAGATGTCCCTTTCAATGTCTTGAAAATCCACTTAGGGCTTTGAGTCCTCTTTGTATCGGAAAGAAAAGAACATGTTTCAAATACCTGCTCTAAACATCAAGAGTCATATAAAATAATCTTTCTTGATTGATCTTAAAAGTGGAGTGCCAGCTACTGAGACAAGCGCTTAACAGTTTCATTCAATTGCTTCAAAAGTACTTTCAAAGCATTTTCTGCTTTTTTGGTCTTGTCTCACGTACCAACGAATGTCTTCATCCCCTCTGTATGGACTCTTTGCTTTGGTTTGTTCGTGTCTAGACAGAATGCGTTTTGCGGGGCTTTGAGTTGGCTGTCTATTGTCTACCTGTGTATCCGGGAATGGTTGGATAGCTGCACCACATCACAGGGCTTTGTCTGCCTGAGTTTGTTCTCTCATCAGAGACCAGACATAATTGCCTTTCAGCTCCTGTCGGCCTCTCTTTTCCTCACTAATGTGTCGTGCAGGGGAGGTGGAACGCCCCTACCTGCCAGGCTTATATGTTGAGGATTAAGCTACAGGTACACTGGTCACCTGCTGACTGAGCGTGTGCAGAGAGGTTAGGAAAGAGGAGGGAAGGGGTTATTGGCCCACTTCAACCTGATACCTGAAATCCAACCTCGGTACATGGAACAGGACAGGTGTCTGGTTCCAACTATGGCCAAAGTAATGGACGTGAGTGGTGGCGGGGGGTGCGTTGGTGTGTGTGTGTGTGTGTGTCTTTGTGTGTGTGTGTGTAAGGGCCTGGTGTGGGAGGTTACAAAATCCTCTGTAACATTAGGAAGGAGCTGATAGAACCTCCCATGTCTCACTCTTTCCTCTGACCTCTCACCCTTATCCGACCTTTGTGCAAATGTGTGTTCATGACCATGTCAGTGTGTTTATGCTTTGTGTGTCAGAAAGTGTGTAAGGTTGGACATCTGTGCAACTGCGGCAGCGTCAAGGTCAAGAGAGCACTGAAAGCTATCGTACAAATGAAAGGGTGCAACACTGTGATGCAGGATACTTTTCGTGCTTGAAAGGTCTGGGAGCATTTTGGCCAAATAGCTCTCGAGCCTCTGCTCACACACGCACACCTGGCCTCCATTTTACCTCCTGCCTGACGCAGTCCTGCACGTCATGGCAGCCACTCCGAAGAAGTGTCCCATAAAGAGGATTTCTCGAATAAACTTTGGTTACTGTGAAGCATGGTGGCATGGATCAAACCTGCAGAGACAAATATCATAGCGTTTGAAATTATAAACAGCCATTTTCACTACTTTCCGATATATTATAGACTAGGTGATTAATCAATTAATTGAGAAAATAATTGATAGTGAAAAATAATCGTTAGTTGCAGCCCTAGTCGAAGCAACATAAAAAAATTGCCGATAAAGCAGCGTATGCCTGAGGGGGGGGTCTACTGCGTGATTGTCAAGTTGTTACCATGGCACCCGCCAATCAGGATAGAGGCAGTGCTAACCTCTCATCAGAGTAACGTCACTTCTGGTTCCAGAAAAACAAAATTGCGACGGCGAAATCGCAGAACTTAAAACAGCTGTTCACAAACCAACGGGTGATGTCAGCGAGGCTATGTCCACTTGTTTTATACAGTCTGATAGAACCATGTCACTAGCATGGATAAAAACATGTACAGTTAAAGGTTTTAAACTCCTGTTTTGCAAAAGCCAACATATAACACTGTATAATACTGCATTTGACAAATACATGCAGGAGTTTTACAGACGCTCGCGTCAGTTTGCCAGCCTTCAGACAACACGCACAGCAAGCACTTCCCGCCTTCTAATAAACCAGCGTTTGATTGGTTCTGGCACTCATCCCGCCTTTAACGATGACCACTGATTGGTCACAGACCTACTCTGCTTTCAGTCTTCCGCCTGGTGAAATAAACAAGAAAGCCACGAGAATCATCAAAGACAATTATCTCTTTCTTTTCTCCCCCCTTTCTGCCTCTCCCGCCTCGCCCCAAAAAACTTCACCCTCTCACTCATGCTGTATACCTTTGTTTCGTCTCTCTTTAACTACATACACGTCTGGACTTTGACAGATGTGCCAGTTTATGCTGAATGTCAAACTCCATTATAGACACATAAAAGGTGCTCACTTAAGTCTGTTAAATGTAATGTAGCAAATTATTGCTGGGCCTTAGACTACAACAGATTCAAAAACAGGATACCGACATGCATGCAAAGTGCCAAGGACAAGTTCTGTTAGTTACGTATGTCTTCAAATAAAGCTGAAAGACCTTAACTGCAACAAAAACAGAAGACATTGGATGTTTCATGTTAATTCAACCAGGGTACATCTAGATTTTTGAAGAGTTACTTTGAAGATAAACGGTTTACGTCATTTCTGTAATGTTCAAATAAGTCAGTCAAACATTTTCTCTTCTTCTCTTTTTGTCTTTTTATTCTCTCAGAAAGGTGAATGGAAGGATCTATAATCATTAATTTATCCATCTGCTCGCTTTCTCTGAAACCAGAACTAATCCACCTGTTGCATTATTCACCCGGAACCAACACTCCCAGTCCCTGCATCAATATTTCAGTGAAGACCATGCCCCTCCATTGGACAGCATGATGAGATAGATATGTTGGTACGGTGCATGGTGAACAAAAGCTCACAGATGAATTTGTTCAAAATGAACAAAATTGAGACAGGTAAATTTTTGTTTTGTTTAATTTTTTTTATGCCCAAAGGCAATACTTTAAGTCCCCCTGTTTAGCATTCATTAGCAGTAAACAAACATTTAATAAAGGGTTTATTACACACTATAATGTCTGTAAGGACAAGTGATTATTAATGTATAGTATTTTCAACAATTATAACTGTATATTAAAAGTAAAGTGTTGCTCCAAAGTCTAACAGAATAAATACACAGAATTAAGTAAAATGTGGATAAATGTCATGATAGTACGTTAACATTGTTGTAAAATTGCATCCATGACCACATTTTTACAATCTAAAAGAAGTTGAGATGTGACAAGCAACAGAGAGTGAAGAAAAGCTACAGATGGACAATATGAGGATCATTCATAGATCGGAAAGGAGCTCTCTAGGTCAGTGAGTTCATTTCCTCAACACTAAGGTGGCTGCCAGTAAGTTAACAGCCAGCCAAGTGATGGAAATGATCATTGCCTTGGTGAAATGTAATTTGTTACCATGGCAAATGTATCATTAGAATTAATATTTCAATAGCAGTTGTGTTTAACTTTGCAGCTTTTTAGTCTCCTGCATGGGCCACACAGTAATTACTTTCATGTAGTTAACATTATTAAAATATGGAAGCTATCTCAGCTTGTAGAAGCTCTATTAGAAGAAGCTGTCAGTGGTGCATTGGGCAACATTTCAAAACTTTAGGTTTACATTTCAAAATGTAAACTCAGTTGTAGAAGCGGCACCATCTGATATGGGAAATCACGGTTTGTTATTTGAGCCAGCAGTCGACAAATTAAGTATGAAACTGGCTGCAGACGAAGCCAGTGAGGTTTTATGATGTCTGACTTTGAACTTACGGCCCATATAGAGTGTGCACTCTAGTCTTTGCTTAAATATAACGGTCACTACTTCTCCACTTCAGCATAAAGGTTTTTCCACACGAAACCAGGGCCAGTTTGTTGGCGCTGAGTTTCCACTGACAGTTATTCTTTATCCTAAACCAAATCCAGCATTAATGATGATGTTAGTTTATACTGAACTTACCGAGCCAACACACAAAAGACGCAACAAATTCTTCCGTTCGAGGAGGTCCACAACCATTAATAAAATCAACACCTGCTGCGCATACTTCCTGTGTGCTCTCTGAAGTCCATGTTTCTGAGTGTTGTTTGTTTGACTGTATGGCTCATTATGGCATCAGTGCTGTTGGTATATGGATATATCTGTAAGGCAGATGTCAGAGGGTTATGTCTGTTTCACAGATGCAAGGTTTGGTGTCTAAAAACCAAAATATGGCAGCACTTTCCTTCAAATGTATAATTAGCTCCATTATGACTTCATATTGAGTCATAATTTTACAACATAGCCTTAAGATATTAACTAATCCTTCTCACTGTCGATTTTAAAGGACGGTTGTGGATGAAGAAGAACAGCAGCCCTGCATCAGGCTGCTCTCTGTGTTGTTTGTTTCCATTGGTAATGACCCTTGAGTCCTCTGACCTTTCTAGGTGCATTTGTTCTGATGGATTAGATTAATCTATTTCAAAACATCCCTTAAGAAAAGATTGGTTGTGATATCTTTATCCAATAATCGTCTGGATCAGCCCTTGAAGACAAAAATGCTCACCCCACAAGAAAATACTCATGTGTGGCTCATATGATGTTACATAATTTAATTTCTAAACAATAAAACATTCATGTGAATGACAGAAACCAGATCGTTAAGACTCTAATATATGACGATCGAGACTTTGACTGAAATGCATTATTACTTGAAGACAGTGCTGCCTTTATGTGTTGTTTGTAGCTTTAGGAGAGTTTTGTTCGTGATTATAAACCTGCCTTTTTAAAAAAAATCAGCATGAGGAGCCCATCGGAAATACTGCGGTGTGTGAATCATAAAACACCCTTAAACCAAAGCACCAGTCTTATTGTTCTATGTCACCGTCTCAGAACATCTTTGTTTATGCGATCTGAAGGTCGTATCTCTTCGCTCAGAAGTCTGGCATACCTTCTGACGCTGTCTGAGAAAGAGGTGTTTACTTATGTCCTCTTATTGCTGCAGTTAACACGCTGATCCATGTTTGTTTCCATTTCAAGCGCATGTAGTACATTCCAATGGAATGACAAAAATAATACACTCAGTGGGAAGGGCAACAAAACAAAGCTTTAAAAGGACTTAGTGTTGATTAATTTTAAATCATGACAATATTTGTCATGCTTTGAATTGAAGAGACCTTCAAAACAGATCCTAATCAAAGTGCTCTGAATTATTAAGATTGTCACTGATGTTTTGCATTCAATGAGAATTACCATCCAGCAGCTTGACCCTAACTGCAGTGTATCTGTACGTTAGCTTATCGTAAGACCTACTTTTTGTCTATAAGTGCTTTAATGTGTCTGTAATTAAAGTTAACTGCCAGGGCCATTTCTGCAGAGCTGGTTTGAAGACCATAATGCATTCAAAGCCACCAGCTCAACCGCAATGAAACAATTAGAATCACTGAGCCGAATTGCTGGTCCCTAATGGCGTTCTCCTCCTAGGCATGAGCAATCAAGACTTATCCAAGGCATGACCAACGGAGCCAGAGGGGACCTTTGTCAGCTCATCTGGGCTGGAATTCGCAAAGCCGCTCACGTTTACTGATCTAAAGTCTGCGAAGCTCTTTGGGAATACAGGAGACCATAGCCGTTTGCTTTGGGTGCTGACCCTGGATCAGCACTTCCACTCTGCTTGACTTTGAAGTTTGGCCTCAGATTGCAACGGCAGTTTAAGCCAAAACCACGAGACAATGAGACTGACTCATTTCTTTCCTATGAGGGGAAAAAAGATTTTGAAAAATGTGGCCACATCTAAAAAAATTATTTATTCATCATTAGAGAGGCGCTGCTTTGCATTCTGACCTAAATCTACGAGACTTACAACTGTAACTATGTATTAGTATCACTGTAATTACAGTAAGTCAGATTTTAGGTATCTCTTTAGTTGGAAAAGTTTAAAATATTTTTCAATGGCTAGAAAATATATCTAGCCATAATATAAATCATGTAAAAAAAATGTAAACTATGGCTACTTATTGTAAAGCAAACAACATTTGAATGACAATGCTTTTGAGAGAGGGAAGCCCCTACAGCCTTTTTAAGTAGCTCAGGGGGGAAAAAGCTGAATATGTGGTGCTTCACTGGATCAAACAAATTGTTTGCTGGTGTGACGAAACATTTTTTCCCTCACGGACGACTGACTTCCAACATCTGAGTCTTGTTAGGACTGTTACACACAACAACAAGACTGCGGGGCAAGGCAATGAAGGGATCAGTCAGTAATTGATCAGTAACTGATAATTAGTTCAATAGTGATTCGTGCTTACTATTACAACAAAGTAATGATTAAACAGCATGGAAATTTCAGAGCAATAAAAGAAAAGAAGGGTCAGAGACATGCACTGTGTATTTGTTTGTGTGCTGGTCCGTGTGTGGGTGTGTATTGTGGGTGTTGTCATTCTACACCCCAAATTCAAGCCACAGAGCCACTGACCAGATGTTTTTTCTCTCTTTCTCCCTCTCACTCTATCTCTTGGCATGTTTCTGTCTCTTCTTCTCCCTCCTTTGTTCCTTCGCTGAGAATTTCCATTTATATTGCTTCACAAGTTCCCATTCATTCATTTATTTAACCAGTGTTCTGCCACAGTTCGCACGTTATGTTCAATGTATGAGCTTCTGTAATCAACACGACCCAAAGACCCTCCCAAAACTATATAATGACTTATTCAATTTGACCAAAAGAGATCACGTTAGTTATATTCAAGACTTAAGGGCTGCAATGTGAATATTGTCATTATTGATTCATTTGTTGATTATTTTCTCAATTATCAATATTATCAATTGATCTTTTTGTCCATAAAATGTCAGAAAACTATTAGTTGATTATCTAAATAGTTGCTGATTAATTTTCTGTCAAGGGCTTTTGTCAGCACTACCAGACTTACAATGAATGACAGGATGTTTTTCATTTTAATGCAGTAAAGTTACGCATTAGCATGAATGAGAAATGGATGTGAAAGAGAGACCCTGCATCACAGATCACCTAAAATGTTACACTGATGCGGTTTGTTTTTCTGCCTGTGTCACAATGTATCAAGACTTTGCTAGTTTTTTCTTCAGAGAGGATCATGTCCGTACATGTCTGCCATTTTTTGGATCGAGTCTGCCGCAAAGAGATTCTCTAAGGCAAACAGCTTGGCAAGACGCTAAGGAAAGCTTACAATATCTAAGATGAGTTTCTTCAAGGATCTCCCGCAGTCCACAGACATGCACATTCATTTGTGACTCTAAAGTGCCCGTAAGTGTGAATGTGAATGGTTGTCCATCTCTTTGTGTCAGCCCTGTGCTTGACTGCCGACCTGTCCGGGGTGTACCCCGCCTCTTGCTCAATACCAGCTGGGTTTGGCTCCCCGCCCCCCACCGGTATAGATAATGTATGGATCTTCAATCACATAGTGTACGGCATGTTGAAGAACCACATCGTAAAGTGCTGTCCGTGGTGCTGAATGCAGTATGCACGTGTTGACATGTAGATGGTTTTCTGGTAGTTTAGCTTGGACGGTCAGGTGGACAGTTTTCCAAGAATTTCAATTCCTAATATCGCTGCAACAATTATATCCATTATCAAAAAATCTGCATATTATTCTCTCGATAACTCGTTTGTTTTATAAAAGTTCAGGAAATACTGAAGCCTACGGCGACTTTTACTTGTTTTGTCAAACACACATTCTAAAACTCAAAGATATATAGTATTCTACCACATAAGATTAATCGATAATCAAAATAGTTGCACATGGGGCCACCCTTGTGGCCTAAGGGTTAAGGCGCCAACCATGAGCCACAACGTCCATAAGCCTGGGGGACTTTTATTGCATGTCATTCCCCATCTCTCTCTCCATTCATTTCCTGCCATCTCAGTACTGTGAACTTGGTAGAAAAGGCAGAAAAGGCCCCCCAAAAATACTTTTTAAAAGAAGCTGCTGATTATTTTTCTGTCAGCTTTAAGTCTAAGTATGTAATTTAGAGATAAGCACAGAGAAAAAGTTAACACGCCCATTCATAAACACAGTATTTAGTATTTGCTCTTCCGTAGGAAATTACGCAAGTACTAAAATTATGCAATCATTGATCATTAATATATCTAATAAAGGAAGAACAGCATGAATCACTGATTATCATTACAAAGCCTGTCAAATTCTGCACAGTAGTTGGTCTTTCACCAACACTCCCCCATCAAATCAATCTTTGCCATCTGCAAAGTGAGGCCCTCAGCGGGAAATAGGAGGCTGTAAAGTTGATGTGAATGACAGATTGTTGGCAGCACCAAACATCTGTATAATCTCAGTTAGCCCTTATAGGGCAATGCTGGAAGGCTGCAAGAGTACATGACTTTTTACATAGTTATTGCTGAGTGTTGCATTGCCAAAAAGAATTGTTTGAAATAATCGATTGACACTGAGGGACTAAATGAACAAAGAAACACAGTGGAACATGATAACTCAAATCTATTTGCTGCATACCTTGGACAGGAGTCAGTAAATCCAGTAATAACTGAGAAACTTATGAGAGAAGAGAAGAGAAGAGGCGGAGATATGGCTGTTGTCTGACAATGTGAAAAGGAAATTAAACAATGCTGAAACCAGACAGCAGACCTAGATTCTCAAAAGGTGAAATGCAGCAAAAAAACATAAGGTACGTCTTCTTTCATCCAAACACAGAGAGATATTTATCTAAAGATTAAGCTCCAAGTAAAGAAATCACTTAATCGTATCCATCAAAACAGCTGAAGGGAACTCGACTTAGCTCTAAAACTGTTCTGTGCTTTTCTTCAAATGAGAAAAAGTAACTCTTGGCCATTATCAAGCAAAGGCAATTGTGTGGCATGGAGGGCAGAGAATACCTTTTTACTCTGTCATAAACACTACAGGAGGTAATTTTACTAATGAGCATTCATTAGACCGGAGAAGAAGACCTAATCAGGAAAATTAGCACACAACTTCAGTGAGAGACACTTATCTCAATAAACTGACCATTTATAGCAAATGGCTATAAAAATACATTTGACAGAAAAGGCTTTGCTCTTGAGGCTCTCAAAGAATCTGAGCAGCAACGAGGCTTCTGGTGGGTGAACGACCCCCCCTCCTAATAAACACATACATTAAACATTAAATCTTAGTTAAATGAACAATATCAAAAACTTAGCAACTAAGGAGGGGGTTGTGGAGGTGGGGCGAGCAATTGTGTGAGGTGAGGACAGTTTATAATGGCTGTGCTGTACACCTGCATGAATATGACTGGATGTTACCACTCTGTGAATGAGCTGGTCATTGTGAAGCATGAACGAAGCATCTGATGCCAATCAGCTAATGTAACCGCGACTTCAGTGCTCTGCCTGAACTAACGCTATGCTTCATCTATTATTTATAGGTGATGTCGAGGTCCTTTATTTAAGTTATGTGCCATGGAATTAATATTTACTGAAAAACTAGTGAAAAAAGGTGTTTTGAAGAGACACTTTTCATATTTATCAAATTTAAAAACAGTACTTAATAGTAGTGTAAGTACCAAAGGTCAGGTATCTTATCAACACTAGTTTTAAAAAAAAAAAATCAAACAATACCCAGTACTAATCAAGAGGACAGAGATATCAGAAAGATGGACCTCAGTGCACTGCAAAAGGATATGAAGGAAAGGTTTTCTTTCCTTCTTTAGGACCTGCTCTGCTCAAATGGTGGGGTTTTGTCTGGGAAGGGGAGGAGACAGAGAAAAGGGGGAGAGGGAGGGAAAGAGCAAACGGGGTGGGACAGATCCCCCCCCCACCCCACCCCCCACCCCACTGCAAGCACACACACAAACACACATGTACATGTGCAGACACACATGCACGCACACATAAATGCACACAGCTCTTCAAAGCCAAGTGGTTTTCATAGACATTCAATTACACTAAGAGATGACATCTGGGGAACTGCAGCAGATAAATAAGGTGAAAGGAAAGACAAGATTCAGTCACCTCAGAGAAACTCCAGATAACCAGAGAGGGCTTGGCTGATAGAGATAGGAGAGAGGGAGAGGCAAAGGAAAGAGGGAGGGGGCCAAAGAAGAGGGAGCCACACACAGGAGGAAAGAAGAGAGGCAACGCACTGCTCCGGCGCTCAGAGTCCGAGAGGCAAGGACAGAGGAGAGATAGGGAGCCCAGCTCACTGACAAGAAGCACAACCAGAGAGGGGAGAAAGACGAGAGCTCCCGGGCTCAGTTACACACTCAAGTAACTTCAAACCAGCTCCGACAAACCAGGAGAAACAAAGACAGAAAAGAAGAGAAGAAAAGAAAAGAAGAAAGTCAGGATTCTGTGACTCTCTTTATTTTATCTTTTTGTGGCCTGCCTTGTGTGGATTTCTCTGGACATTTTATGAGAAGCAGTATTAATCCTTTTTTGAATTCTTATTTTTATTTATACATTTTGTACTGAGCAGTTTGGCTTTTTTTTTTTTATCTAGACCTCCTCCGCCTTCCTGTTATCCACATCCCTGGACTGGAGAAGATAAATGGTTTGGGACGTGTGTGGAGTAGACTTTAGCGGTGTATATGAATGAAATGATAATGAGTGTTTTCGTCTTCGTAGGTGAGAGTGTAGGCGTACGTTCAAACTTTAAAAAGGGATTCTAAGTGTGCGTGTGTGTGTGTGAGAGCAAACAGGAGCAGAGAGCAGCAGTCTTGGGAGGAGGAGGTGGTGAGAGGTCTTTAAGGCGAACCCCCAGTTGTTCCTGTTGCGAGGTGATATGAGTTATGGATATTGATGCATTCCTGCAGCGCTGCTGAAGAATAACCCTCGCAGGGGACTACAGCAGAGTCAGCCACAACACTGCGGCTTCACCACCACCACCAGCAGCTGCTTCGCCATCACCGTCATTATTACAGATAGCGCTACATTTGCTACCGCAAGAACACCTACCGCAGTAAGATTGTCTTCACTCCAGCCATACTGCACGTTTTAACACCTACAGTCCCAGTGAGGTTGTGGGTCCCCAGACAGAGGAGGTGTAGCCGGTCAGTCAGGGGGAGTTTCTCCCACTCTCATTCCCTCTCCCTGCACCCAGCTCAGCATGCCCCAGCCCCTGAGCACCTCCACAGCTCTCTCAGCTCCACTACCATGTGTAGATGGACAGTGACACAAGGTGCACCGGTCGCCTGGTTCTCCTCCTGCCCCTGCTGCAGACCTCCTTCACTGCTCCTCTCCCTCACGTTCCTCCTCCTGCTTCTCCTGCTCGGACCTTCCTCATCCTCACCGCTGTCCGCCTTGTCGGTGGACTCTGAGAAGAACCACAATGCACCGGGAGGGACTCCCGCTGACATCTTCATCTCACACCCGCCACCTTCCTCGTCACCCGCACCGCTGCACGCATCCTCTGCGAGGTTGCCACGGGCGACCAATGTGTCATCGTCCTCCGCGACGGTCATTGGGCGCCACGTGCGGAGCAGCTACAACCATCTTCAAGGAGATGTGCGCAGGAGGAAACTGTTCTCCTACCAGAAATTCTTCCTTCGCATTGACAAGAAAGGAAAAGTTAATGGCACCAAAAGTGAGGACGATCCATACAGTAAGTCAAATCTGTTACATGATTCATTGGTTCTTTCAATTTTGAGCGGTATTTAAGCTTGAAAGATTAATTAATAAAATTAATTGATAGAAGAGCAGCCGAACGCAAAGGGAAGTCCACTTCATGAAGTTTGCATTTAAGCATTTTTATATCTCTCACTGAGAACACTATGGCAAAAGATGCACTGGTTTTCTCCCACAGTATCTGGTGTATTTATCTGCAAAGAGAGATGTTTCTGTGTTTCCACCCTTAAGCAACCACAGAGCATTAACAAAGCTATGTGATTTTCAGCCTTTTTACCATGTGTACAGGCAGAGTTAGGGAAGGGAGAGCATGACAGGGGGAGAGGAGAACAGAGCAGAGCAAAAAAACAAAATGAGTAAGCCAGGAAGATAAAAAAGAGAGATGATCCACTGGAACCAATTAGAAATTGCCCAGAGAAAATTCCTCTTCTTTGAGGAAATATCTAAAACACAGCTATTACCAAAGCCCTGGGGAGAATGACAAGTACACTTACTCCTTGCTGATATTGTGCTGCAGCTATGGTGGGCATATGCTAAGTATGAGGTTATACCGACTCAGATGTAAAGTATTAATGTAATGTATTAGTAATGTAAAATCCCTGCTCCTTTTTCTAGTTGTGCATTTTGAGGGCTATTCAATATGATTTTAACTTTTATTTATCCTAAAAAAAAAAAAGTCACTGGGCACACATGCTCTTTTGTCAGCACCACTCACACAATTACACTCTTTCACACTGGGTAGACTCCCAGCTCTTAGTGCTCCACTGTGGGGCACTGAGAAACTCCACTGGTACTTTTAGGGCACCTTGAGATACCTTAACTGTAGTTTCTGAGGGAGGAGAGTATGATTGCATGAATGAATGCAAAAAGTTTGTGGAACCTCTTGTAAGATAACAGGACTAAAGATGCATGTTAGGAATGCGCATTAACATAAACCTATGATAAAAACTTTGCTTTGAGCTCAACAAATCATCTAATCTGTACACAAGCAAATATAAATACTTTTAAGACTTGTAAGGGCCATCTTAATCATTTATGAGCGATCGGGAACAGAAAATCAGCTGCTATCATTCCCTAGTCCACATCTTTATCTTCTAGTTAAACACATCTGGAAGTCCTCCAGGACGGCCACAGTCTTCTGGTCTCTGTGCGGCTCGGAATGGCTGCATCGCCTAAGGGCACATTGACAGTAGTTGCTGAGGGAGAACAGAACATTACTCCCACATATACCTGCCCAGACTTTCCCTGCCAGTTCACTGAATTAGATAGGTGACGAATACAATCCAAAACACAAGCAAATTTCTTAAAGATTATACAACAGGCTCTGGCTGCATTATGTCTACTGTATGTGTATGAATCTATCACAGCATGTCAAGTGTGAGAGTGTGTGTGTGTGTGTGTGTGTGTGTGTCTGGGAATGTAACCTTCATAAATGGATCTTTATCACTCGCACACCTCCATACACATGTCATGGGTTTGTATGCATCTGTCTGTGGGTCTGTGGTGCTGTACAAGCCTCTCCTGCTAGGAGCACACACACACACACACACACACACACACACACACACACACACACACGCTTGAGCACAGAGAGGCCAGTCTTGCACATGGCCTCCATATGGCAAAGCCCACTTTTATTAGGGCCAGGGCCAGTGTGAATATATGTGTGTGTGTGTGTGTGTGTGTGTGTGTGTGTGTGTGTGTGTGTGTGCCACTCAGACACCAAGGCTCTGCCAGACATGGCTGAAGGAATTTCAATTAGCGTCTCTTCCTCCCTCCCCTCGCCTGCAGTCCTCTCCGACACACACATGCATATGTGCACACACACATACATTTTCACACACATGCACGTGAAGAGCTCAACCATTAGGGTGCAACGTGTCACTAAGTATAATGACATCAGGTCATGGCATTAGAAGCACAATCCATCAATTTCAACAGCTTTTGCCACTTGATTGGGGTGGGAAATTGGTAAAAGCTTTCTAGAGGAAAAAAGAAAATATCTTAAATATGAGGACTTGGCCATGGAGGCCAAACCTTTAGGTCATATTTTATCTTGGCAGCATATTTAGTAGGCATCAAGTGTCTACCTGCTAGCAAGTGCAGATGTTCAACATGTTTCAGATTAAAAGACGATGGGTGGAAATTTGGTGATAAACTGGATAGATTTGGCTGTGATGAAATAATGATGAAATAATGTGTGTGTCTGCATGTTATCATATTATATGTTTAGGTGCTTGTGCATTGACAGTATTTACATCTGTGTACAAGCTTGCATGCACAGCAGTTTCTATGCTTCTGTTCCGCCTCCTGCTATTTTGCATGTGCTTTAAAATCAGCAGAGAACAAATTGTACCCTTCAAACTAAACCAAACATAACATAATTAAATTCCACTGCCCTAACTGAGACCATAGATGTTGTATTTGACATACCAGACTAGACTATACATGTTTTGCTTATTTTAATATGCTACAGATTATAACATTGTTCATTAATACTGTATAGTTTTAGAGCCGGTGGAAGCAAAAAAACTGCTTTCAAAGCTGCACACAGACTTTTGGACAAATTAAATCTTTGATGCAGGTTTCTGGCCTTTATGTGCTCATTAAAAACATATGGCTCTTTTGAGATAATGCAAAGCTAGCATGCAAAAATCCTCTATGTATAACATACTATATCATATAAAGCACCTATAACACAGAGTACTAAAATTGCCCCAATGTGTCAGAGCAAACTCAGGTGTTGCACTTCTATAAGTTGACCCAAGACCCTATTTGTCAAAAACAGACCACTCCTTTAGGAAAGCATCAAAATAAAAAAATAAAAAAATAGTGAGGGGGCAGTTCTTAATGTTGTTATCATTGTCTAGTAGTCTGGTAATGTTCAGGAGGTCAGATTGCAAATGAGTGTCATTAGATGGTGTCAGAGGTGATGAAGAAGTTTCAGCTCCAGCTCCGGGGTCGGGGCTCTCCTCCACAGCCGAGCCTTTCTAATCATCTTGTCAAAGCTGAGGGCAGTACATCATTCAGGGTTTAGGGCCTGTATTGCGAATGTGCGCTCACTGGTGCATGTCAGTGTTTGTCGGTTTGTGTTCGTGTGATCAATGCCCATCTATCCATCCCACCTCACGAGGCCTTCAAAATGAGGTGCTCCTAGTCTGAATATGGAAGGTCAGCACTGATCCTGCCACTGACCGCGAGCAACAGAACTGTCCTTGTTTTTCTTCCCTGGGTGTCGTCCATGGACTGTCACATCTTGTTTGCAAACAAACTAATAAAGCAATGAAACAAATGGACATATGTTTGCAGTTGGACCAAAGACTTGTGGTCGTGCATAGCTGAATTAGTATTGAATGGTGCCAACTTGACCACAATTGGAGCTTTGATTCTCACTGTGGCCACCTGGATTGTAAATGCTGCCACACATACTTATTGTTAACATTAATCACAGTGGACACATTAGCCACTGACATGAATTAATCTAACGCACCACAATTTATGGCGAGTCTAATACACTGGACATTATTCTTATTAAGTGCAGGTTTTCCATGTACAGGGTAATTACACAGGTCTGCCCCCTCTGGTTTGACCTCTACCTATTGACCCATGTCAGGAAGCTTTGTTAATGCAGGTCAACACTACACATAGTGCATCATTTTGGCTGTCTTGTTACTCTGCCACCGTTAGTTACGTGGTGTAGCACGGGCAAATTTCATTTACTTTAAGTTGTTTTTTCTTAATATAAGTTCTCTCAAAACAAGAGAAATACAATCTGGTAATGCCGTAGTATTGTTTCAACCTTTTTCTAACACAAATAAACTGGTTTCAAGAAGTTTTTATGAATGCCAAAACGTGAAACAAGACAAAATAAGGCAGATCACTGCACTAGAATGAAGGAAAAATACACTCGATTCTAAGAAACTTATGACACATAATGATTTGTGTTTAACATTTTTTAATTATTTCACTCCACTGGCAGATTCTTCCACTTGTTTTGAGATAATTTGACCATTAGGACCACTTAGGCTATTTGGTGAAATGTACATTTTTGCGGTTACACCCCCTTATTACAAAAAACCCAAATGCACCAAGAAATACCACATTCTCTCTCTTTTAATTCGATGTGGAATGCAGAACAAATTTGGTCTTCAAAACTGCAACCGCTTCATCTTTCTCGTCTGCATTCATAAACCTCCAATGACTCAGCAAGGTTAACGCAAAACTAAAATGTAGCAAGTGCTTGCTGTTCCTAAGTTGTTTTAGCATCTTCTTGGAATTAGCTCCAGTCTTTTCCCCTTTTTCTGTTTCTGTCTTACTTTTCCTGCTGCCTTATTCCCTGCTCTCTGTTTGATGAGCGTGTTAAGGGTTCTCGTGGGAAAAGGTAACAGTGTGGCCTATAAAATAGAGTTATGAGGAGGTACTGGATGCACTAGAGGTTAGTGTCGGCGTTGCTTTTCATTCAAAGTTACTTTGACATCTTCATGGACTCTTCTCTCCAACAGCAGTAAATAAAAGTGGTGTGCAAACGTCATCGCGCAAGCTTGTTCAGGAAATACTGAACCTATCATCAGTCCTCCTAAACATGCCAGAGCCAAGTTTAACATCAACAATTACATTCAGATGTACTCTGAAAACATACAATAAACATATACTACCAGCACACTCCCTCCTATATGTGCTCCTTCTGATCTTCCGTCCAACTACACTAACATTAATTTGGATTGTGGCAGAAACAAATAAGAAGCCGTCCTGATGGGTTGTAAACAAAAATCATGGAAAACCATTCAAGGTAACGCGAAAAAATTAGTCAGGCTCTCAATCTGCATGTGTGGACGAACAAATACAATATTTTTCATTTTCACACGGGACTCTTCATGGTGATGTTTTTTTAATATAGAAAGTCTGGTTCAAATCATGTCAGTTCTGTTTCATGACTCCTTTACTGGAATCTACGGAGCAAATGCTGTCAATGTCCTGCAGAAATATTACATAATATTGATGACTATCTTATGTAAGATAGTTATTTTATGGTAACTGACAGATAGCTTTGCCTCGAAAATTTAGAAAATAATTTTATGAAACCAAGCCAAAGCATTGATAACATGTTGTAAACTTTTGAGAAAGACGGATTAATGAGCCATTCACCAGTTTTTACTGGAAGTTTAATGGCATTTCTCATACATTATTACATAATCTTTGATGCCTGGATCCAGAAATGTTCGGTTTTGCCAAAAGCCAAATTTTTGACTTCCAAATTTTGTTAGACACGAGTGACTAAAATGCAATAATTTAATCTAAAAAAAAGCTTATTTTTTTGTGAATCTACAGTTAAAAGAAAAAAGCCAAGTCATGTCCCATTCATGGCTAAGGCATTGCATCATCACATCAACTGAAAATAATTAGCCTACGGTTTATGCAACTTTTCGCCTCTCCCTTCCAGCCTTTGTCAGCACTATTTTCCATCTCCCACACAGGGGTGAATGTGAAGGTCCAGATGTATGAGTGCCCTTTGACCCCACAACCACCCAGAACAGGGTAATTTATGGAGAATGTGTGCTCATGCTTCGGATGTGTTTGTGAAAAAACATGCAGTGCTGAAAATGATCAGAACAACCCACCATAGTTAATAAATAAATTCCCATCAAGATTGTGGTTAAGATATTTTTACATTGTCAGAGTGCAGTTTTTATACCAAGCTTCTTGCCAAGAATCACTAAGAACAATGACAGGATCTGTCTCATTTTTCCATCACTGTTTACATATTTCCTATCATCGCCACTTGATATTGTCCCATCAATTCACTCCACTGTCCATTAATGTGTCAGCTACAACAAGACTGAAATAAGAGCCAGATTTCTGTAGGCAGACCAAGGGAGCCCTGCCACAAACCCCACCAGTCAGGCACCACCTTAAACAAAAGTCTTTCAACAGCAAATCATGTGTCTGTAAGATCTTCCGCTGCTTTGGACTGCTTTCGGCTTTCTGAAGAGAAAATGGCTCCAAACATCAAGAGTCAATTACTATCCGCAAAGAATCTTAAATTGGACATCTTTGTTTTGATGGACGGCCTTTTTCATTGTTTATGTTATGTGGAGGATTCCTGCAGAGTACAATCATAAATATCCTGAGAGAGGGACAGAAAGAGAAAGGAACAGGAGGAGATACTCTGATTTACAACTAGTTCCTAGTGACCGCATTTCTAAACAAATATCAAGATTTGGTGTGAATCATAATTTCCATGTAACTGGTATGTTGTATACAAATCTGCTGAATGAGCAACCTGTACTTTACAGATCTGAAACAGCGTGAATGTTTTTGATACATCTGGGAGTACATAGTCATATTCCTTAAGTTATGCCATGAGTCCATAATATCAAAATGGAGAGGCATTTATGAATGCATACATATGCAACATATTGCCCATTCAACTCAGTTTTTGGCTCATCTCAGTGCTGTCCTAGAAGTAATCCAACAAAACAGAATTCCTTTGGAGTAAACAGTGAAGGGAAAGTTGTTAGCACCATTTACAGTTATGAACTGGAAATGGCAGTATTTGCTGAGATTACACAACGTTAAAAGATTGATCCATGGAAAAATGGCAAAGTTGGAGCCAGTACTACATTGATCTAGGTGATTTCGTTGTATAAAAAAATAAATAAAAAATCAAACATCAATGTTAAATATCTAACATGTCATAAAAATACAGTTTCCGTATTTTAATCGCTTCATCTGCATCTCTACCAGGTTTTCTCTTTAAGTTCCTATTCTAAGTGTCCATGAGGTGACCCTTTACACTGGAAACTGGGCTGAACAGTGACCTCTTGTAGCAGGAAACAGAACACCTTTCTGACGAATGTAAACTTATGATCCGGGTGAAAATTTCAAGTAATCTAGTACTTTTTAGAGCTGAAACCATTAGCGGATTAATCAATTTGGCAAAATTAAGTGATATTGATACCGATTAATCTTCAAGACATTTTTCACGTTGAAATGCCAAATTTTCTTTGGCTCCAGCTTATCCAATGTGAAGATTTTTTAACCCCCGTACATTTAATATTTTTAGGACACAATGACATTTGAAGACGTCACCTTGAGCTCTAGGAAATTTTAATGGGCATTATTCACAATTTCTTTGACATTTTATGGACTAACCAATTAATCATGAAATAATAGTAACTTGGAGCCCAATTCCTTTACAAACAATGAGCCTTAACTGTATATTACTTTTTTTTTCCAGCAACTACGCTGAAAAATGCACTAGAAGCCCAATACTGACAGTGTCATTTTGGTGTTAGCCTGGTGCATGTGAACAGGCAGAATTCATGGGCAGTAAAGCAGTGGGAGGTGAAGAACAGCATCTGTGACAGATAACATCCAGGGCTGCTGCCATATAGACACCACGTGCTTCAGGAAAAGCCCCCCCACCGAATACACACACACACACACACACACACACACACACTTCACGTTCAGGCTCCTCCATACTCTCTCACTCACCCCTAACCTTGCTGCGCGCACACACACACACACACACACACACACACACACACACACACAGCATGAAAGTGAGGCTCTTAATGGAGTCATCAAAGGTAGAACTGAGAGCTTAGAGTTCAGTCCAGAGAGGCATCTGGACAGCCTGGTCGTTTGAACAGAGCAGCCAGGAATGCCAGCTAATTACCGTGTGTGTGTGTGTGTGTGTGTGAAAGAGTGTGTGTGTGTGTGTGCGCGTTTGTTATATGTGTACGAACATAAGTGAATGTAAGAAAAGATACAAAGAAGGTAAGGATGGTATAGAGACAGAAAGATGCATGTGACAAACTGCATGTCCGTACATAATAATTGTGGTGTAAGATAACAAGATTTCTAAAAGCTGAAAGTCCAGTGCCAACAACTCGAACCACAACAGTTGGGCAACATCGCACTGGCAGCTGAACTGTAAATGAAAAATGTGTGAAATGCAGACGACCGTCACAGCACTTTGCCTGAAAACATAACTCCTGCCGTGTCAGGCCTGTGAAATGTTTTGACAGAAACTGGCAGCTTTGGCACTTTATCACGTTACAAAGTCAACTGTGTTAAAGGAATCACAAGATTTTTTTTTTTCCACCCCTCTCGATCAAACTACCATTAACATCACTGTGAATTTCTTTTGGTTTCCTCCCAGCTGCTCTTAAACGTGTGTGACATAACTTGCTGTGGTCTTGCGGAGCCCAGTAAAGTGATCTCAAATTATGCGGATTGGAATGATGAGCAGCGAAGACAAGAAACTTAACGCTATCTGTTGGCTGGACCTCTGGTATTTTAAACTGAGGGTTTTCACTGAGGTGATCCGTTTTGTTTGATTTTTTAATAATCTGGGTTTGTTTTTCTTTTCGTACCTCGGCCAGTTTGGAAATCACACACAGCTTGAACAGTGTGTGGTTTCGGCTATTTTTGTCCAACAAGAAAGACAGTGATGTGAGTGTTCCTGTCAGGGAAGGAAATAAAACCATTATGGGGGCACGAATAAACTGAATAATACAGTGAGTGCAGGTCAAATAGAACAATCCTGCTAATGAAAAAAATACTTGAGAATATACCCATTCATGCAGCGCACAAAGGACAGACCGTATCTATTTAATATGATATATAACACCGAAATATAATATGAGCAAAACAAATTTTGAATACAGATCAGTTAACCAAAAATTCTATTTGTAAAATTTTTTTTGCCATAATGAAAATAAGAAACAGGCCTCTGTTTTCTCAGCTTCGGTCGAAACCATCGGGCAGGCAGGCTTTGATGTGGCCACTTAGCACAGGATGATACTCTTGTCAACCACATCAGTCTAAACCAATACCTCAACACTCCTCAAAACTCATAATATACAGCAGTTTCCACTCCAACCCAATATCTTCACCAGCACTCAGCAAGCAAACTGCACAACCGAGGAGTGTTTGTTCCCTCTCAGACTTCATAAAGAGCCGGAAATATTCAACCGAACTCCGAGAAAAAATAATGCAAAGGAAATAGTTAGGCTAATCCTGTTAAAACCACAGATTTGCTGAAACGCGGCACTGGCCAAGAGTACTTGTTTGCATTCATTTTTCTCTTTGTTATTTGTATTTACATGATTAAATACAGCAGAATAGTTTAATATTTTCAATTGATACCTGATTTAAGCACATTGGTGGTCCATTTTTTCTTTCTGAATTCCTCCAGTCATCTTTTGTATCTTTTATCTTTTTTACTGGCATGGATTTTGTTTTCTTTTGAATCTTTGGCGGTTGCATGGATGTAAACTCTCCTGTCACAATTAATACGAGACATCATCAGTCACTCTGTTGCCATAGTTTCAAAGAGAAAAATGATTTTAGTGTTTAGACCTCAACTGATGCAAATCAGATATTAAATAAAAGATACATAAGAGGGTGCTTTAAGAATATTTAATTTCTTGGATGTCACATTTATTATTCACGTCTTAAAAGAGTGAGAATTTGTCAGAATAACACAAGGGTTCATCCAAATATCATAGTATTGGACCGAGAATAAAAGAACCGAAACAATTTCCATCATTCTCACTGAGGGGAGTTCATGACACAAAGTAGTCCGCAAGTGACAATATTTCACAATACAGAGCGAGACCTCTCCGGGCTGCAGGCACGCAGTAGACCCACTCACAGCTGGTCACGATGTCGAGGTCAAATTGTGAACAACCGCAGTATAATCTTCAAAAAAATCCCCCGGATAAACAGTGGAAACATTTTCATAACCTCCCTTAACCTTTAGGTTCAGCTGGAGTCTCACTGACTGGGTTTCTAAAGGGGCTGGGTGGGGGTTGACAGGAGGTCTGAGTATGGGTGTGTTCCTGTGAGTGTGTTTGTGATTGTGTGTGGATCTGTGAACATGTTGTTATGTACTTGTGTGGTTGTGTGTGTATGTGTCTCTGTCTGTCTGTCTGTCTGTCTGTGCTAGTTGGAAGAACATTGTGTTACTGAAATTAATCAAAAGTGATGTTTGATTTATCTTAACTTGTAAGTGATAGTTACACTTGGAATGAGATACAAATGAACACCTGACAGAATTCCCAAAACTTGATATTTTTAATACTTCTGTGGCAACGTATCCAATTACTTTATTTTCTGCAGTATCAGGGTGAAAACACATTTACCAGTCTGGCCAATGACCTTTGTTACATAGCATTTCCCCTCTCTCTTCCATCATTTCCTGTCATCTCTCCTATGTTGACTCTCTAATAAAAAGGCCTAAAATACCCAAAAACACACTTTAAAAAAAGAAAGATTCCTCAAAGAAGTGAAGTGACTTTCATGTCAAACTATCTAGACCTTCTGTGCTATCAACCACACTGAGTGTGCTGTGAAGCTACAGGCTTAGAGATCGTAATAAGGACTTGTTCCTGATGTCTCCTCGGTCAGATTTAAAACATTGAGATTTGCTGGGAAGACAGAGGAAAACCGAAAGGTTGACTGAGAGGACATAACTGAGGCGAGATTAGAGTACAGAAATAAAGGAATACAGAGGGTAAAGCAAGAAAGTGACATGAGAGACACTGAGATTGAGGAATTATTTTACCTACGCAGCAGAGCTTAGGAAGTCTGAGAGAACCAGACAATAAAGTAACAACAACTAATACGCCAATAAAAGCTATAGAACAAAAAAAACTGAATTAAATGTATTAAAGCTGCTGTTGTGTATATGTGGTCTGCTTACAATGTGTCTGATTTGTATTGCATTTTAAAAGCTTTAAAAGATTTCCATTCATGTTTATGGATTTTACAGGGTCAGATTGGAGTTTGGCTTTGGCCACAAAACCCATTAAACATCATAGTGGTCTTTAAAAGTGGTTAATGAACAGTTTCTTACTGTTAGAAGGCCAGGTTGTGTTTATTTGTACTTGTAGCTACGTTAGTGTTATGGTTTGGGTTTGACTGGCAAAAGACCCTTTTGGCTTGTTTTTATTAAAAAGTTGTAGTGTTGCCCTGTTACACACAGGTGTTTGCCCTTGGTAGGTTCCTAAAAAATGTTGATAGCGGAAAATGTCCATGCCTTTAATATTAACTAAGGCCTGTGCTATTTGTGTGTTGGATCATAAAACCTTTTTTCCTTTGCACTTGAAAAACATAAATTCATAATTAATATGTTGGGCTGAGATCCAGGGAGCACAAGGAGGGAAAAAAGAAAATGTTTTCCCTTTTCAAAAAAATACATGAACTGACTCAAGACACCAATAAGGCAAGGTCTTGAATGAGGAAAATTAGAGAGCAAATTAAAAAAACACAACTCAAGTTTTAAGAGCTATGTAGGTCTAACACCAGAGATGGAACCATTGTTCTTTATGTGTGTATGTGCACTGATCACAAAAACCTGCTGCATGGGTCTGGGTTACAAGCTCGGGTCCTGTTTTTCTCCATCTCTTTGCCATAAACTCTATTGTTGCAATCTAAGCCTTTTGTTGCAGCCTGCCCTTTTAACTCGCAGGCAGATGGGCTGCTTCTGGTAACTGGTTAAGGGGCCATAAAAGAGCTGTGTGCTTTGGTTTTTCACAAACCACATCAAACGGGAGGAGGGAAAAGGGTTTGAACAGGTGGACCGGCCTTTAGTGCAACACAGACAGATCTTATTTTGACAGATCACAGCTCAGAAATGTCAGCTGTGGAGCAGCGAGATGGAACATTTTGAACCCGATAGATCAGTGTGGTGTTGTGGTACATGTCTGTGTGACTAATGGACTTAACATAACGAGCCAACATGATGCACTGTGAGCTACGAAAATCTTCTTGAAGTTCAGAGGTTTAACAAGCCTTTATTGACCGAATAAGGGAGCTGTGGGCATGGATTAGTGCCAGAAACCGTCAGATAAGGACTACATTTAACAAAAAGCAACGAGGCCAAAAACTAAACAGCAACAAGCACAAACAAGGGAAAATTGTAACATCATACATTTCCAAATACAAAACAGTCTCTCATTGCTATTGCACAGCAATGAGAAAAAACAACAGACAATGGGAGACAACAGTGACACATAGTAGCGATTTTGGAGCAGAAACGGCAAAGGGGTCTTAGATGTCTATATCTATAGCGACAACAAGCCTCCTCGAGCCTCTTCCCTCATTTCTCTGACCATCATAAAATCACACCAGGGCTGCACGCTGTTGCAAATCTCTGTTTGAGGATGAGAGAGGGAGGATGAGGGCAGAAAGGAGACGTGGTAAAGAGACAGGTATGATTTGTATGAGATTTGAAGCTTGAAGAACAAAGTGAGAGTTGCAGTGTCCATCTTAAGTCTTTCATGGTAATGCTATATCCAGCCAATTCGCTCTTTGGAGGAGAAGTAGGCAGGTTACATTGTTTTTTGGCAATGCAGCATGGCAAAAGGCTGTCCGTAACACATTACTCGAACAGGAAGTTGTCTAATTACTGACACTGTAAAATCTCAAGAATGACAATAATAGATGTCTAGAGATCCTCTGGATATACTGGCCTCTTTTCTCACTTCATCCGTCCAACTATTCCTGCAACCAGGCTCCACTTCCTACTGGCTCCTTTAGCTAATCCTCTCAAACCCCTGATAGTTTTATGGCTTGGTGTAACTGACTTTAGGATGAGAGAAGAAAGGGCTGGCGACCACAGCTCAAATCCGTAATTGGTTCAGGCCTGAAAACTGATACGGACGCCTTGACCTCTTGCCAGTCTGGCAGCCACAGAGCCTTACTCCGTCCTGTCCATGCGCCTGTCTGCCTGCCTGAGCCCCCCTGGTCAGAAAAACAAACATAGAGCGGAGAAATGTTTTTTCCTGGCTTACACCTCGGTCCCAGGGCATGCAGCCCACAAGCTAACCAGCAAATGAACAGGGGGCAAGAGGCCGGTCTGAGGTCTGACTGTCACATAGTGAGGGGGGAGGGGGGGACTGGAGTTCACTTGTGTGAAAGAAATCAGGTTTGTCCTGCAGTATTTTTAAGCTGTTTTGCAGAATGATAGAACCCAATAAAGAGCTATGCATGCAGACCTAAAGCCTCATATTCCAAGATGCACCTTTTCACATTTTAAACTAATGCTAATACAGTCAAACACCTATATTTGTGGTGTTTCATATCCATAATCTCTCTCTCATTTGTTTTGTTATTGCGAATCGATTCATTGTTTAAGTCTTCTCAAAAGTGAGGATTTTTTGCTTTCCTCTGGTTTATATCACGTGTCTTTGGGTTTTGTATTGATGGTCAAACAAAACAAGCAAATAGAAGATGGCAACTTGGGCGTCGGAAAATTGTCATAGAAATTTGTAATGAAAATATTCTGTTGTGGCCCTATTTAGGACCATAAATATGTATCTGGCATCAATAAACTGTAGAAGTCAGCAGAACAGAAAAAAAACACAATTTACATGATGGATGATGGAACAATATCTAAAGACTAAATCCACACAAAAGTTTTGACGTGTTTGTCTCTCTGTCCCCGCTGCACCAGGTATTCTGGAGATCAAGTCAGTGGATGTGGGAGTGGTGGCCATCAGGGGCCTCAGCAGTAACTACTACCTGGCAATCAGCAAGAAGGGAGAGCTATACGGAGCGGTGAGTACCTGTGTCAGTAACTTTTTCAGACTGATCTGCCCCTTTTAGTGTAGGATAACCATTACTTTTTAATCCAGAATCGCCTCTACTTCAAAGTGTTCATAGTGCAACATGGTCTCATGTTAAATTTGACTAATGGTGCGGTGTAAAACCTAGGTCAATCTTAATGAATCTCCCTAAACTGGTGACTCCGCAGCTTTGCATTTTCTTGAATGCTTTTTAACAATGGACAAGGCTGCAAGATTCTCTATTCCAGAAATAGGAACCCCAGTTAGTGAATGTGAGCTCTCGTGCTACCTACCTCTCCTCTCCACTCCATTCAGAAACAGGAAACACAATCCTTCAGTTTCTCTATTCTGCTCGAGTCCCTCTGGGGAGAACAGCCCTTGTTTCATCTTTTTTCCTCTCTCTCTCCCCTCCTTTTCTTCATCTCATTCTCTCCCTCCTTTTTTCTCTCTTTTTCTTACTTTGAAAGACCCAACTTTCAGCGTGTCTCTCCGGAGCCACACCACAGATGAAATGACACACGGTAGAAAAGACAGAGAGGCATTCTGTTGCATGGCCTGAAACTGAATTCCCATGACGTCTTCTGCTCGGTGCAACACAAGCCATAGTAGCACAGTGGTGAAGGGCTGGCGTTCGATTACACTTGATGGGTTTACACAGTGACTTCTTTCTCCAGTGGTAATCAAACAAAATCATTGTTTCATTACATTGCCAGATTAATACATGTAAGTGACACAGAGGATTATGATTGCCTTTAAGTTTTACCTTGATTCAATTTGTATAGAATTCACAAAGAAAAGCAGCAATGTAGGATGGATAATAAATTCACAGTGTGGTCTCTGTGAAACGAATCCTGTTCAACAGTTATTTCTCTATTAAATGTAGAGATTTACTTTTTAAGATCCGTTCCGTAAGTCACGCAGTAAAATGGTACTGACATTATTATTTTTTATGATTCATTAACATAATTTGCTGTCACTTATGATTACAGTTTCTTTTTTTATCCACTTTTCTAATCATTTCAATTGAAAGGCAGCCAGTGCGCGCACACGCACACACACACACACACACACACACACACACAGACACACACACACTGCTTGGTCGTACCGAGCACCAGCGTTCGTTAAAGAGCTGCACAGTGTCTGTAAAATATTCTCATTTTGCTTTGGGAACATTCAGTTTTACTTCTGGAACCAATTTGAACAGCTGTGGCCAGATACAGAGAGAGAGACTGGGTTATATTGTGCATGTGGGTGCGTGTCTGCATCTGTGTGTGTGTGTGTGTGTGTGTGTGTGTGCGCGCGTGCGGGGCAAGTACATTTTTTCTCGTGAATATCAACCGCATCCAGTTAACTGGCTGTTTAAGCGACGTTAGCCTTAAGCACAAGGGCAGCTTCCAGTAAACTGACAAATGTTACTCTCTCAGATCATTTTCTCTCTATTTACCAGTGGGTGGTCACTGCGGTAATGTAAGCCACAAACATGGTGTCACGATGCTCTTTGCTGGCACAGAGCCGAACCTTTAAGACGTCACACACTAACCCTAACCCCTCTGCCCCTGTCCCCTCAAACACCTCCCTTACACCCCCCACTCCCGTGACACACAATCTCTCCAACAATTTGAATTTCATGTCCAGTTTTTAGAATTGGCCTTGATTACACTGGGGATTGTGCAGCAGATTCTTAAACATTGGCTGACCATTTGTTGATCCATGTTGTCACAAGAAGTAAAATAGCAACATGTTGTTGCTGTGCTCTGGCAAGGCCCATAAGGACAACTTCAAGATTAATAAGAATGAAAACAACAACAGTCAAAGCCTGAGATTTGACTACAATCTTCTAGTAACAACTGAAGTTAGTTATGATGTAATAGTGAAAGTCTTAATAATGAAACTGAAAGATTAAGATGAGGAACTGAGAAAAAAAAAGTGGAGTTTAAGAGTAAGCTACCACAGCTGTACAGTATATCAGCCTTCTGACTTGGGGATTAGTTAGATTTCCAAAGAAAGGGCAAACAATGACTGAGAAATGAGAACAGATCTCATGCAGCATCATCCAAGTTCTGAAATTGACACATTTTTACATTAGGATCTGCTTTGTTGAACCTCAAATGTTTCTGAAAGCAGAACTATTATTACTATTATTTTGAATTATTGATTAATCTTTGTTTTATGTAGATCAATCGATTGTTTGGTCTATACTGTAAAATGTCAGAAAGTAGTCAAAAAATGATCATCACAATTTCCTGAAACCCAACGTGATGCCAGCACATTGCTCGTTCTGTTGAAACAACGTTCCAAACCCAAAGATATTGGGTTTACTATTTTACAAAACAAAGAAAGCAGGAAATCATTGAAATTCAGAAGCTGGGATTAGAGAATGTTTGGCATTTTTGGATGAAAAGTGTCAACATTCAGAGTTGATGCCAATCGAACAATTGATTAATCAACTAATAGTTTCAGGTCTAAAAAAACATTTGTGTTTGTGTACAACCACACATCATATCTCTCTGTTGAACAAGTAACGCCTCATTCACACAGCCGGCCCCATATTGTGGCAAAGTGTGAAGTTTCAAATCACTGTCCAGATACATGAGGAGCCTTTTCATTGAAACATTGAATGTAATCTATAATCTTTGGCCCTCTGCTCTGATTCGATTTTGCATATCTGACATTGACACTTCTCATCTCTCCCCCGCAGAGGGACTTCGGTCCGGACTGTCGTCTGATTGAGCGCATCGAGGAGAACAAGTACAACACCTACGCTTCAGCAGAGTGGCGCAACAAGAAGAAGCACATGTTTGTGGGACTGAACGCCAATGGCAAGCCAATGAGGGGGAAGAAGACACGGAGGAAAAACACAGCCACTCACTTCCTGCCCATTGTGGTACAACCACGATGATTGGACTTATCAGTCATGAGGAGCTCTGCCGACTGAAGGGTATCAGACTTTTTTGGAGTTACAGCGATGGCTACATTGGACAGATCTGAATCAGATCTGAATGATGCACTGAGGAGGAAAAGAATGGAAACCTATGGACATTTATCTCTGTTGGATAAAGACATTTCTATTTTTAAAGAAAGAAATAAGATATATTGGTATACAATGTATATATATTATTTTCAGTTTTAAGTTATCAAGTACATTGGCACAGTAGAAAATATGAAAAGAAATTACTTCTGTGCCAAAATGTGATTAGTAACTCACATTTCTAGATTTGTGTATATGTGGAGCGCTTGACTGGGAATAAATAAAATGACAAAATATGTAAGAGAGGAAAAGAAAGAGAAAAGAAAAAGAAAGTATTGATAAAAAGCTGACTGATGAAAAGGAGAGGAAAAGAGAAGAAAAGCAGTACATGAAACGGACGAGAAAGAGTCAAGAAGCACCAACACAACAGCAAGTCTAACACTATCATGTTTTTTTCTTTAAATTTATTTATTTTGTGTAATATTTAACAAAAAAGAACAAAAACACAGAAAAGGACATATTCTTGTCTTTTTTTTACCATTTATGCTTCGCTTTTTGAATACTAATCATTTAAACCTGAATAAATATAAAAAATATATTTGTCATTAAATTGTTTGACTGACTTTGAATCCTTTTAGATATTTTCACAGTTCAATTATTGATTGTTCATATTGTAAATACACAGCAAAGAGATAGAAATAAATACATATAAAAAAACATGCAAGGAAATTCTTCAATCAGTTGACCCAGGTAATTGCTTCACCGTATTTTCTTAATATTACCATGCAAAGGGCTGGGAATGAAAAGATAGAAGATTAACGATAATGTGACGATATACTGTAGTGCAGGTTGATTGCAATTCATCTACTGATGAAAAACATAAATACTGTGTGGGTGAAAGCTTCAGAGCTAGTCAGTGGACCATGAGTTAAACATTTTTTGTCGAACTACGATTTCAAAGGTCAAATATTCAAATGTTTTGGCAAAATCAAAAGCACACGATCGTTTTTATCTTCGTAATATGTCTCTAACAAACTGTGTTAAATCACTTGAGTACTTCTAAAACAAAGACATGAATCTGTAAGAGATTAGACCTTTGAAAGACGCCCAGCAGACAACCTGGTTGATGAGTTCAGGGGTTTTCATTTCTCGCAGCAAAAACCTTCCTTACAAGTACACATGGCAAACATGGCTTCCTGGAGGATAAACACTGTCTTTTACGTGATAACAACAAAGACAAAACAGGCTTTAGAAATGGTTGACACGCACGCACGCACACACACACAGACACACTTGGGCGGCTGGGTAAAGGGGTGTGTGCATCAGTGTGGTCTAGCAGCTGGGGAAAGCCTCCGCCTTGACCTTACTTGTCTGAAACCTGTTGCTGTGCCCCCCGAGACAGAAAGACACTGTTCCATACAGGGCATATGGTATAACATAAATATCACTCCTTTGTTTATCACCTGATTCTAATTAACTATGATGTCATGTTTTCTTTATTCTTCTCTCGCTTTCCCTCTCTTTTACTTAAACTCCTTCTCTCGTGTTGTTTTGCTGTCTGGGTCCTACGATTTCCCTCTGTGCTGCATTCACGTTCACCTTTTTTTTTTTTAGTTGTTTTTTAAACTTTTGTCACGTCTTGGTAAAGGTCAGGTAGATTCCAGCAATTAGTGGGATCAGACCTAGAGCAAGGTTATCACAGACACACACACACACACACACACACATATACACACACTTACTTCCTCTGCCCAGGGCTGCAGCAGTTGTAATTTGTTCATTGCATCCATCACTTTCAACTCTTTGCCATCTGTTTCTCTCTCTTTCTGTGTGTGTGTGTGTGTGTGTGTGTGTGTGTGTGTGTGTGTGTTTGTAAGTTAATTTCCGAGTATGATGGAATCTACCAGAGTCGGTCTATCCTGCTGTGTTTATTACAAAAAGGTCCTAGATCCTCTTTTGGTGCGCAGGAATCCTCAGTGTCTAACACTCACGTCAAAATGTGAGTAAGTATGATGCATCAGAGGGAGATTCAAATTTCCTTTCATCCTCGCAGGGCATCTAGTCCTTTGTTTATATGATTACTTGGGTGTTCTGTAAACGACATATCAAGTACAATTACTTTGAAATGTGTTCAAGACACTGATCCCCCTCCTGCTCCCACCCCCATCTCCCTCCCTCAAAAAGTTCAAGGGCTGGCGTTACTATGCCAAGATGTCTTTATTATTTGGTGGTATAACTTCAGAGATCTACATATGTAAAACTTCCCATTTAAGTCCTTACTAGAAGATGGAAATCTGGACCCTAACTTACATATCTGAGACAAATTCATCCACTTGCTCATTCCAGGAACTTGGAATCAAGTCTGCATATATATCATGTGTAGGTCTCTTGGAATAGCTTGATGTATTTTTATTGCAACTTTAACATGACTTAATGTGCTCTTGCCTTTACCCGTAATGCATAACAAGGCCAGACTTTAAAAGCAGGGCATTTATCCAAGACAGATGTTCCACGCTGATTATCAACCCCAGTGACATCTGAGTGAGTCTTGTTCAGCGGCACCAAGCCACGCATCATTTCTCCCATTTCTACAGTGCGCCTAACATGTTTCTAAAAACTGTTTGCCAATGTCATTTTTTAGTGTTGTGCTTGGGTATGTTTGGTTAGTGTTTGGTTTGTTGAGGCATGTGGCGAGGCTCAGTATGCGGTTTCTGTTTTGACTACATCAGGATCTATCGGACCTGTGTCGGACCTCAAATGAAACGTACACCATCGGCTTCACACGTTCACAGCTCCTCTGTTTGCTCAGAGAGTCTTGTGGCCGCGCGACCTGACCGCAGCAGCAGCTGTGAATATTTTACTTCCCGGGGAGAGGGAGAGAGAGACAGAGAAGGGGATATAAAGAGTGAGAGAGAGAGAGAGTTTGCGAGCTTTCAATCGGAGAAAGACGTGTGGGTTTGGAGGAGAGGTGAATAACTGAAAGAACCACAGTCCTGGGGGCATTTACGGCAGCCGAGGGGGGGAGAGCGCGAGAAAGAAAGGAGGAGGGGAGATGTTTGCTGAGAGGGCAGCAGTTTGGATGGGATGCCAAAGGGTGAAAGGAGGGGGTGAGTGTTTGAGAGGAAGAACTGGGTGATGGGGGGGCGATTAAAGGAGTTGCCAGAAAATTTGGGGTTGGAGGGTGGGGGGTGGCTGGGTATTTGCAGAGGTAAAGAGGGTTGGGGGGGGCAAAGGGGCTTGGGGGTAATCATTGGAAGCAGACCAAGGGAGTTCCTGGAACCCAGGAGGTGAACCAGGAGTCCTCCTCCTCCCCCTCCTCCCCCTCCTCCTCCTCCTCCTCTCATGTTCAGCTCCTTTTACTTAAATTTCTTTTTTCACCATTTAGTCCTCTATACCTCAACCATTTGTCACTGTCTTTCTTGTCCTTGTTGATGCATAGCACATTTACCTCCATGATAAAAGCTAAATTTATCAATAGTTTGTATATCAACAATGATGCACTATGTGTAAAGTAAAATGGGCCGCATTTTTCTCTCAAAAGTTGGTGGAGACCAAAACAGAGTAAAAAGTTAGCCAGAACATTGAGTCCAACTGGGTGATAATGTTATTTTGCATCTGCTGGACCTCCGAAAGGGCAACTGTTTGCAGTGTCAGCCATAAAAGTTACATTGCATGTCATGGCTGTGTGTCTGACAGCCTGTTCTGAAGTTCTGCCCCTAATGGTCAAAAATCATTGATCATACCTTAAAAAAAAAAAGATAAGAAAAAAAAAATCTATCAAGTCTTTAAAAGTAAAAGTTTTCTTTTAAATCAGCAATCAACTTACTAAAATGACTTGTCACAGATAGAACACCACTTAGCTCGCTAATTTTACAGCTCAGCCAAGGAGAACTAGCCTGGGAACCAGACGAATCAGCGAGCTTGTGTTTCATTTGCTATGGCAGACACGTCTGGCCCCTCTCCCATTCAAACTGATTTCTCTGCCGATTTCCCTGGCTAACCGATCACAAGCGTTTATCTGGTAGGGGGCGGGTTGAATACGATGACTGACAGAGATGAGCGCCGTTCAGGTATCTTTGTAAATCTCCAAGATGGCTTCCGCCAATGCAGAGCGTTGAACGGCTGGCTACAGCGGCAGTATTAAATGGACTGGACGGTAAATTTTCTCTAAAAGAAGAACAAACAACTGCACTTAAACTTTATGTTGATAAGAAATATATTTGCCATAGATCTAATAGGACGTACCGTCCGACAGGACATCACTTTGTTGCTCTGATTGGTTGACTCCGCCCGTCGATAACGCCCCTTGGATATCAAAAATGCACTGAGAAGTTCCAGACTAATACACATTTGTGAATTATTTTGGCAATGCCAGGCTAGAGGAGGACTGCATTCAAATTTACATCCCGCACCGTCACGAGCGTTTCGTCCATAACTAGATGCACGCTTCCTTCTGCACAGTGAAACGGTTGGCGGGTGTAGTTCGTTAGAAAAAAAAAAAAAAAAACCTCCTACATGAAACTGCTCACAACAAGGTCTATGATAAGCTGCAATAACCGGGTCATAATTTCAGGAAAAACACATTGCTGTTGAGTGCCATCTAGTTTCATTATATTCAAGAGAAGGCAGAAATCTTGAAACTCGATAAGTCACACAAAAACAATCTAGATGGATAAATAGCAATACAGGTAAGAGGAAAAAGTGTATTTTTGATTTTGGGGTGAACTATACCTTTAAACACCTTGAAGTTTAAATATAGAAATAAGGATCATTCCATTCGTAAATGTGCTTTCACACACACTGTCACATCAAGTAGTTCAACCCCCGTCGGCCCTTGACACAAACACAAACACGCACACACACACACACACACACACACACACACACACACAGCTTTGCGTTTTCCGTCTCCCTTTCTGCTCTGGTTCAGAGGCGATCTGTACCTGGGGCACAGCCTCAGCCCCAGTTCCATCTTTACATCTCCTGAGGGCTTCAAGTTTCCTGCAACAGGTGGCTCAAACATTTGCCTTGGCCTGCACTGAGGTGAGCCCTCTGTTTATCGATTCGGAAAGAGTGGGTAGAGTTAGGAGAGGGAGGGAAAGACAGAAATAAAAAGAAAGGGAAAAACGATAAAGTTAAAGCACGTCAGCAGGAGAGAGGAATACTTGGGAAAACTCACTGACACAAGAGTCCTAAAATGTGAGTCACTCAAGTAGAGTGTGTTTCATCTTAATGCATTTGCTACATGGAGATAAAAACAAGAATGTAAACATGTATTTTGTACTAATATTTTAGTCAAGGCTTTGATAAACCTATGAAACATTTTCCAGAGCCTGAGCCAGAGCAGGGGCCAAAACCCCAAAATTACTCTCCTCTCCTCTCATTTTTTTCTCATCTCATTCCTGCCTCACTTAATTCATTTTGTTTCTCCTTTCTCTCCTCTGCTCTGCTTTACCTCTCCTCTCCTTTCCTCACCTTTACTCCTCCACCCTCACTCACCCCCCCTTACTCTCCAGAGGAATATGCCTGCAGTCTAAATGAAAATATACTGTATTTGTTGTTTTTGTTGGCTTTCTCTCCTCTAACTCCACTGGCGTGATTTAGCCTTAGACCCAGGGTCGCTGGAAGCGGCTATGGCAGCAGAAAGCCTCTATTAGTCCTTGATCACTGGCTGCCTGACAGCAGAGTCAACATGCAGGGCATTAGGGCCTGACATGGGATCAAATAAAGACTAATTTACTGAGTGTCTGTATATAGGAAAACCACATTAACCATTCGCTTTCCCGGCTTTGTTTCTTAATAATTAAATTAGCTAAAATTAATAAATGAATCGATGAAATGAACAAGAGCAGTTATTTTTACTGTAGCAAAATACAAAAAAGGTAGAACATTTTGGTTTGGGTAATATATTTTGTATTATAGTTAGGGAGACGGGCAGCTGATTAGAAATTAAAGATCACTTTAGATAAAATTATACAGTAAATCATATTGGTTTCATCTGAAGGTAACATGCCTGCCAACCAGATTCTTTCCACTGGAAGGCATTTGCTGATTTAAAAGAGGATTTGGTTGCATGTCATGTTTACATTGCAGGGTAAAGATTTTGATACAAAGCACTAAGCTGTTATGATAAAGAATACTTCTACCATCTGCTATTGATTCATGTGGATTTTCATGTAGAAAAGTGTCATCAAACAGATTAGATCAGAATATCACTCTCCCGGAGGGAACTTTTAATTGCACAGACCTCCAAACTTGATGTTAAAGGTGTTTGTAGGATGGATTAAATACACTTAGACATCACTGCTGTGAACCAAATTACCACAAAGTGATAATGGCAAGCTTACAAGGTCAATGGCAAGGTCACTGAATTTGCAATACTGTCCCTGTTCCACATGAACAAAGTACTACAGAAATGGAACAACAGTACCTCCAGTGCACCTTATGGTTTCAAAAAACTTTCTTTGCATTGGCTAACTTTGTTAACCTCCACCAAAGGAGGTAACGTTTGTTAGTTAGCAGGATATTTCAAAAACTGATTCATTTTTGGTGGGGATAGTGCCACCACACGGTCATTTAAGTAGTACTAGTAGGTTTTATCCATGTTTGCAACACCCTTTTATAACTCCAAATAGCAAAACAAATGATCTTTGCTATTTAGAGTTGTTTTCGCAAAATACTTTTTCACAACTCTTTTCAATTTCATCCAATCTTCACCAAATCCGGTACAAAATATATCTGGATGGCATTTTGCTTGTATGTGTTACTGCAGCACCATGAGGAATTTAAATGTTCAAAAATTAGTAACCACAAATCAGATTCCCTTTGTACAAAACTCTAATATTTCCAGCATGTACATGTATTTCACTGTGTACTTTGACGTAGATCCAAATCACTAAATATTTTATATTATAAGACTCCGATCGTGCAGCTTTTGTGGAAATATGGGTTCTCTGAGTGTTGTAGTTCTTAGCTTGTTTGTTTTCCTGATTCTTTTCTAACGACATGTGTAGTTGTGAGAATTAAAGCTGCCCATATGCGTGTTTCTGGTCAAAGCGTTGGTAATACTGTATGAGGGGTTGTGGCTGAGGTTGGTGTGTTACATGTGTGGTGAGAGTGTGTGAAAAGTAAGAACTGACTGAATGTGCTGAACATGAGGTAAGGTGGCAAAAGGAGTGAGTGGGGTTTTTGTGGTAGTGTGGGGGAGAATGCTGTGGTACATGCCTATGACAGGGTTGCGGCATGAGTGAGCTATTTTAGGGTGTGTGTGTGTGTGTGTGTGTGTGTGTGTGTGTGTGTGTGTGTGTGTGTGCTGGACCAGCCATAACTAGATTGACTTGGTTTTACAAAAGATTTTAAAACTGTAAAATTCAAATACGTATGTGAACCGGACATGGAACATGAGAGAAACTTAAGAATATGAATAAAGATTCATAAATATTATCAAAGAACAATAATCACACAAAGAAAGGCACTGCGGAGAAGTCTCTAAGTCTGGTTGAACCCTATTCCAGTTAATTCTTTGGTGTCTGACCAAATAATAAAAGCAATACATTCGGTTCCCCGCCACATATTTTGCTGATACTTACATCATGTACTTGGGAATCTCTACTACTCACTAATGTCTGTGTGCGTGGGAGTTATTAAAAGTGATTTCTTTTTTTCAGTTTGTTCTCGTTTACTCCCCCTTGAGCTAAACTCCCACTGGCTGTTGCTACAATTGAGCTCATTCTTGGAGACTCTTGGACTACTTCATGACACACAAGCCAAGAAAATCAACACATTTGAAAAAGAGTCTCAAGTACCGAGTCTTGAAACCTGTCATACATGATCATTTGCACAGACTGTTGGGCCCAAGTGTCCCCCGATCCCAGATTCAGCTTATGGTTTGAATGTCTCAGTCGGGTTTGGAATCAGCGTAAAAATAGTTTGGTATTGCACAGTGTTAGATTGTGTGGTAATAAGCAATATGTGGTTTTGCACTGAGAGGGGTCTGTGTGGGTGCACCACATCAGGGGTTTAGATGGCATAGTGGAGCCTACAGCCTATAGAAACATCAGCTTCAAGATGTATGGATGTATCACTGTGGAGGGCTGGGTTGCATCACTGTATATTCACAAAGCTCACCAGGGGGGTGCCTCACGAATCAAGTTCAACATAGTTTCACAATTAAACCGGATTTTGGGGCAATACAAGGGGTTAAAGGGGGTTTATCTGTTCATAGTACTACCACAACACTAGATGGATGTTCAGGCTGTATCATATTTTAATTCTATTCCTCACAGTTACTTCTGAATGAGAATATTCTGTGCAGTTCCAGTATCCACACTGTTTCATTCACTGCAGAAGGCTTGCAGTGAAAACTGCTAACTGAAAAGGAGAGGATACTTTTTTCAACTTGCTTCATGTTGTCTTCACTTAGAACAATATCTAACAGCATCAGACTTTTGTAGGAGAAAACACAAGCAGCCTATGCTGACCAACAACAGTTTTTGTGGTATCTGTAGCTGCAGTAACCCCGACGTGTGGTTACACTTTTGAGGAGGAGTAAATCAACTACAGCGTAGCTGCTTAACCCCTTTAACGCAGAAATATAAATAAAGCTTAAGAGGTGACAAGACACAACGACAATCAGATAGATTTTTAGGAACGTTATCACGAACTTGTACGTAGAAACCAGTGATTTTGCATTTATCAGCCTTGATTCAATGTTAATGCATTCTCTGTTGAAGACAAAAGCATATTTTAGGTTTAAGCCCTTTAGAATAGAATTTGAAAAAGCTAAAACAGAAAACAGGTTATTCAGAATAAGCTCCTTACAAATCCCAATTTAACCCCTGGTGATAAGGCATGAACGCTGAGTCACTAGAGAAAAGCTATTTTTATCCTAGGGAAAGTGATTGTTATGTATTCATAGAAATAAAATAAAGTACCCTATACAGCATATGTTATGTTGGTATTACAAAGGTGAATATTATTTGTGAAAATAAATTAACTTAATTTATAAAACTTTTAGTAACATTTCTATAGAGGCTGATGTTTTGTAATATACACTATCTTTCTGGATAATTTCAGTTGGTAGGTTATTTGAAACTGGAAAGTTACATTTTTAGTCTCTGCAATAAAAATAAACTAGTTGAGCTGGATCTGGGACTATTTATGACAAGCAACACAGATAAGTTCATAGGTAGTTTCAAAAGTGACTTTCCCTATGTGATATTTTTCTAAATGGTATCTTCTGGTGATTTTCTGCATCCCCAGAATATAATGCTTTCTTCAGCTGAGGCTTTTAATAATGGATCTGGCAGTCTCAAAGTAACCTGCTTGGCAGCAGATTTGTTGTGCAGTGACCATGATTATATGCTGTTTCAACACGACGCATCACTGTAAAACCAAAAGGTCAGGGTTAAGCCGTAACTTCCCAACCCACTAATTTTACTTGGTGAGACGGGACGTGGCCCTGACAAAATAATTTCACCCATTTCTCTCGCCTCGTCCTCTCTTGCTCGGCCGTTCTGCTTCACAATAAAACAATGCCTGCTTCATTTCAACCAAGCATGCTCCAGCTGGGCCTCACAAAAGGGTAATCATGGAGAAGATGAGTCCTGTGATGGTTTGGTTGTGGTGTGTGTGAACGCACACACATGTGCGCGCATGCATGATGTGGTCCCAACAGCACGGAGCCCACAGGAACATTGATGAGGTTTTCAGTGATGCACTTTGCCTTTCAGCACAGTAGAAGACGTCCCATTGATGTCATATTCTGCAAGTGCTCCATGCCAGTGTATCATCACTGGACTCCAGAGACCATTTCTATCTGATCTGCATTATAATACAGGTTCAAGATGCTAAGAAAAACAGGGGCCTTTATAAGAGTCTAAAACAGTAATTCGTGAGGAAAGAATGTTTTGGGTATTCTGGGATTTGTTTAGCCTACACTGAAATGATAGTCAAACTGTAATCTACTAATCAAAAGCAGCCAAATAAATGTATTTGATGAATTATAAACAAACCACAGCCATCCTCATGCAGGTGAGCCAGGACTGTAATGCTACACTTTACTTTTTGTTATGGTTTAGATTTTACTGTGTGTGTATCAAAATCTGATCTGCACCAATTCATTACAAAAGAAAACTGTGTAATCCATTTATGTTTCAGCAACACAAGAAGGAGAAAAATAATGAAGTGCAGATAATTTAAGAAAAGCTTTAATTTTCATTTCTTAGTTTTAGTATTAGTTTTACTAACAAATTATTAAGGGGAGGCAGTATGATGATGTCTCTATGGCAAGAGCACCCTAAGTGAACATACTATAGTAAAAACAAAACCAAAAAAAAAAAAAAAAAAAGATCTCCTGGCAAACGTAAAACACATGTTGGCTCCATATGAAAGCAATAAACAGCTTCTGGCCCCATGTCCCCAATTCCAGCCGTCATACACGGCAGGCGTAGATAATAGCAACGATGACTGTCCAAAACACATTTATTGCATTTAATTATTTAGTATGGTGCTTTCAAGCCCCCAAGGTTATATGAGACACAATCATTCGCCATTAATCACACAGCTTGAAATCCTAATCAAAGTCATGTGTGAAAGCTTAGTGTAATCTTAGTAATGAGTTGATGTTTCTATTATATGATTGTCATACTGCCATACTGGCTTATGATGAGAAACTAAAGGGCTATATTGTTTCATTTTTTGATATTGGATATTTCTTTACAGTTCCACACCAAAACTATTTATATTTGATCTTATCATTTTCCTTCTCTGATATCAGTGAGGTACTGGCTTGGACATAAGAACAGCAATTACTGTACATATTTTATCCGAGTCCACGCAGGTGAATACACTATAGTGCTTGCTGCTACAGTAGCTGTATTGTGTCCTTAGCAGACACTGGCTTGCTAGTGCCTCGGGGGTGTCCCCACAGTCTGGCAACCCGATTCACACACCGACACACAAATCATCACAGCTACAGCTTTAACAAATAAAACTAAAAGACAAACCGTTCCACACCACATTCTTGCTTGTATTTTTCGAGACACTGTGGACAATAGTACCAGACATATTCACTTCAAAACTAAAGCAAGAGACAAGGGAAAACAAAAGGAAAAGCCCTTCCTGAAAAGATTTGGCTTTATTAGACTGTCAAAAATGATGGCCGGCTAATAGGAACCGCAGGTCACTGGAGACTTTGCGGCCAGAGTCTAATACAGTCAGCCTCAGTCTTTTTTTTTTTTACTGCGGAGGGAACAGCGGTTATGGCAGAACAAGACTAGGACGGGCAACCACAATGTCACTCACAGCACTGTGCCCAGACTCTGTGTGGGTGCATGTGTGACAGTAAGCGAAAAGGCATTTCTATGTGCTAGTGCCGCATGTACATCTGTGAGCATCGACAGTCTGTGCGCACAAGTGTGTTTTGTCTCTCATCCGTCATGCCAAGCTACAGTGGGGTGGGACGACTAACCACCCCACCGTTTGATCACTATGGCATAGAGACTGTGCGAGGACAGAGGTGGTTTAGCCTGGCATTCTTCATCTATCGCCTCAGGTCACCTACAGATCCAGATGTGAGATAGCTCATAACCTACAGTGACTCTGGTGGCGTCTGGTGGAGACCTCCAACAGTTCAAAGTGTTCTGAGTTTGCAGCTGCTGAATTTGGCGGGAAGTGTTATTTTGCTGGAATTAGTTATCCTCTGTTGTACTTTGTTTCTTTTTAACTTTTTGTGTGTGTGTGTGTGTCTGTGTGTCTGTGTGTCTGTGTGTGTGTGTGTGTGTCCCATAAAGGATGTCAGACTATTTCATAAAGGGCTCCTAAACGCTGTGGTGCTGCCGGCTGTTTGTTTAGAGAGAAAACAAGCCGAATGAGACACAGGAAAGAGACTCTTCAATTTCCTTATCTCTGATTCTCCCTGGTAACTGTCCAATATCCGTGTGTGTGTGTGCGAGCACTCCGTCTCCTCCTGCAGAGGCCAGTCTGTGCGACCTGCATTCACAAGCAGCCTCTTTTGCTTTGCTTTCCATAGTAACAATCTCCATATGGCGGGCGTTGTGATGCAGTGCTTTTTCTTGCATGAAATGGATCGGATAGAATTGATGATGGCCCGAGCTTTTTCAAGAGCTTTCACAGTACTTTACGTCACAGACACAGTTATTGATATGCTTATATCTACACAAACACTGGCACATATACAGTACACTACAAAAAGGATACAGACACACATAATTACCGTTCATATGCGCAAACACCACAAATTTACATTCAAATGCAGACTTAAGGCAGGCAAACACACACACACACACACACACACACACACACACACACACCACCAGCAGATGCTTGCTACAGGTTTGGCCTGATCGTGCTCACTTCCATGTGTCTTTCATAAGGTAAACCTACCCCTTACTGTGTCTTACTTCTGCTCCATCCAACTTCCCATGTTTATCATTTAATGGCTCTCTCCTGTACCACACCACACTGAACGGAGATGAAAGTAAAAGAAAAAAAACTTTTAAACTAATATTTCATTACAATGAGACATTTTTGAGAAAGCTCTCATAAAGAGAAAACCCAAACATATCTTTTTATTTCATTTCACCTATATTCAACCAGCATGACTCAGAGGTCAGAGACCCCTTTTGCAAAGTGGACATGGCCAAAATTGATTCTTAAAAAAAGTAAAACATTCAAAATCAACCCAAAAACTAAACAATAAACTCTTCAACTCAGTTACCATTTTTTTCTTCAATTTAATTTGCCTCACCTACCAGACCAGATTGCTAGATGATCTGAGTTTACAAAGTTAATGAGGATTATCACATGTGAGGATACCACACTGGCCCTCTCACAGTGACCATATGCTGCTGATGTTCCGGCATAGCTTTTGTTTATCTGGAATTCTTTTTCCCCACCTCGACATATTTTTGTTGGAGAACATGCAGCCGTACGGCCATGCTCAGAGATGTCGGGGTGTTCAACACTCTTAAGCTCACATTTCCAGTTTTCGTTACCTAATTTGCTCCTTCATCCCGCTTCCTTGCTCTCTTTTCAATCAGTTCCTCTTCTCTGTACTGTCTCCTGCTCTGCTTGTAGCTGTCCTCACCACGACATCTTACTGGCTCTCTCTCTCTTTCTTTCTCTCTCCCGTTGTTTTACTAGCAGAGCTTTCCCAGCCAGATGTACTCTATAGTCAGAGTTTATCTTACCTTGGCTTTAAAACTCAGGTCCTCCACATGATTAAAAAGAGTCAGGGACTGAGAACAGACTTCAAAAGAGCGGGATGAGGGACCTCAGGGAGAGAAGGAGCGAGGGAAGGAGGGACAGACTGAGAACCTAATGATGACGATGATTTACTTTCATGTGTGTACTCACTTGCTGCACTGATGCTACTTGCTATCAGTGTCAAGAAGAAATATTCAGTCAGTGGCTAGGTACACTTAGCTAAATCTAAAGCGGTCTAATACAACAGTCCTGCAACAGATCCTACCTTCATGAAGATTATACTGTTCAGTTTTAGTTGAAACGGTTTTTGAGAGGTGATTTTTTTGATTCAATCAGCTTTGGGGCTGTGCAATATGACCAAAATCTTATATCCCGATATAGGTGATTTCATATCCCGATAACATTTTTGCTGTAAATTCAATGCATTGTTTAAATAAAATGATCACATGGAAAGGGCTATTTTTTATTACATTTGAGTTATATACTTGACAAATAAAAGCTACTTATTCACATTTGATTTTTTTTTCTGTGCATTTTTTAATTAAGTATGTTTAAAAAAAAGAATTAAATATGTATAAAATCAAAACAAAAAAAGTAAATAGTAAAAGGCAGGGCTGTAAACTCTCATGCACTCACCGGGAGACTCACGGAATTGACACATTTCTCACGCACTAATGGAGTGAAAAACAAACATAACATTGTGGCCTTATCAGAGATTGGACAGTCCGGTTGTGAGTAACAGCGGTGCGTTGGCCATCTGGCACACGGCGACAAACTCCGGTGCATCGCCGCATCAGTGAGCCAGTGGACTGTCAAAAAAAAAAACAATCCATAAAGTTTCTGTCCGTCTGTTTAGTGGCCACCTCTGTGTGCCTGTCAGTTGGGACTGGGCCACTGGCTGGTCGGAGTCCTCCTGTTCAGAATTACCCCATTATGTGTAACGTTTGCTCTCCTCCATGTTTGTTTGTGTGGCGTTCATAAAAATAAATATATTTTCTGCCTACATCCTGCAGTGTGGGAGAATGCAAAGCCTTGTCTGAATGATGAAAAATATTGCCGTAAAGAGTGTGATTTGCGGAACAAAAAAATAAACGATAATAATATGAAATGATACTTGTATAACTGTATGATCATTTTGAGGGATGTAGTTTGTGGTGCTGTTGCATAGTGTTTCTATTATTTTGTGCACCCGGTTAATATCAGTGAGGGTATGCAGTAACAGTAAACATCTCTCTGTATAACACAAACATACAGACATTTTTGTTTTATCAGGAAGATATTGAAAACAGTAAGTGATGATTGTGTCTACAGAGGAAATTTGTTGGTCGGTTGTATAAGACAGGGTAAGACACTGAACCAGTCATGTCTGTGCTGGATGCCACCGAATAACATCTGAATGTTGCATATCTGTTTTATATCATCATGCCACAAACTGTACAGAGTATCGTGCATCAAATTAGTTTATACAAGTGTTTCCCACTAGAGTTGAAGGAACGCTTTAACAAAACACTCCACAAAACAATTTATGGATCACTGCAGTGATCCATAAATCCATGCACAAGGACAGCCAGAGAAATATGTCAGGATCCCGTTATTTACTGTGCGGGAGGTACCCTCCGGGGGATTTCCCCCTTTGAATTGTTAAATGTATGTGGCCACAAACCTTGAGGTGTCTTTGACCTATAATTAAACAAAGCTGGGTGAATTAATGGTCCAAGCACTGCTGCCACACTGAAAGTGCCCTGTTTGGGCAAATGGGAGTAGTTTATGAATCTCACAGTGAGTGTTACAGCCTTGCAGTGTGGACTGTTGCAGTATGGATTCAGTGTGGAAATGTATCCCAATCGTATGCTCAAGGTTGATGAACTACTGTATATTTGACAATGGATTTGACTAAAAGTTACTGGCAGGTTCTTATATTGCCAGAAGTGAAAAACAGTCTTCTTCACAACATGTGGCTTTTAGAAAGTGACAATGTACATTAATTAACACGAGCACTTGTCAAAGCCTGCTTATAAAGTTCAATAAGTCAAGGACAGGGTGCTGCAACATTTAGACTCATATATGGTATATACAAGCACATCTTTATCTGTAGCTTCAGTTAACAGCAGTGTATGGAGCAGGTAACAACATGCATACAAATTTACAAGTGGATGGAGAGCGGCGCGGTTTAAAGTGTCACTTGCATTGTAGGCAAGTTTGTAGTAGTAGACAGATTAAGCAGCAGTGATTGCAGCTTGCCATACAGGCCCAAATTTTAAAAAGTATACAACACAGTGTGCAAGCCTAGCAGGCCGGTACAGCCCTTTAATTTACACCCTTCCCGTGCTGACCAGCCTTCTAACCCACACAAAGTTGTTGATAGGGACATATTTATCATACAAAAGATAAAAGAAAGACAAAACTTTGATATAATGTCCAACTAAACATTTACAGACAGGCCGCGAATACCACCTTAAATCCACAGATATTCAACATGCAGCTGCATGTGCAGTATAAAATTATTAAAAAGGTTTAATAACACGTCCATCCCCAAGTGAACAATGAGGGCCAGGAGCCTGATTGTGGATCCCCTTTAGTCTCTGAAACCAAAATCCTCTCTAATGCCCCAAGTAACACACACGCACTTCAGCTGACTGTAATCGGTAAACAGAGATGTTGGTTGGCTGAATATGACAGTGGTAATATGCAAATGTAAGAGAAACATCTGGCCAATGTCATGTTAACTGGTGGAAGCCAAGAATATTTATTTTTGTGATGATGATTCACCTCATGCATCTGTTTGTGTGTGTGTGTCCAAATACACCTGCGTGTGTTTAAACTGTACAAATGAAACCTTATATCTGATATCAAGTAATGGCTCACTCTGTACATGTGGGAAGATGTGAAATTAGAGAGAAGGTTGGGCAACAAGACAAGACTTTATCAAAATGAAGAAGGGAGAGGGTGAAAATGTATAATTCTGGCAATGCTATTGTTGTGTTTTAGGCACATAAATGATATGTTATTACAAAAGAAAATCAAGTATAGACAAAAAGTGTAAACTGATCTGCTCCAGAATCATGACATCTTATGTCAGTGATATGCAGCTGCTGCTCCCATTCAGGTACCATTAAAACAACTTGGAAAAATTAAGTTTACACACGTCTGAGAGCCCAGGCCTTATATTATAGGTGCTCAGATAGATGTGACCCCTTCAAATCAGACCATGTCCTAGGTGAACATTGCAACTAACAATTCTTTTTATTATCGATCAGTGTGCTGATTATTTTCTCAATTAATCATTTGGTCTAAAAAATGTCCTAAATTTAAAAGGAAAATGCCAAGGTGAAAATGCCAAGCCTTCAGATCTCTTGTTTTGTCTGACTAACAGTCCAAACCCAAAGATATTCAGTTTACAATGTTACAAAACAGAGAAAATCCTCAAATCTTCACATTGGAGGAGCTGTAACCATAGAAAAATGTATCAGTGACAAACAATTTTCCGTCAAATTCGCTAATTGATTAATCAACTAATCTTACCAGCTCTTTCTGTGCATTACTATATTTTTGTGTTCCTAATATAAAATAATTTGCATTTTGATAAATAACCCTCACAGATGTTAAACTCCTGTGATGCTGAAGTGAACTTGGCAATTTAACACTTAAGCCAATTTGTGTCAATAAGCAGTTTTTCCAACTGCATCAGTGATTCATAAGATCAGGCTTAAGAACAAACTGGATGTGTGGTGTCCGTTTGGATCTGTTTTTGTTTGTTTTTGTTTTTGTGTCTGTCTCAGTTTTGAGCACAACTTTTCTCTCAGTAAACAACTCTTCAGATGCCTCTGTTATGTGTTTGAAATTACTCCCTTTATATATTGTAGATAAAGAACAAATAGAGAGGACAAAGAGATGTTGACAGGGCGACAAATCTCATGAGCATCTCACACTCGAACTTGTACATGTATCAAGTTCCCGGTATTCTCGCAGCCTTCTGACATGACACATGAGAGACAGAAGCAATGCGTTGAAAACTACAAACACCAGCGAATCAACCGAGTGTGAAGCATCTTACAGAACTCAGCCCGGAGCCTTGGACCAACCTGTTCATCAAAGACAGAGGGGGAATTACCCTGGCCTGGTGAACACACACACACCCATATACAAAACACACACACACATTCAGACAAACACAGACACAGGTCTAATGAGTCCCAGCTGTGAATGGTTGCGTGATACAGCAAGACAACAATTAATGTGGAGAGGAGGCAGGACATGTTGACCTACTAAACAGAGAGAGAGAGAGAGAGAGACGGAGAGAAGAGAGGGAGGTGGAAAAATGAGAGAAGGTGAGAGAGATGAAGAAGAGGTACAGTGAGGAAGAGGAAGAAAGTGCAACAAACAAAGACATCCACAGACAAAGTGACTTCCTACAGTGGAAAATAACAACCGTGTGTAGCTGCTGGCAGATTACACTAAAATACTTCACTGTACGCAGTATTCTCCGAAATATTTGACACAGATATATCAAAAGAGAAAAGTGAATTACTGCATATACTGTAGTCTCATCCCCCAGCAGCTCTTGGAGGGATGTAAGTCAATGTCAGCTTGATCACTCTTGACAAGCTCCATACTGAAGAGAGAAGCCACTCTAAACAGAATTACCATGTGTTATTCTGAAGATCTTACACAGCTCTGAACCACTGTGAACAGGAATACGTCTGTCACAAAGCTCGAAACCAGAGAAATTAAGAAATAACTGAAGGCTGAATGTTTGTGTGTTTGAACTATACTTTGCATCCTTTATTTCACTGGCGTGTTGACATCTCCGAACCAGTGAATATGCCCATATCCCCATAAAATTTCCCTCGGTACTGTCAGTGCCTTTAAAGTCAGTTTTTCATTATTTGTCAAAGGACCAACTGTTGGCTTTGTAACTTTAAGTCTGCACATTTGGACTTAACATTAAAACACAGCAGGTTTGTGGGAATTTGATTTTAGTGTGTTTAACCTCTGTCTGGAAAGTCCAAGTGAAGAAAAGCTACAGTATGCTGTTCATAAGTCAGACGGAACAATTTGGAAACAACCTCAACCTTCATGTATTACTTTAACCAAGGTAATTCTTAACCTCAGAAATAGTACTCCGACAAATAAATAATTAAATAAATACATATTATAACTCACTTATAGGTGAAAAGAAAGTTACCCCTAGATCACAGATAATCAGTATTTTCTAAGCCTTTCATGCTATATGTGGCACTTAGGTTCACTTCAATTTAATGTTGGGTTTACATGTTGTGGCATTTTCCCCATAAAATACAATTAAGTGTCTATTTAGTCATTTGGAGGCCTCATGCAAAGATCCCATGAGTAGAATCTTCTGTGTACTAAAAAGCTTCTTGAGTAATTTAATAAGTTGTCAAGTACAGTAAACAGTTCAGTATCAGTTAACCACTTCTTTAATGCATCAGATTTTATAATCTTTAATTTGGACAAATTCAAAAGTAGCACCTTATTTCCATTTCATAGCAATCCCTTAAAATAGGACAGAGCTTTAGAAAACGTAGGACTTGTAATACCTCTACTCCTGCTTGGTCGGAAATAGAATCAAGAAAGAATAAAATTACAGGCCAGACCATAATAAGACCTCATTTAACCTCTTGAGTCCCACAGTCCTACCCATCTCTCTCGCTATCCATCCATACGAGTTCTGTAAGATCTCATCTGGGCTCACTCTCTGATTGGCTTGGGGAGAATAAAAACTTATCCATTTTGACATCTCTGTGAGACAACAGGAATTTATGAGGGTGGGCACGTTATTCTCATTGAGAACAGTGGACATCCTCTCCCCAGCCAGCGAGGCTGGGCGTGATGAGAACGTAGAGGTCACACTAAAAATAATGCATCATGAAGTTGCTGCACAGCACCATATTTTAGGTTGGGTGTATTTGAATTAGTTTAAATTTGAAATTTACCAGAAGATGATTAATTTTCCATTGACATGAACTAACTAATAAACTAATCAAACAATGTGATGTTCTGAAAGGAAACATAAAGCAAAGGCCTAGTAGATGCAGCCAGAATAGAGCAGACGACTGCACGGGTGAATGAGAAAAAACTACTTTGGAAAAATGTACTTTTCCAGGGTGAAGGAGTTGCTAGAAAAGACTTGGTGACATCATTGTGCTATACTGAAAAAGTTGAAATGAATGTTCTCAGGGATGGCTTTCAGGGATTTTGGCCACCACAAAATCTTACTGCTGCAGTAATGCTATACCCTTTCCATCAAAACCCATTACAGTTCTAGCAGGCCAGTAAAACCCCTGGTTGTCCCTTAATATAAACAATAAAAACCAATAAAGAATATGTTAACTTGTTCAAGAGAACACTGTGATTTTCTGACTATACACAAGGATCAGTCTCCTTCACTTTTTGTCTCCCTCTCGATGTGTGTGCGCTTGTGACAGACGTATGTTTTGCGACATTTGTACAAGATTGAGTAGAACGCCAAAAGTGCTGATACTTAATGTATGTATTTTAATGTAGCACTACACTGCACCTGTCAGCAGGTGAAAACATAGCTGGCTGAGAAAAACACCTGCCTGGTTTGCATTGCAGACTCTGTAAAACAAACAAACAAATAATGCAATAATCACCTCCCCATGAAGATTTTAAGAGGTGAAGTCAACCACACCACAGCCACAACAGCTGGTCAAATCTGGTCTAAACACACATTCTCTCTCTCTCTCACACACACACACACACACACACACACACACACACACAAAATATGCACAAGCAGGCAAGCACATAAATATATACAGTTTCTAATGCTCTCCATGCACACACACACACACGCAGGCACGTTCAGTACACACAATGACGCTTTCAGAATTGGCCACCCAACACTCATCTAGCTAATAAAGCTTTTGGGTCGCAGCCCAGAGAGGGGCTGGGTTTTAGGCGCTGGGTTTGAGGGGCTGTGCAGAGTAAACAGAGCTTTAAAAACAATAACAAGTTACTTGTGAAAGATTCTGAGTTCGCAGAGGCTCTGTGGACTAATAAACTTTGTATTAGCAGGCGACTTTATTGGGACCTCGGGGCAAATGTGTGGAGGTGTTTGCCTGTGGAATATAACAGGGATCAGACAGTGTGGTTTCAAGACGTGGGGACGATGACAAACACATATGCACGCACAGACGCATAGTCCCTCACACAGACGGCCCGTCATTTTCATTTTTATTTATTTTTTTTTTTTACAGAAGAAATACACTGGAATTTTCATCTGGATTTTATCTCCTGACGCACTCAAAAGTTGATGTGTTTCTTATTTTCTTATTGGAAATGCTAAAGACTGAAGTTTATTGTAAACATGGTCCTTTTTGCAATTAGCACAGTAAGTGAATCTTCAGGTCATACAACAACGCAATGCCCAACTCCCGGAACAACAACAACAAAGCAGCCCCTTGAGGCCACCTGGTATACCCTATAAAAAAATGTGTAAATTTAAAAAAAAATTCATTTTTCAATTAAAACTTTGTGTTATTGACTTTTTATACTATTAAGTTAGTTACAAACTATTAAGTGAGTTGAAATCACATATTTCTTCTGATAAAAACCTTAAATAATGACCTCCTGCTGTACACATACAGTACATAGTAGAGCTGTCAAAAAATCCAGTTCAAGCACATTATAATTTACGTGTAAACTGTTTGGATTATTTGAAATACAACCCACATAGCCTTATCGTAAACTACGTTGCAGAATTGATTTTTAACATTTGTGGCCCGCTGCTTCATTGAGTGACAAGCTAACAGGTGACTTGTTGTGGTAATTCTAGTTTAGCAAGGCAGCATGCAGCCTGATTTGACACCATAGTTGATTTTTCCATCTATGGCGTCAGATCAAAAATGCTTCCACACATAACTTGGTGGATGATGGTTTTGGTCTCATGATTATCTGTTCAGCAGGTTGCTAGTTTCCTCCATTTTGCATAGTCTACTGATGGGACAGTGAACAGTGAACTGGAGCTACAGTACACTGCCTGCTGCCCTTATATACAGTGAATACAGATTGAATATTTTTTCCCCACATTCGAATGGTAGGCCTGTCACTTCTTATTCGAAATTTGAACTAACACACACACACACACACACACACACACACACACACACACAACCATGTTCCTTTCCATTGAAGCTCAGGTCACCCCGCCTCACCACAGTCTCCACAGACCGGGGCAGAGATGAAATAATGTTCACACTGACAAAGAAAAAACACACTGTCCATCCAAAGAATGAGCAGGGAAAACAGGCGAGCGGCGCAGCTAGTGAGGTGGAAAAGTATTCCTCACACAAAGAATCGGCACAAAAGGCCAGGCACTCTGGAGACTGTAAGATGTAGCCACAAAACCCTGGCTCTGAAAACCACACAAAAAACAATAACTGTTCCTCTTTGGTGGCAAAAAAAATAAAAAATAAATCCGCTCCAAATATGTTTTTAATGCAAAGTAGTAAAATTAGAATGTCTGTCTAGAAATATCTGCTGTCTTTTTCCTAATCCGAGAGAGCAGTGCCAATATTAATACACCTCTTAGAACACGGAGGCAATGTTATTTCATCTGGATATTGAGTATGTGTGTGTGTGTGTGTTTGCGTGTGTGCAAAATTACAACTAGGAATAGCCGAAATGACCCCAAAAAGCCAAGTTTAAAAACCACACACACACAATGGAATCTGTACTATGTTTGTTTTGTTCTGTTTAATTCCAGACCCCCAGTATGAGGGCTGACAGACCAGTGAAACAGGAGCTGAACAAGGGCCAGACACAGCCAGGAATGAGACCAAAAAGTACTCACTCACACCTTCCTAAGCCTCCGCCGAGGTGCCCTTTATCTGTCATATTTACAGCCATCTTGGAACCATCTCTCAGCAGAGCTTTCTTCAACAGAACATTGAACCGGGGCTGGGTCTACACTAATGAAGGTCATTGTAGGGTCTCCTTGTGGTACCTGGTGCTGTAGAAGTGATAACATTTACAGTACACGAGACTATACTTCAATCACTAGACCTTTATTGGGGCAAAAGCCCTTAAATACTTGCAATGGACCTACAGTGGGTGGGCAGGCCTTTCTTTTGTCCACAAAACCATTTTTAATACCAAGTAAAATAAAAAAAATATACTTTCTTATCCTGTGTCCCTGCATTAATTGTTAATACCACTCTTTCTATAAAATATTTTGATTGACTCACCCTGTACTCGGTAGCATATTCATAAGCGTATCCTCAATAGTCATCTTTTTCACAGCAACCCTTTTGGCGTGACATAGCAGAAGAGGCACATGTGTAACTGATAACATTAAAAAACGACTGCATTCCATTTAGGTGAGCTAGGTCCAGTGTCCTGGTATTATGCATGCTGGCTCACTGTCATGGCTTATTGGAGCACTTAACGGGACCAAACCATCGTTAACACTGTTTGTTTCACCTGTGCTCTTGCTGTAAAACGTCTATTCTCCAGAGTGTCATGCTCTGTGAGCCAAACCAATGTTTTAGTAAACCAATTCAGATCCCTGGATGATTTGATCAAGTCCCACCACTTTTCATTGATTTTATGAATTAGTAACTAGTCCTTCAAGTATAGATATTTGGTTATACTCTGGATTTTATTAATCTTGACTCATGTGGAGACAGTATTTTACTCTAAATTATATATTATATTATATAATACAATATTTCTTGTTTTTTGGCCTGTATTCTGTCAGTTCTTGAAGTTGTTCATCTTGCAAATCGGACTCAGTTTTGGTCCTCAGGGTAACAAGCTAATGCAAACAACTTTGATATAATTTCAGGAAATAATACCAATAGTTCTCAGGATTTCTTCTGGGAAAGTCCTATACAAAGAATGCTGATTTTGATTTTATTTGAACCACGGTTACTGATGGGAGAGCAGAAATCATCTGTGCTTCTCCACATCCAAACAGACAGGCAGGTAATTTTAGACCCTGGGAGAACAAATTGGCCTGTTCCACCCACTCAAGTCAATCAAGAGAGTGAGGGGGAAGGGAGAAAGAGACAGACAGACAGACGAAGAGAGGGTAAAACACTGAACAAGAGGTGAGGATAACAGAGAAATGTGTTCAAGAGAAATTATAGAAAATGGGTTATCATAGACAAATTGGTAAAGAATTCAAATCATCGTAGTAGGGGATAAAAGAAATGGGGAAAGAATCTGTCTCCCCATCCTCCCACTGGTGGTCTATGTTCCCACTGTTGCCTCTCTTGATTTAATTGCCTGGGTAGGAGTGAGATCAGAGCAGCAGTTCAGCACTAGGCTTCTATCAGACTTGAGAAACAACAACAAATAAGAAATTAAAGAGTTGAGAGAGAAAGAAAAAAAACGCAGAGGAGAGAGGAAAGAGGAAAGAACTAGAAACCAGTGAAGCATGATGAAAAGGCAAAGAAAAGCACACATTTAGGAAACAAAGAGGAAGGTTAAGCGCAAAAAACGTGAGAGAAAGAAAGGGATGTACAGAGGAAAAGCAGAAACAAGGAAAGCTGGTGGTCCATTTCCTTGTTTTCAGCTATATTTAATTACCCTAGTAGGAGTAAGTTCAGTAGATCAGTAGATCAGCAGTAGGAGTAGCAGGCTTTCATCAAAGCAGCAGTCACTGCTTATTAGAATATTATTACAGAACAGCAGCAGCAGCCAGTGGGCTGATTACTGACTGGGTCCAATGGGAGGCCTCATTTGACTGGAATGTATGGAGGCTGAAATGGAGAACAGGGATAAACACAGAAATACCATTTATAGACTACACGTTGATATGCTTACATAAAAACGTTCTTTTTCGTTACACTGTACATTGGCTTTTCAAAAGCTTTCATTGATCTCTTGAACATAACATTTTCTCCAACTTTCACTTTCCAAAGATCTTGTAAAAAATGCATTTAATCATAAAACAATTACAACTAATAACAGCAACAATCTGTAATTTATCTTCCCAACTATTCAATTTATTGAATACGCAGAATTCCTAACGTCAATCATGCGGATAATTGAAGAAATATATTTTTTGTGTAATTCATTCATTGTGTAAGTTGTATAAGTTATGATGACTACATGGATGGTTAAATGTAGACACAGGGTAAATATAACAGTATGAGCAATATGGTACAATATGCACATGTCTGATTAATTTGCATTTATCCAATTATTTTGAACATGAGCCAAAAGAAATGTATGGCTTAGATGATGGGATGGGAAGACAGAGACTGTATATCTGAACATGCCTGTGCTAAACTTCTGACTTGTCAGTTGAAATTAACCAAATGTGTATAAGGAAATAAAAGTAAAATGGCCAAAGTCATGGACAAGTAAATTCCTTTAACTTTAGTTGGACATTAGAGCCTAAACACAGAATAGGCAAAGTACAGACCCAATCTAGGAATACCAATTCTAGGATGAAACACGAGTAGAAGGGCACGCTGGGTAATTAGCATTACCTACAGGAATTCAGATCACATCTCCTCCACCAATCAGGACAGACACTGAACTCAGGTTGATTGGTTGGTTGACTGTGTGAAATTAGGCACAGCGATGCCTATTATTTATCCTCAGACTTGTACGTACACATGCACACAAACCCAAAAAAGCATGCAAGCCTTATGCCTCTACAACACACGCCAACACATTACATCCCTCCAAACTCATGCACACACAGAAACATACACACACCTAGTGTGGTCCAACCGACGACCACCGTGACTGAATGAGACACAAACACACAAACCACAAGCATCCAGTCATTCCTGACTGAGAAAATATTCATGTAAAAGTTTGATTTGGTAGAATGCATGACGTGTGTGAGAACACATTGAACACACGTGGAAGTAAACTCACTTCTACATATTAATATTGTACACATGCATTCTTGTTTTTCAGTTTGTTAAAAATGTAACGAGTGCATCTAATGTCAAAATTATATTCCCCTTTAACCTGAGATTCTCCTTTAAATCTAAGAAATGCTTCATAATACTGAGACCAGGCCAAAATATTTCTGTATATTTATTTGTCATAAATATATGACAAACTGACAAGAGATGCAAAGATATCCATCATTTTCTTTCATTTTTAAATCTTTTTTTTTTGTTCCAGACCTTTTGGAAATACAAAGTCTCTTGGGCAGTTGAGTCAAACAACTGCCTTGCCGAGTTGGATTTCCACAATTTGGCATGTTTGTACTAATATGACTTGGATCACAAGTTTAAGTCCCATCCCTGCCAAAAACCACAATGGTGTCAACTGGGGTGGTGTGGAGGATTTTTGAAGAATTATGTCTGGGATTTCTGAGGTCCTGGGTTTAATCTCTGCAAAATAACCCAACGAAGCACATATTAAAACTTGATTTAAATGTAGCACTTCCAATAAAATGAATCAAATGCTTTACTTCTCTCTTCCCTATTTTTATTGATTGGATTAAAATACTACATAAAAACCCAAGGGCGGCTGTAACGACCAATGGGATGATCTTCCCTCTCTTTAACCTCACCAGAGCTACTAGACAGGGCTGTTCATTGTCTCCTTTATTGTTTAATACCATACTCAAGCCACTGGCTATTGCTATTGGATCAATTGTGAACATTAGGGGAGTGGCGGGAAGTGGGAATGAACAGAAATTATTGCTGTATGCAGACAATATTCTGACACTAATCAAAGACCCTTCGAACTTGTTACCACACTTAGTGGAGACAATACAATCTTACTCCAAATTATCAGGGTACAAAATTAACTGGAGGATGTCAGAGGCTATTCCTATATCTAAAATCCAAACTTACATTATGATTATTCGAACAATATGATATAATAACTAAAGACTTTTCATGGGAAGGGAATAGACCAAGGACTGGATTAAGTAAGATGTGTTCCCCAAAAGACAAAGGAGGTTTGGGTTTACCAGACCTAAGGCTGTACCATATCTTGTTTGAAATAGCCAAATTAGCCAGACACTGGATTAAGGAAAACCAGCTGGAGTGGGTTACTATAACCTACAGACAGGTTCTCAATCACTTCCCGATTCACCTATATTGTCTCACTCAAAAGAGGTTTTGATCAGAATACACAAACTGTTAAAATTACCACTCCTCCCCTTCCTTATATCACTCTTTTTCTTTCTTTATGCATTTCATACAGATACAAACTGCAACAACATGAGTACCCAATATGAGGTGGCAGAGTGTGTATGTGTGTAAAGTACAGGCATAGAGTGAGTCAAGGTTGGCCTAATTGTAGGTTGTTTGTATGTCTGGGAGAACGTGTAAATGATGGAGGTAAGAAGAAAATGGAGGAAAGGGAGGGAGCAGGTGGCCTCCTTCATCTGGACCACAGCTGTACGCAGCATGACTCACACACTCCTACCTTGACCAAAAGATACACACACACACACACACACACACACACACACACACACACACACACACACACACACACTAACTGCTAAAAACCCTTGAGACATCGTGAATCAGACTACAAGGACCTCCATGTCACCCACTGGTGCATGCTTTGATGTTGCAGACAACACATTAAATGTAATTACAAAAACAAATATTTTCATGTCATTTTTTATTTTTGCTGCATCATTGCTCATCATGCAACAAGAAACATCTTACTATGTTGAACAGTTTATTCATGTATTTTTCAAATGTTTCTGTGCATTACCCTACAGAAGTCTTCCACCTTTAATCTAACATTATTCTCAAAATGTTTCTTTGGGTGGAGCAACAGTTTTAAACAAACTGTGTCAGTCTAGATCTGTAAGCTCTGATTTGATCTCTGTACCATTATCCTAAACTTCTCCCCTGCTGAAAGTCAAATGCTGCACTTGTGCTGAAAAAAGATTTTAAGCAAGTTGATCATTTATCTCACCAGTGGTGGAGAAAACAGTCACAACACACCACAAAAAAAAAAAGTACAGTGCTTAAAATACTTGACTCAGGTCTACTCTGAAAACTTTTAATGCATGGGTCATTTTGTTTCATTCACTTTTTCAGTCAGACTATAAGGGCATCTGGCAGGTCTGTTCTCTCTCCTTCCTGGGGTTCACCTATGGGCAACAGGTTATTTTGCTGTGTGTGTACGTGTGCGTGTGCATGTGTGTGTTCATGTGCAGGGGGTGCTTGCCCTTCAGGGCGTAGTTAAGGTCCTTTGGAGCTCAAGCTTTTTTTCCCTCTCATTTCACTTTGATTCCTGGAACACTTAACATTGCACATGCATGAGCGCGCCCACACACACACACACACACACACACACACACACACACACACACTTTACTGACAACAAGTTGGGCAACAGCTCAAACACTGTATTCAATTAAACTGGCAAGTGACAAACTCACTTTATCCCCCCGTCTCCCTCTGAATCACTGGGAACTACGTGAATGCAGCTTTGATTTTAATCAAAACTGGTTCATGATAAAAATCAAGAAGGCATGTAAAATCCTTAATTTCATGGTGAAATAAATTATGCGCCAAAGTTTTCTTTGATGGTAACTTGAGCTGATAATTTGCAAATCTTGCCAAAAGTTTGTGTTTGCTGAAATTGTGAAGACGCAAGCATATTTCTTTCACGTTTGTAATGAGACATTGGTTAGTTGGGACTAGAACATCATGCATTTGGGTGACTAAAGGTTTGTTTTTGTTCTATGATCTATGTATTATGTGGTAACAAACAGTCTTGTCTGAAAGGAGCTCAAGGAGGCAATTAAGGTACTTAAACCCTTAGTGTCTGATTGCTGCAATTTGCATAAAAACATCGGGTTCCCTCTCTGAGTCATAACTCAGCCTAATCTTAAGACAGAGACATGATACACATATTTTTAAGTTCCGTGTGACTTATATTTTTAAAGGATATCATTATCTTTGATGCCCATTGCAAATAAACATCCATAAAAATCCATAAATCTGCTTAGAAAACTCCAGAACTTGAACAAAAGTAACCCAGTGATAGTTGTCTATACATCCATGAGTATTTTGCAAAAAGGAACCCGTAATAGCAAATTCAGCATCATTTTAATGGTGCCAATTTTACAAAATGTAAGTGAAGTTTTAGCCCACAGCAAACTCACTGCCTTCATGGCGCCATTATATTTCCTGTTTACAAACCCAAAAGCCCCAAATTATAGGAACTAAAAACTTGCATGATTATTCCCCAAAAAGAAGTAAGACAAAGAATAATTTGGAGTGACTAAATCCATCAACTTAATGTTAACGGTTTTTGTTTTCATGTTGCATTATCAATATTCGTTTGGACATTACTGGGGCAGGAAGAGGAGGGGAATGGGGTTGCAGTTTAAATTGTTTTGAGGCCCCACAGTTTCAGACTATGAAAACCCCTGGGTTAGGGTATTGGTTGGGGTAAACATCAGGTAATATCCCTGATGTTTGTGAATAAAATGTACAGTATGTCAACGCAAAGACTTCAAGTTTGTTCAACTAGCGTGTGTTGAATGTTTAGTGTAAAAACAGGGCAGTGCCCTGCAGACCTCCTCTGAAGATTCCTTTCCTTCTAGACTTTTTGTCTACTTATTTTACAGTCTTTTCTACATTCTTCATGGCTTGTTGAGATTCCATGTCTTGGATTGTGGTTTCCCTTTGCCATGATGGTTATTTGACTGAACCTTGGCATTGCTCATATTCTGAATTCTTCACATGCCCTTTTCATGGTTGGAGCACTGGAGAGTAATTGTATTTTCCATTGTTACAGTGATCCAATGAATGCTTGTTTTGATCTTAGTTTTGTCCTAAATCTGATCAGATATATTGTGTGTTTTCCCTTTTTTGAGTAAGGGTAGGATCTTCATCTAATTTAAATCAATTAATTTTAATTAATTAATTTATTTTTGTAATAATTGGGGCACCAATAGTTATCTTGTTGATCCTTGATAACTTTCTTTACAATGATGATAGACATACAATAATCTTAAGTCAAAAAATGGTCATAGAGGCTGGACCACTGATTTGAATTTGATGAAACTTACAGGGATGCTGCAGCTTGTTACTGATTGACCAAGGGATGAAAAGGGCCACAGGTTTACATGTTTAACCAGGAAAATTGCAAACCAAACAAAACAGATACAAAGCAGATATATTAAAGAGCATAAGTATAGGGTTCAACACTTAACTGTATGGCAACATACACATATGAACAAGAAAGCATGTGTATAACAGTTAAATATAGACTTGGCAGCCAAAACACTCTATCCAGGCCTGCACATAGTCAAGCCATATACAGTAAAATCAAGGAACACAAGCAGGCCAGAACAGAAACAGCACCATCAGGAATGTAAAGATGCGGAACAGAGAGCTTTGCATAGACTGTTAATATTGTTTTCGTCCTTTTAAAAAGGGTTTGACTCTTCTTTTGCTGTTTACTGTGCTTGTTTCCAACTTCATAACGACTCTGCTTTGCGGTTTGCTCTTGGAGAAGCCATCCTAAATCTCAAGAGCTAAGTTTTTGTTATGGGTTATCAATCTCAAGAACATCCATTAAAATCTAGTGAGCTGGAAGCTGCATGAATCAGCAAACTCTGGGGAATGCTTTTATTGCTTCTTAAATATGCCAAACCTCATAACAATTACTTAAACTAGGCATTCCTAAATGGAAAATTAAGCATTATTCATCAAGTGCCTGGCCGGACATACATTTTTTTAGTTGGATAACGGAGTACTGAGTCGAAATGCTAAGGTGCAGGAGGGCTTCCGTTGATGGCTCAGCACAAACAGATAATCAGGCTGTCAGCTGTGCTTTCGAAGAAATCTCCCTGAAACCTGACTCCAGTGCTAATATCTAAACATTTCAGAAAAGTATTGCTGAAACTAACATTGTGCAAAAAAAAAAAAAAAAACAAGACACACTGAACTTGAGAGTAGTGAAGAAACCATTTGTTTGTGTTTAACTTAATCTCAAGGCTAAATTCTGCACTGACCTTTCTTTTGTTAATAAAAGTCATTGTTATCATTATCATTTCAAAGTGTAAACATCGCTACATATCAAACACTTTAATCAAGATGAATGACATTCTGTATTGTTATCCTGGAGACAGACTTTAGTCAGGCTTGGTATTAGGTTGTGTATTAGATAACAGCAGTCACTTGTTTTCTGCCATTATTCGCTTCTCAGAATAGTAAAGGTAATCTGCCTGAAATCAATGTTAGACAGTTTTATCAATATTGATATAATCTCAAACTAAACACCAGTGATGGAATGGAAAATTTTCCCCATCCAGCCTCCTTTTATCCCTTTGCTTCTTTCTTTTCACTCATCAAAATGAAACTGTGGCACACACTCAAAAGGCAGGACTTTGGAAAATGAGACAGAATAGACTAAAAAAAAATCTGTATAGTTAACTTAAATTTAATTCTTCCAATAAAAATGACTGAATATCGGATAATGTGTCTTTTCTATGGTGGGCAGGCTACAATATTCGTTTTGGTTGTTTGTTTAGTTTTTTGATTAACAATAGGCACAACCAAATTTTACTCTTCAGTGTATTAGTTTCCATATTTGTCTCTTCCACCTGCCTTTGTCTTTTCACCTCTTTTTTCCATCACATAATCTGTTTTTTCCCCAACTTTCTCCTCAGTTATGTCACTCCTCTCCCCTCCATATTTCCCACTCCCCTCTCTACTCTTTTTCCTTCATCACATTTCCATCCTTCCCTCTTTTCTCTCTCCATGTCCCTTCCAATATTTCTCCCACTCATCCGTTTCTCCATCACTCCCACAGACCCAGCGGTGCTTTTCTGAATCCAGGCTTGTATATCCATTAGTCAGTGTTATCTTCATGTCAACAGTTCCCCTCAAATATTTACAATAGTCCCCGGTGGGGAGACATCCAGCCAGGGGTAGGGATGATTCACCCTTTGTTAACACAATCACCCCAAAGTAACTTTGTACCACTCAGAAACACATGAACGTGACTAATGGGCCTAAAGTGTCTCAAAACTTGTTTGGTACACTGAAGCACTTGACCTTTGAGAACAGGTTTTATAATGTAAATTAAAGATGGAAGAGATCAAGCTGGAAAGTAGCAGAATCTGATGGGCAACCCGTGTGTGCATGTGCATCTGTGACTGAACTAACAGTAGATTTATTGTTTTAACACGAGTCAACATGAAAACCATTTAAGAAGCCACAAAGTGGATGCAAGATGACTATTACGATAGAAGATCAGGGAAATAAACACATTTGGAACAGAAAATGTACTTGTTTTTAAGCCTCTCTTTAATATTGGCTTTTTTTCTGTTATTACTGAATAATTTACAAAGTATTGAAATAATTCTAGGGTGGAAAATAAAACAAAAAAAAATCTAAACTGACAGATATAGGCACACAGTAACGCTGAAAAGCAAACAGACACTGCTTTGGTTTAAGGGGTTACAAGGCAAAAAGGTTGGGAACGACTGTTACAGACTAATGCAAATTTTTCCTTGATTTATCAGTATCATATAAGTCGTGTCCATAGTAATAAAATATATATAAAAATCTATTGGATTTGGAGTCAGATTCAACATTAAACTACAGAAAAAATAAAAATAAACTGAAATTGGTAAATGTTAGGCTATTAAATGTCAGAGAAAAATTCATTATGCAGAAAGATTTTGGAAGTCTTAGTGACATTGCTATTCTCCTTAGGGCTAGATTGGTGACTGCATTTACCCACAATGCATCAGTAACACATTCTTTTTTTAACCACAACTCAGGCAGCTGCAGTAGCTAAAGGAAGAAAACAAAACTAAACATACACTTTGAAATATATACCAGTAGTGGCAGATGGGCCGCCCCAGGTTAACCACAGGCATGTTGCACATATATACACCACAACACTTCCATTTTGTGACACTCAGACAATATACACAAAAAGTGCAAAAATAACCCAATATTGCGAATGTGCGTACGAATGTACATGTGTTGCGCAAGCAAATGTGAGCTTGTGCTTACACACAGATGCAAACACATACACATTCAAGCAACAAAAAAATATATTCAGAGTGAGTCACCAGTAAACTCTGGGATAAACAAGATATTGGAGGCAGGGAGTTTATTTGACATTTTCCTCTTTCTCTTTCTTTTTGTGGTGTCTCTTTTGGCCCATCTTTAACCCTGACCTCCTGCTGTATTTGTTTTAGAGTTGGGACTCTGTATGGTAGTTCATGGAAACACACACACACACACACACACACACACACACACACACACACGTATGCATTTACAAACACATACTGTGCATGCACACACAAAAACAGACATTGCTTAATGGAAGGAGGAAATGTAGTAACACAGTCTGACTTTAGTAAAACACTGAAGCATTTCCATGCAGTTTTTTTTCACAGCTCTTTTCTCTCTTTATCGTCAGATCTCAGATATTAAATCAGGGGTCAGCGAGTTCTTGAACTTAAATAACTTTTTTCCTCTGAAACAATAAATTCTGTCAGTCTTGTTAAGCCTTTCAGGATCTAAATCTAAAAATTAAAGAGACAAGCATGGGTTGAGAAGCTTGGAAAAACTATTAAAAATATATATATTTTTTGGTTAGTATTTTTTACAATGGAAACTGTCCTTTATTAAATTACGTTAATAGTTTTTGCCATCAAGTAATTCGTAACAATTACACAGTATTGACCACGAGATCGGGGAACATGTTGACCAATAAAAGAAAAAAAGAAAAAGTCTGACAGAACAAGAAACATAAGGCTTGTTTACAATCTGTCTGATTTTCTGACTGCTCATGTTGATTTCCCCACTGGAAATCATTGCAGTGATTTCGCCCTAAAACATGAATGTTACGTCGCCAGCAGTAGTATAAGACTGGTTGCAATGTGAGTATAAATAGGTTTGTAGCACCTTCGTCATATTAGACATACTGATGAAGGGTTAGTGGAAAGATGGATCAAGATGCATCAGATGCTCCGTAACCAAGACAAGTTTTTAATAAATCCAGTAAAGGACATGGAAGAGAACGCAGAAACAGATAAAGACAGATGTAAGTAAAAAGTCAGTATTTTATATTACTGTCATCATGAAGTCATCAGTTTTGATGATGATGCACCTTCCTGGGTAGTCTTTCAGTCCATGCTGCACTGGTAGTTAACCTTATACCTCTATAGACTACAGGGTAATCAAGGAACACCCATACATCAGCGTGCGTGCACCCGCCCGCCCGCCCGCCCGCCCACACACACACACACACACACACACACACGTGTTCTCCCGACATGGTGATGAGCTGGCATGTATAGCAATCCATGCGCAGGCCGGAATGTGGGGGTAACATTTCAAAAACACACCGCCAATTCTGCTCAGAAAATAAGATGAGGTACCCTTACAAGGACACACACACACACACACACACACACACACACACACACACACACACACACACACACACACACCTGCACTGGAAAAGCGCATCAAATTCCAGGTGTGTGGAAAATTTGGAATAAACATCCTGGACTAATATGAGCAGATGATTTGGCAGCAAATAATAAACATCAGTCTTGCCTATTAGTTATTAGACTTTATTGATAGTCTAATAGTTATAAGTAGCTAAATGCATTTTGTAAGATGTTTTGGTTTTTTGTGTTGTATTAGAGTTCGCACAATCTCGTTCATAGTTTGTCAAAACCTAGGAACCAGACGAATCTGCGAGCTCATGTTTTATTTGCTCTGGCAGATGCGTCTGGCCCCTCTCCCATTCAAACTGATTTTGTTAGTACTGGTATGTGGTGAGCCAATCACAACCGTTTATCTAATATGAGGCGGGTTTAATACCATGACTGACAGAGAGGAGAGCCGTTGATGCATCTTCATGCATCTACTGGTAAAGCGGCAGTATCAAATAGACTGGACAGTACATTTTCTCTAAAGAATAAACAAACAACAGCTCTTAAACTTTATGTTGATAAGAAATATGTATTTGCCAAACTTCCTACAAGATGTACCGTACAATAGTACAGTGTTTTGTTGCTCTGATTGGTTGTCTGTGCCCGTGGTAACGCCCCTGTGAATTCGTGAATGAACAGTTCCAGACTAATACGCATTTGCGAATTAGTCTTTGCATTTGTGAATTAGTTTGGAGATGCCAGACTAACTCTGTCAGTCTTTATAATATACAGTACATAAATTCTATGATCACATACGGTGTTATATCATATTCCTGTTTGTTACGCAAGTTCGGAAACTGTCTCTTAAAAATATGCCTCTTGTTTCTTGCTTGTGGAGAAACTGTCCAAAATCATAGCAATAACACATGTTGATTCTGTTTTGTGGTGGATTTTCCTGCATATAAACTCAGAACCTTGAGCTTGAGTCATTACCAGTGTTGTCACTGTTGGCATCTGATAGAGAATTAGTTTAAATAGCTATACAGTATGTCCATACTAAAATGACTGTCTGCCTTTCCTGTGACAAAATGAATCTAACTGTGTCTGCTACTTTTTTACTCACTTTCCATGTCTTTGCTTGCTATGTGCATTGTGGGTGGTTCGCATGCAGACTGTGTTGAATGCAGGCATAAGGCACTTATGCATCTGGTTTATAAGATTCAATAGCTATTTTTGCTAAATCTGATTTCCGTGCCTCTAAAAAAATCATATTGAAAAGACAAGTGTAACTGTAGCTCTGGTCTCAAGAATGATCTCAAGTCCAACAAGAATTGATTGTGGTCTCTGGGTTCAGTCTATCACCAGGAATGACACTGGAGACAATTCCATGATTTAGTACATATTTTATCAGGCAGTGAGACAAACCACACTCAAAATCAAAGTCAAACGGACACCCATTGTGCTAGAACAATATTCCAACTCTTAGGAATGACTCAAAAAGAAAATAATGAAAAGACTTCAGGCTCTGGGGTATGGTAAGGTGCAGATTCACATGCTTCAGTGTCAGATTTTCTCAGCATAAACCAAACATAGTTTTAAGCTTGTAATTGATTAGGCCCAAGTGCACTTATTTTAAATCTGTGGGACCATGAATGTCTGTACAAAATTCAATGGCAATCGAGCCAATAGCTGTTGAGTTATTTCAGTCTGTGATGGTGGACCAACTGACTGACCAACCAACATTACCATCCCTATAGGCTAGGGCTGTAGGCAACCACAGACAATCTCGGTGGTCTGAAATCATGTTATCGTGATCGATTATTTTTGAAAATTAAATGCTATTAAATAGGCTATGTCCCATTATCATCAAAAAATGTAACGGTAATAAAAGATTATGACAGAATTTTTCTGGAGAAAGATTGTAGGTATTTGAACTCATCAGTCAAACAAATGCACTCCCTCCCTTTTGTGCTCCCTCAGATGCACCGCCAAAGAGAGTCATGGACATGCATAGCCAAGGCAACGCCACTAACAACTGGGCTAGCTGACCAAATCAGTAATATGGTGGGATCCAGAGCGTCTGCTGCCTGACGGTAAGTTGGCTTCAATAAGGGGAAGCAATTTTTATTGCTATGAAAATACACGTGGCGTATGTTTTTTGTAGTACACAGAAGTTATAAGTGAAAGAATGCTATACTGAGTATAAGTGAAAACATGACGAGTATCATAGATTCTCTTTGCCATCGAAATGTGCTAACTTGTGTTACATCATGTTGAGGAGAAATTGTAAATAAAATAACAATCCAAGAGACAGACTGGCTTGTATTCACTGCAAGGCGTGTTTACAAAAAAATATGAAAACATCTGCGAAGCACAGCATCGCTCCTATCTGAGTGATTGATTTCAAATTAGTTTCTCGTCTGGCACCATGTAACCGCTGTTATTTTTCTCTGCCTGTAATCTGTTCATTGTGTCAAAGTCTGTCATATATTATTCACGTCTGTTCAGTTGGCAGGGCATTGATTGCTCTCTGTTATTACTGTCTTTTTGCAGACAGTCTGAACTGCCACAGAAAATTTATTTCTACACAGACTAAAAGAGTCCTTGTCTGTTACCACCATGTAGTGTGATAATTGATAGAGGGTGAAACTCACATGAAATGAAGTCTGCAGACCTACTTGAAGCACTGCGCTGTGGATAAACTCATGTGCCATCAACACAGTATAAGCGCAGCCAGCAAAAACTCACCTCATCTTTGTCGCTGCTACTGTTTACGTCCTCTGTGTCTTCATGGTTTACAACACAAGGTTACAGTTAATCTCCCTTTTGATTTCTTTTTGCTGGCTGTAAATAAAACTTCACATTGTACAAAAACTGACCCATGATGCCAAAATAAAATCTCCTTAATCTGTAGGGAGCGGAGCTCATAGTGGCATATTTGCTGCAGCCCTTTCTAATATTCTCACTTAACGCAATAAATCCCAGATGGTAATTATGTTTTTGCTGATTAAAGTATGTGAGACATGGATAGAATGGAAACAAGAGACTTAGATTAATTGAAGCACTTACTAATGCCCTGACCAATGTTTTATTAACATGATTATCTTCTTCATGTGATTATTTTACCTATCAACAAATAAATATGTACAATATGTGTGAGCATGAATCTCATCTGTAAGAATGGAGGTGGCAAATTGCTTTTTGTTGTGTGTTCCACAAACTCAAGCCAGGACAAGATAACCCTGTACGGTCACTGCTTCATCTTTTCATCCTTCTTCTGTAGTGGCACGAAATATCTTTTGTCCACATGAAACACCCACAACGAGTGCTTTTCTTTGCTTTTAAAACATCAGAATGCTATGGCTAGAGTGGTGATGTGGGTTTCACGAGAGTTTCAAGGTTCCACCCCCAACATCATCAGCCACCCACATTACAATACTTTAGACGTCACTAAGTCACTTTCTCAAGATTGTCATGGGCCTTTTTCAGACATTTTGACTCGTCATAGCAGGAAAAAGGCACATGTGTAATTAATACTGTTAATAATGACATCAATGAACCTCATCAGTGAGCCAGCATTCACAAAGGCAGGGCACTGAAACTAGTTAACCCTTTATAGACTACAGCCCTTAATATTATTAATTACACCTGTCGTTTTCCTGTAATGACATGTCAAAACAACAGCCGTTTAAAGAGGCCTTTCCTCCAATTTCATATTTGTATGCTTACTGTACCATGTTTTATTAAATACTGTATCCAGAGGCAGACTAGTCATCTGGAGTAGCAGGAGTAGTGTCACTGGTGGACTGGTCGACCTGTGGGTTGATGATATGTCTATGTAGCAAAAACAGGAGAAACCAAAAAGTGATCTGTGCTGTTCTGTGCTTGATTTTGCATTACACGGGCAGAATAGGCCAATGCAAGTGTGTGTACATTGTGCGGTTATAGTTTTATCACATTTCATGAATGTTTTTATCCCCTAGCCAAGTTTACGCTGGAGCATTCTTAACAAATCATCGTTACGCTGCCTTCAGGGCCCTGATGAAAATACCAACATTACAACTTGTTCATGCATAAACAATATAAAAAGGGGGTGAGTATGGAAACAGCCACGATTTTGTCAAACCCAAATTGCCAAGATGTTCTGCATCATGCACACTATCCATCACCTCACATAATATAGTATTTTACTGGTTAATTGATTAATTATTTAGTCTACAAAAAAAAGTGAGAAAATTGTGAAAAATAACCATCACAATTTGCTCCATTCCAAGGTGATGTCCTCACATTGCTCGTTTTGGCCAATCAACAGTCCAAAACCACTTGACAACTGCACGTGTCCATAGTGTGTAAAGCACAACAAGGGCAGGAGGACCTCACAGGACTCATCATGGGTGATAGCCTGAATATTTTTCAGTAGTAAAATTACTATTCAAATAGTATGTAGTCCAACAAAACGAGCTGTTGTTGCACGTTAGTGGTTGCCCCGTTTCCAATTTGAGGGAACCAACATCAGTCTATCCCTGGCTAACGAGCAGGTTTCATCAGATACCCACTCTGTGTGATCAAACATTTCATGCGAGCCACTGATCACTGAATGGGCCACCATACAGCTGGGGAGTGTTCAAAGACTCTCAGGTAGGTAGCCAAGTGAGGTATGCTGGCTGCGGCTGTTTCCCTCCTGTCCAAACACCCACATAGACACGCACAGACACCTGTGCACACACGCACACACACACACAACCTCATACAAGCGGCACATTCCTTCTATGACATTAGCGCTGCCCAAACAAGGGGCTCAGGTGTTTCTCTCTTTGTAGTTTGACAAACACTAGGAAAGAGACAGAAAGTGAGTGAGACAGAAAGAGAAAGCGAGGGGAGAGGTATGATGTTTTCTTTTTTCTGCCTCGGCTGTGAAACCCCATCCCTCTTTCATTGTGTCAGTCGCTCTTTTGTGTGTTGCTGATGAGGCCCCCTTGACACTGAAGAGGTTATGCCGCTGATACCCAACTCCCATTGAAGACTCACACACACACACACACACACACACACACACACACACACACTATTAAACACAAGCCTCTGTCTTTCAATTTCTTCCTTTCTTCCTTTTTTCCCTGACTCTTTTAGTCACTCTCTGCCATCCTTACACAGATACACAGGTCAAACCACATAAAGATACCACAGACGAAGTGTCGGAAAACACATCACCGTAGAGAGGGATAAATAATCTCTCTTCTCCCATCTGCTACCATCTATATATCCTTTCCCTAGTTCCTGCCTCTTGTTTATATTATTTCCTCTCTTCACCCTTGACTGATACCACGGTATTGAGAGACCTCTTATTTCTTCTCAGTTTTCTTGCTTAGACCATACTGTATTTCTATAATTAACAGAAATATTTCATCACCTTCAAAAGAGAAGTAAACTTGTTAACAACGCCCTACCAGCCAGATACAGGATACCTCACTAGGTCAGATCCCGAGAGACTCAAGCTCCCCTTCAGACGTTCTTTTTGGTTGTTTCTTTGGTGACACTCATGGAAAGCTCTGGAGTTCACCCTTAGATAAAGACACCTCAGATGACGGACCAAAGTGGCCACCATGACACAAGATAAGGCTGGGTGTGTTTTATGGTGCTGGGCTCGGTATGATGAGACAGAGGGAAGTAGTGTGTGTTTCTGTCAGTTTCTATGTTTTATATTACATTTTGTGAGTAGTTATTTTGGTGAAAAGTATCTCAAAAGTGTAATGATTAACACATTACTCTACACAGAGTAATATTGTAAAGTAACTTATTAGTTTCAAATGAAAGTAACTAGTAATATGTAATTTATTAGATTTTGAAAGTACCTTGCCCAACACTGTCAATCAAAATCTGTAGATGAGATTACATTTGTTTGTTTCAACTTTGCCAAGACATGGTGAACAGATTTCATCAAGAGCATCTATTGCATGTCCGGCTCCCTGCTCCTTTTCTCTTCCTGAGGTTTTTTCAATCCCCCCTTAAATTTTTCCTCATCTGAAAATCCAAGGTTTATTGATAGAGGATGTCGTATGCTAGGCAGATTGTACAGACCCTTGCAATTTGTGATATTGAGTTATATAAATAAATTTGACTTGACTAATAGTGGTCGTGACAATTGTAATAATAGCAATAGCAATAGTACAGCTATAGCCGTAGCAGCACAACAGTAGTAGTAGTTAACAATGCAACAGAAGTAGCAGAAGTACTACTGGTGGTTGCAATAACAAATAGTGATCGCAGAGATAGTAATCAAGGTTTTTGTGAATAATCTAGCTTGTCCTTCCTAAAGAAGTTCAAAAAGGTTCTACCAGTGTTTCATTTTAATGAACCCTTAAAAAGAGGCCCCAGGAACCTTTTAATTTTTAGGGTGCACTGTCCTGGACTTCCCTGCTGCAAATGTAAAAGCATTCTGTCCATATACTTAAACTGTAGGATTAGATTTAATCCACAGCCAGCAAAAAAAAGGCCATAAAAGGCTTGAAAGTAAATATTAACTGAACCTTCTCAATGTGTCAAGTGATTCCATAAGCCATGCATATCTGAGCTGAAAAAATATACATTTATTGTGCAATATAAAGTCTCCTGTTGCTGAGGCATTTTGCCACTGACCGCTGGAACAGCTCTGCGTGTACGGGTGTCTGTGTAAGCAGGTTCAAATCTTGTAACCATGACACAGTGTGTGACTGTGTGGTGTCTTGGCGTCAGATCATCCAGGATCAATAAACATTCAAACAGACCAATGATACAGGCCGTTTAAGAAATGAACAAAAGGGAGCAGATGGACCACAGCAGCAACTACTGAATCTCGCTCATATATATATATATATATATATATATATATATATATATATGTGTGTGTATATACACATATATATATATATATACACACACACATATATATATATATATATATACACACACACATATATATACACACACACACACACACACACACACACACACACACACACACACACACATATAAAGCTATGTAAGGCAACTTCATCAACATTGAGCGAGAAGAGAATCACAGCATCCTAATAGACAAAATGGGCAGATCCAGAGCAGACCAGACTCGAATACCTAACAAGAACAGAAAAGGTAACAAGATTAATAAAAGCTTGATATGTTGTCAACTTCTTTGATAAATTATGTATAGACATGTCAACTGGGAAGCACGGAGAAAATAAGTAAAAATTAAAAGAAATTGTATTATTATATAATTTAAAATACAAGCTGTCTGAAAGGCACCACAGTTGTATAGCAGACCTATTTTCAAGGATTTCCATCCAGTGTTTGTGTCTGACAGCCACAGTGAGGCTGCATCAGCTTCAGAAGCCTTGTAGTGTGATTCCTCCCTTAATTTGCATAGGGTGGGTTTACTAACCATTCAGTGTAAATACAATTTGTTTCTTCTTGCCCTTACAACTCTCGCTGAGCCACAAAACAATAACAAACTGTTTCTGAGTGGTCTGGGAAGATGTTTCAATAAACATTTTGTATCTCTGAACTTTGTGCTGCATCTGCTTTAATGACAGTTATCCACAAACATACAGATGCAGAAATACAGACACACACACACACACACACACACACACACACACACACACACACACGGAGAAACCACTCTAAATGATTCCTGCCTTACTTCAGAGAAAATCCCATCTCCTCACTACTTTCTACTACACCCCAGCCTTATTCCCCTCTTCTCTCATCCTTCCATCCCAACCTCTCAACAATTTACATCCAGAGGTTGAGAAGCAGCTGGACAATAAAAGCGGCTTAAAAGGACACACTCCCACAGTGTTTATGTTAGCCAGCGCTGAGCAGCAATGAAACTGAACAGTAAAGAGGCCAGTTGTGTTGCTCGCTGGCCAGGTAAGTGCGTCTACATTTATCTCCGGCTGTCACAGTCAAAACGACTTTAGGAACGTCTGGGGCAGACATTGTGTATGTTTGTGTGTGTCCATGGGACCATGTATCCAGGAGGCCTGGGTCTGGGGGCTTTTAAGACACCGCTCAATAACACAGGTTCTCCAAACAAGCTGTTAGGACGATCAGATTAGACATTAGGGGAGGGAACATGCTCGAGATCAAGGATAAAAGAGATTGCTCTCGTTGAGAAGTCCCCATTCTTAAAACGGACTGATGATACACTATCACTCTACCTGTAGAAATAACAAGACCAGTGCTGTAGTGATAGATCAGGATGCTACATCTCATATTTGATACAGGTCGTAACCTTTACTCAACAGAAGATGGGGGTTTACTTAATGACAGTTAAATATTAAACTTAATAAAAGTAAGAACGCTTCATTTTTAAAGCTGTTCATATTAGTAAATATTAATGTACTGTTTTATTTATTTTTGTTTAATTTCATTTAAAAAGAAACTTTGGTCAAAGACCCTCTTTAGGAAGTGACTCTTGCAAGACAGCAGCATAACAATACTACACAAGACAAACAAAGCTATAACAAATCTGTTTGCATAATAGAGAATAAAGGGGAGCAGGAAATCAGATATTAAAAAAGATTAAAAGGTTAGCCTAAAAAAAAAACAACAATCAGGTAACAAGACCACTACACATGGACTATAGGTTTAATCAATCTCTTATTCAACATTCTATTCAATTTATATTTGGCTAGAATCTTATTTTACAGGAGGTTTCATTTCTACAGCTATGCCTTTTTCAAATATAGTCACAATCAGTTGTGGGCATATTTTGTTGAGTATGAATATAACGAGCAACGTAGTTTAATGAGCAAGCGCCGTGGGGTTAAGAGAACAGATTTCTCCGATTTGGGACCTGAGGTTAAAATGCTTAATAACGCCGCCTGTGGTGAGTTCAGGCTGTAAACGTCCACGCTGCACGTCAGCTGAGTAGCAAATACAGTATGAAGTTCATGTTTAGGCTGAGAACTGGTAGGAAGACATGTTAAACAGATGCTGATCCTGGTAATGAAGGCTCGTTGAGGTTTCATCTCGTAGTACAGCCACATCCTCTGGTTTGATTTTGACACACACACACACACACACACACACACACACACACACACACACGCGCGCATCTGTGGTGGGGGACCCAGCTACAAATCTCTCCAATCACACATCGTTTCATCTGCACGCCTTTCAACAAGGATTACTTCATGTACACAAGGCTGTGTTCTCTCTCTCACTCTCTAACAAACACACACACACACACACACACACACACACTCAACTAGGGTCTGTGGGTTTGGAGTTGCAGATAGTTTGGAGGGCTGCAGGGTCTGAGGTTGGCGCTCATCACACGATCAAACACACTGCAGACTCAAGCCTGTCTCTATAGCATTGATTTAAAATGTGTTTCTTGAACTAACAGCGCTGGAAACAGCGTGGTTCCTGCCGTGGTGAGTGAGGGAGAAGACGGGACGTTCCTACAGCATTCAAGCACTATTTGACCATAGTTCCGGGGGGACTGCAGAGCTAATTCAGCCAACTCACAAGACACACATTTCATTCCAAAACACAGCACCTCCGGACATTGCAAGACATACTGTATCAAGTGAACTGAGATGGAAACATTTTTAAATCCAACAATCCACCTGTTCTGCAGCATCAGGCCAGGGCAAACCAGCTACAGGGCAATTCATTGGCTTGGAGCTGACAATCTCCTTTTGAAATTACAAAAGTGCACTAAAAAAAATATGCACTTCAAAGGTTGGGACTGAGTACAGAGGTCAGCAGAATATGAACAACAGTAAAGCAAAGCGAACAGACACAAACACATTTCTTCTGGAGTTTTTAGATTTCTCCAAAGCTCAGCTTAACATGAACTGTGGGGGACAAAATCTGAATGTGAAAAAAAAGGCCATGCTGAGTTCCAATGAAGCAAATAATACAGAAAAATAATTCATCATGTTCAGTCAGCATACAAACCCCCTAAAGACAACATGTCTCCATTACACTGAGAGCAAGCCAATTAAGCCGAGGACATGTAAAATTCGCAACAGCAGAGAAGACAAGTGTACAGAGCAAACAAACACAAACAACAAACAACAACAACAACAAACAACAACAAACACAACTTAGAAGCAGCAGTGACTCACCCGCACTGAAGCTCGGCGTCCCAACAAATCCTGGTTTTCTTGAGGAGGCGCCGCGGGCCCAGAGCTGTGGCGTCCGAGGGGCCCACGCCTGACACCGCAGACTATCACTTCGGTTGTGAGGAACATGTTGTTTCTCCCAAAAAAACCGACTCATTAAACGCTGGCCCTTCTGGTGGCGACATCGGCAGCGCAGTGACAGTGTGGCGCAGCGACAGTTCACGTCGACCGCCATCTTGCAACAAGGTGCGGCCTGTGTGGTGCAGCAGGTTGTAGTGTCAGAAGCAGGTGTGTGGCGTGATGGCCTTTAATTCATCTAATGTTACAAAAAAAAAAAATGTGCATTAACATACATATTTTCTGTATTTTAAGTGGTGGAAGTATGTTTACTCAACTGTACTTCACTATAATTTTTAAGTGCTTGTACTTGTAGTATTTCCATGTATGGTAGGTTATACTTGTACTCCACTACATTGCAGAGGTAAACACTTTTTTAGGGTTAAGATTTTGCAGGCAAAACATGTGATCAGCTTATAAAATATGGTGCATTGTTATATAGATTGAAATACCCACCGGTATATTCAGTAAAGAAGTTATCTCCAACTGGTTCATTGTGTGCCATTTGGTTTGTGATACCTGGATATAAGTGTATACCCATATCTTAAAACTGAATACTTTTACTTTTTACTACAATGCATCGCTGATAACACTCCTGTACTTACACTTAAGAAGTAGAACGTGCGTGCACGCTCACGGACCTTATCAAACATGGAATCAACATAGTGCGTCTCATCATCAAATAAATTCCAAAAGCCTTCAGTTACCAAAACACACTCGTCATGAATAATTCAATACCATTCACATCAAATTGCATGCAAGGCCAGGCAAAACAAACTGTTTTTTTTTTTTGTTTTGTTTTGTTTTGTTTTTTCAGGGAGGACAGACTATCCCTGAAGGAGGGACGGATGGAGGCTTATTGTGGCTGGAACATGCTGGCTGTCCTTCAGCCCTCTGGGTAAATACCGGCAGTGTGACAATGGACCAGCTTGAGCTGAGGAGGCTGTCACCTCAGCACTTACTGTATCAGACCGTGCATCTTCATGCCATCTCCCCCACTTATCACTCTTTTACACACACACACGCACACGCACCCACCCTTTGTCAGCACCCTCCAGATGCATATTTCATCATCAATAAGAATCTGCAAGAAGTAAATAGGATGGAGATAGATTCAAAAATGACTTCTACTCACACTGAAGAAGGTAACAATTTGGACAGATGATGCACACATAATAAGTGATAGTAACTTCTCAACCCATTCTTTTATCACTATCACAGCATCTCGCCTCTGCTGCGGGAGTGACAGTTCTCTTCGGATCTCCTCCAGCCTGAAAGGAGATAACAGCCTGTCTGAGTGCTACTTGTTACAGAATGAAGCCACCCTCATCGCACACACATGCAATCCCCATCTTCATAAATCTATCTGCAGTCTAATCTACTCCATCTCTGAAGGCACCACTCCCCTTCTAAGTACCTCCAGTTCACTCTCCACCGATGAATAGCAATCAAGTGCTGCTTGTAGGTGAAAATGTCACACAAACTGATATTTACATTTCAGTCATTATCACAGCCCTCATGATGGACTCATGCGATCCCATTCTGTTGCACAGGGACACTCTGATTTTACACAAGTGGCTTTTCTAACCAGCGTGCGCATCTTCTCCTCACTATCCCTCATCAAGGCAGAGCTATTGTGTTTATCTCATGCCTTCATTTTTGAATTAGAAGAAATGCCCGTTGCATGACACCAGTTGCAAGATGTCAAAAAATACAAACACCTCCCAGCTGTGTTTCAATGACTTATTCGTGACTGTCTTCAACTAAAAGTTTTGGTATCTTTTCTTACAGATAAGGTGTTCCTGAAACATACACATATTAGTAGTATTAGTATTTGTAATAGTAATAGTATTCGGCCTTTTACCTTATATTTTCTTTTTCCTTTCTACAGTTTAAATAGATTATTTTTTCTGGCCAATGCACCTGCAGTTTTGGCATATTTAAGACCTGTCAGTTGCATCATCTTCATCAAAACTTACCTATAGAAGTACTGATTGCCTAATTCTTTTTTGTTTTATCGAAAATTCTTGTGTGTGTAGTGTTAACATAATTTGGTCTACACTCTGTAAAAGCAGGACCGCGCAGATGAATGTGAGGTGGGTGAGTGTGGATACAACTCCTTCCCCTCACGATCCTTCATCCAGTTAATTGCAGCAAATATTTGAGTTTTCAACCCCGCCGTACAAAATTGGGCAGGTAACATTACCATCAAAGCTGTGGTAGACCTCAGGGAAAACCTTGCAGATCAACTTGTTTATTATTAGGGAATTCAACTGCACGTTAAGAGAGTGTCAGGGAAGGAATGACACCCTCAGGCAACATCTAGTGTAAATACAGGTTTATTAGGGATGAAAATGTTCCATGATAAACAAGAGGGGAAAACATTCACAGTACATTTCATCAGTTCATCTCCCTACATGGTGCACTGAAACGTTGTACAACTTCAAAACCCCATTGTTGCTCTGCACAAATATGATGCCTCTTTACAAAAATACTTTCCTTAAGAAGAAGAAAAAAGATAAGGGCATGGGAGGCATATTGGCCAAGAAACAGTTATTAAATTTTTCCATCTCCCTTAATCTGATCAATACCTATACAATACAAAAATGGCAAAAATACAAATATTGAGCAGACATGTCAATCTAAATGGCCCTAAACACTGCATTTCTTGTGTAAATTGACATGTTACAACAATACAATAACCCCTCATGAGCACTAATGACATCTGCAGCTCTACACTTGCATTACATACAGTAAACTAGCCAGCAGCAAACTGAGGTCTGATGGTTGAGAACGTGATAATGTGAACACAAAACAGAAGGCAATTGGTCAGGTTTAGGATATATGAGAGCTGACTGGTTGAATTAAGGTGTGTGGATTGAAAGTAACTGGTCCATTAGACATCCTGTGGTGGATTCGGTCAGAGGTGATTGGTCAGATGAAGGTCCTATGGAAAGTTATTGGTCATTTTACGGAGAGGTAGGACAGTTGTCATGGTCAATGTATCCAGTCCCAGGATGAAACTATAATAGCTAACTTCTTACAGTACTTGTCTAGATTTTAGAAGCGCTGACCCGTCATCTCATGAGCTAAACATTGTACCAGAAAAGCATTACTAATTCATCATGACCATAAGTACTTGAGAAGGTGAAGTAATAAAAAGGATGGCAACAATCCAATCTTAGCCAAAAATTCAAACTCGATGGACTAAGCTCCTGGAGTTTTTAGTTCGGTTGGCTCAGCTGTTTAAAGACGGGTGTAGAGTGGGAGCTACTGTCATTATGTCAGTGATCTTTCAAAAATTACTCAAGTGGTTATACAACAACCAATCTGTCTATTTGTGCTGTAGAATCTATCCAGATTGAGTGTAAAAGGGGGTATTTTGGCATAAGTTTATGGCAAATGCTGGGCTTTAACAAAAGAAAGGGACAATTTAAGTTTAATAATGCACACATAATAATAAACAATTAATGTATTCTGAAATGTAGCAACTAATGAAATCAATTAACTGCGTTGTTTCTTTAGACTCTTTACACAACAGTCAGGTTAACATCTGGCCCTACTTTACAAACAGTGAACCTTCATTTCCCTCTAGAACAATAATGAGGACACACATATTGGAGTGGATGAGCCACATTCACTAAAGAAAAACCCTTTTTTACTGCAAAGGCCAAAGGCTAGCATCATGTGTACTGTAATATCAGAACCACACACAATGATGGGACACACCTGGTTCAAAAACATCGTAAAATCCATTCAGCTATCAGAGCTACAAGAGTGTTTGTAGGAGTAGTACAATTTTTACTAGCATTACAGGATAGCTGTGGTCTCACACTTAAAGGTCAGATCCATTTGGTTCATTGTATTAAATGCTTGACAGACAAGGTTATAATGGGTTTTTTACTGTTGGATCTATGTGTGTTTGCTGCACTAGAGGCATAGGTAGAGATCACGAAACACACTTAAGTGAAAACAAAAAAGCAAATAGCACGACTAGATACCAATAACTGGCTATGGCTTCTAAAATGTGATGACAGACATTTTCTAGGTTAATTGTCAGACCGAATACAAAAAGCTCTCAAAACAGTATAAAACTGGAACTGAAAGAACTTTACAAAAATGTTGCACTATTCTGCTTTTTTCTTTTTCTTGTACAGAAAAAGAAGGTGTGACACGCATTTGAGCAAATAGATCTGTCAAAGGGAACATCAAATTACTTTACTATAATAAAAGCAAACTGGAGAAAAGGGGAGAGAAAACAGTCTCTACAGTGTGGAAAAATATTAGTGCTCAAGTCTCTTTCTCTGGCGATTCACCTTTATATCTCTGCTTCGTTCCTTATTCATTCTAATTCATCTAACATTTTCTTTCAACTATTGACTATTTCCTAAAACATCTTAACAGTGAAATGTAAGATATCTAACATCTTAATGCATCTACATTTCTGACTGTTGTTTTACATTAATAGGTGTGTCTAAGATGAACATGACACTCTGTCAGATGCTACCCAGATTTTGGACCACATGCACACTGTTGACGTACCCTTCCTTCAATATCTAGAAATAAAAGACAGAAAACAATCTGTGTTAAAGTATGTTACCATAGTAGGAGCACCGTCAAACCACTTCTTTTATTTATAGATGATAGGAAGGGTGTGCCAAAAACCTTTTATCTTAGTGATCATCTTTGCTCAATTGGCTGAGAGGATCTTAATGCTGAGATATTTTTGGAAAAACTTTGACTCGCCGTCTTCTTCCTCCACGTGTGCTCTTAGTGGAGGCGTCTGCTAGCCCCGGAGCCACCTTACTCGCTCTGGGACTCGCGAACCTTGGCTTGCAGGGCATCACAAGTCTTCTTGGCGTCACCTAGCAACATCGCAGTGTTGGGCTTGTAGAAGATGGGGTTGTCAACAGCTGCGTATCCCACACCCAGGGAACGTTTCATCACAACCACCTACGGTGGAAGGAGATACAGTCACATACACGTGGACACACAGACACAGTCATTACCCTCTAATTGGACTATTACAGATGACAATACAGAAGAAGCTTTTAAAAATAATTTTTGGGAGCTGCAAACTCTCATAACAACTCAACTTTTCTTAAGCAAAACCAGAAATTGAATGCCGATGATGACAAATAATAACCTAAAAAAAACAACTTTTATAGTTTGTTTTGGACATAAAATTCAATAAAGATGTATTTGACTTGGGAAAAAGTCAAAGAGTTGTGTATGTATAAGTAGTTTAATATTAGTGTGTGTTCTCACATGACTCATGCATGCATCATTGGGCACTTGTGAATGATTTAAAACTGTTTTGTATTTTTTTCTTTGTGTGTTTTTATCTGTGCACCTGTATGCTCGTCTCTGTGTGCGTCAGTATTAGTGTGTGTGGTTAGGTAGAATGTCCTCTTTGATTTCCCCAGGGGAAAGTGTGTGGAAACTAGTTGGAGCGCTGTATAAATCCCAGATCTCGGAGCGGTGCCAGTGGGATTCTCTGAATGTCGTCATTCCACAGCGACAAAGTCACCACTAATGGGATCAGGATGGGACCGCACCTGGAACTGTAACAATCTGTGTCTGTGTATGTGAGCCTGAGATATGTGTGTGTGTGTGTCTGTGTGTGTGTGAGAGAGAGAGAGAATGTGAGTATACACTGCTTTAAGTTTGTGTGTGTGTGTCTTCAAATGGAGGCCCCTCTATGGGTGTGGACTCCAACATTCAGTTGTGGCGATAAAAAGCAGTTCAGCTGTTGTAAAATCTTCCATTCCTCTTCATCTTTTTGGGCTTCGGGACAACCTTATTATCACACATGCATGTACCAGATGTCTTACCTGCTTAGACTTCCAGACCTCCAGCACAGGCATACCAGCAATGATAGAGTTAGGATCTTCCTGGGCGGCTGAGTTCACTGTGTCATTGGCACCGATCACCAGGACCAGGTCAGTCTCTGATTGGACACACAACAAATTAGAATTAGAAAGCGTATCTCATGTTTTTCTAGGTATTTGTTTCAGCCTTTGCCTCAATTAAGTTATATCCCTTTCCCCTCATGCAATCTTTCAGTTGTATAACTTCAGATGTAAATTTTGGAAGTTTGATGACACTTTGACTTTATCTTCAAATACAATCACAGTGTGTCATGTATTTGTAAAGATTATCCCAGCCCATTTTGTCACACGTGTCACGACCTAAAATAACAGTGCCATCAATCCTTGAGTACTTCAACCATTGCCAAATCAAATGTATCTCATTATGTGTATCCTGTTTTTGAGGTTTGGAGATATGGAGATATGGCTTACAAGTTATGGCTCATTTAGTCGGAGATTGTGCATGACATATTTGGAGATGATAGGATCAATATTGTGAGAGAAGTTTACAAAAATAGGTTTTTGAGAAAAATGTGTGTGGCAGAAAGTCCAACACAATTTAACTAGATGTAACCATATGCAACAGATTCAGGTTTTATCAAAGTTAATTACTGTACGTTTCTGCAACCAGGGATTTCCATGTTACTGGCAAAAACAGAAGATGCTTTTGTGTTACTCTCAGTATGTTAAAAATACCAGCAGCCAGTTAGCTTAGCTTCACTTGAAGACTGGAAACAGGAAGTCACTGACCCGGTCAAACATTTTTTTGGCTCTAGCTTCTAAGCGTACAACCACAAGAGTGGTAACGATCTTTCGTCTAACTCTCAGCAATCAAGCGAGTAAGTCTATTTCCTATAATATCAAAATATTCTTTTAACTCCATATTTTTAAATGCCAACTCCTTTTGTTAGAAACTCTCTACAAAGCATCAGCAAAACTGAACAACAATCATTCTGAATGAATCAACTATGAACACTATCTAAAGTATGTAAAAGAAAGAAAGGACTGGACCCTACCAGGGAAGTCTTCATTAATCTCCTCCATTTCCAGGACAATATCATATGGGACACCAGCTTCAGCCAACAGCACATTGAGCTGACCAGGCATACGGCCAGCCACGGGGTGAATACCAAACCTGTGGGAACAAAATTGAATTACTCCTTTAACAGTCACATCTTTATAGACTTGGTTATTGACAACCATTAATGACGACCTGACTTTCTAAAATCAGAGTGAAAGACATGAAAATGGCAGAGAGAGGATCAAAATAAATGGAGTCAGGCAGAGAAAGAGACAATAAGATGGAGATATTAGACAAGTGAAGTTGAGAGACGTTTGTGATTATAGTCTGGTTACACAAACACTTCCCACTATAATCCTTCACCATGTATTATTTGTTGAGTGTGTGTATGTGTGTGACTGGGTGTACATAACTCTCAAACTCAATTAGCCATGTCATGTAATCAGGGTAGGAAATTAACACCAGCCACTGAATTCTGGTGGCTGGCTCTGTCTTTACTCTTACAGCCGCTTCGCCATGCGACCGACCACCATTTGGAGATTTATTTTCTATTTGTTCGGCGAGTTTAGGCGGATACAGAGAGCAGACGGCCTGTCGGTTCTGGGATCTATTAGTGACTGTGGCTGCCGACTGAAAGAGTCAGTTTCTCCCCTTCATGTGATTCCATACAGTCTAGATGCATCGGAGGACAGTTGGAAGACACAGAAGCTTTGGTCTTAGAGAGGGAAGCAAAGGTGTGTTTGTGCTTCAAAACTTCATACTGTTAATATACTGTACTAGTGTCCAAGGAATAGGAATAAAAATGGCATGTGGTTCATTCAGACTGAGAAAGCAGTATTGGCCGGATTACACAGGCAGATATGAAGAGTAAGAAGTGACAAATCAAGACAATGCATTAGAATACAGAACAGAGGAAAAGCAAAAATAGGAGAGAAAGAGATCAGGGTGAAGGTTTTTTTTTTCTGACCACCCACTTTCCTCTAATCAAGCACAAATGCTCTAAGTAGCAGCAGCTGCAACAGCCAGGATCAAACGACTGAAGCAGGACAATTACACAAGCTTCCGCTCTACCTTGTCCTTCCTCTCCTCTCTTTCGCATTTCTCATTCCTTCTTCGCATACAAGTCTCTTCTTATTTGTTCTATCCCATCTTCTTGTCATCAAACCCAAAACTTCAAGTCTTCTTTTCTGTCCTTCATGATACAGTAAATGTCTTGTATTTAGTAAAATGATTCTACTTCACTTCTTTTCCTCTTCAAGCTACATCTACATCCATCTACATGGTCTATATCTAACTATGTATACATACTGCCTATATCCATCCATCCATTTGTATTAATTCTAAAGTATTTTTCATAAACATGTCTTATATAACTTTTTTCACAACTCTGTTCACATGGGACACACTACTTACTGTAGTCTTATTCAATTAATGTACATTTAATGTTAATGTTTAATGTTAATGTTAGTTTTATCACCCCTTTACCTGACTTTTTTGCCAGCATCTTTAAGCATCTTCACCAGCTCAGCGATGGGGTACTGGGCCTTTGCAGCACAGAGTCCATAACCTGAAAGAGATTTTTAAAAACAGCAACAAATAAGAATGAGCTGATATTAAAGCTTAGTGCAGACTACACAACAGCACACAGTGATAAGCATAAAACAGAAACATAATCATAATGACAAGACTTTTTCACCATTAGTTAACATGCTGATTTGAAAAAAAGCACACACCATGTGATATGCAGCACTTATACAAACGTAAACATAGTCATCTGTGGTAGACGGCAGTCTGACTGACAGGTGACATAGCGGTGTTGGTAGAAATCAACCTTCAACCCTCAGGTTGAGGGCAGCTGTCCCTGCACTGTGACCCCTCTCCCTGGTCGCCCCCTGCTGCAACTTTAATATGGTTTAATGATAATGCTATTGTTATATTGCTGCAAGAGTGGAGCAAGATAACGTGTGTGTGTCAGAGCAGGTATTAACTCTTAAATATTGAACTGCCCAGCCGGCTTCAAAAGATTCCATTATAAACCAAGTTGGGAAATAACTGATAAATGTCTGTTTCCTTGATGTTGGTTTCCTTGAGGTCTGTTCTGGGTTTTGAGGTCAGACATAAAGGTGGACTGAATGATCGATAGGGGAAAAAAAATACTTCTCAAATATATATATTTATTTAAATTATTTACATTTTTCTGTAACTTTATTTTGTGACCTTGCTTATGGCTGCCTGCATGTCTCTGAATAGATGCTTTTAGTCATGTATTCAACATTAAACATTCAGATTATATATATTTAAAAAAATCATGATACTTGCCTTTCAGTAGAAAGCTGACACTGAATTCTATACACAGTATATGTTTTTTTCCCCTCCAAGCCTCTGACCTCTTTCATGTTTAATAATGCTGGTGTGTGGTACTTGATTTTTATCAAGTCTCACACACAAACAGACGTCAAACGGTCCAGTGGTGTTTACTAGCCTTGTCACAACAACCAGTCAGAAACGTGTCTTGTTACAACACACCAATCAAAATGACAAGGTTTCAAACTCAGCATAGAGAAGAGAAAAAAAAAACCCTACGAGAAACATGGTTGACTGTCTGCCGTCCAGCTCAACAATTTAATGGTTTTCACTTTTTTTTCTCCATCACAATTCTTTCGTTCCTTGTGCTTCCAATATTCTTTCTGGAGTTTCTCCTATAAGAAAAACAAGTGGACCCAGGCCATGCAGAGATGGGCCAGACGAAGCCAGGAAAACCATTATGTTTATCAGGCAGAGTCTTAACCGTTTGCACAGATGTCAATCAGGCAAAGTGACTGTGACGGCTCCAATTAGGGAGAATGGTCAAAATGGAAACAAGGGGACTGACTGAAAACCGGCACTGGGTAACAATACTGCTCTGACTACTGACTACTAGGGTAAAATTATGCACCTGGACGGTACTTGTTCTGAAACTCATGTCATTAGCAAAAGATTAACTGAATACACTGGCTGATGTGAAGTATGAACTTTTAAGAAAACATGTTTGACATGCAAACTGCAGAGAGAAATATCTTTGTAAAACTGTATAACTACTGCACCCTGATCAAATCCTAATTCGAGTCTAAATGCTTAAGACCAAATGTGTGACCTACATGTCTTAGTTTAGAGACTTTGTGATGCCCTGACTGACCTTCAAAGCCTGGGTTACTGACTGATGTCTTTCAAATCCATCAATTCATAATATTACTTGGACAGGTATTATAATGATTTGTTTTTACTTATTCTGATCCTCATATTTAACTGGTTTATATTTTTGTATAATCCCTAAAAGAAATGTCTGGCATGTTATTACTCATCTTGTCTTGGGATTGTTTGCAAACCATTTTGAGAAAAGAGTAAAAAAAAAAAAATAACATAATTTTTCATTTCCGCTCCATCACTCCTTCCAACTCAAAATTTCTTTTGCCTGTTTTCTGTTTTTCAGCTTTTGTGGTAGTCTCACAAAAAAAAAAGAAAAGAAAAAAAGATGGTTTAATCTACACTGGATGCTTCTTCCATGGATCACTACTTTACTTGTATTCTCTTCTCAACCACGTGACCACTTTAATTTAGCAATTCTTGTAAATTGCAGAGGTTTACGCTGAAGAGTTAGTTTTTGTATATAGACACTCAGCACTGTGACTGGAATCACCAATTAGCAGGCTGGGTGCCTTTAGTCTGTGTTTACATGTACCCACATGAGTAAAACAACTTATTGGAACTGCGACTACTTCACAACAGTCTGGCAAGAAGACTGAAATGTCACTGGGCCACACAATGATGATTTTAGGGCAGCAGCGGCAAGGACAATTGTAATAGTCCCAAGTGGAAGGCTCAGACACATATTTATAGTCAAATACTGAAAACATGTGAAATGAAGAAAAGCATGTAGCTGGAACAAAGGTTGGACCCTGCACTCTAACCCCGAAAAATGAACTAGAAGCCAATTTTGAACATAGTATTTGAACTGTCAACAAAAATCCAGCATACCGTCATTCCATCTAATTTTCCCTTGACCTTGCATATATATACGCTGCACTGTAGAATGTCTATTTACCAGGGACCGACGACCACACAGAAACCCAAGAGTGTGTGTCTGTGTGTGTGTGTGTGTGTGTGTGTGTGTGTGTGTGTGTGTGTGTGTGGCCACTCTACCATGACTTGTCAATTAGCCTCGCAAAATGGTGATGTAACATGTGTCAAGAAAAGGTTAAATAAACAGAACACACACTTCGCTAATGCTGAAAAAAAAAAAAAGTGGCAAAGTCAAAGTACCATGTTTTTCCACTCACATACAAGACCTCGGAAGTGTGTGTGTGTGTGTGTGTGTGTGTGTGTGGGGGGGGTCTTACCTGGAGTGATGATTATGTTGTGGGCCTCTTTAATCATGTCCACTGTCTGATCCACGTTGACCTCTGTGTGTGTCCCTGTGATCTCCATGGGCTTTCCTGTACCGGTGGAAGACGTGCCGTAGCCTCCCAGGATCACATTAGCCAGGGAGCGATTCATGGCCTGAGATGGGAGAAAGATATTTAGCATTTCCTTTTTAATGATTACATTACCTTTTGCTTTCACTCCATTGACTGTGTACAGAAAAATATGGTAGACGAAATCTGAAAGGGATATTTCCTCAGAAAACACACACTTATGACCTGAGATTTTAACAGGGACTCCACTGTGGTAAAGTTAGAGTCCCTCCTGGTGGACAGTAGGGGAACAGCTGCGTTAAACCGAGACTGCGCTCCACTCACCACACACATGATATATGACAGAATGGCTCCGGACGACCCTATGAGCGCTCCGACGATGGTCAGCAGGTTGTTATTGAGCAGGAAGCCCTCGGCACACAGGGCCCAGCCTGAGTAACTGTTCAGTACGGTGATTACCACCGGCATGTCGGCGCCTCCGATAGCTGCTGTCAAGGTTACACCCTTAAGGATAGGACACAGGAGAGGAGTTTCATCCACATTAGCTGTTTAATACAGTGAACGCTACAGCAGAAGAGAAGTGATCCGTAAGGGAGAGTTTTTGGAAGTATTTAACAAACTCTCCCTCCATAACAACTGGAACTAGCCAGCCTAGTGATGAACTGGTTGAACCTTACTAGGATAAAAAAAATTAAAAAAAAATTCCACAAAAGGGAAAACAGCCTTTCAAGCTCCACTTATATTTTTCACAATCAAATTCACTTTTCTCTGTCCCTCTATCATCTGTACAGTTTTTGTTTAACAAGGTCCATCTGTAGTTATCAAAGCAGCAGCAACATCCAGGAGTGGATTTTTTTTAATGTGAGCAGGTGCACATCATACATTTGTTCTTGTTGACATACTGTAGGTTTTATTTTTAGGAACCTGTGCAAGTAAAGGAACACCCACACACAGTAGATGATACATTATACTGTACTCTAAAGACTGATTAGAGATCATACTCTGCTATTTTAAACCAATTAATTTATAACTTAAACTGAAATGATATCCAACTTCTCTAGGGATGCAATAATATTTTTTTCTGGGACTGAGGCCATTTGCTGATTTTCCCTAAACATGTGAATGTGCAAAGCAAGCAAAAATGCTGAAATTGCAACATATTACTGTGTATAATAAAAGACAGTTTCATAAAAAATGATTCCACAAAACGTCTCACTTGATCTGATTAATTGATTTTTTTTCTTTTTATCCACACAGGAAAAACGGATGAGCGGTCATGATCAGAGGCCATTTGATTGCCACAGTATATGCAATGTTAGGACATTTGGTTAAATTTTTTGCCGTCTTGAAATGTACTGATAAGCTTCATAGATATTTTCTGCAGATGATAATTGCATGCTGTAGAAATATTACAAAATGAAAAACTAAAATTCCCTCGATAACTAAGTGATGAATGACTGAAAAATGTAGCTGGAGTTACTTTTTACTCCTTAATATTTTGCCACTCATGCAAGAGGCTGATTTGCCACAGACTAACTATTACTACTAAAGGAAAGAATATCTATATAATGCTGTTGACGATGGACATATTTGTCTCTGACAAATGGAAAAGAAAAGTTAACTTTTTGACTTAACAATGGTGGAGACCACTGTGAGGATTCGAATACAAGCAGGACACTGGCAGTTTTACAAAGTCAACCCTGTTTGCCACAATGGCTGCCAAACTATTAACAGCTCTCTGCTCAACTCTGACTGAATTTCTGGGCAGAAACCATCTTCCAACATAATTTTTTCTGACTTTTTTATGCCCTTTCCCCTTCCTGGTGTTTATTGAAGTCTTTTAACAACATCCTTACATGTTCTGTCTGTCACCATGGAAGAAAAATTCCAATCTGCAATATTTAAGAGCAGATTTTTCTATTGACGGGTTTCGCTGAGTGCAAAACCAGACCCCAGAAATACACACACACACACACACACACACGCACACGCACACGCCATACCATGACAGCGGAGAGAGCAGAAACAGATCCGAGACAGGTGAGGCCTGTGGTGTAGCTTGGATCCAACATGTAAGGAATCATCCCACCAATACTGGCTGCCATAAGAGTGCCGTTCAAAGCATGACGACCAGGGAGCATCAGGGGAGAACTGTTCAGAACACCTGAATGGGGGGAGAGGAGAAAATGAAATGGATAAGGAATAAAAAATAAAAAAACACCAATAACTGCTAATTTACACTAATCTTTATTTATTATTCAGCTTTAAACTTGGCAAAGGCCTGAATCAAAACAGCAGAAAAAGCTTGTATAGCTTATAAACTTAGCATTTATCATTAGATTTATCTCTCAGCAGCCACCACTTTGATTAACTAAATGTCATGTTCATGCATAACTTGCCCTTATGAAACACTTGCAGCCTACATGGAAATTACAGTGTGGCTGTCCAGCACTTGTGCCAGCACATGAACCTGATGAACTCTTTCGGGTTTTTTTTTTTTTCCCACAGCAGGCAGCAGTGTGTATGAAGCATCAGACTTTCTTTTGTTGATAACTACAGTACGGCCAGGCTTACATATCATCTGTCTGCAGCTATCTTAAAAATATATACTTTAATCCTGCTTTAAGGGAAGTTCAGTGATTCATCAATGATGAATGAAGACAATACTGAATATTAAAGTGCAATGTACAGCTCATGTAACTGATGGTTATGGACTGGAAAAGGAATCAATGTGAAGGTCATGCATGGGCAGACTGCGCACAGGTACGTCATTTCACAATAATTAAATGATGGGGACTTTCTTTTTTGTGTTAGAGCATTTGATTTATTGATGCAAAAATAATTTCAACAAATATAAAAAAAAAAAATAAATACTTCAATGATAAATTGCAACAGCAACTGTGCTTCTCTCACCTTGCAGTTTGCCATATGCCACCAAAGAACCACTGAAAGTGATTCCACCGATGTAAGTGCCGAGGTACGCGACTATCTTGGTAAGGTTGGCTGCAGGGTCTGTGGCGAAGTGGGGGTACTCGATCATGTATTCGGCCACACAGGTGAGCACGGCAGCCAGCCCCACCAAGCTGTGGAAGGCTGCCACCAGCTGGGGCAGGTCAGTGATCTGGATCCTCTTAGCAATGGCCAGGCCTATAGAGAGAGAGAGAGAGCGAGAGAGCGAGAGAATAAATAAAGTGCAGTGGCCCTGAAAGACCCACACACAAATAATAATGCAAATCACAAGTAAGTGCAGCCACACACAGATGACTGCTGGGAAGTGAGTCCATCTGAGGAACCAGGTGTTGCTGATGAGGCCTGTTCGGGGAAATTCCATGTTTGTGAGTGGGTCTACACTTTGTGTGCGTGCGTGTGTGCGTGCGTGCGTGCATGTGTGTGTGTGTCTTCAGGAGGCCTTGCAACGTTGCTGTATCTGGAAAGGAGCATTATTGTGTGTGTGGATAGTTTAGTCTAGGTTTCAGCTTTGTTACTGGAACAATTAGCATTTAAATGCTCCAACTGTCCAGAGTGAGCAAGAGTGAGCAAGAGAGAGCTAGTAATACATGATGCTGACCATTTAGACAGACCTCCTGAGTCTGGCGGGGAGTTAGTCATGTTGTGTTTGATGAAAACATCACAGAGCCTCTGCGCTCTGCACACCTGCTGCTTAATCTGGCCAAGCTTGGAATACAGGCACACAAAACAATGCAAAACCAATGTCCATTAATTTACATCTGCTGCAAGACAATTATGCTGTTATTAGAGTTTGCCTGTAAGTCTGCCTTCTTTTGACATAAGTACACAAAGACTTACCAGCAGTGCCACCTACAGCCATGGCTGCGCTCATCTGGGCCAGGAGCTCAGGATTCGGTTTGAGGGCACCCAGGGTAGCAGCAATACCACCCGCAACTCCCATCATACCCAAAGTGTTACCCAGACGGGCTGTCTTCTGGTTGGAAAGGCCAGCCAGGGCACCGACACAGCACAAACCTGAGCCCAAGTACATCATCTGGTGAGAGAAAGAGACAGAACAGAGAAAGGGGGTTACAGTTAAGTATTGAGGGACCACAGGATGAAAAATAAGGCCAAATGATTTACTTGGAAGGTCTTGTACAACATCTGGGCAAACAAAGAATACATTTGCAGGATGATTAGCTGACTTTTATATAGTCGTGGGCTGTTGTGCACTTATTCCAAGGGACTAAGAAATGGTTTGGGTAGGCAACCACAAATATACTCTTGAGCTAAACATGTGGACATGGCATAAACATCCTCTCACACCTGTTCAATGTTGTATCCAGACTGCAGAGCAGCACCATAGCCTCCGACAAAGACACCAGCAGGAAGCAGATAAAGGTAGTTATACTCCGGGGGATCAGTGGGACGCTTGAACATGTCCAACATCTTCTTAGTCACCAGGAAACCACCTGGTTGAGAAACAGAGAAAATGAATATACCTGTACTTACAGTGGCAAAAAAAACCAGAACAGAACAAAAAGGAGTAGGGATATGTGTAAAAAACCTTGATATGATATAAAAGAAAAAGCAAGATGGCAAAAAAGAGGGTAAGAACTGTTGAGGCAGGGATGTAAAAGCCATGGAGTCGAGTCACCTGAGGTACATGAAAAATTACTATTTTTGGACAACAGGTGTTTTAAAGCCAATAGCTAAAATTGTTGCCAAGCCCAATAACCAATGTTAGGAATTTAATGAGTCTACTTCAGGTCAGTGTAAATATTTCAAGTAGAAAAACCTCAAAAAGTGTCAAACCGGGACCAGACGGTGTCTCACTGCTTTACAGGAGGAGATCACATTACCATGCGTATGTCTCCCTATTTTCCCTCTGGCATGATTGTAGCCACGTGCACACATACATACAAGGGTGAATCAGAGGTTAGCACCTGTTTCTTTCCAGTGCATGTAATTTTAGCCGAAGACTGTCCTAGTTAAAACATGTAATAATAATCTGACTACTATTATTGTAGACCAATCTGATTCAATATATTAATATGGAGGAATGTTCACGTATTTAAACAACGAAAAGCCAGTATCCACTCATTTCTTCTGGTTATTTTTATTTCATTTTTTTTACCCAGAATGGGTCTGCTGAGACTATATTTAGAAAGTTTGCAGGAACAGCAGCAAGTCAGGAACACTGGGCTAAAACAAGAGTGTCAACAGTCATGCCAGCAGCTCTGTGACCCCAACCCTAACCCAGAGTTACTGATCAAATTTAGCTCAATGACTGAAATGAGTGACCTGGTGCAATAACAGGAAAATAAGGAATCTGATGAAATCTGGTAGCGCACATTGACATTCGGATGGCGAGAAACTCAACATATTAGCTCAAGATATTCAACAGACCCAGGTGTTTTCCATGAATTCCCACATCTTACGACTGTAGAGACACGGAGGGAACAAGAAGCTACGGCCAGGGACCTGTTCCTCAAAACAGACACACAAACCAAAAAATTTCAGGGTCGGTTTTATTGGAGCTAAATTTCACTATTGTGTTTCGTCCCTTTCCATGGAATGTTTTTTTCTGTTCCCAGGGGTTTATGGGTAATGTGGTAAACCGCTCAGAAATGTGTGTGTGGAACCGAACCCATGGAGAACATCAAAAATGAAATTAAACAACCGGCAAGAAACTAGGTATGTCTATAAAGCCTGTGGTATTTTAGCATGCTTTGGTTAAGGCTAAAGTTAAGGGAAATCTAAAAGACTAATAGGTGGTTTGAACAGTAATGCCACAGAGCCTAGAGGGCCCAAGATTTGTGGCAGGCTTCACAGCCTTGTCTTGAAGTTAAAACCTTGTGGTGTCCGGCATCTCTCACTTCGGTGCATTGTAACAAAACAGGCCGCTCCATTAAGTAAGTTAACTATTCGTTTGCTTGCATGAAAGTCTCCCCCGGTGTGAGCTAATAGGAGAAATTAAAACAAATTCATGGCTCAGCCCTGGAGGAACACTCTGTCTCCCAGGACTATTAGAGAGTGATGAGTATTCTAATGACTCCAGGAACAGTTTGTCATTATAATGGGAATTATTAAGTGTAATAGCAGGAATGAATGTGTGTGGTCCAAGCCAGAGCCACCGACTCTGGCCTGAGCAAGTGGGCAGAAAGGGCAGCTGCAAGACTTGGTTAGAAAGCATGTTATTGTACAATCAATACAAAACACTTCAATCTTTAGCCTAAGTTGATATTTTATTGGCTAAAGGTTGCTGTAACTGGCAGGGATCACCGTGAAGTGTCTATGTGCAGGTGACTCACCAGCAATGTTGACCGAGGAGATGAAGGCAGCCAGCACAGCCAGTGTCTCAGCAGTAGTTGTTGGGGTGTAGCCACCTCCCATCAGGGACAGACCACCCACAGCCGTCAGACCTGCAGAACAGGGATATTTTAGTATTCATGAACCTCCACTTTCATAATTTCTTGTACGGAACATTGAAAACTTTGGTGAAGATTTTACAAAAACACAGGCTCTCGACAAAACGTTAATGCAATCGTTTAAAAGTTCATCTTAACACTTGTTACCATTGTCTCCTTCAGCTCAGAAAAATTTGTTTGCTTCCCAGATTGGAAAAAGACAGAAATAGGAAGATTTAGAGATAAAAAAAGAGAAGGAGAGAGAAAGAGAGGCTGTGTGTGTTTACTAAAAAGAGGCTCAGGAAACCTTGATAACATCAGCCCGTAATGACTTACAGGCAGTAAGATGAAATACACTGCACCCTGGGAGCCAGCGTTCACACGGTATTGTGTTTGTGTACAATTTAGGTTGACTAGCAGGTAGTGTGTATGCATGCGAGTATGTTTGAGCGCATGCATGTTTCAGCTTGAATAGTGTTAGATTTAATTTTCTAATGGGATAAATTTGACCTTCCCTCACTAGTCTCAAAATGCTGCCAGATATCATTTCACAACTTCTCCTATGTTAATAGCTAATTGAAAATTTCCACTGTTACAAAAGAGACGACTACAGCAAGAAGTATGTAATGTTTTTGTGATGAGCATATAAAGGACAGAATTCACAGGAATAAAAAGCTTTCCAAACATTTGTATTTTGGTTTCTAGTACAAAAATATTAAACACGGCCTTCCCTTGTCCAGGACAAATATGCCTTTATTAGATAGTTAGATTGGTAATGACATACAAAAAAGGTCCTTGGATGGACGTGAACCAGGGTTGTTGCTGTTAATTGGTCAGCACCTTAAACCCTTGACCACCAGGCCATATAAAACACAGTATTCAAGGGCTGAATACGGTGATAATAAACATTTAGTCTTTAGTTTTTTTAGAATTCTTTCTTCAAGCCCCTTCCTGATATATAATATGAAGTACCATTACACCAGGTTTAGGTGAAGATCAAAGACAAGCCTGGCCACCACAACTAACAGATTAGCCAGAATGAAAGCCAATAGGCATCAGTTGGCTCAGCACACACCAACTATGACACATATATACTGCATACTGGGTGGGCCAACACCCTGTAGGTGTGTCTCCGTGACAAACATCAGCTAGGAGACTACAGCGAGAGTGTGACAGGGAATCAGTGCTCTCAAGTAGATTAAAGCATTTCTACCAGACACCAGATATAAAGATGTGCTTCATGAGCTACTGGATATGAGACCAGTGTCTGAAGAATTTAAGATGACCCACCAGTCAGAGTCAATGCTGGTTGTAACACTATAATCTCCCCATGAAGAATATAACTGTCCTCACTCAAACCATAAATTCCAATATGATTCCCTAATGTCTGTGAGTGATTGTGTGTGTGTGTGTGTGTGTGTGTGTGTGTGTGTGTGTGTGTGTGTGTGTGTGTCTCTCTCGCTTTACGATGTCTGGCACCACAACAACAGAATTCTGTTGGTCTCACTGTTTCCATAACCGTCAGTCAGTGACAAAAAGAAAAAAAAAGGTAATAAAGGCCATGGCAAATATGAAGGGAATATGAAGGGAAAATACCTTGACAGGGAGGGAAGGGAGAGATGGAGGGGGAGCGGACAACACAGAGAGAAGAACTTTATTAACTTTAACGCGTATTACTTTCTTTTATTCGTGACCCCAAACAAGTCTACTGATATTCCACAATGATCTCATGAACTTTTAGAGTGATCTGTTAAAAAAAACAACATTTTAAAAAAAAGGTATACAGGGCAGGGCAGAAAATAAAAAGGGCACAGAGCCAAAGGTACAAGAAAGATGGTGTGAAGCTGGGAATGTGAAAATAGGGTCTAGGTGTAAGTCATAAAGTTTTAGAAAGAAGTGAAAACTGTCTTTTAGTTGTTACACTGCTGGGCTCCGCAACCGAGTTCTGACGTCTGGCTGTGAGCACGAGTAAACAAGCAAAGAACTTCCGTGACCCTCAAAGATCACCAATGGTGTGTTACTTCCTACCCCAGTGTGGGTCTCAAGAGTGATCAAAGCCCTGAGAACACTTACCTCTTTTAACCTCTTAACCCCTCTATGTTAAGCGGCAGCCAACAATAAGGACGCAATCTTTAAAGTTTTAATTTGGACTGCAGAGACTAGCTGGACTCACATGTGACATGTTTGATCCTCTAGCAAGTTCTTTATTTTATGCTTTGTTTAACATATTTCATTTATATTTTCTCTAGTTTTCTTGTTTTCATGTCAAAAATAAGCAAACACAAGAAACTCAACTCCATGTATTAAGAATATTCATTCATATTCATCATTACATTTATTTTTATACAGATCAATGTGACACTTTATCTTGATATGGATTGCAGATCACATTGATCAGCCCTACCTTGTGCCTGTGGCAAGTAGTTGTGGTGTATTTGTATTGGATTGTATTATACTAAAAGTATTTGTAAGAATTTTGCCCACAACCCTCCCACTGAATGAATGTTGCTCTCATGTGCAACAGTTAAGAAAAATGACTTTGCTAATTGGAAGACAGCCATCATTATTCAAAAGCTGAACTCACTCACCATTTAAGACACGCTAAACAAAACTCACCTGAGATAGCGTTGGTGACAGACATGAGTGGAGAGTGCAGAGCAGGAGTGACTCCCCACACTGTGTGGTATCCCACGATGCCAGCCAGACCAAAGGTGGTGACGATCTGAGTGAAGGCGGCATTAGGAGCCGACAGACCCAGACCCAGCAGGGTGGCAGCGCCTGGCACAGAGAGAGAGATTAAGTTAAAGAAATAAAAAGAGAGCTACTGTAAGAGCTAGAGACAGATTTTGTTTCAAAGAGAAGACATAAAACTATCCAATTTATTTATTCAAAAAATCAAAGACTAGGGGAAAAAAAAAGCTGCATTTTGTGTAGCAGAAATATGTTTTTTTTTTTCTTCCTATCTTTCAATCCGTCTGCTCATTTGATTAACAGTAAGACGTGGTTAACACTTGACCACCCAACTTGTCCTTATTTCCTATAACAGACAGGTGTGGTCATCTGTCAAAGAGCGATTTCTTTGGTTACGTTATTAAAATGCCTCCATCAAATGCCTCGCTAATAAGCATGCAACCAGCACGAAGCAAGATCTCACTCTTTTAAAAAAAAGAGCAACTAACATCAGCAGCTGGGTGCTGGTGTTAAGTAGGAAACTACTCGAGCGCCTAAACAATGTGTGAACCACATTAACTGCATGTGGCGCACTTACACAGAGCGCTGTGTGGCACCATGGGAACTACTCACTACAGCACTACTTCAAACACACACACACACACACACACACACACACACACACACACACACACAGCGGGACACTGTTTTTACAATGCACACTTCCTGACACTAACAGGGTGTCTCTGTGTGTGTCACTTCTCGCCTCCTATGCACATTCCGGCAGTGACCTAAAAAGCTGATTATTAACCTACCCTTCACCTTATGGCAGACCTCAACCTCCCATAAGACACAAAGTGGAATATTAACAAAAATAAACCATCTACATGAGCAAATTTATCAGATAAAGCATCTACTTACATTTTTCTACTTTTTCTACCAGATAATCTAAATGTAATAAACAACTAACCTCCAGTGTACATGCCAGCAGTGGTAAGTGTAGCCCTGAAGGGGGAGATTTGTGAAGCCTTCTCCTTCTCCAGTTCCTGGATGGACTTGGGTTTAGGAGGAGCTGCAACGGGCACATTGTTGGGCAGAGGAGCGGGGAACAGGTTCTTTCCATCCTGGAGGTGACAATAATCAAGACGGAGAATGGTATGATGTGAAAAGGAAAAAGAAGAAAAAAAGAACAAACAGAAGGTTTAATCAATCTTTCCTAACCACCACATTAATAGCTCGGTTTGTAGTTTGAGAGAAATGGTCACAAGAATTAGTGGAAATGAAGGACATTTTATCAACAATATCAAATGAAGAGCTGATTTGATCTCTGCTTTTATTCACTGATCTCGTTACATGATGGTGTACAATGACCTCTGATGCATTCGTAAATTTGTGAAACATTAGACTACACTGTCAAGATCAAAGTAAGCAAACTCATGATCAGTAGGTACAGTAAGTAATCTGCATCTCAGCATCATTTATAAGGACAGACCATTATTGTGATCAGATATGGGTCAAATTACAGACAGACTGATTACAGCAAAAATAATCTCTCCAAAATATAATAATGATCCATGACTAAAGACTGATAAATGATATGGGTCCAACATACTGAAAAAGCATTTTAGACTGGGATATTACAACAGCATGAACACTCGTTCAGGAAAGCAAACCTTCATGTAGAGCTGTATCCTACAGACGGTTAATTTTGGTGACGCATAGACAGAGTAAGCTTCAACTCTAATGAACAAAAGAAAAAGTACTTGCTGAGAAACATTTTTGTTTTTAGACAGACAACATTAAGCTTAAACATCAAAGCTTATCAAAAGCCATGATAAAATTATGCAAATGTTATATTGTTCATACAGAGAATTCAATAGTTACACTAATGTACTACTAAGTTTCATTTGTTGCCATATATGAACATTTGAGTACAATTATCTGAAAATTATCTGACTAATATTATTATCATTATTGTTATTGTTGTTGTTATTATTATTATTATAATTAAGAACAAATTTCTAATTGACTAAATAATTTCACCAATAAAGCTAAATGAAAGAGTCAGTGAGAAGCAGCTCAATTGGCAACTTTAAAGATGCCGTAACGAGAGAGAGCAAGAGCCCAAGATTGTTTGTCCTTAGGGTGACATCTAGCGACTGTGAAAGGGACCTGCAGGGCATTTTGAAGCATGCATGGACCCTCAGCTTTTTTTCCTGTGCTGCAACCTGTGTATTAGCTGAGAAGTTTGTGTGAGATCTCAGCTGTGCACATACACGCACGTTTGTTCGGCTGCTGTCCATATGAGATCTCATACCTGCATGACAACAGATCCTCTGACAACATGGTCCATGGTCCCGTAGTCAAACGCTTCCTTGACATCGAGGTAAAAGTTCTCCTTGCTGGGGCTGATGGCCCGCACCAATTTAGTGATGTTGTTGGAGTACAGAGTGCTGGACTGTGTTGGCAAACGGCTGGGCAGGTCTGTGTAGCCGATATGAGTAACTCCCTAAAAAAATACATACAAAAAGTCCCAGAAATATTATGATATATATATATATATATATATATATATATATATATGATTAAACGAAATTGGAACGGGAAGACCAGTGACAGATGATATTACAATACTCTCAAAAGACAATCAACACAAAACTAAAAAATATTTTCTTTTTGATATGGGTATGAGTAGGTGTGAACAGTATGTGCACTGACCTTGTATACTGACAGCTCTCCAGGTACTGTGGTCTCAATGTTTCCTCCAGCCTCAGCAGCCAAGTCCACCACCACTGACCCATCTTTCATGCTCTCTACCATTGGTGTGGTGATCAGGATCGGTGCACGCCTACCTACAATGTTACGATGGAAACAAAATTGTTAACATTTGTCCTTTCATTTCAAGACTAGCAAGCGACGTGTCCATCACTTTTTACATCTACAACATATGTTGTAGGTGTTTACATCGTGCATGAATCTGTGCTTCTTTGCATACCAGGGATAAGAGCAGTGCTGACGACAATGTCCACATCCTGACACTGTTTGGCAAACAGCTTCATCTCTGCCTCTATGAACTCTTTTGACATTTCCTTGGCGTAGCCTCCTTGACCCTCTCCTGACTCCTTGATGTCCACTTCCAGTGGCTCTGCTCCCAGAGATTTAAATTGTTCCAAAGCTGCAGCTCTGGGAGAGGGGGGAGAGGTGATTTCTTAGTCAGGCAGTCAGAAAATGAACATGAGGAACACATGCTGCATGTGATGAGAAAAATTTCCATTCTCATACATTGACAATGCAGGAGTAACGTACATAGAATGTAACAGCACTGTATAATAGCAAGCCTTAAGTTGCATATACTGTAAGAGAAATGTACAGTATATGAACAGCAGCTAAAGGCTCTGAAAGTTCTAATCCTTAAAATGCTCATGAAATCAAAACACAATTTTTGATACCATTTATAATCAGCATTATTCTACAATAGTATTGTTTTGTATTTACATTCAGAAATGACACTATATAGTAGTATTCATTGTTAGTGGCAGAGTCTGCCACACGCACAAGGGATTCACAGGAAACGAGGCATGCTTATAATCCAGCTTTATTTTATCTAATTCATAACAGCCTCACTGTTTATTGTTCACTCTTTTTACAACGTATTAAGTTACTGCTAATGCAAAGTGAACATTTCCTTCCGCTGCACTGTTACATCCCTTTTATTGTGAAGAAGCCACACACACACAGTGTTTACTGTGGTCAGTGTTGACCACGATAGTTTATAAAATGTGCCACCCAAACAAGTCATTTTTGGCATATTCTGACAGTGGATCCGTTATAAATATTGCAGGGACTAATTGGAACAAGGAGGAGATGCCAGGTGAAGAGTTTCAGGCAACAGGATGCACAACTCAAACTCCTCAGCAAGGGAACTAACTTGCCCTGCTGTTGTTTGGAAAATGACTCATGCTGTGCACAGCATGAACTCAAACTGTTATTTATGGTAGAAAAAGGCTGACTATTGCAATTAATTGTCCAAAAACACTTTATCTTGATTGTCTTGATCAGTTTCTACAAAGGGTTTTTAATTAAGGGTTTGAATAAGCTATGAATATATGCACATGTAGGCCTACAGCACACTTAATTCTACACTACTGCTCAAATACAATCTTTTAAAGCCAATGCAAGTCATTCGCAATTCCGACACAGATTATAATATCAAAAACAAACCTGGTATCAAATCCTCTGACAATGGCTCCCATGGCCCTGGCAGTACCAGCTGCTGCCAATCCAGCAACACCACCTCCAATGATCAGAACCTACATACACATACATTAAATAGTTTGGGATGGCCAATAAAGTGATTTGGCATGCTAAAACTGTTAAAGACACACTCACACGATAATACTTTATACTTTGCCAATAAAATAAACGCTTACTACAGACACACACTTCTCACCTTTGCAGGTGGCACTTTTCCAGCTGCGGTGATTTGTCCAGTGAAAAAGCGCCCAAAGCTGTTGGCTGCCAGCACAACTGCTTTGTACCTGAAATGGTGGAGATAGCACAGGAAAAGTCATTTATACAAAATAACTTTCAGTTCAATTCAATGGGATTTATTGGCATGAAAGGATTTTCATTGGCTCCCGAGATTTTTACAACCTGTGTCACGACTCGGCATGTTTGAGCTTTCTGGAAAAGTTGTGAAGGTCACATCAGTGAGCATGACAGTAAACATGAGCCCCCTTGAAGGCACTGTGTACATACCCGGCAATGTTTGCCATGGAGCTCAGAGCATCAAAACCCTGGGCGATGGTGACTCGGGGCACCTGGTCCATAGCCAGGACGGTGGCCTTCTTCTGGGAAAGCATGTCCATCAGCTCAGGGTTCTGAGCCGGGTAGATGAAACTGATTAAAGTGGCCGCTTCCTTCATCATCTCCACCTCGTGGACTCCCAAAGCAGGGTTAAAAACTGGAGCGCGGACCTGGAAGCAGAGAAATAGGTTGAAAAAGATAAGGATGGGGTATCATGAGAAGGAAAGCTAAATATTCAACTAAAAGCTGTACACATAAAAGGTAGAATGTTAAATTAGATCTCTTCAACCTAGGGAGGGAGTTTGAAAGAGAGTGTGGAATGACATCCTAATTCTATTTATCTACCTTGACCTTCATGTCTGAAATGGAGACATACTTGACAGTTAATTGTTGTTTTGGCCTGGGAGAACTGGTTCTTTCCCACATTTTCAGAATCACAGTCATTCTCCCTCTTATTTACCTCCTCCTCCCTCTTTCTGGACCTGGTGAACTATTAAACAATCCACTTCTCATTCCCCATCCACACCCCACTTAAATCCTACCTTAACCACCACATCAGATGCCAAGACATCTTTAATGTCTTTAATTGTTGCTCCAGCCTGGGCGTACTGTTCATCATGGAACTTGGAAGGCTCTCCCGCTCCGGACTCCACGACGACATTGAAGCCCTGTTTGATGAGCGCCTGGACACCCGCGGGGGATATCGCCACGCGACGTTCACTCTGGAATATTTCTTTGGGTACACCGACAGTGAGTTGTTTGTATGGAATACCTGCAGAGACAAAGAGAAACAATACAGGAGCATGTGAGATAAGTGACAACTGTTATATTTATTTATATTATATTAATTCATTATTCATGTTTCATGCTTTAATGATGACAAAGTAATTCATGCTAGATTAATAAACAGATGTTTCTGGCCTTGTTTAAACCCCTCATACTCAAATTGTTTGTATAAACAACTGGCTGTAAAAACAAAGCAATTGCTGACAGTCTGATTGTTCCACAGGGTTTTTTTTACAATAGTGTTTTACGATGTTTCAAAGCATGATTTAACAAAAGAAAAATATTAGACATATTAGGGTGAGAGAAATGTGCACAATGAAGATATGGTTTTATGTATGTGTGCATTTTTTCCTGGTCCAAAACAACAGAAAGATACAATGTACAGGTCATTGGAGCTGTAGGAGCTTTGACCTTTCACAAGTTGGAGCTCATGATTTAAGACATAATAGATCATTTGAGAAACTGTTTTATTATAAAGATCACAACAAAACAGACTGCAATACTCTTTCATGCAGATACCTCTGCAGCTTCAAGGAGAATCTCCTCAGGTCACGATTGGGGGTAAAACAGTGTTTACCATAAATACTGTACTGCAAGCATTGGCCTTTGTAGGCAGACAGAGAAGGTCAACCGCACTGTAACAACATGTTAGTGGCTCTGTGAGGCTGTACTTAGTTTTAGCACGTTAACATGCAAACATTTGCCATTTAGAACTAAACACAAAGTACAGCTGAGGCTGATGGGAATGTCAAATACCTGCAAAACTAAAGTCATTAGGATACACTGTCTGGGAATGATGAATGTTTTCTTTATTTCTTCTTGATTTATTAAGTCAGAGCTAGTAGCAAAATGGAGATAAAATTAGTACTACAAAGACATTATTATTTTCAGTCACTTCATTCATTCTTTTTTTAGTGCTCTTATTCAGGTCTAGTGTCCAAGCAACAGGCGGATCACATGTTGTGTCGTCAGCTCCTATGGAAAATTCCACTGCAGCTCTTTCCCTCGAACTCCTCGTCTATACATAAACACAAGAACCTCTGACAGGCGGCCCTTCCTCTCACCCTGCTGTGATAAACCGTCCTTTAACAACTTTTGTTTTACAAAAAGCTCCACAATACAAGACAAAAAAACAAACTGGCTGCCTGCTGGCTATTTGATTATTCAATTCTGTAAACCAAGAGTCACCACATGCAATTGTTTGTGCTGCATGTCCCTTTTGTTTCTGCCACCACACTTAGAACTCAGGTACCAATCAGCTACAGAGATTAGAGTCAGAGAGCTGGGTAGTCTATCCCCTGGCTATCATATTACTTAGCAAAAATGCAGTTTGAATTAGTTCAAATTCAGTAGACACCAGCAGATACACCTGATCACCACCATAACCCTAACAATACTTAAAGTGCAGCCCAACCAGGCATTATCTTGTGTTTAGATTACATATTTATACTTGTGAGATGTTGAGAATCTCACAGTGGAGATAATAACATGGTAACATATCAACCTCAACATCTAGATTAAAAGATACAATGTGTAAACAACGGTTATGTTTCATTCAGTTTTTGCATACATAATGTGACATTTACAACATGGATTGTAAACAATGCAGGATTTAAAATATTTTATGAGGATTTTTACTGTATTGGGCCTCAAGGACAAGAAAGACCTAAAAACAATATCCACAGTGTACCTTTTAACGCCATATTCACGCACCCCTTCATTCATTTCACTGCACTGCCTAGACACAGAGGGGTATAAATGACTTTCCTTACAGTATTAGAAATTGCTGTACAGTGTTTTTGGGTCTGATAACCCTTCAAACTCCTAAAAGTATGACTCAAACCTGCCTTCCTGGATTATATTTCTCTGTCTTACTGACACCTGAAGCTACATGCTTACACCACCAAGGGTAAGGGTGCTTTTGCCGACCAAGAAGCATAATTATTGTATTAATTTAACTAAAATTAACACTAGTCCCACAAACAAACAAATCTCCTGTACATCTAAGTTGGTAATTCTTTAAAGTTTGAAAATGCCTATAACAGCCTATTCATATAGCACAGAGTCATTCCATTCACGTCACAGCTCACAAACCCAGTCTCACATCAAGACACTGCCCCAGTCTATACTCTGCATCTATAGGCTCCCTAGAGGTCATCTATATGAAGTATGTGTGGTGCGTTCCTCCGCGACCCTGTGAGCTGATACTTGTGTGTCAGGAATAGACGCTGCCAGCTGTTACTGTAGCTGGCTGAACTGCAGGAATGTCAACCTCTGTCACCATGAACCGGGCCACAAGCTCCCCTTAAACACCCACCTACACATACAGCGAGACTGACACACAGTCATGAACCGAGCGCACACAGACATGAAGCACCTGCAACCAGTTGGTACTGGCTTTCACAGTACACACACACACACACGCACACACACCTCCTGCCTGGTGACCGGATAATGAGTGAGGACACGGAAACTGAGCATAATGCCTGAGGGCTGTACTATCCTAATTGTGACCTTGGGAATGAAAGCAACTGCAGGTAGCGACACTGACCTCTAGAATAAACTTTTAAGAACAGTCAAAGGATAAAACTAATGTATGAGGTTACATGATGTCCTTTGTGTAGAACCTTTGGTTTTATTTATCTCTATTTTGCCTAAACAGGGGATTACCTTCTTCACGACAATTACAATGACCTTAAAAAAGGAATAAGCTTGCAAACAAAAGAATGAATGAATGGGTAGCGCTCTACTCCACAGCATACTTATATCACAATGACATACAATGCCAATGATTTGTTTGAACAGTTGCCAAGGCCAATGAAAGGATATTGGTAGGCTATAGCCTACTTGTCTGTCATTCGAATGCTAAGTAGAACCGTTTTGCTGAAAATCTAACCTCTGTTAGTGTTTATGTAATGAGTATTTTGCCACCTGCTATGCTGCACCTAATCCACAAGTGCATGAGAATGCACACACGAGCTACAGGTGGTGTTGCTTTCATGTTGCTATCAGTAGTAGAACGTGGATCTATTAACCTCCACAGCTGGGTCACAAGTGTTCCAACAAGAACAGCCTTAATTAAACCATTCCTTTATGATCTAATTTCCTTTTAGATAAACACTTCAACTATTGAAACCTGTGAATACAGACAAGTCTGTCCCACCCACCTGAAAATGCCCTTTCCCTTTTCCCAGAGCCCAAAGTGATGTAAACAAATTGCTTGCTTTGTCCGATCAACAGTCCAAACCCCAAAGAGATTAATTGTACAATGATATAAAACAGAGAAAAGGAGCAAATCCTCACAACAAGAAGCTGGAATTCAATTTTCTGTTGATCTAGAGGCGATCTTTATCCTACGGGTCCCTTTGCAGCTCTCGCTTGAATGGTTGAACAGACTGTAGCACATAGAGTGACACTCATATGAACGAGTCATCTTATGTGTACAATGTAACAACAGCAGCTCCAATGTGGTAATCATCAGCCAGGCGAGCAATCAGAAGATTAAATCACATTAAAACAAATTTCCATCCATCACACCGATCACTTACATTAGCTTTACAAGCTAGTAAGTGTTACTAATCTCTTTAGTTTATAGCTTGCCAACCAATGCAAGTATGCTGTCGATAAATCAAATGTCCACGACTACACACTATCAAAACATGTGTTTGCAACAGCTTTATTTACTCGAGGATGGCTGGAAAAGATTTAAATGTCGCTGTGACACAGGGACAGAGTGTGTTCAGCACCACACCATCATAACCTCGATGCTTTCTGCGTGTGTTGTACATTAAACTCATGTTGTTGATGACTTCTTTTTTTTTTTTACTACTTATATTCAAACCTCTTGGTCACACTTTGATGCAACAACATTTGTTGCTTTCTACTTAATGCAATCCTTTAAAACCTGAAAATCTCAGTATTCATGTGCAGTGTTAATTGTAACAAGGTTATTTCACTGACCATTTGTAAACAAAATGTTAAATTATTATTTGCCTCAATTGTAGCAGTACATGCTTTCTGTAAATTATTCTATTACGTATGTCCATGTAAAGTCCCTGTGTGTGTGTCTTACCTGGACTGGCACAACGTCCGAGTGCTTGATGGGTCCTGAAAAAGCGAAGGCATGAGGATTTGACAGCACGGCCGCTCTGCAGTTTCACAGAGGAGACCCCGCTGAACACAGGGGCCGAGCAGCTAGCCACCACAACACGGAGCAGGCTCGCCATGGTGCACGCACACCCGACACTCGCACACCAGGAGGAGCTCAACAGGACACACAGCACCCCTCCTGTGGAAGAGACGGGAGAGAGATAAGGGCACCAACAGATACAGAGGGGAGGGGGGTTATGGGAATAACAGGAGAATAAAGGTATGTGACAGTGAAAGGGAAAATAAGAGGGTCAATATCTCTACCCATCATTATTACTGCAGCTTTCAATTCAACTGCAAATACTCTCACATTTGAGTATGTATGCACTATAATTTGTGCCCACAAGTGCCAAAGAAATATGTTTTTCCCTGTTCCCTTGTAGATGAAGCACACACTTAGGATTGGAAGGATGTTTATGCAACAGGTCACATTCATTGTGAAAACACTTTCCTACATGCATTTGTAACCAAATCCAACATATTTTCTGGCTGTTGGAGCCACATTATGAATGTGTCATAGTTTTTTGCTGTCATACAAGCATATGTATATTTTTTGTCCCTTTTTATGCAAGGATAATTTTAGGAAAGGTTTAATGTATCATTTACACAGATTTGTACATTATCAAATAATGGACGACCACTATCTTTGATTCGCAGCCCACTGAATGACTCCAAAGCAGTAAACAGCATATTTACTTTAAAGGGAGATAATGGGGCTGGGATAGACTGGGATTGCCTGGCTGGTGTTGTATGGTTTAAACTAGAATTGACTGGCAATAAACTCGACTCGACTCGCGCTGCGTGCACAAGGTAAAGAGACTGATTTGGTTACAAGGTCAAAAACATACACGGATTTGAGAGTCAAAGCCTTATTCAAACTGAAAATACTAAACAGCTCTACTCATTAGTAGATGGCCAGAAAATGTATCATCAACTATTTTGATAAGCGACTAATCATTTAAGTAATTTATCAAGTAATCATTTACTGGTGCCAGCTTATCAAGTTTGCTGCATTTCTCTTCTACTCTCTTTAATATCATTGTAAAACCTTTGGGTTTTGGACTGTTGGGAACTTGTGATTGGCATCTTTCACTATTTTCTGACAATTTAAAGACTAAACAATTAATCAACTAAATGCAAAAAAACGAATTAGTTGATGATGCAAATAATTGTTTGTTGAAGCCCTAGAAGGCATTCTGCACAACACAAATCAGCACAAAAGGCAAACTAAAATGGCATCATAGGGTCAGTGTAAAAAAAACTATATAAATCAACTGTGTCCCAGTTCTGCCACCAATGGGACCTTAGTGGCAGAACTGCCCTATTTGGTAGACTTGAAATAGTTGAGTCAAATTATCAATATGTCATCACATCTAGTCAACGTCAACAACAAATCAAAGTGCAAAGTATAAGCACATCAAATCATAAAGTAGGCCTGTCCTGTGAGCCTTTACAACGTTTGAGAGGCGCTTGTCTATCAGGTCAAAAACAAAGCAGCACAACAAATCATCACCGTGTTGTGTTCACGACTCTTATTCCATGTCAGAAGAACTGAAAACCACCACGTCACCAAAAAGTATCGGCGGCTTTTAAAATATGAATCATACACAGTCGCTTCACACTTTTCTAACACTACAACCTAAGCTCATAAAAAATTAAAAAAAAAACATCTTAGGGATGAACAGGGCATCATGTTGCCAACGTGTGTTGCTTCGCCCTGGACGTGAAACCGGAGCCTGCACCTGAACGGCTCTCAGCAAACCTCTGGCCACCGATAACACAACGTTTCAATGAAATCAATGGCTTCCGTTTGCCAAACGATGTCTTAAAAACTGTGCGTGAAACCAGACGGATTAAACGTGTGTTTGCGGGGCCGTTTCTCCGGGAGCCAGACGTCAACACGGCCGGTCTCCAGGCGGACACCGCTCCTCTCTTTTTGTCTCCGCTCGACTCAAAAGATTTCGGCAGACTGGGGGGGGGTTGGAGGGGGGATGAAAGCTAACATGAGCTTTAGCTGGCGCGATATAATACACACATCTGTTTGTTGCGTGAAGGCCCCCGCGCACACACACACGCACACGCACACACACACACACTCGTGCGGGGTACGGAAATGCACACCGAAACAAATGCATGTTGATAAAAAGTGAGAGTGGGGGGGTAACTGCACTGACCTCTGCAGACGCTCCGGGCTCTGTGCGGCTCAGGCGGACTGACTGTCCCGCAACCCGGAAGGTGTCGGCAGCGGCAGACCGGCGGAGGAATATTACTGGATCATACAAAGCATCAGAGGATGTCAGATGACTTTTGATGTGCAGTCACATGACACATGACAAAGCCATACATATAGTTCACATATATATATATATATATATATATATATATATATATATGTGTGTGTGTGTGTGTGTCTTAGTAACAGTTACCTCAACATGTTATTAGTTGACAGTGAAATTAATGTTCATATTTTGTATCATTTTTTTTTTTTTTTTATCAGATCAGGCTGCATTTAAGCACAAGTTGTTGTTGTTGTTGTTGTTTAAAAGTCCTCGTCGGGAGCATATGCACGAGTACGTTTCCATGCAGGCAAACCACAGCTGTGCAATGTCAAAGGAATGGATCGACGAGCACATTTACGTGTTTTCTGCCGAGTCAGAAATGGCGTCCCAAAACTGGAACACACTGAGCATGCAACGCTGTGTGCTTCCACTGAGAGGCGCTCTTTTACCATTTTATATCCACCTTTGCACCGTGGGATTAACTCAATCTATCCATCTGTCTTTTCACTTTCCTTCCCTTACACTAAACATCAAAAAAATGGACTTGGTCATGGACTTATACATCTGCACATACCCACAAATATGTCATGCATGGCCGAATAATCCTGTTAAAGGGGGCACAGGGCGAACGTTTATTGGACACAACTTAATTTGGGACTATACAACATCCATCCATCCATTATCTATACCAGTTTATCCTTCGCAGAGTTACAGGGAACTGGGGCCTCTACACTACCAGCTCATAACGGCCAGGAGTGCCTGTACAGGTCAACAGGGCCTCGGGATTTGTAAATAAAGCAGGACCCACCTTAAGGGCCTTTTCATTTCATCTGATATTGTGCACTAATGGTGCCATTCCCCAAACAAATACTCCGATTAGCACAAACCAGTTGACACACAGTGAAGTTGGAGCTTTAGGGGCCCCTGGAGCCCTGGGGCCCAGGGGCAGTGCTCAGCTGGCAATCCAGGCTTTCAGATGTGTCTGATATGTTGGATTACATGTTTTCTGGAAAATATATTTTCCCTCTGTAATTATATGTTTTGGCATTTCAAAATAATCACTCATTGGCCTACAAATAACACACAATGTGCCAGTTTTAGGAAATGTTTTTGGGGGTTGCTGGTACGATGTATGTGTATAAAAGCTTGTTTGATGGATAGGCCTACTTATATATAAATTAACAGTGACTTAAGGTAACGTTACTATTTTTATCTATTTGTAAGTACTTGTAACTGTGAACAGTCTGTTAAAGCATAATATGACGAGTGTGTTGACTCTACCTTTACTTTTAGAATAGGTGTTACATCCTGTTATAACGTGAGCGTGTTGGGTTCCTTTTTGTGTACTGTGACTGTTGGAGATAATCATACGCCACTGGATGGGATCCACTGTTTTCAGATATTTAGTCATTTGGATGGTGGAGGTCACTGGACGGATCAATAGATGTTGTTATGTAATCTGAAGCGTCACATCATGATGAACAGACGTGGGTTCACGGGATATCTGAACTGATCATTTCATATTTTAAATTAAAACAAATGTGTGTTAAGAAATGGAGAATATGATGTACAGTGTCCAGTTGTTTACAAAAAGAGAGGATTAAAACAATCATCATCATTAAACTGCCAGGATTTCACCCTCTTTGGGACTAATCACCTCCTTTCACCCAACTAGCAACGGCACAGTTGATCAAACGTGGTGCAAGATTTCTCCAACAAGCGGTGCTTTTTTCACATTGTGTCATGAATTCAATTTCATTTATTTTTTATTTTTAGTTACATTGCTCCTGAACATGATCATCTGATCTGATAAACTGATTATTGTCATCATTATTAAAGTAGCATTAACATTGATTTTTTGGGCAGTATTTTTCTGGATGCTTGATAACGTCCATGAGTCAAAGTGTCAATGAAATTTACAAGGCCATTGACGTGTAGCCTCTTCTCTCCTCTTACATAATGATGTGTTTGCTGAACAGTCTGTGACAGCACATGTGTGTTGCCTCGTTCCTCCAGTGCCGATGTGCTATAAATGTTGTGCTTGTGAGGGGAAAAGTGCATGTGTTTTTGTGCTAGTAGAGACACTTGGAAGGTGGTTGGTTTCCTTTTAACTATAAATCTGTGTTGACACTCACACAAGGATTTTCCTTGTGTGAGTGCAATAACTTCTTTGTCTGTCTTTGCACCTGAACATCCATTTACCTACAGTATGGTGTATGTACTGTACTGTACATAGTATAAACTCTCTCTCACACACACACATACTGATCATCTGGTTCTTTTTATCAGGCTCAGAGTGGAATGCAGGGTTGTTACGCCTGGTTCTCATTTCAGCGTTTCACCCTTAAAACAGTTCTTCTAATTGCATTGGCTTTGCTTGCATGTCTCTGTTTTTTTTTTCTCTCCTATATTCTCTCTTCATTTCTTCTGCTTTTTTGGTGACATTAAAACTATACATTTAACCAGCACGTGTCATTTTGAGGTCAGGAAGCAGGTGGAAGAACATTACTGTTTTTAACACCCCTTTCAAGTGAGCAACACTATCTATCGCTGTACCTCACTCTGTTTAGTAAATGCATGTGTTTATAAGTTATCATTAGTTGCATATCCATTTTTTATTCTAAAATCGGTCTGTCTTTATGTTACAGTAAAATAAGAAAGCACTGATACAGTGCCATCTATTGCATCCCATTTAAAACCATCTTTTCCTTATTCAAACATATTATGGCTGGAAAACTGTTTTTTTTAATTGTACATCAAAGGTCATCAAAATATGGGATGACTGACCCTGGGCTTACATTTAAAAGGAGTAAACAATAGGATCATGAAGGAATCCCATATGAAGTTCATTAGAACTCACTTGGTAATCTGATTCTGAATGAATGCTGCTGTAAACTTTATAATTTTTGGTTTTGCTTCATGTTTATGCTCTGAGATGCTTAGATTATTCCATTAGTTAATTTGAAGAATTTAAAATGCAATGTAAATATGGTACATTATTTATGTATGTTTACTTTTTTAAAACTTTGTAATAATAATTAAACTTTTATTTTTTGCTGACCTAGAAAAGCCCCTGCATTTTGGACATTTAAGTGTTTACTTACATTACATTACATTTAATAGATTACTCAGTTAGACTGATCTCAACTAATACATTTATATGAAGCATTTTGTAAATCTGAAAGGAAAAGGTACGTAAGATAGTCACGTTTATGTTTACATTTGGCCAGGTTTGTGGAGCATTGTGGTCATCAGCAAGTTTCAGGGTTTGGTTTAATGTGGTTCAGAGTTTAGTTGGTGGAACATTTATGGGGCAGGAGTGGGAGGGATGAATACCTTTTTCCTGGCAGATAGTCTTCAGGGTTAACTCGCCTGTGGGCAAATTTACCTCAGATTCACAACTTTTACCTGGTGTGAACCCTTTTCTAGACTGCAGTGTTTGTTAGCCTGTCTGGGTTATTTATGGTTGCTGCCTTTTCACTTCATTTAAAAGCCTTAAATTCTGTTGAACAAATGGCTCTGAGTTTAACTACTCTACCTCTAACCTACCACTTTTACTTCCTAATTCTGTCAACGCTATTTTTTTAAACCCACTTTTTTTTTTTTTTTTTACGAGTGAGGCAGTTTGTGATTAGTATCACTCAGTCGTGCCAGTCTCTGGTAGATACTGACAGATGTTAAAATCAAAACTGGTGAAATAATGCAACTAATTTGATATTTTACTGATCCTTGCAGGGATATTGTCTCTTCACTTGCTTCACTCAATAGGGAGGTCAGAGGTCAGGACCACCTTCACAGCAGCACCCCTGAAGCAGGTGGGGATTTAGTCTCTTGATCAAAGACACAGTGGGGCGGTTGCCCTCACAAAGCCCTACTATCCTACTAATGTTATGCAACAATGACTGGGATTTTTCATGCGTGTGTGAGTGCACACACGTGGGTGAATTGGCATCCATGTGCATATCATACTCTGTGTGAGTATGTATTCATGCGAGTGATTGTTTTTCTACTGATAATGGACACCAAAACGGCCAGCTGTGAGACAATGCAGCACTACTGAGTGTGTGTGTGAGAGTGAGAGTGAGAGAGAGAGAGAGATAGAGATAGAGAGAGAGAGAGTGTGTGTGTGTGAGAGAGAGAGAGAGACTTTTCAGCAAGAAAATGCTTTGAAGTAACAGAAAATTCCAGGAGTTTCCTGTTAACGAGCCTGGGGTATAATGTGAACCAGGAGTGTGTGTCTGTGTGAAAAGAGAGGAGAGTCTCCCCAGTCAGTCCTTCTCTGCTGGTGAGAGGGGTTGACATCACTGCAGTCTTTGCTGTCCTTTTACCTTTGAGATTCATGTCAGATTTGGTCCACTTGTTTTTTTTAAGGTTACAGAATGCTTCAGCCGTTAGTGGGGTTCCTCAGAGATTTCTCAGCTGGGAGTTTTGTGACTGACGATCAAGAACGTTTAAACTTTTAAATCAGTTTTAAACAACTGTTGATTCCATCTTGTCTGTTTCAGATGCAACACTGCTGCCTAGGACCTTGCAGTGGTGAACACAGCGTTACACAAATCTGCCAGAGGAGAATGCGCCACTAGCCAGTTCCAACTGATCAACAAACCAACCGCTCAGCCCTGTCAGTAAGGATGTTTAATTTCTGTAACTCACACTGGCCTCTGCTTTTTTTTGCTGCCCTGTGGAGCCTCAGCTACCCAGGTTTGCTTACCGCCTGGCCGGGCATCAGTCGAAGCAAGCCCAAGGATCAGCTGGACCCTAATGTGAGGGACTGGGGAGACTATTCAGACCTCCCTCCAGGAATGGAGCAGGGGTTGGGGTTGGATGAAGACGGAGAACATGGAGACAACAGAGGAGGTGGAGAGTCATCATCAAGCCTGGCTCCAGAGCTGGATTTCCTGGCTGACTTTGCAGGCAAGACAAATGAACTGATCCCCTGAAGTGTCTATTTGCCTGTCTACCTGCTTACAGTTACTCCAGCCCCCCTTCTCTTCTCCAGGTAAGAAGCGACTGTGGGTGATAACAGCCCCGTCACACAATGACCACTACCTTCGTATGATGGAGAAACAGCTGGAAGACATGGACCAGGTACTTTACTGATTTATTTTCTCTTCAGATATATATACACCTTTTTTTTCTTTCAGATTTAATTCGGGAAAAATTAATTTCACTCAAAACAGTCTCCTTTTCTATACTTTCTATACTTACTCTTTTTCTTTCTGTTTTGTGTCTCTCCCTGTCTCTCGCAGAAAGGGCTGAACTGCCGCCTAGCACAAAGAGACACATTCATGATCACCATCATCCAGAACGCCATGATGGAAGGTCGAATCCAGAAAACAACTTTCCAAGGAGATGCCACAGTAGAGAACCTGGACCCTGACACGGTCACCAAACTGCTGCACTACCTGGAACTTAACAGCCAGGTAACAGGTTGATCTCTCTGCAAGATATAAATAAGTTACACACATTTCAATTATTTCAGTTTCTCCTTTGTCAGCACCTCCTCTTGACTTGTAGTTTTGATGCAGGAGCAAGGGTTCACCATGCTGGTTCTGAAGAAGAACCTTCGGGTCAGTGAGCGCTTCCCTTATCCGGTCCGCGTTGAGGCGATTTTGGAGCTCATTGACCAGTTCCCTATGAGGAAGCTGGAGAAGATGACCAGAAAAGGATTAAACTTGAGGTTCCATTTTTTCACTGTGTCATTCACTGTACTAATAGAGAAGTGAGGACGTTTTTCAATCGTCTCAGACAAAATGCTGTTTGATGTTGTGTGTTTTATTCAGGTGTAAAACCACTAAAAAGAAGGTTGTGGTGACAAGGAAAAAGAGGAAGAAGATGGTACTGAGCCCTCAGAGGCAAGGGAATGTGAATTCTCTGGTAGCCTTGCGAAGAAAACCTTTCCCGGACAAAAAAGCTGCCCTGAGGAGTAAGATCCAAGATATACTGAGTGGACGGTCGAGGTTTGTTATCCGTAAGGTGCCTGCTGTTGGCTCCACAAGGGGAAAGGACTTGAGCAGTGGCACTTCTAACAGACAGGAAAAAGTGCACAGCCCTCAATCTGTGTCAAAGAGCAGTGAAGAATTGAAGAAAGACAGGTGCTGTCTTCATATTTATTGTCAATTTTTCCAAACATAGTAGACATAAAAGTGTGGATATGTGATTGATTTCACTTACACCCTGCTTACATTTTGTGTTCCCATCTGGTATGCCATGCATACCATACTTACACTAGACGGAGATGCTTTTCTTTTTGAGTGCTGGATTAACATCAAAGTCATTTTTTCTGTTCTACTGCAGGTCTGACTCAACTGTGGTAGAAGGAGATAAAATACATGGAGGGAAAAACAGTGAAGATGAAAAAGAGCGCGATGCAAAGGATGACACACAGGAAAAACAGGGCTCTAAGAAAAAGGGAAAAGGGAAAAAAGGGAAGAAAGGGAAAGGAAGAGGGAAAAAGTCCAACAGAGAGGCCAGTGAGAAGGATAAAACAGCCCTGAAGGAGTTTGTGGACAGTTTAAAGGGGGCAAGAAGGTTAATGGTGAGAGCTTTCCCTTTCTCTTTTTGCAACCTGTTGTCTGCCATTGTCTTCCTGTCTTTTGTCTGTCTGATGTACAGTGGCATCCACATTACATATGCATGCAAAACACTGGACTTTTAAGACATATCTGTACCTGATCAGCACCTTCCTGTCATTCATTTGATCCAGTTGATCTCAACGCCAAGCAGAGACGCAACACTGTACATGCAGCAGAAAGAGGAGAACGACAAGCAACACTGCGACCTCGCTATCAGGAAGATCACCGTGGGGACCCTTGTGGGTGAAGGAAGTGATGCCACACTCACACTGCAACACCACCAGCTTGGTAGGAAGTGTTTGCATTTCTTTGTGTGTGTGTGTGTATGATATTGTCTGTTTAAATAGTTGCATCTAAAACATTTGGTTAGGTTCTCTATAAGGGTGATCTAAGGATGTAGTGCAGATATTATCTTTTTATGTCTTTTTTTTTTAACAGATACTACTACTGTCAGAATAGTCTGAACCAAATGTAGGAACAGAACACACTGTATTTTGACCAAGGCGTGACCAAAGGCAAATATGGTGCTTTCATAGTCCCAGCGGCAGAGGTTTGATTTACTGTGAAGTACAACCGTCTGAAACGGGGAATTTCTTGACTCTTGCATTTGTTGTTACAAGGATCATACCTGCTGTTTTTCATCCTTCATCATCTTTACTTCAATTCCTTGTAAAAGAATTCTGCTGCAGACTGCTCTGTGATTGTGTTGCCAACATTTGTTATGGTGCTGTGGGGTTTTCATGTGCTGTGGGTACTTCTGACTTCCAAGACTTGAGACTCAGCAGCTGAACAGCAGCTGTTTTAATGGAAAACAAGAGTCTGCAGCCATGCTAGCAGCTCTGCGAGGTTGTACTCTGGCAGTGAAACCACAGTGGTGCTTTGATCTAACTGATAACACATCTCAGATTAGCCTGTTGTCGCATGGTAACATTTTCTAATTAGTAGTAACAGGAACCACAGCTGTGGCTGACAGGAATGTCATTTGTTTTGTAGGTATTTGGGCGCAAACCAAAGTATTAGACACAAAAATGTTGACCTGATGATCATTTCAATGATGGCGCGAGGGAAACGGGAATGTCTGAATAAAATTTCATGGCAATCCATCCAATAGTTGTCGAGACAGACCAACACTGTGAAAAATCCCCAAATTCAATTTGTCAATTTCACCATGTTCATGTTAGCTTACAGCTAATTCATTGTTTTTGTAGTTTTGATTTTCTGGCAACACACGTTAATGCTGTTTTGCGGCCTTCAAAGTTTCACTCAAGCACGTGAGCGCCACACAAAGCGTTGTTTGACTTTGGTTTCTTCCAGCTCAGTAACAATTCTGCAAGTACTGGAGAGGCCTGGCCTTGATTCATATCGAAGTTTGACATACTTTGCACAGGGGTACTTCTAAAGTAGAGCCACTTTTGTGTGTTCTTTAGTAGATTGGTTTGTTTGCATACTGTACCGGGAAGTAAAAAAGATTTTTCTGACCGCAGTGGCATGAAGTCAGTTAATATTTTGTTTGATTCTCTCACATATACCAACACTGTGATTTTCACAGCAATTTGATTCAGCAGGTACTATTGTAGCCCCTAACCAACAACTTATACTGAAATACTGAAAATGCACAAGTAGACTTTAAAACTACTGCACAACATAATGAAATCTGTCTGCAATAAATAATGTCCTTGAAGGCTATAACATCCAAACATTGTTGAAGTTTTGGATCATAGTTGTTGAGGTTGTACAGGGTTGCATTACACTGTAAAGTGTCCCTTGTATTTTGTCTGCTCCCTGTACATCTATTCACACACATTCATTGATATATTGTGAATGTGTGTGTTTCAGAGTTGGAGCCTCCGATCAGCGACCAATCAGGACATTTCTCAGACTCAGGCCTGATCTCTCTGTTGAGAGCCGAGCTCGGCCTGTCGTCCTCTGACCTGTTTTCCATGACCGTCTCAGACTACGACATCAAGCCCAATGTAAGACTTTGTTTGCTTTGTTTCTTGTTCTTTTATTTAGGTTTGATAAACTTGCATGCTCATTTATGGGTAATATGGGGAACACAAATACTGACTTGACTTGACTAGACTTGTTTCTCTGTAGTTTTTTTTTTTGCCGAATTAGCTCTTATCTCTCCCCCAGAGAGTCTTTGAGGCTCCTCCATCAAGTCCTGCTCTGCTTGAGTACATTGACAACTTTCCCTCAAGGCGCTCAGAAAAAGAGAAAGAAAGGAAGAGTCCTCCGGCCTGCTCCAAAGACATGCAACAGCCTGGAGCTGAGAATTCACTGCTCAGGTAGACTACTGTAACTCAGTGCTCATAATAACCTAATACTACAAAGAGACACGAAGCGTGTAGAGTCTCTTCAGAAATCATATAAAAGAGTTTTCTCACTGGGAAGGTCCTTATCTAACATGCCTTGATGTTACATAATTATTATTTTTTCTAAGTATGAATTCAAAATGTCCTCATTATTCGTGGATTATTGTTTAGATGTTCATGTTTAATTTATAGTATTATACAACATGTGTCTCAACACATCATGACTGAATTAAAGGCTTGAGGTTGACTCAACATTTAAACCAGTTTAAACTTTGAACCCGCTTAGGTTCATGTCTAAGAGGAGACTGCTGCTCATCTCTGCTCCCTCTGAGGACGACTACTTCTTCCAACAGCAGCTCTCTGCTCTCAGTGGACAGGAATGTCACCTGGGTGAGTAACACACCACACGTTCATCTAGTGAACAATGCACTGGTCTGTCTGGTGGAATACGGAAATGTTATGTCAGGTTTTCCCTCTGACCTGGTCAGGTAAATGACTACAGGATATAAAAAACTCATACACGTACATAAATGTATTGCATTATTTGTACTATAATATATTCTTATTTATACTATAAAATACTCTATTATTCTACCTGAGTCTGCTATTTGTTACTTACATTTACCAATGTTTTCTATTTTTGGGTCTTTCCTCAGGTATTCGCCACTTTGCCATGCTGAAGCTGACTGGAACTGGAAACAAAGCATCGGGAACTGTTGAGCTATTTCCCCTAAATGGTGAGTTGCAGTAATGTGGAGCAGTCCATGTGCATGGGATGGGGATGGAAAAAGAAACTTGGAATTTATTGTCAATGTTGTATATATTAATGTAAATATATGTAAATTTAAGGTTGAACTGTGTTTTTCTGTCCTTTGTCATTATTTTTTTTTTACTGTGTTTTGTCAAGTGCACTACTCACTGTAGTTTCCACCCTGTCCTTCTTCTTCCAGGCCGTAGTCAGAGTGAAGTTGAGCCGTTATCCCGTGACACGGTCAACAATCTGAAAGAACAGCTGAAGATCAGTAAGGACTATTTCAGCATGCTGGTTGTGGGGAAGGACGGCGATGTCAAGGCGTGGTTCCCATCACCCATGTGGTCCCTGGATAACATCTACGACCTGGTGGACTCCATGGAGCTTCGCCTCCAGGAGGAGAAACTGCAGAAGAGACTGGGGATCCACTGCCCTGAGGACAAAGGGAGAGGAGGCAGTGAGGGGGGGGGTTATCGAGGCTACGATGGAGAAGGAGCCGAGGAGACCTACTTGTATCACCGGTCGGAGGAATGATGCCTAAAGTCTTGAGATGACATGGATCACAAAAATGCAAACTAATAAACAAAGATCTTAAAAACTCCTCTTCAGGACTCACAGTATTACATTTTTAAATTCTAAACAGATGATGATACATCTGTTAGATACCAAAATAATGAGCTGAATATTTTACGTTTGCAAGTAATACATTTGAAAAGCAGAACAGAAACTACTGGAATGGTTTAATTCAAGAAAGCATATGTGAAACCCTCAACTGTTCAAAGAAAGGTTTGTGCTCTGTTATTATTTGCTGATTACAGTATTGGTGAAAGAGGAAGAAAGTCCATCCAAAGCCGAGCATTGTGTGCCATTTGGCTTCTGTCCATTTTATTTTCAAACACATCCACTGTGTAAGGTATACAAACGGAAAGTTCCTCTGTTAAAATGTTGTGATGCAAAAAACGGATACTGTAATCAAAGGAAACAAATGTTATTTTCTTTTACTCTGAGCTACACATCTGTTTTTTAAAGGGCTGCAGTCTTCGGACACCTCAGGGTCAGTAAAACAAAGAGTTATTGATGCTGGACTCGTTGCATGCCTCAGGACATTCTTTTATAGCAGTTCTTTAAAAAGCTTGTCTGCAAAGGCTTTCAGTTTTTGAAAAAAAAAAAAAACATACCATCAGTGTACCAGACCTTCCATGATCAGTTTAATTTCACTGTCCTACTCGGAAAAAGTGGGTTTTTTACAGTTGCTATCCATTTTTGAAAGCCATATCTATAAATCTTAACCAGTCCAGGGCCAGTAAAGAGAATATTGAACTTTAATGACATGGCAGCAATAGAAATATCACAAAACAATTTTTAATAAAATCATCAAGATGAGAAGATATGCAGACTCAGTTCAGTAGAAATGTATCTGTGTGAAAATGTACCACACGTGCATAAAAGGATAGTTTCTGCAAATGCCGCAGCATCTTACAGAAAGAAGAAGGGAAGTAGACCTTTAAGAAGTCTGTAAAATGCTAAACATCAAACTTTATTTCTATATTTACCTTTTTCATTCATAGCAAAGGAAATTGTAGTTTTGAAAACACTGGTAGGCCAAAGTGAATCTGTTTAGAATTAATCCTTGTCATTTGAAATTTGGAGTAAAGATCAAGTATAAAGTGTTCCAAAAAATCTGTTCTGTGTTGATGCCACAAATATAATAAGTTAAAGCAACAGACTGCAGGTAGCTCATCCTAATAACAGGAATAACCACATTTGCATGTAGGCGTGACGTACCGCCCACGGTTCAAATAAACGGCGGATTAGAGACTTCAGATTGTGTCACATTATAGATGATGCATAGTGGGGAAGGAGCCATAGGTAAATGAGTGAATGTTACTTATTTGTCAGACTTCACCTTCTCTCATAACCCTAAACTATACTTTTCTCTCAGAATATGAGAATGATCTACAAAGCTTTATGTGTACAGCCTCACAGAGCTGCTATCATGGAGGTAGGTTGGTTACCAAAATTCCTTTAAAGTATCATAAGCAAACTTATATATATTCTACAAACTAGTGTCATGTTTAAAGTGTTTAATATGGTTGCTAAGGAACAAGTTTCACTTGTTGATCTGTTGATCTGCCACTGAGTGAGTTAGCACCAGTTTTATGAGCACAGAGGGAAATTGCAGGGAGTTTGCCAGGGATAGGCAAATCCATGAGATTGAAGCACACAGATAACAGGGGCTGTGAGGCTCACACATACTACTAATAGAGGAAGTTGTCAAGTAGTCTGCTTATGTGACCGCCAGAGCTGGAGTATACATCCTCCCACATACAAACACACCGACTTACACGCTCAATGCTTTGTGACACTTTGTCATTCACTACCTCTCGGTACCTTTCTTCTTTTGACAGCAACAGAAACTCACACAGACACACTGAACAAACACACTCTCCACCGCTTTATACGCCAACCATTCAGACACAACAGAGGTGCCTGGGATTGTTGTCCTCAATATGGTGAGTACAACTTAACTGCCAACTAAAACTATTTAACTATTTCTGGATATTAGAATGATTCTGGAGTGCCTTGGTAAGATTCAATGAAAGAAAGCTGCTATTGGAAATCTTTCTTACGTGCATTTTACGTTACGTATTATGAACGGATATAACACCCTCAAGTAGTCATTTACTCATGTATGCATGAATCTGATAAGTCCATTTGTTTGAGCTACTACTGCTAACTATCACTTGTTTGAGCAAGTTACTGCATATATGATTAGAGAGGAAAAGCTTTTACATTTAAATAATACCCTTGCATTCAACAAAACTTTGTCTACAAAGTCACTTTAGTGATTTGTGGGCTTTTAGTAATATAGTGTTTACGACCCATGATTCATGGTGTAAAATGAGGAGAAGTCACCATTAGGGTAGTGTTTTTTTTTCTTTTGTGTCAACTAGATTGAGCAAGACAACTTCGGCACCCACTTTTCATCACACTGGAAACAGAAATCATGGTTCCTCTTTGCATTGATCAGAAGATCTTCTTTTCTCAGTCATTTCTCAAGAGGGCATTAACTGTACTTGTGCTTAATAACTGCATAGATGACAGCATTTTTATTCCTATTGAAGAAACTACCTTAAAACCGGACCATCTCACTTCTGCCACATAGTCAATTGCCAGTTTGCAGTTAGCATTATGAAGGCTAGGTTACATTTTTGTTGAAATTAGAATGGTGTTGATTAAACTTTCTGGTCATTTTGGCTGGATGTATGACCGTAGTTGCCAGAATCTGTAGGTTTTTACAAGATTGCAACTGCACAAATATTTAGAGAAGCAGCAGCAACTGTCTGGTGCAGAACATATTGGGTAATTTTTAGTTTACTGCGGTTAAGAAACAGAAGCGTAATGAGGGAACTTTCCTCAGTTTCTTTACCCCTGATTTCATATTCAGCCACATGCCAGGTTTAGTTTTAACACATTTCTAAAAGCCACAGCTGTAAGAAGTTACTGGCACCGTTAAAGTGACACATCCAAAATGAGCACCAAATAAGCAACCTCGGTCGGCAAATAAAAGTTGGCAGTTGCCTTCTCAATGAAGACAGCAGCTATAACATATTTTGCTAAATTATGATTAGATAAAAACCTTTTCGGTTACACTAATGCCCATATAAAGCTAAGAAGATCAAACTGAAGCAGTCCAGATGACAGATCGACAACAGAGAAGTCTAGCCTGCGGAATTGGTTTAAAATGTTTAAGAAGAAGAACATAATCCGCAAAGTTGTAGAAACTGAACATTGTTTTCCCTACTATTTGCTCATGTCAACAAAAACATGGTTAGCAATTTTTTTTTATGGTTAGGCAACTTAATGCACTTGGTTAAGGTTACGACAAGATCATCATTTGATTGTGTTTTTCAATATTTATCCAAAACCATAATCTTTTGATACAGCAAGCACTTCGTGGACATTTCCTCTAGAACATATCAGCCAAAAACAATTGCTGGAAACTGCATGGTTTGGTGCAACTGTTGCTGTTTTAACAATACTCCAGCTGGGTGTTACTGTGTGAAATATGCACTAGATCTGACGCTCACTATGGTTTAATTCTCATTTAGCTTCATAGGGCACATTTTGTGCTTGTTGTACAGTTTTGTTCATTGTACAGTTTTCCCTCGCTGTGTGTCCTCATGCCCTTATCTCCACTTCCTGGTATGGCGTCTCTGACTCCAGTCAAACCACCCTCATTAAAATAGGTGTGGCTGCTGCTTGTTCAGACCATTGTGACACTTTGTGAAACAGCTTCATGACTGATGCTGGACCAAACCTGCTATTTTGGGCACATTTTGGATGCAACTTGTAGTTAGTGATGCAGCTGGGACAAACTTTCAGAATCCAGATGTTTGAATGGCTAATCTATTCATATCAAAACCAAATTAACCCTAGACCTGTCTCTATGGACTTCTTTTCAGTGTAGTAAACAATCAAACAGGAATCATTTTGTTGCTAAGGCTTTTTTAACTTCAAAACTTGCATAAATATCCCTCCTCCTCTTCTTCAACAACAAACATTGACAAAGTACATTTTGTTTACCTACTCTAGAGAATGTGCACAAGACATATAATAAACCAATGTGTTTCTAACAAAGATAAGCAAGGAAGTCAATACGAAATGTGTTCGGAGAAGTAATAAAGTTCTTTATATACCTGCAATGACGACCTATGTTAGTTGATTGCTCAGTCGTAAATGTTTTCTGTTTTATAGTACTGTATAGTTATCATACTGTATTAGAACTTGCTCTGAAGTGTCTTTTAACTTTTATCTATCGGCTTATGAGCCCGTTGTCTTTTCAAATGTCCCATTTGATTTTCATATGTACATTTTAATTTCATGTGAGGTAAACATGAATTTGGTTCCCAGTTCTCATCCTTGTAGGCTACATTACCAGAAATAATCACATTAGTTTCCATTTTATAGAAAAGATATTTTAAATAGATATATGAAGGGGACTCCAGGGCGTATTATGGGACTTTCATATTAAAACCAAAGAGAAATACAAGATAAAATTGATTAATTACTTTATTTTTATGATAAAGGCTAATTTGGTGTACACACCAACCATGGGTGGTTCAAAAACACAGAGAAGGCTGCCCTCCAAGGCACCGACCTGGCCACTAGGAACATTTTAGGGTTCAGCTTCTTTTGCACTGGACATTTCAACATGATTGAACCCCAAACCCTGTAATTATTGGACAACCTGTACCTCCTATATGTGTACTGGTGGTTACATGGTTTGTGTATATGAGTAGTTTGTGAGTGGCCTCGAGAAGAGAGAGTCAAAAATAAATTAGTTAAATAAGTAACCACAGAGAGACCAGGAGTTGCCCTGATTGGATAAGAAGTTCGGAAATAAGAGAAGGAAATACCTTGATAGAAAATTTGATATTTTTGAAATTGTACAGCTTTCTGTTCCCATGTCTAATGAAGTGAGCATCTTGTTTTCTTTCATTCCTCTTTTGCTTTATCTAGCAGTTTCTGTTTTCTGAATTAATTTTACATTCTAGCGTGCACAGCACATCCTACTTTTATTTTTAATACTGGTAGTACTTTTGTATTCTGGTTTTGAACACCCCTTCTGATCCTCTTCCATTCTTTCCAGCAAAACAAAGCGGATGTAAAGGCCATCATGGCTCGCTTCCAAGCGAGCGGGGCGAGCACTGACGAGACTTCTTCCACACCGGCTGGACGCACCAAACCACCCCTGCACCCCACCCTCTCCTCCGGCATGACCATACCGACAAAGAAACCTGTCATGGAGAGCCTCTCAGGCAGCGCGATAAATATTCCTCCTAAACCCACTTTTCTGAAAAATACAGTTTCAACCAAAAGTGACACAGAAGCACATGAACCAAACAAAACGAAAGCCCTGGCGAGCAGGTTTGCAAACACCCAGGATGACGCCAACACCAACAACAAATCTACCATTGTTAATAAACAGCAGATACCCGTAAAGCCAGCCTTTCCACAGGCTCCTGAAGCTAAAGGCCCTGTACAGAAGCCGCCTTTTAACAAGCCCTCCCTAAGCACCACCGACTCCAAACCTGCCTTTCCTAAAACCTCCCCAGCGATCGGCTCCAAGCCCAGCTGGGTGAAAGAAGACAGTGGTGGAGGCGTAACTGGCTCCACAACACCCAAAATGCCTCCCTTACAACAAAAGCCGAGCAGCAGCATTGGAAAATTGCGGCAACAAAACGAAGAGATGGCGGGAGCGAACGCGGACACTGCAAACAAACCTCCGGCAAACGCCGCTGTTAAGCCACCCGCCAACTTCAGGACTGCTCAGAATATCTTCAACAAGGACAAGGCTGAGCAGTCGGATAGTGGCGTGAAAGCAGATGGAGCCAACAAACTGCCGCTCGCTCATACTAACTCCATCCCTCCTCCCAAACCTCCAGCCAGTAAAAAACCTAGCATGAAGAAGCCGTCAAAGCCTTCCCCTCAGCCCAGCAGCGTTAACGGTGATGCCACTTCAGGCCCCAAGCGCAACCCCCTCCCCAACAGTTTGGCTTTGGGCCCCGCTCCTGCCAAGCCCAACCGACCCCCCAAAGTCAACCTGGAGAGCTTTAAAAGAGGTGCTGAGGCCTCCGATGATGGTAAGTTGGACAGCTTTGTACACATATGAACAGAACTACAGATTATGAGAAGATGTTGCCACCAACCGAGTGAGTGGACGTGTATCAGGATTTACACAAATGAAATCAATCATCACCCTGCTGCAATGCATTACAAAGTTGCTTCTATTTTAAAGTGTAGTCACGGGTACCGCCAAGACATTAACAGTTTGACACTCAGTGTGTCAAAGATGTGTGATCACAGTTTTGGGGCCCCAGATAAAGTCATGCAAGCATTCTTGATTTACATTTTCAGCAGAAAGTTCTTAGTTTTACTTTTGCAGGCTGCAATGGTGGTTCTTATATTTTTATAGTCAACATTCCTAGACTTGACTGTTTTAGGAAAAATATACAAAGTATTTAGTATTGCTCTACCATAATTATTTTATTTTGGACCTTTGGACCTTTGTTGGAGAGACAAACTTGCCAGAAAATACATTTCAACAATTAAACAAATATATAAAATGTGGGAAAAAGATAAACATTCAGAAAATCTTATAGTTGGTTCCTACGTTTTTTTCTTTCTTATGGGGGTGGAGTTGCACTGCATGGGGAAATATAGAGATTTCTAAAATCATGGCTACAGTGTAGCTTACCTACTAATCTTGCTTAAGATCTTTTGGATATGATATCTCAGGTCTCTGCTGCAAAAGAGACATTGGCCTGAATAAATAAAGCTTAACTAACTTGCTTAACACAACAGCATTCCCAATCATACTTATACTGTATCTGGCTGCATTTACATCATTTGTGTTCCATTTGGTATGAGATGTCTTTGGTCCACTGCTCCCAATCAGTATGGAACAAATACAGCAAATCAAGCATTGCAAAGATGCCAGGATACTCTGATTCATTGGCAAATAAACAAGCAACAACATTTTAGGTAATCAGCACTCTCTTAACTAAGCCAGGCAATTGCTGTCAAGAAGATTAAATGATGGAGGGTGGTAAACAGTTTGCAGGCTTCATTACAGTGTGAAAAACAGCAGGGTTCTTCTTATTCAGTTGTCTGAAGTGCATTTCCTCTCGATCAGTACTGGTGTACTTTGGACAGACAGGGGACGCATTTCAGTGTGAAAAACACTTGCTTCACAAGTTAGTGGTTTCAGTGACGTTAGCAATGTGTAGCCTCGGTTCTTGAGTTTACCTTGGGTTATCTGACCAAACAGCAATGCAAACAACTTATTCTCACCATTTTAAAATATGTTTATGCAGCACCTGCATTTTAATGTGCGAGCTGTGCTGTTGTTCAGAGTTTCAGATAAGAGAGCAAAGTCACAGAAACACACTTAGTTCCTCTATTTACCCCGGCCAAGTTCCCTGTCCAGTTCCTCCCTTCTCCTCCCCCCGCGCTCGCTGCGCTGACAGCTGAGTTTATTTCACCACATGAGGAAGTTCCAGCAAACAGGGATAGTTTCGAGTGAGAGGCTCTGTTTTTAGACACATACCTGACCTGAACTGATTTCCAGTCAGAGTTGAAGAATGACTGTTATGCTGAAATGCATAATAAAACATGGGCGCATACTGGAAGCCAGGAGATCGAAATAACTCTTTTTTTGTGAGATGTTTGTTTCTGTATACACTACAGTTTTTGATTTCTCAAGAGCAATACTGTTACATCTACAAGCCAGGAATATAGTGCTCCAATTTTGGTTCATGCTTTGGGCTCTCCCATCAGTTCTAGCATTTTCTTGAAAATGAAAAATTAGTGAACACAAATGCATGTAAGGTTTTATGGTTTCATTCAGTTGCCTACTTCATTAAATTTGTGTTTCGGGTGCATCACTTGTGATTGGCCTTTTACTAATGGGTAAATTGTTATGGCTAGGCATGCTCCCTCATGGTGAAATTACATTTACTCAAATGCTATACTTAAATCCAATTTTGAAGTACTTACCCGTGAGTATTTTCATTTTATGCTACTTTATACTAATACTCCACTGCTTTTCAGATGCAATTTTACTTAAAAAACCTATGATGATCAAAAAAAAATGTAATATTATAAATTAAATTATTCAACATATACAAAGGAGTAGCTCCACCTCTGCCAACTACAACAATAAAAAGCTGATTACACAATAATGCGTCACTAAATATAATCCAATAATATAAGATATAACACTGACAGCAGTTATTCTGATCCATAATGAGTACTTTCACTTTTGATACTTTTAAGTTAATGTTTCTGGTAATTCTTTGTAAGTACCACTTCAAATGCAGGACTTTTACTTTTAATGTAAATTTATTAGAGTAACCAAACCAGTTTACCTTCTGGAGATTGATAAAATTATTCATCTGTACATTTAGCAATACATATGCTACGTATGTGAGACAGTCATTGAAGGGCACTGGTAAAGACACTTTAATTCTCTAATTTAACACCATGTGTTTTTGTTACAGGTCCTGGCACCTTCAAGAAGCCCATCATCTCAACTCCTATGGCCTCTCACCCCAGTAACCCTAGCAACCATGTGACTCCCACACAACCCCCTCAGACCGTACTTCCTAGTCTGCCCCCACGACATCCTGGAACCATGTAAATCACACACTCACGCACACACAAACAAATGATACACACTGTACGTATTATGGATGAAGCCGCTCCAGTTAACAAAAGATAAATCCTGTATATGTTTTTCAGGATCCAGCAAGATGAGATTTATGATGATGTTGATGAATTCAACAGCTCTCCTCCACCTCTACCACCATCTACAGGTTCAGTAACGGTCACTATTGGATCAAATATAACGCATCATGACTACTATGTTGCAAGCTGTTCATGTTTTTAACACCACAGGAAGACAGAACACAACTGAGTTTTGCTGAACCTCTACCATATTTAGACATTAGAAGACACACATAAAAGGAACCATATTAGTCAGCATTGCATAGTGCCCTACTTTTACTACTATTGTATCTACTTTGGGGTGGTTATTTGTATGTCACATATGGCTATAACTGTAGTTTCTGTCAACAGCTGTCTAGACAGTTTAGTTATCATTGAATGAAACTTAACACATAAATGTTGTTTTACTTAGTGGAGAAAAATCAAGAGATTAAATGTTTTAGCAACTCCCTGGGACTGTTAGTAAAATACTAAAAATAATCCGATGTGAACTATGAGCCAGATCATGATTCTTCATCTCTCTTTAGGTCATCCGAGTCAGAGGGCAAAGGTGAGGCATGCTGAATTACTTTCACTTACATAAACATACATTTATTCATGCAGTTACATGTGCTGGTGCAGATACATACACACACTCAGATAAGAACATGCATGTGTGCTCATAAAGACGCTAGGGCTGTTCAGTACATGTACGAACAAATCTTCATCAACAAATCATCAAACATTCAGTAGCTAGTTTTTATTGTTATATTGGTATTGTTTACAACTGTCATTGTCTTTTTTTATAGATATACTTTTTAGATATAATTATACCTGTACAAAGCAGTTAAATGTTAACGTTTACCTTTGTTGAGCTTTGTTTTTGCTGTATGTCTATTCCTGTAGTACATTGAGAGCAACGGAAAGTTGTCGGAGTTAAATTCCTTGTATGGGTACACATACATGACCTAGGTGATTCTGAATCAGATTTCTGCTGCTTTTATTCATGTCTTTTCTGGCCCAGGAGGAAAATGATGATGATGACGGCGAGATGTATGAGGATCTTGATGAACGATGGTGAGACAATGTTTTTCGTTAAACCTCAACCTGTTTATCTCACACTTCACTGATTCTGTCCAGTCTTTAACTCCGGTTTGTATTCCAAACTATTCCCAAACCAAATGTGTCTCTACAATGTACTGTACATTGATTTTAGTATTGAAAGCACATGTTCAACTATTTATTTCTGCACTGAGCTGAGCTCCCTCACTTGAGTATTGCTTCCAATCCCAACACTACTCTCTGGTGGTTGTTTTGCAACACTGCAAGATGTCATTCTTTCTCACTTTGGCGTACTTTCATTTGAAGAAAATAGAGAAGCAGATAAACTTTCTCTTTTGAATGGCTTTCTCTGTTCAGGGAGTTTTTCATCTCCTTTATCAAAAAGGAAAAATATGTTAATTTATATATGTAAATATATAATCTTAAAAGCATCTGGTAGTCTCCCACCAAGTAAGCCACATCTAAACCGCAAGTGCATTTGTTTATCCATCAATCTCTGACACTTTATAATTACATTCTCTCTCAAAAGGGAAGCGGCTGAACAAAAACAAGAAAAGGTAAAAGAGAAAGACGAGAAGGAGGAGAAAAAACGACTGGAGGCTGAGAAGAAGGAGCAGAAGGAACGCGAGAAGAAGGAACAAGATGCCAGAAAAAAATTCAAAGTGAGTCAACAAGACTGAAACTCTCAGTTAAACCTGCTAATAACTTTTGAAGGAATAGTTCAACTTTTAAGAGAAACGTTTATTTCTTGCCTAGAGTTGGATGAGGCTTAATATCTTGTTCTGTTAAAACCACGTCATAAATAAATGTAACAGTTGTTTATTTTTTTTTATATGTTTGTGCACGGCTGTGTGTGTTAGTTGGTTGGCCCCATGGAGGTCATCCACCAAGGGAAGGCTCGTGTGGATTGCAAAGGCAATAAGACCGACCTTGTTCTGAAGCAGGGAGACTGCCTGGACATCATCCGTGTCCAGGGCAACCCAGAGGGGAAATGGTTGGGACGGACGCAGGATGGATCCAGTAAGTTCACATATTTATCCCTCATTCGTGTCATTTTTAATTTCACCTGTGTTCTTTTTTTGCCACGACATCCTTCCACTCCCATCTGGAAATACAGGATAAGACTTTCAATTACTGTGCATCTAATTTTGTCTTTTTTCTGACAGTTGGTTATGTGAAGACCACTTCAGTGGAAATTGACTTCAATACTCTGAAGAATCGTAAATCTCAGCAGGCATTCGAACCTGAGGTATACGACGACATCGATGTGGTTTCTCATGATAACAGGTACCAGGAATGTGGAATTATATATTGTAACTCCACATCATTTAGTTGCACAGACAAGTTGCACTTTGGTAAAAATGTAATAAATTGTATTGTATTATGTAAGAGTTGTAAAAAATCCCTCAGCACTACACAACACAGACACACAGGCATTAGTTGCAAAAACTTCGCCTTCCAAAAATCACTTCTTTTCACTCTTTGTTGTTGCACTTCAGGACACTGCATAGTGGTAGGCTGTTTTGTTCCAGGTTTGATCTGAAATCTAATTGGGAATAGTTTGTTTAATTCGCTTTTTTACTGAGAGTTAGCTGACACGATCAATACCAATCTCATGTCGGTCCGTTCAATATTAAGCTACAGCCAGCTGCCAGTTCCCTCAAATTCTCAGATGACCATTCACCTAATATTGTTATTGGAAATAAATAAATACAAGTTTTACTTGTGAATCCTGTTTACCTCATGTCACACTTCTCCAAAACTATAGTTAGAAAAGTCTTTGACATTTATATGAAATTCTTCTTTTTCTACAGGGTGATCAAAGGACCTGGAGGTATGCTTAAAATCTTACAATTATATAATTAATTTCAATATATTCAGTTACAATCTTTGCATTCAGTCAATGTCAAGGTTGCTCTACTGAGATAAAACATGTCACCAATTACATTATGTGGTTGTTTTTGTCCTGTAGTTGTCCTACCCCCGTTACCAGACGATGGAGGGGAAATATATGATGATATTGTTGATCCAAACCTGGAAGTCAGGTGGGAGCGGATTTATTTATTTACATGGAATATCAGTGTTTCAGTACAATAGGCTTGAACTCTTGTACAAATAACAAATGTTGAGTGCGAATGCTAAATTGAGATGGATACACAGGAAAGATTCAAAAATTAAACTGAAAAAGAAATGCAGGTCTTTTCATCCTTGGTTGGCTCTCTAGTCCCCTGGACCCCAGGTCTTCTCTTACGAAGCCTCGTAGCTTCATGCGGATGTTTGACCGGAACCGTCGTCCTGCCAGCAATAAAGTGTAAAATACACTCAGTAGTAAGACTGATCACAGATCTACTGTCCCCTGTTGTTAATCCCTAATCTTTCAGTCGTCACCAACTAAACAGTTCCTCTCAGATGAAGTTGCCTTTGAATGTTGATCAGATCGACCACTTCACCTCTTGCTGAATAACACAGCTGGATTTTTCTGGAAATTTAAGTGTTGGTTCTGTGATTACAATCAGCGTGACTGATTATCTGTGATTTTACTAATCTTCTTGAGTCATTTGCATGTCTGTAATTGAAGTATGACTGTTGACTTAATCAAGGAATCATCTGTTATAACAAGTGCACTTAAAATATTGTGTTGTAATTCATGAATATGATTATTAATCTGGGCTGATTTGAATCATATTAACCTACTTTTAATTGATAATGTTGTAATGATATAAATTATGTAACATTTTATTCTTAATTTTTCTTCTGTTGTGCCAGTGTGCCTCCACCCAGCCAGTTCACTGCAGAGGGGAATGCAGGTATCACTCACTGCGATAATACTACAATGTTTCAAATGAATGTTTATGGAATATTTAATGTTTCTTAATTTGTCTTTCTTTGGATTTTCTTTTGGCTCCTCTATTAAAAACAAAGTAGCCATGCTGTTTTGATTCTCCAAACTAACAAAAATGTGCTCTAAATTAATGTTGACGGGCCCTTTTAGGTACAACTTTAATAATGTATTGCCATTGGCCATTTATTTGCCCATAACAGAAGTCCTTGGTTGGCATTATTAAAGTTATGTTAACTTTTGAAAGAAGATTTAACACATTCTTCCTCTTAGACATAAAGAGTTTAATGCATAAGCAATAAAACATTCTTGCTTAATTCAATAGTGTTGCTGCTACAGCTTTACTTTAGTAGCTCCCAGTGGATAATTTAAGCAAACTTTAAATACCTATTGTTTTTAAAATTGCCATTACTGAGTTACTTTGCTGACTTATGGGTCTTCTCTACTTGTGTTTCTGTTATGCAACATTTAGAGTTTACCATTATGCTGTCATTGTCACCCGTGGCTGGTGTTACATATATAAAGTTACATATTCTCACTTTAAAGAACACTTTCTCAACATCTCTAAAAAGAAATGTTTGTACTGTTCTATATATTTTATATATTTATGACTTCAAAATGGGTCTGGGCATTTCCCTTTACGTCAGTTTTGAAGCTTCATTCCTTTACAGCTGACAATCGATTTCTGTTAAATGTAGCCTGATTAAAACGTGCCCCGCATTTGAATGCGTGTTAATGTCAGGTCTCTAAAAGTTTAAGATTTCTCATCAGTGACTTCTTCCACAGCAGCAATTGATGAGGAGATATACGATGATGTCGACTCTCAAAATGTGCCTCCCCTTCCTCCCATCAGCAGGTACAATTACATCAATCCTAATGCAAAATAACTTTACAATAATGCCTAAACATTTAGATGATTTCAAATGTATTTTAAAAACTATCAGAAGACACATTTTGGTTGACAAAAAATAAGTTACCAGAGTCATTCAATTTTTTACTCAAGGTTGTATTGTTTTGTTTTTCTCCTCTCCTGTATGTTTTTTATTTTCGCTCAAGCCTTCCAATCCTGAAAGGCAAAAGTAAAACTGAAGAGATGGACCCAAAGAAGCAGAAAAAGTTTGAGAAAGAGGAGAAGGACTTCAGGAAAAAGTTTAAAGTTTGTCCCTCCATTATGCCTTTTAGCGTGTTTATCAATCCAGTCCTCTTATTGTTACCAGGATCACCCTAATTTAAATCATTCTATAATCAATATTCATTAGAATATTAAATATAATCATCCTATTCAATATAAAGTTAGATATGATTTCTCAAAATTACTTTTACTTTCCATGCATGACTGCATGAATTCATAGTCACAAACTCAATATTGATGATGTAATTTTGCATCTCTTCCAGTATGAAGGGGAGATACAAGTGCTGTACCAGGTGAACATCACCCCGACTCTTACTAATAAAAAGTGGGGAGTGAAAGAGCTTCCAGTCAAAGCAGGAGAAAGGCTTGACGTCATTGTAAAAGCCGTGGATAACAAACTGGTCTGTCGGAACGAGGAGGGCAAGTGTGAGTATCTGAAGCTTGTACTGTTATGTTTTATTTCGTTTGATACATCAAAGAAAATGAATCAATACATGTATTCATGATTTGTTTCCTACACTGCTGCTTTTTCATTCTTTGCACCACAACATTGGACCATCCGAGTCTAACATCTGTTTGTATCTTACAGTTGGTTATGTTTCCACCTGCCACATTGTTACGGAGTAAGTACCACACACACACACACACACACACACACACAGAGTCTGTGTGTCTGTACTGATCGTCTCATTCTCGTTTACAGCGATGGTGACATCTACGATGATATCGGAGATGGTAAGTTTTTCAGTTAATATTTCATCATGTCATATAAATACAGTAGATAATTTGTAGATATCCACACATTGGACCCAAATCACCTGTTTATGATAGAATTGTTTTTTTAATCAATTTTGTTTTTGATTCTTTCAGATTGCATCTATGACAACGATTGAGAAACATCCCGGGGGTATATTGTTTTACACTGATATTGTTCATGTTATTTATTATGTTCATTGATGGTATACACTGGGAGCTGCTTTTGGTTGGCCTGATAATCCGAATGAATTCTAATTTAATTTTCAATTCATTATTTATTCATCAGATTTTGAATCGCTGAATAAATTGGACATGTGGGTGATGGTCCAGAGATCTGGAATCAGGCTAATTCCTCTGAACAATGTCATCCTTTCAAATTTAGTTTCTTCAAAAGAAAAACAAAATAAAGTTATTTGTATTTATGTTACTTGCAACATCTCAAGTGGGAAACGTTTATTAGAACAAAAGTATTTGTATGTTTCTGTTTTTAAGTGTTCTCCACAGCCCTGTATTTACATGTAGGCTTCTACTATGCCATTTAAACAATTTTGTTTAATGTTTAAATGGCAGTTGTAAACATTACTTGCTATTTTGTTTTTAATTAATGTCCATGGTAAGATTCTGTATGTATATTTCATTTCTATCAGCAATGCCAGCTGAAATTTTAACAGCTCCTAAGGTATTGCTGGTGTCTTTGTCTCAAGTTTTAACATGTAGATTTAAGAACTGTATTAGTGCCAAAGTGCCTACAAAATACTGTACATACAATTTCAGTATAACATAAACACATACAATTTTGGAAAAAAAAAAAAAAAGGGTTGTGTGTTTTTATCTACACATCTTAGTTTGTCCTGTTGTTAAAGTGCTCATGTTCCACAAGTATATCACACAATAACATACACAATACACTGTTGTCTGTGACATGTGTGCAGGCGTTTCATGTGTATACGGCTAAATGAAGACCATTTTAACTGGCTTCTTTTTCCAAGTCAAGAAGTCAGCAACAAAGAGACTGCAGCTCTTCAATCATGACCTTCTCTGTGCAGTTTATGTGCAAGAAGGGACTCTGTAACATGTAGTGGCAGCCATCAGGAACTACTATTTTATACCATCAGAAAATTTACACTTGCCTGCCATTTTATAAATTAAAAAATTAATAGATTAATTGAGAAAATAATCAGAGGAATAATGATTAATTTCAGCTCTACTTGTATCCATGTCTATACCAAAGAGACTCAGGTGAGGTGGTGCCACAGTTGAGGTTGAAGCCAAGTAATGTCCCCAAGACTGGCAAGACAAAATTATGACCTAATAAATGACATTGCGATTATATATTTAATGTGTTTGAGCTTTTTCCAGGGGAGTCAAATTTCCTTGCACTACACCTGTTTTGATATAACCTATCTGTATATGTATATAAGTGTCTCATATAAGTCTTGATAAGTTGCATTTACTGCAAAGTATGAACAGTAATTTTGTATGGAATAAGGCTAATTGTAGCCCATTGACTCTCTTGTGTAAGTAATTTGCAATATTTCCCTTATCTGAGTAACATAATACTATATATTTCTTTTCTTTTATGAAAAGTAGTAAACTATTTTTTTCATATTAGTTTTTATGAACAAAATATAAGACCAGTAACCCTCAACTCAACATTCAGTAACTATTTAATTATTCATTTAGATAATTGTATATTTATTTCCTAACAGTTTAGGCATCATTAACTAGGATCTAACACATAAGCGTTAACCTCTTTCCTCTCATGTCAAAAAAAGAAAAAAAAAAAGAATAAAAAAGTACTTCCGCCCTTACCGGAAGTCACTTCCTCGGTTCACCATGGTTCCTCCAGTCGCAGTGTCGCCGCTCATCAAGGTAACTACTTAAATTATTTGCCCTGTAGATTCCTATTGTGGTGATTTTGTCAGTTCAAGTGGAGTTCGTGAGTCTGAAACAGCAGCTTTCCTCTCAGCGAGTCGGAGGACCGGCCGGTGGCGTCCGCCGCTCCGGTGGCTTCGCCTGTTAGCGCGTGTTAGCCGGCGGTGACATTGAGCGGCCGCGCAGGTGAAAGCTCCGGAGCATCTTCCACACCTGTCCGACACCTGTCCGACAGCTGTCCGACGCCATGTTCGTGCTTTTAATGACCTCTGGCAGAGCTGCAGTGATACCAGCGTGCCGTTTCAGACGACAACTAGTTCGCGTTTTCCACTTCGGAGAAACCCTGAACTTCGCCCCCCGTTAACTGAGCCTAGTGTGTGTGTGTGTGTGTGTGTGTACTGTTGTCCAGCGGGACTTTATCGACAGCTCAGCTCGCCGACATGTCTCTGCTCCCCTCAGTCCCGCTGGTGAGTCGCAGTCGTGTCCCTGGTTAACCCGTGTGCACCCCTGTTGTTTCAGACGGCCCGGTGGTCCGCCCTGCTGCTCGGCGTCTTCTACGGCAAGCAGCGGTTCGGTAAGTTCGTGTCTGCGCATGCGCCGGCGAGTCTTCTCTGTGCACGTCCAAACTTCAAGGACAACAGTCGCTCTAAAGTGAGGGACTAGTAAAGTCAGAGATGGTTTCAGCGCAGCCGCTGTAGGTAACTTAAAGTCGTGGCACGGTAGGAAAAGCACAGGTGGAAATGATAAAATAAAAGATGGTCCTACTTTTGTGCATGAGGGCTAAATGTCCCACTGTCATGTCTTACTGGGACACTTGAATATGATGGAGCCACGATCGTTTAGTAACTCCTGTGCTTTTTCTACTTTGGCAAGTCAAAAGGTCTATAAATTAAGCATATTATATTGTAAAGTTTATTTGCATGTAGAAATGTTGAAAGGTAAGGAAATGCACTGAAAATGTGACTGACAGTAAACAGGCAGCTAATTGCACCAGTCTTTATTTAATTTATCATAGATTTAGACTTATTTATATATGGAACCTCTCTTTTTTTTGCTCTGCTGAATGAAAGTTTTTAAAGTCCACTAAAACATAAGCCTATGCCAGCCCATGTGCACAATAGTAGTTTTCCTTTTCAAAGAAATAAATTGACAGTACTTAAACAGTACTTGTATCACTAAACAAAAACGATGTCCACCAGGACTTCACTTCACATTTCACATTCATGTTTCACATTTTAAACTTGTTTAAATTTTCTTATTTCCTATTTTTTCATGTGATATAGGATATTCAATAGTGTGATGTTGTAGGATTGAGTGGCTGAGGTTGGCCCGCTCTGATCTGTAAAGTGTATATAAGAATCTATGAGTATACTCTAATAAATGTATTTATTTATACCTGTAAGGTGTGCACATGACGCTGGACCCCTCGATTGTCATTGGGATTTTGTACGCTTCACAAGGCTCATATAAATATGTTAGCGTTTGTTTTGAAACAATGACCGATTGTGGTGTTATTCTTGTTCAGAGTACCTAAAGCCAATTGCTGAAGAGGAGAGGAAGGTTGAAGAAGCGGAGAAGAAGGTCAGAGAGGAGCAGGAGCGCATCTACAAACAACTGTCTGAAGGTAACACACCAGACTCTCTTTGTTCCTGTCTCTCTACCTGTCACACAAACACAGCTTTTATTTTGTATAAAACGAGGCATCAAACATTTTGACATGTCCACAAAATGTCCTATTTACTTATTTTCCCCTCTTTTTCTCTCTTCTCTCTGCAGCAAATTCTGACACCATCCTCAAATGAATAATCTCTGGACCTGTGTCACTATGTCCCAAACTCAATAAAAAGAAATTATTTTTAATGTACTAAAGCGTTCTTGTGATGCTTGTTTTTTGAGGGGTTAAACTTGGTACTGAAATAGAGAATAACATCAGACCAGTTAATATCATCTAATTAGGAATGTCTTCTTTCAGACAATTCACATTTTGTTCTTCTCGTTAGTTTTTCTATTTATAGTGTGTGGTGTACCTGTCCTTCAGTAGGAGATGAGCCTGGGAGAAGAGGTTGTAATCCTGGCCTAATTTAGCAGCAATCCCAGGATTGGGGTCAGGGACCAGTAGTAGAAAGTGCAGTGTGGACAGAAGTGTTCCCTCAATACTCTTGTGCGTTGTGTAATATTGTAACCTTCATTATGAGCTCTGCATTGCCTTATAGCGTTACATAGTACATGCTATTGCATTATAATTGTGGTTACTTGCTGCAGACAAGGTACAATTCATGTTGCTACTTGTAACAAAATGTCTGTTTTTAGTGATATGTCTATAAAAGTCATTCCCAAGTGGTTTGTCTGCTTAAACGTTGAATAGTGAATCTCCGAACAATATGTATCAAGTTACAGTCATTTTACTTTTTAAGCAAGTTTCAGTACCACAGGCAATTAATTAATTCAGTAACCTCATAAAAATACATTGCTTTATTTGGGTCATCATTGTACACATGGAGCACATCAGGAAACAAGCTTTTAAAATACTGACCGTAAATAAAATTAAGTCTATCTAATAACATTAATGGGTATATCCACTGCATATTAAGGTACATTTATTGCCTAATACTAAATGGTCATCTCGGATGCACCCACTTTTTCTTCTCATATACTTGTACATCAGTCAATTGAGGCAAGCATGATAAAAACCATAATGTAATCATTGAAGGAATAAGAAGTTACTTGACTCATTTGCCAGTGCATACAAATCACACTAATTTCCCTATTTAAAAAAATAAGCATTTATATTGCAACTAGAAAAAAAAATGTTTTTTATACAGGGAGGAAGGAAATATTTACAAGTCTTACAAGAAGTTGTTCTTTTGTCTCAAACAGCTCTTTGCAATTGGATGCTTCGCTGTCTGTCTGCATAAAGTTATTGCAGACGCATGATGGTTAGCACTGTTGTCTTACAACAGTCCTGGTTGCAGGTCTTTGACCTGATCCTTTTTGTGTGGAGTTTACATGTTGTCCACATTTACGCTGTGTGTTCCATTTCCTCTCACGTCAAAACATTTTGTTGTTAGATATTATAAATACTCGTATCATTGCCCTCGAACAAGACACTGGCCTCAGAACTAGAGTTAGTCCTCAGGAATTGCACTAGCGCTGACCCCTGCTTCTATTTAGGATGGGTCCATTGCAGAGGATGAATTTCCCGTCAGGGATTAATAAGTGAAAACTTTTTGCAGCAGTTGGAGAGTTAATGCTTGGAAAAGTTGGAACTACTATTGAGGTCCAGTCAGTTGATTAGTAATAAAGTTAATGTTATCTGGAACCAACTAGTTCCCAGAGTAATGACTGCGTTACAATATGCTTTTATTTGATAAGACATTTGCAATCGTATATTCATAAAATATAACATTCTCAGCTACTCTTTCAGTTGTATGTACAGTATGAAGGCATCATGAGGAAGCAACTATAGGCTTGTTTGCGGACAGTAAAGTTACATTTCTATGCAGTCACCCTTATATTCATATAAAGTAACTATACTTTATAATATGCATCTTTTACTGCAGCTTCATCTACCTTTGGCTCTCTGCAATCAAGGTAAACAAACTCTCATTTGTAAATGGTAAGTGACTGGAAGGAGTGAATAATCATTTTGAAATATCGGAATATATACAGTAGTTTAATTGTAGCTCTATCTACCCATTTTCTGAATTTACATTCTGAGATACTAAATGAATATTACATTAATGTACAATATACAACATGTTTGAAAACAGAGCTCCAAAATTAAATACAATCTACAGTGACTTGGGCTTTGCAGCAAAGAATTACTTGAATAGTCATAAATACATACTGTACATCACTTACTACACAGATGTATGTATGTAAGTTTTATCCTCTCATTGTTGCTTTGTTTCATAACTACTTTAAAGAAACTGTGAAAAGATATATAAACGTTTGTCCCACAACAAACAAACATACACACAGCATCTTTCCATCTGAACTAGCATTAATCCTCAAATTATAAGGAAACTGGTAATGAATGAGGGTGAGTGAAAACCTGAGACTCAGAAATCACCTTGACTCTTCTTGGTGAAGATACTCTCCTCCAGTTTTTCTGAAGAAGTACTACAGCGCTGTGCACTCACTCATGTATTGGTCTCTCTGACCTTATTGCATTTTTTCCTTGGTGGCGAGACTGTCCGACTGGATGGTGCTCAGGTGATTGTGAAAGTTAATATGTCATGAGCCATCTGTGCGCACACCCATCATGTGCACGGCATTTTGACCTTTTAGCAGACTGAGCAGGTCTTGGAGCCTGAGCCTCCACCGCTGGTGTTGTTTGAAGCACCTGGTGGACAAACATCAGACAAAATAGTCAATATAATTGTGGATCAGCAACATTGGCTATTTTTAGTATTCCAAATAAATCATAACCCAAATTTCATTTTTTGAGGTTCAGTGTTCTTTGGGATATTTGCTCCACACACTCCACAAAAGCCACCAGCTGATACAAAATGGCATGCAATAACACACATGAAATGGCTGAGCAAACATTACTGCAGCAGGTCTAATGCACGTCAGAGTTGTGTGATTATTCCAAAGAATCACGGCACCTTTATTGGTTGAATTTGACTCTTTCGCAGCCTTCTCTTCCTCCAGTGCTTTGAGTGAAGCCTCATACTCTTCTTTTTTAGCATTCCACTCCTTTCTGTTGTTTAGGATGCCATCCAGCATGGGCTGGATTTGTGGATGGAAGCGGGAAAACTCCTAAGAAGGAAAGACAAATTAAGTTAAAAAAGTTTGCAAAGATGTTTTTTTATTTTGTCAGACCTACCATAAAGGTTTATGTACAAAATGACACAAAAATAAAATAGGGAAACCAAATATATACTAAAAATTCAAAAAATTTAAATCTAATTAATTAGATGATATGCTGATTTATTACTCAAATTAATTGCATATATATATCTATCTATGTTTGCTTGGAAAAGCGCCCAAATATGGATATTTCAACTCAATAACATGACATTGTGGCACATGACTTAGGCACAGAATAGATATATTATATTTTCTGGTGCATAAGCATGGAAATGTCGCCACAGACACCAGATTTAAAACTCCAGTATAGGCTGCGTTCCATGAGTAGTTCCACTTCCCCTCAGCCTCCTCATACGGAGGCCACTAGGTGAGTGGAGCGGAAGAGGGCGGGGGAGGAGCGGGAGATTGAAATGAAACGCACCTGCCCTTGTACACTTTCAGTGTCACTTTCACTTTCAGCCACTTTGAACCTATACACATGTAAGCCTACCTATATAAACCTATAAGATATATCAGAAAAATATAAACTGAAAAGCAAGAATGAAAATTTCGTCATTAGCTTACTCACAATTACACTGATTCGTAAACTGAAATGTTGATTAATGTGCATTATCCCTGACGTTAATAATTTACATGCCCAACTAACACACGGTGTCGTGAATTCACTCCGGTGGTGTCAGTGGCTCCCTGAGTGCTCTCTTCTAAGAGCGCTGCTCTCAGAGGCTCAAAGCCTCTGATATAATGATATTATATGAGTTAACTAGCGTACATTTTTTAAACACGTTAATGTTTTGTAATTAATTGATTGAAATTAACGCGTTAATTTGACAGCCCTAATACTAAATAAATGATTTGCTTTAGGTAAACTACAAAGAACAATGTACAATTTAGTTCACCAGTCAAAATGCAATATATAACATTACCTTGTAGACAAACGTGCAGACAAAGTCAATGAAACCACACTGTAGCTTTGGAAGCTCTGCTGCCTTGTTCCTGTCCATCATGGGCTGGTAGGAGGGACAGAAAGTGTTTGAAACATCATATTAACATGCAGGACATCAATAACAACAGCTGATGATTCCAGCTTCTCCATTGCTTTTCTCTGTTTTATTTTAAATAAAATATTTTTAGGTTTTGTACTGTGTGTCAAATAAAAGTGGACATTGTAAAGGATATTTTTCACTATTTCACTACTATCACTCATACACTACAATTATTCAAGTAAATAATTGGCAGATTACTAGATGAATAGATGAAAATAATCCTTAGTTAAAGCCTAATACCACAATATGGATAGTCTACACAATTATTTACTTATACGATATACGATGTGCCTCCACATACGCTCGTTTTCACACAAATAAAATATACACAAATTCACTAGGAAAATTTTTTTAAACTCACAATAGGCTGCTGTTCCAGTACTGTCCTCTCCAGGTCACCCTGCTCCCAAAACTCTGCTGCTACAGACAAGGCAACCTGAAAGATACACACAAACAAACATACACACACAGAGTCATAAGTAGAAAAGCAGATCACAAACACTCACTGATTCTATTACAATTTATTCCATTTTTTGTACTTCTCACCTTGCTCTGTACCTCCCAAGGCTTGGTGATAGCTGACAAGTCACATGCGGTCATCATCATAGCCCTGAAATACAGAAGATTTAGATCAGAAAAATGGAAATGAACAAAGAACTATGTACGTGCTCGTTCTACTCACATGACGATTTCTTTTCTGGTCGTTTCTAGGGACATGAAGTCGACCCACTTCTTTTCATCCTCATACGTGTGTGAAAGGTCCACAATCTTCTGGAACATGGTTCTTTTCCTAGCAAGGTATGAGGAGAGGAACTATTTTACTATTTATCATTATTTAATTTGACAGTGTAGACACAAGGAAAAAGAGCAAAATAAACAAGTAGAGTGAGTCAATGAGAGATGTGCTAACTTGAAATAAAGAGCCAGGTCAGTGGCAATGATGGCGATGTCCATGAGATGAATCACATGTTCTACCTGTCGCCTGTTAAGGTTCTGGTAGATATTCAGTGACTGCAGATGAGATGAGAGAAGAGAGATGGTTCATCAGTCATAGTTGGTCATAGCGACTATAATTGCAATCCCCAATCGAATGAGACGTCAGGGCCATGAGGGCCAGCGATCGGCTCGAGGTTAATCTAGAGTCCCCGAAGCGGATGTGATAAGGGAGTGATTTTAGTAATGTACAAGTGAGGTTTAGTTATTCTCTAGTTCACCTCTTCTTTCTCACCTCGTCAGCCAGGAGGAACTTTCCAAACTCTAGATGGTGTCGTTCCAAGATGGAGGAGCCATGCAGCTTGGCCAGAGGGTTGCCAGATCTGTTGGCGTAAATAAAATGCACTCAGATATGAACAGAATTAAACACGAGACTAACAACAAAGCTTCAGCATTGGCATGCTATATCACTCTATTGGCTGGATCATACCCCAATGTTAGCAGGTTTTGACCCATTTACTACAAATGATCCCCCATCCTTAAAAGTATCCTCTACCATGTGGCTTTCAAGATTGGTAACCCTTTCTTCCAGGTAGCCATCGAATAAAATTAACTTGGAAATAATTTAAACTTGCTTGAAATAGACAATTCACCATACTTAACATTATGTCTGATTACATGTTATTATAGCTATATATATATATATATATATATATATATATATATATATATATATATATATGTATGTATGTATGTATAAATTATTATTAAGCAATTCTATATTTTATAATGATAATAAAGCTGAACCTAAACATTAGGATTGACAATTGTATGTGTGCACATACATCATACAGTAATTATTTAGCATTATTATGACACTAAGACACACCAGTATTATTACTGTACTTCTCTGAAGGGGACTGATTTTCTGTATACCCAGCTATGGACATAGTTTTGCAAAGTGTTGGTTGGTTTTTTTTTTTAGTTTACTAAGATATGAAAAGGTCCCAACAGCACTTACTTGACTTGGTACAAGTTGTTGGTCCCTCTGTGGTCAATATCATGGAGGAAGCCTGCAGTTATCATGGCCATCACCTCCAAGTCACTGTAGTACCGCTTCAGCATTCCTGTCTGAGCACACAGAGACACACACAAAATGGTAAAAACAAAGAAAACACAAAACATTTTGTCCATACTTTTTCTTTTTTTTTTTTTTAGACATTCAGGCACTGGAATGGAACATGATAGTGCTTGCAGAAATTTAAATAGCTTCCATTGTAACTAGAACTAGAGTAGAAAACAATATAAATAAGCAATACCGTTAGGAGTGTAAACATGGTCTGTCCCACGTTGAAGCCATGACGCCAGTTGTGGTAAGTGATTTTTCTGTAGCCTTTACTGACTGAGTACATGAACCGAACCAGCACCTGAGAGGAGATAACTGATTAATCATAAAGAATTGGTGCTTTATGATCATGTATAATAATGTTGTATGTGTGTGTGTATGTTGATGTGTCTAGACCACCTCTTGAGGGACCTGGAACTTCTTGACCACCCCGACCTCGTAGTACATCTGGATCCCGCACTTCACCAGTTCCATCTCTGTGCAGTTAAAATCCGAAAAGTGGAACTCATAGATCTCAAACTTCTTGATCAGTGGAGGTAGGTTTTTTTTCTAAGAAAGAAAATGAACAGAACCAAAGCAGAGTATAATAAAACAAAGTACACAGCACATTCATGGCACTGGTAGACAGACAGATGAACTGATTTTCTCGTAACTGTAACACATTCACATTCAAATAGATGCTATAAATTAAATGTGTGGACACTAAATTACAGACAGGTTTCAGTGTTACCAGGATAGCTAGAAGCTCGTCCTCTTCACAATCTCTGGGTTCGGTGCCATAGAGGTCTCTGGTGTTCTGGGAGAGATGAGAAAAACCATTGGGGTTGTAGGTATGAACTGACCAAATAAATTAAACCTCCCACAAAGGGGGATCTGATGAATAAAAATGGTAGAAAAGCTAGAATGCAGTAGTGCACAATGACATCTCATAAAGCTAAAACTTTCTATGAATATTCCAATATTTATAAATAATTAAAAGGTGGTAAAAATGATGAAGTACTGACCAGGATATTCTGAATCTCATCATCCCGGCATTTGACATGGTAGAGCACCATGTCTTGAGCAATGTCTTTCCGATTCTCCAGCTTGTTCATCTTGTCATAAGTGTCTGTGTTCAAAACAGACCATCCCAGGAATTGGGTCAAAGCCTGAGAAACAGGGATCAAGATCAGCACAATATGTACAATATGTACTGTATGTATCAGGATATAATGTAGACCTATTCATTACACACAAAAATCTCCAAAAAAAAAAAAAAAGCTTGTGACAGAATTCAGCGTTGAGAATGATTGAATAATATACCTCCATGAGCTGCTCATCCTGATCATCAAAAGGTTTTCCATCTTTTCTGTTGTAGAAAGTGGCCACACCAACGATCTCTTCTTTTTTGTTGACAATTGGTAGTGAGAGAACATTTTTTATGGTCCAGCCGCTGCTGTCGAGTGGCTCAGTCTGCAACATTGGAACAACAAGCAAAAACACATGATCCTGTTTGTACATCTCCAGATGTCCCTGGACTGGTTTCTGTAAAGTCATCTCTTTTACTTTCAGCTGAGTTTAACTGTCTCTCACCTGAAACTGGAACGTCTCATCAGCAGCTGCATTCATGATGTTGCAAATCTGAGGAGCAACAGTAAAACAGATTAAATGTGCAAATACATGAATTTGTTCCTAACTGAGTCAACAGCTTGTAGGAATGTAAAGAAATGAAACTCACAAAACCGCTCTCTGCAACATAAGTAGGCAGGCCACTACTCAAAGCCCAATGATCTGGAGTCGGATTTCTGTGACAGACAGGCAAGTAGACAAGTTAGCAGATATGAACATAGATTGTGTCCAAACTGGGATTAGGCTACTGACCCTAGCTCTTTGATGTATGATGAATGAATGTAGTAGAGTAACATGGTACATGAATATATAAAAAAAATTGTCAAGCTGTAGTTGTTCCCCAAAATATTGCTAGTTCTGTAAATTACTGTGAATAACAAAGGCTGAATTATTGTTTGACTAAGGCAAACTTTCTGATATTTACTTACGGTATTACTTTGATGTCTTCTTTTCCATGTAATATATAATCAATCACTTTGTAGAAAATTACCTCCTGGAAGAAAAATAAAACACAGAGATTAGATTTTTTAAAAGTTATATAATCAAGTAAGTAGATATCTATTACCAAGCAGAGTGTTGCTAATAATGTAAGTTAAATGAAATAAAAGAATGTACCCTGCCATCAGGAGTGACAGGGCCAGAGTAAGGTGCCTGCTCTCCCATCAACACCGGCCAGATATCAAAGAACTCCTGGAAGAGCACAAAAATACAGAGAAAAAAATCAGCATTTCTTGTTTATAAATGCAGCAGCACAAAACATGAAAATACTACAGGCAAAGAGACAGAAAGACACTGTACCTTCTCCTTTGTCATGTCTAGTAAACCAACAGAGTAGCGGTCACAGTTGAGGTAGGCTCGGACTGTGTACAAGGCTTTGTGAAACTGTCGCTCAATGTCTGTCAGCTCTTCAAACACCTTGTTGGCAGACCACAGCAGCAACTAGGAAACATAACACACACACAATAGTCATGTCAAGCATTCAGTTCATGCAGTGTAAATGCAGTAATTCTGTATTTATATCACATAAGAGATGAAAAGCCAAACTCTGAGAGTGACTTCTATCAAAACACGTGCAGGTTCACATCCCTCACCTGTCCTTTACGTGTCTCACAGCTGTGGAGGTAACTCAGGTGGTAGATCTTTAAGTTCAGAGTGGCAATTTTCAGATACTTTAAAAAAAGCTAAATGGACAAACAAGAGAAAAGAAAGCAACATAAATACATGACATGACTCAGTGTCAGAGCAAACCTAAATTAGATACATTATGACACAGTATAAGAGGTGCTGAGGTGTACAATAAGCCCCAAAATGTCCCATCAGTTTGGATCACTAGAGCTTTTTGCTAGTTGCAGAAAATTGATGTGCAGGTAGGCAGTAGAGTAAAATTAGTATTAGTAAAATTGACCACCTCAAGCTTAATTCAATTTTGAAGCTTAGTTTATTCCTAATTGGGATGACATCCTTATACAATGGATTAATAACCTGACGCATATTGAACACACACTGGTCTGACTCGTAAGACCTTAATAATCTGCTCGAAGGGAATTCCCTCCCACTTGTAGTAATACACTTGCCTCAGTTGTCTTTTAGAGATATCATCACAAATTCAATATATTCTAAAGGTCCAAAAAGAGCCACAATTTTGTGGGAGGATTTGGTGGGAGGATATATAACTTGTGTTGAAGAAACTATGATTTTAAGAGCGAAGTCTCTGTACATCACACTGCTCTGCTCTGAGTTTATATGTGCTTTGTGTGTCGGTGCTTGTGCGGTTGGGACTCACATCTTCATCCTCAGCAGTGAAATGTGGTCCTGTGGTCTTGTTTAGAGCCATGATCACAGCCACCAAGTCTTTGCCGTTGAGGATGGGCGTCGCCAGAACGTTCCGGGTCTGGTACTCTGTGAGTTCATCGACGAATGAGCTGAAGTGCTGGTTCTAAAAGACAGAAAATTCCTGTTTTTAGTATATATAAAATATACTTGGAAACACATATGCACACATATAGGACTTTTGTCAAATTGCAAATGCTTTCATTACTTTTACTGTCTACATTTATAAAACACTCTTTATTTGTAAAGACAATTGATCCAAAATTAGATTTATTGCTATTCTGATAGTCATGAGTGGATTTATTAAAGGTCCACGGCGTCTTAATATTCTCATTAATGTCTCTCTTTTTTAAAAGCCACGGGGTAAGTCTGAAGTATGTATAATATAGACCAAAACCAAGACCATTATTGTAACAGTAACCCAGATGACAAATCACCAGGCATAATCACAACTGTAGGTATTTCTTGAAAGACATTTTTTTATGATTTACAAAAACAAAATGTCCCACAATTGTAAGAACAACTAACTGTTTCCCATGTCTTGATTATCAAGGTGATTTCATCATGAAACTACAGTACTTATTCAAAACGGGGCCGATATATATTTAGTTGAATATCTTTAAAAACTTGATATAAATGCCCGCCCCATTAAAAGCATGATATGAAGTCATTCTATGGACACACTGTATGGAGTCAGTGTAAATTAAACTAGTTTCGATCTGTTTTAGATTCCTGCTGACTGCTGACTAAATGCCAGAGGCCTGTAATCCACAGCTAGAGCAGAGGCTGATGGGATCTGGAAATAAATGGATTATGTCTGACAAGGGGATTTACACCTTCACTTGGTCACATATAGCTACGTGTTAATTACCTGTCAACAACCATCATAGGTTTTAAGCATAAAGTAATTCATGAAAATACAGATTCAGTAGGGACATGCCATTTATTATTGTCAAAAGGTAATACGAATATTGTTTGGTTTTTACTTAATAAACAGCGGAGTAGGTGCTAAATTTATGTTTTAAACCTTGGCTACTCAACACAGTTCTCTCACATCGGTGCATTATTACACACAAATTAAAGCTGTATGAGAGGATAGAATATATTTCTAGATTGCATCAATTGTATTGTAACCGCTTATAACTAATTTTCTATAATGGGCATTGTACAGTATGATACATTTCACAACCTGCTATTTTTAGCCCACATCTGTTCCACTGGCATGTCTTTTTGGGAGAAGAATATCGGCCAGTATATTTCTTCAGCAACATGCCAACCTAGGTTTTGATCGTCATTTGAATGTCATTAAGTTGATGCAAAATCATATACAAATTTTCCCAGTTTTCAAAGTTGCCCAAAATTGTTTAATAGAACCAGATATATTAAAGGGAAATATTCTGAAGTATAAAAGGTATGGCAAAGTCTTGCAGCAGCTTATTTTTACTAAGGAGTGGATTTACTCTTGGTCATAACGCTTGGATCCTGCTCTGTGTTGCAGCCCCATTTAGTTTCTTCTGCTGATACTTTTACATAAAACTGTCCCTGGTACAGTTTTAACTTGTCTGCATGTAATATTTTCAGCAGGACCTTTTCAAGGGCAGGTTGGCTGAGTCACACTTAATTAATAAGTTCAGTGAAAATCATTACTCTTACGTCACTCTTATAAGCTACATTGATGTTCAGAAACAGGCTTGTTTGCTATGAGATTGAATTGTTAAGAAGATAAACCTTTAATTATTAGTTAAAGCCACTACGTGGGGGATTTGAAGATTGAAGGCTGAAGCGTCATCTGGTGGTAGTCTCATGAACAACACTGTTACAGACAGCAGTTGGGCAGATATGTTCAACATCTGCACCATCATCCTCCAGATAGAGCTTCATCATTGTAAGTTTAGGATTAGTGTTCAGTGGGACTGGTGCGTTTTCCCCTTACCTCTGTGACATCTTTCACATTGACAGTCTTCTTGGTCAGCGCCACATTGCCTACTATTCCCATATCCAGTGGATAGACAATCTCAGAGTCTGGTGGCACCACACAGTCGTCCAACTCTGCCTCTGTGTTGACGTTAAAGAGCCTTGTGGCGAGCTCTCCGACGCCGTTCCGCTGCCGGTACATGAACAAGCTGCACCGGTCCGCATGGATGAGCGCGCTGATTCTCTTTAGGATCTTGAAGATCACCTTTTCCACGTTGATGTTCTCCTGCATGTCTTTGATCAGTTCATACATGATTTGGCTTTCTTCAAACTTGAAAAAGAGAGAAAAATACTTAATAATATTTTTTAAGAACTTGGTTTCAGTAGAGAAGATTAGGACCTTCATAAGGAATACAGACATTTGCCAAAGGTTACTGTATATGATTGGGTGTATGTGGGGGAACTCTGGCTGCTCAACTATGAAGTTAATAAACAAGTTGTGAAATAATTAAATTTACCTGACAGAGGTCCTGGAACTGGCTTAAATCAACCTGGTTTTCTGGGAGTCCTGACACCTTTGTTATGGAGGCAGGGCTCATCTTCTTGGCAAAGTACTGTTTAGCAAATGCAGGGTTCCCTTTGAGGAACTTTTCCACATCTTCCTCTTGCAAAGCCATGGTTCCTTCTTCCTCCTCTTCTCCCAAATGTCCCTGTCTTCTCCCTCTTCAGCTCAGTGATGGAGCTCCCGCTCAGTCCAACGCTGCTCTAAACGAGCTACTTCCAACTCCTCAGAGCACAAATAAAAGAAAAAGAATGAGCAAAACAACGCACACAGCTACCGGTTTCCCAGTTTATCCTCTAAAGAAAAAAAAAAAAATCTTACCACACAACGGGGGAAGACAGAAGTGGACACATTCAAATGCAGGTAAAAAATAATCCCCCCTGTTAGTGGGATGAGCAGGCTGAGTGAGGGAGAGCCCTGAGGAGAAGGCAGAGGGCTGAATCCAAACAATCCTTCTGTCATCAGCAGATAGTGCTGAAGGTTAGCAGGGATCTGCCTATGCTAAACTTGTCAGCTGATCATCGAGTAATGAATATGTGGGCCAAATGATCCAGTCCCCAGTCTGCATCAGGACATCCAGTGTCTTTGTAACGGCACAGAACAAATAAATCATTAAATATACTCTTTAACACATATTTTAAATGCCAATTTCAAATTAAATTATTTGTATTTATATTTAAATATATATGTCTTTCTTAGTCTTAAATAAATGTACACAAAGACAAAGAAAAGTTAAAATTAAGAGTAAATAAAACTAATACATTTCCTATTTAATCTATGATAAAAAACTGAAATGTATATGATACAGTTATATATCCATGAGTAACCATGAGTAATCCATTTTATATCTTCCATATTTAATTTTTCAGTTTCAGTTATGTGTCGTCTACTTGTGTCTATTTGTCTGTCTCTCTCACACATGAAGGTCTACCTGTACAAGCTCTTTAAGTCCTTATTAAACAAGGCCTCGTCTGGCATAAGCCCTATTTAGTTAGGACACTAGCTGATTATCTCAGCACCCCAACTCTCTGTCTTTCTCCACATGCAATCTTTAATGCAGTCTACCTGCAGTGCCCTTCTGAGTTCCCGCAGCAATGACTCATTATCATATTTAAGAGACTGATGGTCACTGATATCCTGACAGGGGTGAGGGAATAATGCCAGCTACAAGCTAGACATAAATTTAACATTCATAAGATTGTATTGTCAGCAACCAACAACACACAGACAGGCACAAAGTGGAAAAAGAGAAATGTTGTGTCAGAAAGTTATTAATCCTTTCATTCAGAGCAGGGAGGACCTGTCTATAATAAGGTGACATAAACACCTTAACCAAAAGGTCAATTAGATAATCTACTTCCACTATAATAGATTACGGCAGGTCCAGAGCGTGTGTGTACGGCATAGAATGAGCGAGGGAGGGCGGGGTGTATTTGTAGTGTAAAGCCACTGAATGCCTTTCTGTGTAGCAACAAGTTTTCTTTACTTAATTTGGGGTCAGAAATAGTTCAGGTTTAGAAACTAATGAATGAATGAATTCATTTTAGTATAACTTAACGGGGAGGCTTAAATCCTTAACAGTTCCACCAGTTAAAATAAACTCTGTATATCACAGTGGAGGTTGTACACACAGTAGTGCTTTGAGCTAAAAGCTATAGTCAGCATCATAACATGCTCACAATGTCAATGCTAACATGCAAATGATGAGCAGGTGACATGTTTACCAGGATCACCATCTTAGTTTAACGTGTTAGAATGATACCATTTGCCACTAAGCACAGCTGAGGCTTTTCTGTAGTTTGCAGGTATTGTTCATACCAGATTTCATGCCAATCCATCCACCAGTAATGTCGAGACATTACACTTAAAACCACAAATGTCAAACTCATGATGGCGCTCGAGGAAAAGTCATGGGATCACGAAAAAAAGATATTAGGAGTTACCATGAATGTCTGTACAAAGTTTTGTGCCCATCCATCCAGTAGATGTTGGAATACTTAAGTGGACAAGTGAAAACTTTGATCAGCTGATGGCACTAGAGGAGAAGTGAAAGGTTCACCGAGTCAGTTTAGTTTAGATTTATCCTCTGGCAACAATCAATGTCTATACAAAATGTCATCAGTGAAATAGTTGGTAAGATATTTGAGTTTTTACTAAACTGATGGACTGAATGACAGACAGACAGACAGACAGACAGACAGACATGGAAAAAAAGAAAAAAACATTGGTGCTATTCTTCAACAAGTGAGTGCAAGTATTTGATGTTGTTTCTGTCAGCTTATTTGGATTTAATGTTCCATGTCACCACTATACTACAGCTATACTCAATACTTTCCAGTTGCATTGCTGGCATTCACCACAAGATGGCAGCAGACCCATATTTTAGCACCTGTACTCATTACAGCCCTCACACACCCCTGGTTTAACCATGCAGGTGTTTTGACTTACGTTGCATGAATTCTCAGGAATACCTGGGCGTGCACAGAATACACGATAATCAAAACATATTTCACAAGTGTGGTTGTTAATCATTTTTTTATCCTTTATTATAACTGACAGTAAATGAGGAATGACTAAGCGTCCCCTTCACAATCAGTGTGAATATTTAAAATGTAGCACACAGGTCTTTCAGTCTTTTTTAGTCAGATCTTCCTAGACCTTCCTGGCCCGAGGCCCAAAAGCTATCTAACTCTGAAACTCATTAAATATCAACTCAGTTTTCACATCACAATATACCGAATATAGGGCCACAACCCATAAAACCAAGAAAAGTCTCTGTGCTTTGTGGATGGGATGTACACTACAAGCTTATGGTTTTAGGCAGCGGATGTTTACAAGGTCCCCGAACGTGACAGTACTTAAATAGATGCAGCCATACAGTAGCGTTGGCGGCCAGCAGATGGTGTAATCTGTGATTTGGTCTTGCCCCATGTCCAACCAAGTTATCAGCCAATCAAAACCAGCTGATGATCATGACCTGCGGCGTGGAGCATGCTCTGTTGATGAAGCCAGCTTTGGGCTCACATGTTGATTTATATAAATGGCTTTATAGGTTGAACAGCAGTAGTCATCATCAATCACCAATTTCATTACAGTAAACAGCCTCAAGAATGGCGATAAGGTCACAGAATGACTTTATCAGAGTGCCATTTTTTTATGCTCCCATGTTACCCCTTAGATATAAAAAGGTCTGTAGTAAATCTATTTTTGTCGATGATCCATTTCAGGCCACTCAAGTCGGATTATGGCACTGAGCAGCACAGTTGGTGGAAAAAATAGATTGTCTGTCTTGATTGGCTTGTCTGTCTGTATCCTCATCGAGGAGGCTGTTTACTATTAGTGGAGGAAACTCCCACAGTGATTAACTTATTTTATTTTGTGTACAAAAGCAACAGATTAAAGAACTTTAATTTGGCAAAAAAAAAAAAAAAAAAGCATAACAGGGGAGAACAAAGCTACACACAAAGAAAACTTAAACTGGATGTTTTTTTTCTATTATGCCAGCAGTAATCTCATGTGACCAGGGTTAATCCAGGAAATGAGAGTTCACAGCAGAGCAAGTGAAAGAGCGTGTGTGTGTCTGTGTGTAATAACTGCATGTGATGGTGGATTACACTGATTGCTCAACCAAAAGAAGACACAATTACTAGGTTGTCCAATTATATTTACATCCTGGTCTTCGTTCTTTTGGAGAACATCTCCTAATACTGTGCTGAACCAAATATTTAATATTTATTATTTATGCAGTCTAACTTTAGCAGTAAAGGTGTATGACTTTGTATGTGTGTGAGTACATGTAAGCATTGCATTTACATTATTTAGGATTGATATTTATATTCATAATTTTAAATATTGAAATTCTAAAGTGAGACAACTCTCCACCATTACATAAACCAGTCATGTAGGCTTTTCACTCATTGTAAGCATTTCTAGAGTATTTATTTATTGTGGCACTGTTATGGTTTGGATGTAAGCAACCTTGTGCATATAGTGAACTAACAACTCTATGTTAGCTGACATCTTTTACAGCTACAGTTTATCATAAAATGGAAAACTCATGTCTATAGATGTCTATAGATGTCTTGAATAGATGTCTTGTGCTGCCTTTAATTTCCCCTGTAATTCAGCCTGACTTCTTTAATTGTTTTCACTTTGATCATTGCTTCTGCATACAGTACTCCCCAGTCCTTGTATTGTGGACTCGCCAAAATAGCCGATGAGTTGGCAACATTAACATCTCACTCAGTGTATGTAGGTTCAGTATATATCATGTATATATAGTATATATATCAAAAGAGAGAGGAAAAAGTGCTGTGTCTGAATTGAAAGCTCCTTAAGAGGACAATTACTGGGAATCTTGAACATTCAGCCCCAGGTGTTATAATCAGGTAATAATTGTTTGCTGTTTGCCAAGAAATGCCGTGTCAGGAAAAAATTGAGGTTAATTTTATATTTGAATTTTGCAATGTTTTAGCTTGTTTTCTTGTTGATCCTACACAGGCTTGGAGGTTTTTCAAGTTGAGTTTCACGGATGGATTTGTGCACTTTGCCCATAAACTTCTAACTGGCACTGGCTTTAATCAGAAACTCTTTCTTGGAAGCAGCTTGTTCATAACAGACATCCACTATTTTTGTGGTTTTTTGGTTTGTTTGTCTTCAAAAGTACAACAAAGAAAGTTCTCTTGGTTTATCCGAAACTTTCACATATAGTTCAATGAATATTGTTGTTGTGGCATCTGACTTTTTTAACTATTGCAACACTTCATCCTTACGTAATATTTTACATGCATTTTCAGAAAAATCCCTCTTGAGAAATGTTTTTTCTTTTCCAGACTGATTCTGTATAGTTTAAGATGGCATTTTACTTTAAGTAAGTAAGGATTCATGTAGCAACACTGTTTCAAATTCAGTTTATGCGCACTCACCTGCATCTGCTTAAACATGCATGTGCCTGTTTTATTGTGCTTCCGATCAGTTACATAAAGGTTTAATTGTATTTATGGTAACTCTTGGGCAGGTTTGAATGCAGAAGCCAGATTACGGTGAGGATTTCAACCAAACAGGATTACCTCTAGATTTAAGCACCTTATTTAGTTCCAAGCAATGAAAATCAGCCATAAGCTTGTCTGTGGAGTGTGTATATAAAGGCTGCCTGAGATACAAGACCCAGTCTGGTGAACAACGAACACTAGTAACATTTTAATCACTATTGCTTCTTTGAACCAAAACAGGTACGTTTTTTTTAAGACAATTCACCTTACTTGTTCGGAGATTTCTTTAAATTTCATCAGTAGTAATCAGCAGAAAGTATGTGAGATTATGTTCTGTGAAGAATGTAAACTTGTTGTTCTGTCAGCTGTAAGTGTAGAAATTAAAACATAAACTGTGTTGTGTTGCTCCAGCATGTAATAAGCTATCACATAGTGCTACTGTTTTCTTTTTTTTCATTTAAATGGTACAATATATTGTTGGTGCATTTATAGTATCTCAGTATACAAGAGAGCATCGGTTGATGGACTATTTTATCCTAAGACCCAAACATGCACAGTTTTGTGTCAAGTAATGATACTAATACTGTATATTTAACCTTGTATTCAGCAACCAATAACAAATACAGCCTGTTTCTGGTCCTAATACACTAATATGTATGTTCATTACAGAATGGCATCCTCTAAACTGGCCCTGCTGCTGGTCTTGCTGTCCTGCGTAGAGTGCTGTCTGTCTGCCTCCTGTGTCGTTGACAGCTTCACAGTCAAAGAGGACTTTGACCCCAAGAGGGTGAGTGACTTGAATACCCGCATGTAGAGCAAACGTGTTGAAAAAAGTCCGTAAAAAATCATTTCTGTCTTCCTTTTCATCGCAGTATGCAGGGAAGTGGTACGCACTGCAGAAGAAAGATCCGGAGGGTCTCTTCCTGCAGGACAACATCTCAGCTGAGTACACCATTGATGACGATGGCTCCATGACGGCCTCCTCCAAAGGACGCGTCACACTGTTTGGGTAAGTCAGAGGGCCAGCGAGGGAAGATAGACCCTTGACCTGCCTTAAAGTTATATAATTCACTTTAACAAAAGCAAAACCAGCTGGCGTCACTTCTCTTTAAACCCCTCCTGATTAGGGCAAAAGGTCAGTTTGGTCACAGAGACCTTCTTGACTCGCTTTGACCTGGGGAGATAAGGGCCGCTCAAATATTCTGTTTCCAGGGTCGGCAGTTAAGAAAGGCGCTCAGGTTCTGCTTGTGGTCCACCCAAAGATTTAAGATACGAGCATGTGTAATTTTCTAGAAGCACATTCTGAACAGTATTAGCTACAAGCCGGGCTCTCCTCGGATTATGGAGGATTAGGAAGAAATGGGTTTTTACAAGGAATGTGGGCTTCAATGCACTTTTACAGACAAACTTAAGAACTTCAGCTGATTTAAGTGCTCCTGACACGGGCTGAAAACAATCTAGCCTTTATAACGAGAAATGGTAAAATATACTGTATGCAGATGCCTATAATATTGTATGTTTTAAGTGGGATTTTTTATATTTTCAGAGTTAGAATGTCCCATAATTGCAAGAAAAGGACAATAATATTAGCCAAAGACTGTTTGTTTGTTTTACATTTTCCACTTTGATGTTAACATGTGTGCTTGTCTCATTATGCTGCAGCTTCTGGGTTGTGTGTGCTGACATGGCTGCCCAGTACTCTGTCCCCGACCCTGCCACCCCCGGCAAAATGTTCATGAACTACCAGGGACTGGCCAGCTACCTGTCCAGCGGAGGTCAGCTGTGCACATATGTCGCCCTCACATCCCTCTCATATCCCCCCCCCTCCCTCTTCGCACTCGCCAACCTCTCCCTTTCCGCCTAAACAGGTGACAACTACTGGGTGATCGACACAGACTACGACAACTATGCCATCACCTACGCCTGCCGCACCCTGAAGGACGACGGCAGCTGCGAGGACGGCTACGCCCTCATCTTCTCCAGAAACCCCCGTGGCCTGCCTCCCGCCATCCAGCGCGTCGTCCGTCAGAAACAGGAAGATATCTGCATGGCTGGGCAGTTTCAACCTGTCCTGCAGTCTGGAGCTTGCTAAAGCGGGAGAGAGAGAGGAGAGCAGGAGAGTGTGAGGCTGAGAAAGCCAGCTGGTTGCAGTCTTGGAGGCTTGAAAGCAAGATGAGAAAGATTGAAAGAGTGCATGTGACAGAAGGCGTGTGCGTTGTGTATGTGAGAGTGATAATGTGCAGTGAATGGACAGATGCAAAAAATACAAAGAAATGAAAGGAGGAAAAACAGGAAGATTTGCAAGATTTGCATCTGTTTTCTATCCATTTCCATATCTGTCACTCTTTGTTCATCCATTGTTTGTCCAAGGAAAATGTTACTGTTGCTGTGGTATTTTGAGTGAATGTGAAAGTTAAAATAAAAAATATTTTTCTAAACAAATATCACTTGAATTTTGCCATTTTTGTGCTGTAATAAAATAGCATGCCATTTCACTTTCCAAACATTGTATTTGTGAATGTGTTTGCAATTAGCAGTCTGCCTTTTGTAGTTAAAAAATAAAGCAGAAAGCACAGCAGGTTGAAGCATATAAAACGCAGAAATGCCCGTCAGCACTTCAGGCTTGAAAACCTGTTGCACTTTGACCGTAAAAGCGGCTGTGATCCGTCCTGAGCTCAGAAGAATGCAGCCAAATCCAACACAATACGCACTGAGCAGTAATGGGCTTACTGGTGGTCTGATGTTCTGAGACCTTAGTCCTATTATACTAATTCAACTGTTAGGCCACTTAGCCTGCTGCAGGGGTCAAGGATCATATCAGGTTTGTGTTTCTTTTTTACATCACTAAGGTAAAACGGCAAGACGGCTGACAGTGAAAGACTGAGGCAGAAAGAGCGATGAAGACTGTTTGTTTCTTTAGCTGGTGTGTAATCCTGCTGATGTTAACAACATCACAAACTGGAAAACAATATGCCAAAGCCAGTCAAGCATTACTGTAAATCAGTAATACACCAGGACTTATTTCATGGAGGACAATCAATCCAAAACAGTTGAATTTACAAAAGTTTTGTCACTTTTACTGACATTTAATTGTTTTACTTTTTGAGGCATACATGAAGAAAGAAGCAGAGTGTAACCCGTTTGGACACAAAACTCAAAACCCAAAGATCATACAAGGGGGAAAAAAATCTAGCCTGTTTTTCTAAATACATGAAATGCATTGGAAACATGTGGAATTAATTCAGTGTTTAAAGCATTTCTAAACTTATTTTTGAGATGTAAAATTACACCAGGGAGGATTAAAGGCTGTCAACCCCATATACAAAAACACATTTGGACATGTGTCGACCTCACTTACTATTCTGTTTATAACATAGAGGCATGATTGATTTTCCCCTTTTGTTTACATCTTTTACCCAACAGTACTCCATGGAAATGTTCATGACATCTGATGTGCGTCAGGATGTTTTCTTATTTTTAAACATCTCAGTACTCTTGGTTTACTGAGAAGTTTAAACTAGAGTTTACACTATTTACTAGAGTTACGAAATTATCTTCTTTTATGTACTGCACCATAGTAAAATGTATTAAAACATTTTAAAATAACTTTTCTCTCAGTTTATTTGGGGAAGCATCCCAGTTGTAAAGTGAGAATGTGCGACGGGGGATCGTGGGTAATACCTGTGAGTGGTGACGCTGGTTGGCAGGACAGTGTGTAAGGGGCACCTGACCAAAGCTTCTGTTAGTCTGCCTTTAAACTGGCTTAGCTCTGATGGGATCGACTGATGGGATCAGAAATTAGACCATCTGTAATATGCAAATAAAAACCCAAACAATGTTTTATACTTCTGTCATGATTTAGCTTGTGTAACTGCTCTGTTTTCATTAGTAAGTATATAAACATAAATTCTGGGAGATAGGGTTGGGAAAATCAAAAAGATGACACCATAGAAGCGCAACAGAGGAATTACCTTGATTCAACGATTCTGGCAGAATATTCTTTAGTTAATATAAGTTTCTATTTTACATGACATTCTTTACGTTTACCTTGTGGATGGTGTGAAAGATCAGTGATCTCATCAAAGGGATTCGTGTGTGCTTTCCCTCAGTATGTCATTAACAGAATAAACAAGTAAGGACGAAGGGTGTAGGCCACTAAAAGATAATTGTTGCTATTGTGCTTGTGATTGTGGGCTCAGGGTGGGGATGACATTTGATCTGACTGAGGGGAGTTTTGTAGTACCTTTTAAATATCACCCTGTTCTTGTTCACATACCCAATAAAGGAACAACCGAAGAAAGCACAAAAGAAAATATGACTATATATTACAGTTTAATTTCAAACTTCAACATATTTTTTTAAAGGAGAGTCTGTCCTACAAGTGGTTCTTTTGTTGAGATAATTGAAGCCAATAATCTCCCTGCACTCATTTATTTCAATATTATTTTGGGATGTGATCTTCTAAATTGTGCCTGAACGCAGCGTCTGAACTGGAGGTGTGCTTGTTTGTGAAACGTCGCCAGACCGCTTAATCCAAAGATTAGTCTGTCTCCTACTCATCTCTGTCGTCATTCTCCCTATGGGTTTCTGTCTGTGTTAAAGAACGAGAAAACAGAGGAAAGAAACAAGGTCACTGCCTGTGTACTCTAGCTGCCGTCACTTGAACAAGCTTCTTCTTGTGGATCAGGCTCCATAAATCTTCAGGGGAAACACCGCAAAACAAAACTGAGTGGGTGTCCACTGTGACACACACACACACACACACACACACAAACACACACACACAAGAGAAGAGTGAAACAATAGTGACATCATGAAAAAATCCGAAGATTGTCATTGAAAAACACAAAAACACAAATTTTAAAGTCAATGTTTTGACTCCGTGAACAAGACAGCGGACTGCCGAGTCAAAAGCCCTTTGTTAAAGACTGCCGATTGGTTACTCTGCTCTACAACATGTTACCTGATTGGCTCATTTCTGTATTGATCAGTAGGCTACATCAGTTACAGAACAGTATAAACCCTTTCTCTGCCACTAGCAATATTGTAATAAATTTCAAAAGTATAGACCCATTTCTCGACTTGTTCTTACAACTGTAAGAAACGATTGTCACAATTGCACATCACATCACAATTGTGAAATATGTTATAGCCTACCATAACTACTTAATACGTACTCATAGGTACCCAGCATTTACAAAATACTTACAGTAGGCCTATATGTTCTTTCTCCTTTCCTCTAATTGTTAACAACTGGGCATCCTGGAGTATGGGCTAAAACGTGAGCTGTGTTATAATATGTTACCGAAATCGGTAGAAATTTAAGAGACTTTAAATAAAACTTTATCAAGATAAATGGAACACTTCCATGAACCTATTGTTTAGGAAATAACTGCTGATTTATGCACCAATATCAATACGTTAACAGAGTTGAAAGCTGGCTTGAAAGTGGCTCAGAGCTTCACTGGCGCAGAATTTAAAAGTGTCCCGAATGCTGTTAGTCCTACAGAACAAAAACAGATTTTATGTCATGGCTTCACTCTCAGCGGTTGGATTTCGCCTTTCAATATACAAATACTTTTCACTGCAGATATATTGTTCCCTCAAAGGGGGTACAGAGGGTATTCTCATTTTCTAAAATAGACACCTTTATATTACATATCAAGCGTCAGTTTGTTAGAAGTGTAGATGTGCAAGGCATTAAAATAATAAATGCTGCAGATACTGGTTAAATTACTGTTATTATGATCACGGCACCAGTGTGAGACATTTCTCAGAGTTCTTGTCTGTCTTCTGTTTGTCCAAATGTCTACCTGTTGAACTGCTCAATAACTTTGTGGCCACCTGGGCTCCCTCTGACTCATGTGACTTTCTGTCTCCGTTTTTATGACTCTATGATTCAACTGACTGGGAATCTGCCGGGGGTCTTCACAAATCTGTCTAGGTGCTCTGTAAACAGACGGTGCCTTTATCACATTTTCGGGGGAGGGACAGCAGGGCACCCATGAGGATAAGCTGAGGCTGCAGTCACCCTTTTCTATACAGGATGTTTTTTTTTTTTATTAAAGCTCTCTAAATTTAAGGAATTCTAAAAAGCCAGTCTCACTTTGTATTCAAAGCCACTGCTTTTTGAAAATGCTTACGCTGTATGTTTGTCATGTGATCTGTTGTTGTGTGCTCTGCTGGTCCACCCTGTTCATCACGTTTTCTCTAATTATAATTTCCTTCCTTTTGACTTCTGTTCCTAAGGATTTTTGGAGCAAAAAGATCATGACCTTAAATTATAGGGTTGATGGAAGTCACAGTGGGGTTGTGTGTCTTCAGGTAGGACGTGCTTATTAAGGGACCAATGGACAATACAGTCACATTTTTTTTCTCTCAAGTGGAGCAGAGGGAAAAGTTTCTCAAAAGAGAGTTAACTCTCTTTATTTGTGTGTCTGCGCCCTTCAAGCTTACAAACTCACAGATGAACCTGTGTGCATTAAAACGTGTGGACTACAGCAAGTCAGCCAGTCAACCTGGATAATTTCTCTTACATTTAAAGCAGAGACACAAAGCTCAGTTGCATGACCCAACACACACACACACAACACACACACACACACATTGCCTGTCACTGAATGATTTTATTTTACAACTCTGTCTCATTATAGTATTTTTTCCGTATCTATTTCATTATTACAAGGGTCAAAGACCTGCAGTACATTTTTCTGACTGATAGAGACATTACTTCACACCTAACCTCAATGACAACAGATGTGTCTACCCTCGGAATAACTGTGGGGAGGCGTCACATGTTTCCAACAGCACTAATTATAAAGCAAATGTTTCTCTCCTTTTCATCTCTTTTTTTTCTTTTGGTATCAACCTCTCACTGTAGCTACTTTCATCCTTCTCCAAAACGATTTAATGGACAGAGATTTTTTTTTTTTTCTTAAATGACTGCAGTCTGCAGTTTTTTAACAACCTTCATCATTGAAAGTTTACATGATTCATTGCAGGAAATCCTAATGATGATCACCATGTTATGAGCTAAGAATATGTGAATTTACTTTTGCAAACTCAAATATTCCTCTTTTTTTCATCTTAAACCTTCAGAAGATATAAAGAAATTATAATTTTACCTGTGCTTTTTCAGAAACTTATGTAGATTAGTGCAGCATTGCAAAATACTAAATGCATATCGTAAATAGAGAAATAAAGTAAACTACTTTTATTTTGATATAGTGCGTTTAAAATTCTCGTATAAGTGTGGCCTTGCATTCTATGTGTATAGGTTAAGAAACTCAACCGAAGCAAAGTTTAACATGTTTGGCCTCTTTAAGAAAAGCTAAAGAATTTCCATTGTTTTTTTAAAGATCTGCATAATGATAATTATTCCTATGATTTTAGCTGGTTCAGCCCTAACGATGGCAATGCCAGTCCACCACTGGAACTTGATAGATTGCCATGGCATTTTGTAGAGACATTCAAGGTCCCCGGAGGATGAATCCGATTGACTTTGGTGATTCGTCAGGTCAAAATTTAAATACTATGGTTGATGTAGACTCTTCTCTTGTTAAACAGCTTTTGCTTGAGCAACATCACGACAGTCCAAGAACTAAGTTTACTGAGGCCGCGGTACACTGGCATTTGATGATTTCAGTATAAATGCCATAACATTAATATTCGGAGTGATATCAGAATAGGAAGGCAGACTACCATGGATTAAAGCAACTTTATTTAGGGTTCAAACACAAAACAGCAAAGACATTTAAATTATATTCTTGTAAAGGGTTTGTATTACATTCACTAAAGTAAAACAGTAAAACAGTAGTAAAACAGATGAAGGTCAGTTGCTCTCTCCCCCGCCCCCCCCCCCTCCCCCCAACACACACACACACACATTTTTATTCAAAATTAGTATAAGCATGCATAGCTACAGCAGTACTGGACATATGTTTGTGGCATTCCCTTTAAGAAACAAACAGTTAATCAAAGTGTCACTGATAAGTCAACTGTGGGAAAACATTTCTCTGAAAAAAGAAAACATTTATAGTTGAGCAATGCCCCAAAATGCCCTATTCAAAACAATATTGTGTTGCAAGAATAAATGAAGCCTCAAATGATGCTCCACAGCTCATGTGTAATATTCGGACACAGATAGTTTCATGTCTTCTCTCTCTCTTTCTCTCTCTCTCTCTCTCTCTCTCTCTCTCTCTTTCTCTCTCTCTCTCTCTCTCTCTCTCTCTCTCTCTCTCTCTTTCTGTTTTCATCTTCACTTCCTCCATCCTCTTTTTATTTCTTGGTCTCCTCGATCTGCTCTACCTCGCTGGATTCGTCCACCACTTTGCCGTTGACCATCGTCTGAGTCACCACCTTCACAATCTTCCTGGTGCGAACATCAGGCTCTTCTGTACAGAAAGAGATGAGATGAGATTAAATGAAAGCGATGATACAAGATGAGATGGAAGAGGACGGTGTGACAATATGCGATTAAATGAGAAGAAAAGCGACGAAGAAAAAAGACAAAACTATTTAACTTGAGAAGACCATATGAGACAAAATATTAAATAATACATGAAGTGGAAGAGATGATATGAGAGGAGACAAGGAGAAGAGGAAGGAAAAGGAGTGAACATTAGAAACAGTGAGATAAGAAGGGATTTATGTTTTTGTTAATGTGTTGCACACTGAACTTCTATGTGAACTGTACTAAGATGTCATGTCTTTACAGCAACGTGCAATTCTCTCTAAAAACACTCTGGTTTGTACAAACAGCTTTACTATTCAACCTTCCTGTCTAACAAAGGACTTCACAGTCTTTGACTCTGTGTCGTCTTGAGTCTCCTAATGTCGTGAGAAGAAGATGAACATTTTCGAAATAACTTGCAGTTAATCCAGCAGTGTGAGTCACTCGGAGTAAAACACAGTTACAACATTGGGATAAATGTTTTCACGGCCACATTTGTTGCTACAGGAGCTGAGCTATTTGCATTGTTTGGATGTTCGTTAAACAGTCATTAGTGCTGGGCCACTTGGGCGTGTGTGTCTGTTTAACAGCGTCACTTCAGTGTTGGCTCAAATTCACGTCTGTATCAATTTACAGTTCTGCTATTATGCAACAGATAAATAAACATTGGCTTAACTTATCTCCTTCATCATTATAGCTTTAGTCACTCTGTACCTCCTTGATGTTTTCTTCAGGTTGTGATAAGATGCATTGAAAATGAATGAATTCACTCTATCAATTAAAAATGACTAAAAGTACTCACTTTTTGGTGGAGGAGGAATTTCCTTGACTCTGAGGGGAAGAAAGTAAACATGTCAGAATTAGCTTTGAACTGACCTGACAACAAGATGAACAAATCTAAAGGAATAGTTCAGCATTTTGTTGAATACACTAACTTACTACAAGATTTAGATGAGAAGATCAATATCACTCTCTGTGTCTGTACAGTTTATATGAGGCCATCATAAAGACTGGAAAAAAGGGGAAACAGCTAATCTGCCAACCACCATCTCTAATGCTCACTACTATATAACATATCACTGTAACATATTACATCTCATTGTACAAAAACCAAAGTCAAAAATATGGCTTCGCATAGAGCCAAGCCAGCTGTTTCCCCCTGCTTTCAGTCTTCATGCTAAGCTAGGCAAAAGGCTGACAGATGTGAGAGTGGTATTGATTTTCTCATTTTACTCTCATGTGAGTCCAGTTTGGATAACCAAAGTTTGAACCATGAAGGAAATATCCGTTTTATGACGACTTGGGTTGTTTTTTCCTGCAATTTCTATCGGTAATGATAACCACATTCTCACTAGAGTAATAAGTGACATTCAGGAACACAATGACATGTCTACAATGAAGTCTGCTGGGGTGGTGGCGTATTCACAAGACAGCGGTCTTGCACTTTGATATGAAGCCAGTAAAAAAACACTTACTGATCATGTTTCTTGCCCCATCAGACTTATTTTTAGCAATGTTGCTGTGCTCCCAATCTCGGCAATTAACTTGAGAACAAAGTTGTAATCAACACTGGCTGTCAAGGCCAAAACTATGAAAATATTACTCTGTAATACTGTAATAAACCAGAAATTTCTTTTAACCTTTGCACGTATCCATTTTTTAGCCCCATTTCTTTATGAGACAGGTGAAAACTCACGTTTCCTCTCCCTCCAGCAGGCGCCTGTAGGTGGCGATCTCCATTTCCAGGTTCTGCTTGATGCGGAGGAGCTGCTCGTAGTCGGTCTTGGTGCGCTGCATGTCCAGCCTCAGCTGGGAGAGATCGTCCTCCAGCTGGCTCAGGGTGGCCTGCAGCCGCTCCATCTCAGCAGTGTATTTCTGACCCGTCTCACCCAGGTTACCCTCCAGCGCCGCTATCTGAGGAGAGAAAGGGAAAATAATAAGAGCGCGGAACTGCCTCATCCGCATCGCTGGGTTTAATATTACCATTGTGCGCTTTTAATGTTGCCCATAATCATATCAGTTTATCATATAAAGGACTGGTGACCTGAAATACTTCAATAACCATTGTCCTATTCATGAAATGTCCCAAAATGATTCATAATTCTGTGATTCCAAACGTTTACCCATCATCACAGTGTCTGCACTGACTGTACTGTAACCAGTGTGCAGTAATTTAATGCTTTAATTTGGCTGGTATCTGGCTTTTCCAACTCCTCTCATGTCCTCAGAACTTGTTTGCCAGTGGATATCAAGTGCAATGTCTTCTGATTCTGAAATGACTTCCAAAACCATTATCAAGAAATTCCTGTGAACTGACAAGGCTTTTGCATCCAAAACAAACATTCGCTGCTCAGACACGATTACTTATCTTACCACAGAAACTCACTCCCATACAATTTAGCAACTAAAGCCACTATGTCCTTGCATGCCTTAGCAGCGTGGGAGAAAATGTTTACTGTCAGCACAGGATTACAACAGAGAAACTCTAAATTGTTTTACTGATATGACACAGTAGCATGGATATGTGCAAATTAAAGAAACTGGTCTGAGATTTTCTGTGTTGTCATTCGACAAATCCCTTATAAAGCCAGTCTTTCTTCAACACAATACCATCATTTATCATGGCTTTGTAATACTTGTAATATATTTAAACCAAACACAACCATGTCATAGTTCATCACCAGTTCAAGCAAGTCCCTCCAGGCAACATAAGCATATTGTTCAGTTCCCTACTCTCAACGTCAGTTCTTATGGAGCCAAAATGTATGAAAACTCATGCATTTACTTTGCATGTGGGGACACATCTTTCACCAAATGTAATTTTACCGTATGCAGTATTAAATCCACCTCTTATGTTTCTTCGTGTGTTCGTGTGATCATTTCCACTTGTCCGCCCACTCTTCAGGTGTAGCCGCTCACCTGTTTGTGCAGACTCTCCAGCTCCACCTCCAGGGTCTGCAGGAAGCGCTGCCTCTCAATCAGCTCGCTCTGAGCTCCTCTCAGAGCCTCGTTGCTCTCCTTTACCTCGTTCTGCACCGTCTCCAGCTGGACAGGACACAAAGATCACACACTGAAATGCACACTCAATGCACATACTGCACTAAAAGATAAATTTAACCAGTGTGTGTTTCCCCTCAGTGTGATATTTCTGTTCTTAATATAATATTTATTTTTGACTTTGTTTAGACCATTTGACAAACTTTGATATGATTTGTGTAACTGACAAAATATTTCAACATAGAAATGAAACGGTTTATTGATTAAGTGATTGTCGATCAGCAACCATTTTGATAATTGATGAATAATTTGAATAATTTTTCAAGCAATAATAGTGAAAAGTTGCTGAACATTCTCTTGTTCAAGCTTCACAATTGTGAGGATTTGCTGCTTTTCTTCAATGTCTTTTGGGTTTTAGACATTACATCAGCCTCTCAGAAGTTGTGATGGGCATTTTTCCCTATTTATGGACATATCATACAGTAAACAATTAAACAATTAATTGTCAGACATAGCACTTTCTCTGCACACCTTCTTGCGGTACCACTGCTCTGCTTGTTCCTTGTTCTTCTTGACGATCCCTTCATACTGGGAACGCAGGTCAGACATAATGGTGCCCAGCTCCGGCCCGCTGGCACCAGAGTCCACCTCCACATTCACCTCATCTCTGGCAATACGAGACTTCATCTGCTCCAGTTCCTGCGGGAGGGAGAAGTACTAAATACTTTGTACCGAAATAAAAGATCATTATGGATGCATTGTGTCCTCTATAAATAAACTTGACTTAAAGTTGTATCACATGTGCAAATATACTTGTGTGAACATGTCTGTGCTCTATTCTTGGATGTGGTTAAGCCGTGTGTGAATAGGCGACATATGGAAGCCCCAGTTGTTTTTGGAATCCTACACCTAACTGTGGCAGAGAGGATGTGAGGGCATCTTCATAATTTAGATGTTCTCCATCAATATTTGATGGGCACAGCTCACCTTACCCCTTGCTTTTCAACTCACACACGTTATACTCCTGCTCTCTATTCATGCATGCCCGCTGGATCTCTTTCACTCTCTCTTCTCTGTGGCTTTGTGTTATACGATGCGATATGGTTTAATAATAAAACAAATGTAATCATAATTTTCAGCCTTTGTTGGAGAATAAAGTTCAATTGAATACTTTATTTTATACACAGTGATTGTATTCTTGCTTGGGGAGGGGGAAGAATGAGAAAACACTGTGTGATCTTGTTTCCCAGCTAAGCCCCAGAGATGCTACTTTTCTATTTAAGTGGGGGAAGAGTTTATATTTTCAACATCAAGGACTGACATATATGAAAGCAGACAAAGAGGCATCTACAGTCCATAGTGAGCCAGTTTTAAGGACTAAACTAGCATTGCACCACTTTTCTCACACCTGACAGTAGCAAAACCAAGTCAAATAAGACAGGGCATGATGTATTCCAGGATCGACAAACACCACATGTAATTTTTTTCACCACATTATTGTAGTGTTCAGTGGACTTTTTTTGTTTCAGTAAGTAGGAGAGCAATCCCTCGTTTGGTGAGAGGGGGTAAGTTTATCTTAGTTTCTCATCCCCTCAGAGGATAGTGGTCTGGGCGCCTCAGATCAGCTGACCGGACAGAAAGAGCAGGTTTGGGAAACCAGATCTACCTGCTCCTTTTGTTTGTAGTAACCAGAGGACCACCTCTCTCTCTTCCTCCCTCCCTACACACTATTTTCTGTCCACTCTGGCTCTAACCGAGACCTCTTGAGTCCACCAAAGTGGGTCAGTCCGATATCAAACAACTTGTTGTTTGTGAGGGCAGGTTGGAGAATGAGAGAGAGGGCCAAAATGAAAATGAGATGAAGCAAATGTCAAGTAATGGAGAAGGCAAAGTAAAAGTGCTAAAACTGTTAAAGACCTGCATACCGCACAATTGTGGGCAAAGAAGAAAAGAGAAGTAAGTACAGACAGATAGAGTTAACAAACACACTTACTTCCTCATGGTTTTTCTTGAGGAAGTAAAGTTCTTCTTTCAGGCTGTCCAGATCTCCCCTCAGAGAGGCGATGATCTGCTCATGGTCGGTCTTGGCCTTTTTCAGAGCAACACAGTCTCGCTCCACAGACTGACACATCACCAGCTCAGTCTCCCACCTCGCAAAGTCCAGAAAAAAAGCAGAGAAAAGCCCCGTAGCATATATTACAGTGAGTGTTTTGCAATAGAAAGTGCCTCGTAAAGTTACACATACAGTTTAAAGCTCAGATATGTTTGCAGATGGAAAGTAAATGTTTGAACTGTTCGAGTTCTCACTGATGACATCATAACTAAATTCTCAAAAACATCTATGCACTTACAAAGACTACAGGAAGAAAGGAGATAAAAAAAAGTAGGAAATTAATGATTGCAGCAGTACAAAGCATAAGATCAAAGTGATATTTTGCATTAAATATCTCAACAGTTAGGACTTTCAGTTCCAATCCAGTATTACACTAAAATGTGACAAACATTTAACACTTAAATATTAATTTAATGCTGCCACGCTTTACAGCCACACTGCTATCACAAATGTGCAAAGTGGCTGCTCCTGCATGAAGCAGATGTAGTACAACCTTAATCAAAGACATGGATTAAACTCTAAAAAAAAGAGAGACAACCAAAACTCGCTTCATGTGGTAATCATGAACTACTCACTTGATTCTGAAGTCATCAGCAGCCAGTTTAGCATTATCGATCTCTAGCATGAGACGAGCATTTTCCAAGGTCTTCTTCCTCACCTGACAAATATTAACGTGGGGTAACAATGTTATAATAGACATTAACATCCTTCATGAAAATCACAACTGAGGTCTGAAGTCTGCTACATTAATACATTCGTCTTCATTTGATGCTTTGTGTATTGTGTTCACATGTTTATACTGTTTTCTGTAGATTGACAGTAAAGAGCATCTGTACTTTATGGTGGAGTTACTAATGGTTACAAAGGACACATGAACGTTTGAATCCTTGTCCAATAAGGTAACACATTCCAACTTCATTAAAGCGTAACTTTTTCTGTTTAGTCAAAACCTGCAAAATAATCATTAACTTCACACAGGCTTCCTTTGCTACAAGTTAACTCAAAGACCGAGTGTTATGCCTCTGATGAATCTACTGATGCAGCTCCTGCCAAAAGACGCTGCACATGGACATTTGCATGAATGTTTTGTCTATGTAAAATTTTCAATGTCATCATAACCTTGAGCTTTGTTCACTGACACATACAAAACTCCAAAATGTCTGGCTGTTTAAGTTGACCTCTCTATATAGTGTACATCCGATGTGGTTGCATGTCCCTTCGTGTCTACCTCTTGCTCCACGGCATGAGCCTGGGCCATCATGGAGTCAAGGTCATGACCTTTGGGAATGCGGTCAAGCATCAGCTGCTTGATCTTCATCTCCAGGTCTGCGTTGGAGCGCTCCAGTGAACGCACCTTGAGGAAGAAAAAAAAAAAGACACAGTTTAATGATCAAAGTGTTTCAGCTTGCTACTTATAGTATAATTTCCTGGTGCCAAACAGAGATACACTCATCACCCATTTGGCTGCTGACCAATTAGCCTAACAGTGCTGTACTGTTTTGCGTATCAGACCTTGTCCAGGTAGTTGGCCAGACGGCTGTTGAGACTCTGCATGGCTTCCTTGTCGTTGATGCTGTTGCCGTGCAGTCCGTTTAGCTGCAGGCCCATTGGCCCGTTGAGATCCTGGCTGACGGAGGCTGTACGGCTCAGCGGGCTGGCTGAGGCGAAAGAGACAGAAGCACGGGAGCGAGCGCGGCCTGTGTCCATCAGAGAGCGACTGGAAAAGGAGGGCTGACGGTTCATGGAGAAACTCCTCACTGAAATGCTGGAGGCCATGATGGGCGGCTCTAAGGGCAGAGGACACAAGGTGCAACGCTTGGAAATGAGACATGTTGGTGACGTGTTGGTGAACTTTAAGACAAGTTGGAGGCAAGACATGAGGAAAGAAAGAGAACAAGAGCACAATCACATGTTACATCTATCACAGCTCCCATGGGTCAATTTCTCTGAAGAGAGAGTAGATAGATGTTCAAATTACAGAAAATAACTTCAAATGCAAGACTGTTTAGCCTATTGTAGTCATTTAAAGCTAGTGTTACATGAGATCAGGCAGTAGAAAAGCTCTTCTGTGGCCCTTGAGCAAATGTGTTTTATTCTAGCATTTGGTCTAGCTCAAATACAAGTAGGGCCTTACATTCAAGACCACTGAACGCCCACTGAAAATGATGAAAGAAGTTTTTAAATGAGTGTTCATACAGCTGGCTGGTGGCTTTTTAAACTAACTATCTGCATCGATGAGATGACTGACTTTATGGTCAGAGCCACTTCAGTCCGTCCATCTCAGCTCTGTTCAAACACAACCTCAACTTAAGTCAATGTGAAATCAAAATGTAAATGAGTGCAGCTCAACCCTGGGTCGAAGAAGAGCCTCTCAACGGGACTGAGAACACTCATATAGCCTATTACTATGATAATAAGATGCATTTTACATTCAAGGAGAATCTAATAGAGGATTCATAAAAACAGAAAAAACTGAGGAGATGAAAAGTGGCTCCAAAAAATAGAAGCCTTCCTCAAGGTTTAGACTACTGAAGATGTAGTGAAATGTTAAATAAATGAAATTATGAAAGTTATGTTTCCGTTTGTATCCAGTTCATATGCAAAGACATATTTTCAGTGATGTTACTTTGTTTGTATACTCCTTTTATTTTCTTTCCTACATATTTAAGTTAATCTGATATTAAGTTTAACAGGCGTTTACATTACTTTTTGGACTTAAAGTGTGACTAGTTGGTGTATGGATGTCAAACATACAGCACAGTGTATCTTTGTTTGTGAATGTGTGTGTAATGTTTCGCGCAGGCTTCCTTTTGTGTGTTTCTGTAGATTAGCGGCCAAGGGAACCTCTGTGTCTCCTTGTCACTTGATCCTTTATACAGCGTTCCCACAACACTACAAAGGACCCAGCAGGAGACAGACGGTCCTTGTTCAGATGAAAGACAGAGCTTGGGAAATATTCGAGTGAATTCCAGTAGCACAAGGAGACACTTTGTTCAGCAGGAAATGGACTTTCATTTAATTTTTTTTAAATAATCTTGTCATTAGCTGACAAATAGTTGTGATGACAACTTTGAATAAAAGTGAATAAGAAAATAAGATTCCTTGGCTTGAGGAAAGTGTTAAAAGGGTTTTCTTCCAATAACAGTTTTGAATTGGATCAGTGCTTCATTTTTTTCTAAATCTCAACTATTAAACTTAAGAAAAGAGCAAAGTAGAATCGTTGAAAACAATCTAAGTCATCAATTCTAATAAAGCTAATTGATAAAAAAAATAATAATTTCTTAAAAAACAGCCTACTCACCAGGATTTTCTTCAGATAGAGGCACAGTGGGATCCAGAGGAATACAGGAGGCTCTGTGCTGCTGATGCTACAGGTGCTCTTATATGCAGGTGTGCAGGAAGTGGGAGGAGATAGCTCTGAACAGGAGGTGTGTTTGCTGCACCTGTGGTCTCAAGAAAGGTGGGTACGGAGTCCTGTAACGAAACTGTGACTACTGTTGAGATGCAATAAGACTTTTTGCTGATATACTCGATGCTTACTTCGTACCTTTTGTATGAGGCGGTTGCAGAATAACAAAACAAAAAACATTTTCATTTTCACTTCCAGTTTGATTAATTCTGCAGAGCTCGGCTTGAACTTGTGCTTAACTTTCTTCCATTAACTCCGTTAACTTTCTTCCATATGTGCTGATGTCTCACATACTTAAAGACAAGTATGTGAGACATCAGTAAAATTGTGGGCTGTAAAACCAAAACAATAAGCTAAAATATGCTAAAATACTGAGCTGAGGAGAACTGCAGAGTTGGGTGATAGTTCTCTGTGGGTTCATTGCTATGAGGGACCTCTCACATTATGTATGTATTTTTTCCATCGTTAATATAAAAATAGAGATTAGTACAGCTTTAAATACTCAAACAATACTGATCACAGAAAAGCTTCTCAGGTATCTGCGCTATTAAATATCTCATAATTACCATCCCTTTACTGTTTGCATCTGGGTGGGTGGAGCCCTGCCTCCAGTTCTCCGGAGCCTTCCTGTCCTGCAGTCAGTCATCTTGCTGTAACCTGACCCTCCTTCTACCTCTCAGGGATAAAATATTCAACGAGTCACTCAGAGAAAGAAAACCTGCTGGCCGAAGCACTTTAAAACAAACATGGTGTGGGGTGGAAAGGCTCGATTCAACAGGTCAGGAAGGACAGAATAGCTCCATCTGTAGTATCTTACTCATAACTGTTTACATGCAGTCCCAAAATACTTACAGCTTAAATTGTAAACCCTTAAACACTCCAAAAAAATGTGTCATTGTTAATAAAGTTGTGACTCTAAAGATTGGGTTGTTACATTTGAGCTACAGGGGAAACATTTAGAGTGACTGAATGTTTATTGTCATTTATTTACACACACGCACACACGTTGCTGTGGTCAATATTTACTGCCATTTATTGACCACACATACACACTTTCATGCTCACACAGTCCATGTAGAGTTTGACTCATACTGTAGTTCTTCTCATTTGCCTTGTCACTGTTACTTGATGTTTCCCCATGCAAAGTCTTACAGAAACATAGAGGGACTTTGATATTAAAAATGTGTGGATGAAGCACGTGTGTCCCACATATTATCATATTCAAATTCAAGTAAGGTGAAAACATTATTTGTGACTTTCAGCATTGCAAATGTCCCTATTTGCATTTGGTTCCTGTGAGTTGTATTTGAGCAAAAAGTGAACACCTATATTATTATTATATTAGTTTCTGCCTTTTATTTTTCTTGTTTGCCTCCTCCAGAATCACTGATAAACTGTAGTGTTAATAAATAGTTTGCGTTTTAAGACTGCTGCTGTCCAAGCTGATATATTGCCGTGACTTAAACAGTGAATCTCTTGCATCTCATATAAGCAAAAATAATTTATTTGTATAGCTACAGCTACAGCTACAGATAAAGGAATAAAATCAACAATGTGCAACATATAAAACATATTAAGATGTCAAGCAGAAAGGATATGAAATTGACTGGGAGGCTAATCGATAAAAATGTGTCTTAAGAAGTGATTTAAATGTAATTAAAGGAAGATATGGATCTTATGTAGCAGTAGTATTGTCCTAACCAGTGATGGAAATGGACAACAAAGTCAAAGTGGGTTACATGTTGGACTGGAAAAGACAGAGAATGATCAAAAACAAAAAAACAAAATAAAAAAAACTGTTGTGTTTGATTATTACAAATGAATCCAATCTTCAGTGGTGCCCTTGGCGCATACTCCCATCAGACCACAAATCATTCACCAGTCAATGATCTCCAGTGTTATGGCTGTTATCTATCTCCACTGTGTGGTGAAGGCTGGTAAATACAAAGGAAGCGCACAACAGAGCAGGTACCAGTACTTCCCAAAAGAGGGCAGCAACAAGCCATACTACTATACTGCTTGCTATAGTCTTGTTATTCCAACAGACTGTCTAAATGGACTTTTCCATGTTTTTTTAAGTGCTTGACAAATTAAAATGTAATTTCAAATGTTTGGGTTTGAGCAAGAATTAAAATGAAAACAAATTTATTTTTTCAACCCCTTAATATATAGCATTGTCTTTTAATTTCCACTTTAAGTATATTTAAAATTGAAAAATAATCTTAATCTACACTGTATGACAGAATAATATATACAGTATATTATGTATCTGCTTGTTTCAGCTCTTCTTTGAAGCTAAATTAGGTACACTGATAGAGATATTCAAACCCAAGACTCCATTATTCTTACTGGCTGCACACTTTCATCAAAAGGAAATATTTGAGATGTCTTGTGCATCACTTTATACAAATTTCCCCCTAAATCCATATTCAATTCCTAACATATTTTGTATCTTTGGAAACTCTGGGACCTCCACAAAAAGTTCTGTAGATTTGACTGTTTGATGTTTGTAGAAACGTATCCACTGACAGGCTGCTATTTATTACGGGGTTAAAAAAAGAGAGGCATTTAAACTTGACAACAAACAAGGAGTGCTAGCACTTTGTACCACAAATACCATCAAATATGAGAGGTGCATCCCTACATGAGATCAATCATGATCAAGCCGAACCACAATCAACCTTTCCACTTACTTTCACTTTCTCACTCTCTCTCCTTCAGCCAGTGTTTATCAGAGTTTGGTTGTAAAAAAAAAAAAAATAAACAGGTGATTAGACTGCCAGGATGTCAGGATACTACTTATGACCCCACTTGACCCCTCATGACCCCTGTCACAAGTGATCATGTGACCACGCCAGCAGAGAAGAGTGCTCACACTGTGGCGCTGACGACATCCAGGTCAGGTCAACGCTTTCGCAATATTATAAGATATTAAACCACGCGGACAGAACATTTTATGGTTTATTTGGATGATGAAAAGTGAGTGTGAATGTGAAATCAGCGTGACAGTTTAGGACACGACCACAGCATAAACACAAAATCAATGTGTGATTTTCCTTTTTTCAAACAAGCCGTCAGTTTGGAGGCAAAAACACTACTGTAAGTCGATGACACAACGTGATGCTGATGGACAACGCAACAAAGTCATAACAAAGCATAAATACCCAAATGTGACAGCTAGAGCAAATATTAAAGCATTTAAAACACCAAACCTCCTGTGATGAGGTTAAATGCTGAACGGGGACTTCTTGGAGAAACAAACCTCAAATGACTTCAGCAGCAAGCTGTGCACCGTCCTTGCTGCTCTGGCCATGAACATGACTGACGCCTCTCAATAGTTATTTTGCGCCTGAAGTGATTGCTTCCTGTTACAATTCTGCTGCTGACTCACTTGCATTCATGTTGGCTGGCTGACAGACAGACAAACAAACAGACTGAGCCAAGGATGGGCAAGTAGACACCACAACTTTTCACTGTGTGTCTGGTCTTCATCAGCAGCATTAATATCCTGATCAGGAAGGTTTTGGGTCCCAGAAAATATGGTTCAAACAGGTGAAAATTGTCACTGGGAGCCTGCAGAGCCCCACCCAGTAAAAACTGAGTTGTGTTTGGAGTTGATCGGGAAAAAAAGGCCTCCTTCTCATACAGAAAGCTAGCAATAGTTCAAATTCAAGTAAAGAATTCAGTCACAGATTTTGGGAGTCCTGTGAACGTGTCAACTTTTCATGAGTTAAGAAAACAGCTCTTTTTTTCAGCTGTGCGACGGGGAATTTATCAGATAATCAAATGGTATTATGTTTTATTCAGCTTTAGATGAACAAAGGTATTCTCAATCCAAAGGAGCACTTAATTGTTCAGTTTTTCTCAAAAATTCAGAAACACAAATAATTAACACGTGGGGCAGTTTGGAGCAAGGACATATACTACAGTTTAATACTTTAGTTAACTGGAGTAGAGTTCTTTGAGAAACACTGATATGTACGTATGTGTATGTATGTTTATACATGCATGTATATGTATATGCTTATAGTGCAGCCATTTTCTCGTAACCCAGTGGTGTTTTTGCATTCTTTATTTATGTGCATTTGTTTATGTCTTGTGTAGGTTGTTAATAAATGAAATGAAAATAAAAATCAGTTGAAAACACAATGTTTTCACTGGTCAGCATGATAGATGACAATGTATTATGCCATCATTGGCTGTGTTGATAAAGCAAAATGTTCCATTATTGTGAAAGTTGTGTTGTCAAATGTGAAAAAGTCATTTTACAGAGATTTTTTGTCCTCTGTAAAGACATACGCTGTTGATCTTTCTTCTTACAAGGTTCAGCAGTTACATCTACATCTTTTCTGTAGCATTGAATCTTACTTTCAGGATTTTCACTACATTACACCGGTGCTTTTCCCAGTGTGACATTTTGACATGTGAGAGTCACTCTGCAAACTGACGATCATAGCAGTACGATATCATAACCCAGTAGTTTACAGTGGTTCTGTCACATGACTCCTTCAGATTGGTTTGAGTCTCTAAGTGATCCGTGATGAATAAGAGGCAGGTCATATATTTCTTGAAGTGCGATCAACTCTGTGACTTAATTATGCACAAATCCATCTGTTGTTTACAATCACTTACCTTTTCTCATGTAAGTAATGTGATTTCATCTGATTTTACAACACTAAAATATAATATTGAGAAAAATCTTACTGTAAATTATTGAAGGCACAAGTCATGGTCTCAATAACTGACTGTTTTACTTTTCAGCTCAATCAGGTTGGTTTCTCACAGTTTCCCATCAAAAGTTGAAATCTAAGGTAACGAATGGGAGTAGATTCGTTATACCACTAATTTAAGGAACTCAAAGCACCGCTCCACTCCAGACACTGATTGATGCAATTTTGGCCCCGGGTCACTGTTTGATGGGCGGACTTCAGTACACCAACCACTCTCTGATAAGACGATAAGAATCTGCAGCAGAGTAATTACACACAGATAACAACATATGTGAGCAACTCTGGAGGTCAGCACCTGCACTCGCTCTTTCTTTTCTTTTGCTTCAGCTATCCGTTTTTTCCCTCCTCCATTTTGCCCCCCCCCCCCCCCCCCCCCCCCCCCCCCCCCGCCTAAATGCAGGTTGCTTTTGTGTGACGGAAACACGTCAGACCGCTCAGTGTGTGTGTGTGGAGATTATTATCAAAAAGGTTGGTAATATTTAAGATAGGGATCTATATGCATAGCTGGTGAGTGTATGAAAAGTTGAAAGGGAAAGAGTTCTGTCTGTGTGTGTGTGTGTGTGTGTGTGTGTGTGTGTGTGTGTGTGTTAACCCTTATTTAAGAGGGAAACTTTGCCAAGAAGTACACACTCTTATCCTGTTCACGGCCCAGGGAAGTAGCAGCAGGAGGAGGGAGGGCAGCACCCCCGGGAGCTGCTTAGTGGTGCAACTACAGTCCTGTTGACAGATGAGTCACTGTAACAGTTATGTGAGTTTGGTGCCTTGCTCAGTGGTAGTTGTAGAGGACAGTTTCTCACAAACTTCCCACTGTCGGCGTTTAAACTGAGGCTGCTGAGGCTCCAGTTTCAAGTTCACCTGTGGCTGGCAAGTTTTCAGGGGCTTTAAGACCTTTATGGTTCAATTTTATGTTGTGTTTGCATGTTCTACATTTTTAAATAAGGTTGTGTTTAATCAAGACACTGAAAACACAGTTAGTAGACTGTTATTCTAGGATTGTCTTTATTGATTTTATATTATATGTTATTATGACAATGGGCAGTTTGCCATATTGTGACATATGAAATTATTTTACCAGAGTTGGCATTGAGTAAATCGATGAAAGAGACAAAAAATGGAATAAAATCATTGTGGTAGGAATATAGACTTGCTTTCCTTAATAAAGGTTAGGGTTTTCTAAGTGGCTTTGTCAGTATAGAGAAAGTTAAATATCACCTCCTGTAGTATATACTGTGGACATTAGTGACTTTTTGGATCACTATTCTCTGCCCGGTAAACACAAAAAATGAAAATCATTTTGAAAATTTGACTCTCCAGAAAGGAAGTTTTCGGTCATTTCATATAATTTTTTCAAACATGGAAATGGCTGAGGCTGAGACTCGAAACTAGACAAAAAAACACAAGACAATAATGACACAGCTCTGTGATCCATCGCTAATGTGATCATTGGATGTTTGTTTTGAGGGAGAGAGCTCTAAATCCGATGTTGCTCAGCTTTCCTTCATTTGGTCCCATTAACCGCTGGCAGCACTCTTGTTTTTCCGTTGTTGTTGAAAGAAGCCCTTTCATATTCATATTCCATGATCTGAAGTCTGCACTGCCTGTGGTGTGTGTGTGTGTGTGTGTGTGTGAGAGAGAGAGAGTTTTCAGGAATGTTTCTGTAAGAAGTATGCTCAAAATATGAGTTAAATGCACAAAATATGAACTAAAAGTTGTCAGTGCTGAGCGTTAATACTGAGCGGGTAGGTGTAGGAGCTTATTAGCAGCATGAAAACAGGAATAATACTTGTCATTTTAACACAGTCCCTAATGAATAGCTATTAGTATAATTACATAATTCTGACTTGCAAAGACTAATGATTCACTTAAAACTAAATGAAACTGAACTAATCTTTAATGAGCATAGGTGGTGTAAAATACATTTAAAAAATTGCATTGAATTTAATACACTTTCTGATACTCTCCACTGGAAATCGAATAAGAAAAGCCTGATATACAAAATTCATCTTTAATAATTGAAATAGACAAAAAAAAAAAAAAAAAACTTAAAGCTGCATGTCATTAATGGGCGCAGTGAACTTTAAGTGCAGTTAATTAAGCAAAGTACCGCCCGAAATTAATATTTGAATTGAAACTATTTTCTAACGAATGACTTGTTTTGTCACTTCTTCTTGAATGAGACATATAAGCAATTAGCCAATACCTCAGCCTGATTAAAATAAATACTCCTTACATGGTTAAAGGGCTTGTCCTACTAGATGTTACTGTGTCAATTTTGCCAACAGGAGAAATAAAAAGACTATTTTTTTTTATTTTATTTTTTATTTTCCAGCACTGACTGAGCGACATGAAACATTTCGGTGCTTCTTGCTTGAAGTAAGTTGTTGATCAATATGCCCAGCGGGTGCGATGAATATGCACGAGGCGTCCGCCGCGGCGGCCCGGTAATTGCCGGTCGTCAGGGGTGGCAGGCGCGGTAATTTGCATCTTGGGGATCCTGCAATCAGTGTTCTATTCATTAGCGCGCCAGCCAGCTTCATCTGCTGGCCACTCAGAGCTGCCAATCTCCACTCGGCAGCCAAAGCATCTGAAAGAGAGAAAGAAAAAAAAGAATGGAAAAGTTTCAATTACAAGCCTGCGGGTAGTGGTGTAACAAGTCCTAAACCCTGTATTTAGGCTGTTTTTATGCAGGTGATTGACTGTTATTGCATTGTGCAAAAGAATTGGGGGAAAAGCTCAATGGAACAACCATAATCTCATGTATTTTATACCACCTTTATCTTGGGGTGACTGTCTGGATTCAGAGTGGGGGGGGGGGGGGGGCGGAGGGCCCTGGCTACTACGTCTTTGCCTGTCTGAAGTGGGCCTTCAGCATCTCCATTGAAACGGAGGGGGGAAGGGTTACATGAAAGAAAGCTTATTATACCACTATAAGTGAACACTGGCACTCAGGGCTATTGTCTCGTAGAGATTACACACAGTTGGCAGGCTATAGGCTCACACTAATCTGTCATTGTCTTTGCAACAGCAATGTCGTGATTTACAGGGACACCAGAGTATGGCTGCATATGACACAGTTTATCAAAGCAGGAAAGGACATTTAGCTGATAGATGAGGGCAACACCGACACTTTTCTCTTTCTCTTCTCACAACGGTAATCTCATAAAAAAATTTTGACAGCTCGTACGTGGGCATAGAAGACTTCTCACTTTTATTTGCTGCGTCCTGTCTCTGCTGTCTCTTTTGTGCTTTATTTCCTTATTTGTTTACCTTTACTTTAGAAAGGAGGATGCATGACTGTTGGAAGCTTTATCCTGATGACTTGTGAGCCCAGGGGATGTGTCACTCAGTGTGTGTGTGTGTGTGTGTGTCTATCAGCAGGAAGGGAGTTCCTTGTGGTAGAAGCTGAGGGGTCTCAGGAGAAGTGAGTGCCAAAAGAGCGCACGTGTGTTCATGCGTGTGTGTGTGTTTGCTGTGGAGCTGTGAATCTTCTATTGTTTTGCAGTGACATAGTCGCTGTTTCCTGCATCATAAATCTACATGTTCACACACACACACACACACACACACACACGCACACACACACAAATAATATGTATCATTTATAAACAAAAACACCCATCATAAAACCCACACAAATGCACAGATATGAAAATACAGGAATAATACATACACATACGCTACCAATAACTAATAACACACCTACACACAGAGGTAGGCTACATTTGCAAATAAACAGGCTCACACACACAAACACACCTCTGCACACACAGATCCTTTGCCCTGCCATTGTCTTACAGAGGAAGCCTGTGAGTGGAGGAGGAGGTCGGATCTTATCCTCGGCCGAAGGAGAACGCTGGGCAGAGGGGGCCGATGGAGAGAAAACACCAGGATGGAAAGATGAGGCCGAAAGGAGGCGAAGGAGGAAGAGGAAGAGGAAAAAGAGGAGGAGGCTGACAGGGGGTTTGATCAGCTATAAGCAGTTTGAATCTGAGGTGATCTGAGGAGCTGAGTATGTATATGAATATAAACCAGGGATTAAGAACCACATAAAGTCCTGGAGAGGGGTCCTCCAAGGTCAATTTCAAATAAACTGTTCATTTTGAATCAAGCTAAATTAGGTTTTGAGCCTGAACAATTGTCTTGTGTTTTAATATTAATTTATTTGAAGATCATTAAAAAAAAATCTTTTTCAAACATTGAATGTCAATCTATATTTTACATAGCTCAGTAATGTCTCTCTCTCACACACATGCAAACACACACATTAATCAATCGTGTAAGACTGATGGCTTTATAATAGTGTCTGCTAACTGGATAGAAATACTTTTCACTGGAACTGAGCTATTTAACTGATTAAAGCCACCACATCAATTTAAGTGTGTCTGTCTGATTGATACATCATTTATATGGCCATAAAGAGCTGGAGGTTTTAATGCCTTTTGGGGAAAAAAGAGGGTCTGAAGTAGGAAGGGGTTAAACACTGAACCGCCTGGTCAGCTTTTAATTGTGTTATTTCAGCACAATGTGGTAAAGTTTAAATATGTGCCTCATGTACACAAATGAGAGAAACTTGTTTTAATACCAAGAAAGATTGATGTGAAGTAGGAACAACTGGAAACAGCCCAGTAGCCATAGAAACAGGAGTGTGAGCATAGGGTATTATGAGTGTATAGATTGCTTCTCATTTCTGATGATACCTTCGAATACTGACTCATATCAAGGACATTTGTGAATGTTTCTAGTTTTAGTTGTAGTTCTGTTGTTGGTAATGTCGGTCTGTCTGTCCGCCACTTGACTGAAATATCTTGACAACTGTTGGATGGATTGACATTCAATTGTGTACAGACATTCAAGGATGAATTGTAATAACTTTGGTGATCCCTTAACGTTTCGTCAAGGTCAAAATTTGAGGTCTATCAGTATTTTGATTTATGACAAAATACCAACTACAAAACTAAGCTGAACTTTGTTTTGTGCTAATTTGCCAATATTACCATGCTGTACCTTAAACGTGTTTGTGTGATGATCAGTTGACATGCAGCTTTTGTCACATAATCCAATATGCTGTGGAGGATCGTAACTGTCATGTTATCAGTTTTAATTTTGAAGCAGTTTATTTAAAGAAAAAAAAAGCTATATAAACAAATATTTACACAAATACTTGTTTACAACCCATTTACGGTCTGTGTTTCTGACTAATGCTATTTTTTCTAAAAATGTTGTTTTCGTATGTCTTGTTCAAACACTGTATAGGCCTGTAAAACACCCAAGATTAAACCTGGCAAGCTGTGATGGGGAAATGACCCAAATTGGATTGCAAATAAAAATTTTGACTGCTACTGCATGCTTGATCTCAACCCAAACCTGTAAATATGGCCATAAGGAGACAGACCTCTGCCACTCATTCACAACAGTAACAGCTACTCCTTTGTTATCTTTGCACCACTCCCCTATACTGTATCACTGAAACTCAAAACTAAAAGCAACCTATTTCTGTAATCACTGAAACAACATCATTGATTTGACATGTCTTTGTCAAGTTATTATGAAGCACCTCTCCCAATTCTGCTTCGATGCATATCTTTGCTGTGCTATTGCAACTGGACTCTGTCTCTCTTTCTATCACACACACACACACACACACACACACACACACACACACAGGAACTCCCTTTCTCCAAATGACTGAAACAACACTATTACTCTTGCCATCATCATGTCAAAACCCTTTTCAGTGTCAGTCTGTCTCGCACAGCATGGATGACCAGACCTGCAGCTGTCAAAATTCAACAAAAAAAAAAGAAAAGAGAAGAAAAATAATATTGAGACACATGAAGAAGAAGAGAGGAGCAGTTGAAAGGTAAGATGAATTCCAGGGAAGTAAAACGCTGGGAATTTATGACGCTCCTTGTCCGGTTTGGAACAACAAACCCTTTTTTTTTTTTGCTGAGAGGTGTGAGCGGTACGCCAGCACCGTCGCGCCTTCCTGGACCTGAAAAGAAAGAAAGCCTGCAGAGCCCTCGCAAACCACGGGAAACCTCTCGGCCCTGCCCACAGACGCACCTTGACACGCACCTGTCAAAGGCGTCAATATGGTTTGTCTGCACGTGCTCGAGAGAGAGAGAGAGAGAGAGACTGAGGGGGAGACAGAAAGGGAGTGTGAGGAGTGTGAGGAGTGTGCGGCGCAGCTCTGTGGGTGGCAAAGGAGAGGGATCACTGGATCTGACAGGAGCTATTTGACTAATCCAAAACAACAGCTGTAAGGTAGGGATGAGGGGATGGCGGGGAGCAGGAGGGGAGGTGCAGGAGGTGAAGAGGGGGAGGAGGGCTGTCAGTTGAGGAGGATTTGGGGAGAAAGGGAATTATGGAACGGGAATTTGAAAATGAATTCCGCATGTAGGCCCTGAGGGCGAAGAGAACTTAAAACACCGTAAATAGAAAAAGGAAAGTTTGGACACGACAAAAAGAAAAGTGACGGGTGAGGTGATGTAAGATCTGCAGAATTGTGACTGGGAGGGAGAGATATAAAAAAAAAGGGGGGACAGGCAGAAACTGCTCGGCCGAACCTAACAGGGCATGGCTGGGTTTGCATGCATTGGCGTCCACACAGAGGGGGGGGTCGTATCGGCACACAAGGCAACACAGGTGAGAATGATTACACTCACACATACACGCACCGTCCCCATGCATACACTGGCCTTTATTACACATCTGGTTGAGTTTTGTCGAGGGAAGCTGCGTTGGGGTGGTCCTCGCTCCTCTAACAGGTCGGTCCTGTTAACACGGCAGGCCACGCAGAGTCCGTCACCCTTGCGGGGTAGCATCTTAACATCTTAACATTTCCCCTCTGTGCAGCTCAGCAACACTCACAGCTGAGTGTAGCAGAGCAAACAACTAAAGGAGATGAAGTCAAACTGGTGGAACGTTATTTTCCCCTTTTTTTTAAAAAAAAAATAAGGGAAACAAACGTAATGTTTTAAAGTAATAGTTTGATATTTTGGGATAAGTACTTATTTGCTTTCTTGCTGGGAGTCGTGTCTGTATTAAATACGAGGTTACAGCCAGCAGCCCATTAGCTTAGCTTAGCATAATGACTGGAAACAGAGGGAAACAACTAGCCTGGCTTTGTCCAAAGTACAAAAATCCACCTGCCAGCAGCTCTAAAGCTAACAAATCTGCACATTATATTTGATTTGCTTAATCAATGCAAAAAGGAAAGTCCAAAAGTAATCTTTAATTAGTTTTTTCCTTTATTTAATAATTTATAGTAGATCCTGGCAGGAGACATGACAAGCAATAGAAAAAAGAGGAAACAAAAGGAACAACATGTGAAATTAATGTGTAAGCCCAGCACTGGAACCAAAGCAGGGATGTTGCAGTTACATGTTATGCAACTTCGACTGCTTGCCCGCCTGGACACCCAATGAGTTGCCCTTCTGCTTATATGCCAGAACCAAAAAACCACCACAGATAGATGTTGCCCTCAAAAATGTCCAAATAGCAATATAGCATTATTGTTGCCTCATAAAATACTGGCAGGTATTTTAGATAAAACAGCTGGACACTGTAGTTTTTATTAAACTGTACCCAAACAGAACTATTTTCAGCCGTAGAATTTGTGCTGGTCGCTGGTGAGTATTTACAGCAGCGGGATGGTGTGGGTTTGACTCTGAAATAAACTATAGACACGGCACCCAGTGCAACAGTGTGGCTCATTAATGTGTTTTTGGACAACATTGGAGGTCTTTTGCACAGAGGAATAAGCCATATCAGTGTCACATCAATCATTTTCAAACATCAGAATTCATCTAAGTGCATTATCAATTAGTTGAGAGCCAGAGTGTGATAATAACACAGATAAACAGGGCTTTAGCTTCCCTTGTTCACGCTGTTAAATGTGAGAAAGTTTGACCATCAACTAAACAACACAACATTGCCATATTGATATAGACTTATATATTCTTTGCTTCTTAATCCACAGGTGATACATTGGCACAATTACCGAGTAAAATCACTTAATTTACGTATGTATGTTTTAATCTTTGCTTCTCTTCATGGCTTAAATGTGAAAAAACAAATATGAGGTTGAACTGGAATCCAGACCCCTCTGCATACCGAGACAGAGGTCTGCGATCTGCGGTTCTGGGTTCTATTTAACCCGCTGAGGTTATGTCGGTTCTGCTCAGGGACTTGGCTGTGAAGCCCAGTTCCTGTGGCTTCAGACCAAACCAAGAACAGAAACCCTCTCCCTTACAGATCTTTTATGATGTCTGGCTTCTCTCATCTCTCTGCTCAGTGTCTCCTCAATCCCGTTCCAGAAACCATGAGAGCAAAATGGGCTTCTTCTTCTCTGCTTCCATCACTGTGGTATCGCTGAAGTATCTGAGGGTTTCACTGAGGTATTCTGAGGCATCACTCTGATGGGATCAGGCCATGTTTGGTCATGAATGTGGTTTGGGGCGAAGAGACATGAATGAAGGGGAATGAAAACTGACAGAGTAAAACACTTGAGGGTGAAGGGTGGATGCAGTCGGCGGCTTGGGCCAGACCAATGCAGCCAACGTAACTATCCAGGTATACAGTTTGCTTTGGCCAGAGCTCTGAGAAATGAACAACTGTCTGCATGTCAGTAATCTGATATAAAAAGAAGAAACACAAACATACTGTCCATGCACACATGCTAAGAAGAAGACAAGACAGCATGAAGTCATAGAGCTTTTATGTGACAGACTTTATTTACTGTCGAAAGCTTTGAGAAAACACCTAAAAAGTCTGAATTTATTAAAATTCCTAATGCATTACTGTACTGCATTTAACTGCTCCATTGTTTTTAATGCTGAAATTATTTTATACCTCTAATTAAGACCCCTTAAAATAATGATCAATTTCCTTCACACACACCCTCTTAACCTCCCTGTTAAATCACAAGGTCTAGACCTGGACTCCTCTTTAAAGTCACTTTAGGAACTTTAAACACGCCTTCATGTCTGATTGGGTCTCAGTTCTTCAGTAACTTATACAAAGCAGCTCCTGCACCATGCACGTGTGTGTGTGTGTGTCTGTGTGTGCGTGCGTGTGTGCGTGTGTGTGTGTGTGCGCTCATGACTGCATCTTGGACATAAGTAGCAACAGATGCTGTGCTGACCTCAGAGGCTTCCTGGAAACGCAAATTTGTCAAAATGAAGCAGGAAAAAGAGAGAGCAGCAGTTTAGGTAAATGTAACATATAGGGGACACACACACAGAGAGACACACACACACAGACACACGTATACATGCCCCTTCAAGTACTGGACACACACAAACACACCAAGTTTAGGGTCGTGTTACATGGGATGCACACAGTGAATAATCACAAATACACACAGCATCAAAAAGAGAGAACTATATTACTGAATATCCATGTGGTTCCCACACACATGCACACACACACACACACACACACACACACACACAGTGTAGAACTGTGGGTACACTGCTGATGTGGATTTACATTGTGATTTTTCACACAGAATATGTCGAACAGTGACGAGCTGAGCAAGGCTGCATATCAATTTATTCACAAGCAACATGGAAGGTAAAACATGTTGTGCACTAGAGGAGCCATTGCAGATTTTTGACAAGTCAGATCAGATTTTAAAGACATAACAACTGCAAATGATAACAATAGGTCTAGCTGACCATGTAATCTGAATGGCCAAAGGCAAACAAACATTTCTCAAATGACGGACCAACCAAAAGAATTAAGTAAAGTAAAAAACTGAAAAAGAGCCCAAAAAAAGCCCCTAACATTTCATCTAATTTTATGTTCAGAAAAAAAATCCCTGCAGCTGAAATTTTATCTCCAGAAGGTTTTTGGGAGTTTTAGAGATAAAAATTAAGCTCCTTAGTTTAGTTTTGATAAAGGACAATTTCCTGCCAATGTAATGACAAATCATTTTCTTTCTTTGGCTTCATGCCGGGGGCCAGTTTTGCGCTCGCCGGCCTTCGAGCGATAACACCAAATGATTTGATGTGTGATTTAATGCCGCAATGCCTCACCAAGAACCACATTGCCCTCTCATCCATCTCTCCTTTTCTTTCCTTTCTGTTCTTTCTTCAGCACCGGAAGCAATCACGCTATCTCGGTGACGAACAAGCAGCCTGACCGCATGATATCACCTCTTTAGGAAAACAAGAGGAAACGCGTGCCAGTTTCTCTCACATGCGATCAATTATTTTACGGTGAAGTCGGGCTGGGGGAAAATTTTCAGCCATTAGCCCTTTAGTGCAGGGATCATACTGAGGGTAATAGTGACTAAACACTGAATAAACACATTTGGCTAATAGGTCATTCGAACCTGAGGCGGAGTGGGTGCGCCTGTTGATTGGCCAGAAGGTTGTTACATTTTTGCATTAGCAATATGTGCATGTACACTCACTCAGCAATGCACAAATGCATGGACAGGAATGGACAAAACAACACAAACGCTGTAATACAACTGCTGGTAGTGTTTGTTTTTTGTCAAGACTGTCACAGGTGGTTACAGCAACTACTGTAAGTCACAATTTAAAAGGAAACAAGCTACACAAGTGAGCCATGCAGCTGACTTGCAATTAGCAGTGTGTGTGTCAGATTTAATAGAGCTTTCAGGGCAACACAAGGCAAATTAAGACAGCCGGTTTCTGCCTGAATTTCTGGTTTGTTAGTCAAATGCTTAAAAATTATGCAACACTGAAAAGGGAGACAGTCTCCAAAACAATTTTAGTCAATCAATGCGTCAGTTTACATTATTACCAACAATGGCCTACTTGAAAAAAAGAAGTCAAACAAGTAAAAGTTCTGCATTCAAAATAGTACTTCAGTAAAAGTACATAAATAGTCAGAGTTATTGATGACATTATATATCTATCTATCTATCTATATATATATATATTATTTTTTACTATTTTATCATTACCAGTGGTGGAAAACGTATTCACAAATCCTGCATTTAGAAGTTTACTTAAGTAAAAGTAAAGAAGTATTATCTGCAAAATGTATCAAATATATCAAAGTATCTACAGAAAAAATACTCATTAGGCAGAATGCCACGTATTCTTTTTTTGTGTGTAAAATCTTAATCTGAAAAGTAGGTAAAGCTGTGAAATAAATGTACTGGCAGAAAAAGTACAATATTTCCCCCTGCTATGTTGTGGAGTACATGTTTATACATAAAATAAATACCATAGAATTGAAAAATTAGAATAAAGTACTTCGTAACAGTACTAAAGCAGAGTTCTTAAGTAAATTACACTTTTCACAGAGTCTCAACAAAAGCTGAACATTATGAGTTTAAACTGTTTTTTTTTTTTACATCAATGTTGTTTGACTGTATTTTATGGTTTTTCTATTATTTTGTCCACCCTGTATGTACACACACGCATCCCTCCAAACCACCACCACCACCACTACACACACACACAGCTTCAGGCACTGCATGAACAGGGTGAAACTTAACTACTCACCTAATTAACACAGGCTGAAGTTTCCCCCTCTAATTCCAGCACCTTTAACCTCAACATAAGAACTGGTTGCTCACCAGAAAACCTCGACCCTGGAGCTCACTGCAGCAAATACAGTTCAACCATTTTCATCTACTCAAAAATGCTCTCTGTACTTTTCTATTTATAGTATATGTGCGTTTCCTTCCATCCAGTAGCCAATACTGTACAAGGAATTTAGTCCCTGATTTTTGCCACACTAGATTCATGACCAAATTCTTGATGTATTTGCAGCAGAGTGTGTGATTATACAGTTTTAACTTATTTGTTTTTACTGTAGAAGTTGAGGAACACACTGCCATGCTCTCTCTCTCTCTCTCTATTCCCATCACCCTCTCTTGTCTTTCCCCGCCCCTCTCTTCCCCTCCCTCTGTTTATTCTTCTGGCGGTGCAACTGGCCCCAGAGCCCAGGGGCAAGTCATGTTCTCAGGGAAACGGCAACTCTCCACAGAGCTGATATCAAAATAGTTTAAAATGTGAATTGTCTGATAGTTCCCAGTGAGTGCAGAGCCGAGCCAAACACTTCCAGATCCCCCTGCCAGCAGAATGTAAACAGAGCCGGGTCTGGGAGAGAGAGCGAGTGAACCTGTTGTGTTCTTGTCACACAGCAGAGCTCGGAGTGGTCTGGTTGGTTTGGTTGGCCGGGACCAAGGTTTCCAAAACTTTTTTTTTTTTTTTAAGTTAAAAGTTGTGTTTTTGCTCAAAAAGTCAAGGGTGTGCAGGTGGTGACTCTTGATGCGGAAATATTTTGTCAGAGCTAGAATACTGAGATGAACCAGACATCAGCAGAGTTATTTCTTCATGTTTAAAATTAACAACAGTGAGAAAAACAATGTATTTTCCTCTGAAAGATAGGATGAAATAAACAATTGATTAGTCTGGGGCATAAGACTCTGATCATGTAATTGCAATGTGCCCAGTTCTCTTTATCTAAAGGTCAAATTTAACCTCAGCACCATGGTAAAGATCATTTTTGTATAACAGCTGTTACACATTTTTATTTTTATTTCAATGGCACAGTATTTCCTGTATGTTTTTGCCTAAAACACCACCTCTTCACCCTTTATAAGCTGTATACTGTACAAACATCCAACAAATGGTCTATAAAACACCATAATGTAGTTGTATTCAGCTTTAAAGACATCTTTAAGTGTTTATTCATGTACAGTTTTTGTTTACAATTATAACTTTTACTATATTGTCATTCATTATCTGTTTATACACCAGCCTCAACTTATGGGTACCCACAGGAATAGTTATAGCTGTTGTCAAATACATAACAAAAACTTACACTGCATCTGCTTAAGACTACATTATAGTGCATTATAAACCATTTATTACATTCATAGTGCTTGAAAATGCTAAATAGGGGCACCTAAGGTAACAATCTTGTAGAGCTCCATTTCATTCTCTTTGGTGGGAACAAGCAATAAAAGCTGGTCTGTTTTTGGACCTCACTTCTCAGATCAGTATCTTTGTTGAGGGTTACAGTTTGCCTTCATCCGAACGTCAAATTTGTTATTTTTCTCCACTGATCATCTTCATTTTTCATTGAGCTTCTCTTTGTTTGTTGTTTGCTTCACACACAAGTGAGTTGAAGAGCGGGTCTGTTTCACTAGCTCCACCTACCCTCTCTGGCTGATGGAAAGCGCGTCACTAACTGTGCGTCGCTTGGGATTTTCCTGGGAATGTCACCACAGACACTCAGTGACACAGACAGACACTTCATAAATGCTGCAATACTGCAAATGTAAGGGCTTTCATCAGTGGGCCATAGGCTCAATCACCATTGTCTGTGCCTTAAAATAACAGGTCACTGACTTGTACACTGACTTGTAATAGGGTGAATGGCGCGTCTTTCATTCCCACTCCGTGACCCGAACGCCCGTCCTTGTACTATGTTACAAGGACGGGCTATTTACATAATTGACACATTTATCAACTGTCTCTTTCTCTGTATTTTCTTTAATTCCTCTTCACACAGTGGGGAATATCTGCAAGTATCACATATAAGAACCACCAGCATTGAAGCAAAGATTTCTTCTAAAATCCATAGTAAAGTTATTATACATGATTGCTCCCCACAGCTCTAAAAAGGTGCAGAGCTGAACTACTTTTGTAACAGTATGCTGGACCTCTGGACTGTTGGCACCGGAAATTTAGGGAACACCTAACTAAGGTGTTTCCTTAGAGAAACAACAAACAGTGAAACCATTATAGAGGAGAAAAATGTCCATAGTGTATTATTAAATGTGAAAAATGTGTGAAAAATGAAAATGAAATTTACTTTCAAATTTGATGACAGGCGTGCAACGGAGGAAATGTCACAACCTCAAGGTATAAATATAAAATCCTGTATGTGTAAAAATTATCCATGCTGAAAATCTAACACACACTAAAAAGTCCCCCTAACATGGAAAATGTAATCTTCTTGAAACATGATTTAATTGATTTCATGTGTTTGTGTGGAAAATATCAAAATCCACTGTATATTTTCAGTGCATTTGGGATTTGTGGGTTTTATTGATGTAGTGGAAGATTTAATATTTCTGTGTATTCGTGAAAGCACGCCCGTACGCTGAAAGAAAAACAAATCTTGAATAATGCTTCATTTTTCACGTCATTTGTTTGCCTGCATGTTTGTTTGCACTGGCATTCAGTAAGCTAGATGTTTGTCGGGTAGCCGGAGATTCGTGCATGTAGTCACACAAAGTAAGGTATGAAATAAATTATATCATCATCAGCTTCGTCATCATGCCTAGGACAACAACGTGTGTGTGAGCTTTGCACAACCAGCATGTTGTCACTTCTTTTTTGGCTGTTCTTATGGTGATTTCTATCTATTTTTCTGTTTTGAATTTGCTCTCATCTTTAAAAACGTTATATCTTCATTTAAATCCTTTCTTCCTGTGTCATTCTATGCTAATAGATTTTTATATAGTTGCTCTGATGTTCTGTCTGTTAGGCGCTCGCTCTTGATCAGCTGTTGATGATCCAAATATTGAAATGTTTGCCATTCATCCCTCCAACAAACGCACTGTTTTCATGGATGCAACAGCTCTAATGTTTGACTCTTAACTAAATGAAGATTAAATTAAAAATGAAAAACATTCTCGAGCATGTCTGCTTGTTGGGGGGTTTGTGGGCTTTGCCTGAATAAGCACTGGAACTTTCCGGCATTTCTTTTCCTTTTTATTTATTTTTTGTCTGTGTTGTTTTCTCAGTATTGCAATGCATCACTTGACATTACCCAAGCAAGTTTGAGCTGCAGCGCATCAGCTGAAAGCAATTTGGTCCGAAGCGCAGCTGCCAGGCGGATAAGACTTTCCTTCTTTAGTTTACTTTGAAATGTTCCTTTTTTTCAACATCCAAAATACACAAGGCAGCCAAATTGCTGACATGTGTGAGAGGGGCAGCAAGACTCCTGCATTCTTTCATGCCCCACTATGCAAAACTCCACATTGTTTATTTAAAGAACACTGAACACTTTAGCACTATTAAGAAACATGTCATATAGTAAACTAAAGGTTTCCTCTCAGGAAAAATCCCTGTCAGTGTATTTTTCTTTAGCAAAAAGTTATTTTAGTTTTGACTCACAAACTGCCTGCATTCACAATTAAGCAACAGCGTTGTAGCACACCCAGTGTGGTGCAGGAGGCTAACGGGCTCGGTAAACCTGGAAGTGGTGTGATTATTTATGTGTTGAGGCGTGGACGTGTGAGATTGGAGGACTGGATGGTCTCTTTCTCGCTACCTCACCCTGACCCAAACAAGACAACACTGCAAAGAGGACTGGGAGGTGAGAAGGGGTTGTTGTTTCCCTTTATTTTTAGCTGTGTTTTCTGCCTCTGCCTGGCTTTACTTTAAATTTAACAAAAAAAAAAAGATATATTCAAAATACAATGCGATTAATTGTATCTGAAAAGACATGCTCGGGCTGTAACCCCAGCGGGCAAGATGTTTCCTGGGGAAAACAAAGCATGATTCAATATGGCCTCAACACCTACGGCAGTGAAATTTAGCTCTCCCCATGGCTTATTTTCGACTGCAGACAATTAGAGAACTGCAAGGAGTTTGCTGTAATGCATGATAGGGGGGAGAGAAAAATTGAAGGTGACAAGTGAGGACCGTACGGTGACACACCATGAACTGAGTGGAAGGAAAAAGAGCAGGACTGAGGGGATGTAAGGTCTGAGAGACACAGACAAGGAAAAAGGGCAAAAAAACCCGCCATGCAAACCGGGGACGACAGCCAGAAGACAGCCCGTGCGTCAGTGCGGGCGAGGCGGTGGGTGGGAGGAGGGCGTGGAGGGAGGGAAAGAGGCTTCCTGAGAGAGAGAGAGAGAGAGAGAGGCGGGAGGGCCCGCTGTGAGTGATAGGCCACCGGGGCCTCGGAGCGGCCCGGCACTGGGAACAGCTAACCTACCTTGACATGCGTAGGAAACCCAAAACTCTCTGAGCCCTCTGTCAGATAGGAGCCACCCAGAGGAGCCCCGCCACAACTGTGTAGCCCGAGCCCCCGTGTGTCCTTTTTAACTAGCTTTGTTTAGATGAGCGCACGGCGGAGGAATGCGTCAGTATACCTTGCAGAAACCGCAAGCACAACAGCATTAGGGCGACATCAGCTACCCAGCGCATGGGAACAAGTCATCTCTGGCTACTGGCGAGACTGTAACTGCTGGCTGGAGTTCCATATGTATGTGTGTGTGTGTGTGTGTGTGTGTGTGTGTGTGTGTGAATGCATGTCAGCTAGTCTATGTACTGTGAGTGCGCACACACTACGTACTTAAGTAGATACTGTCAAAAAGATAAAGGTTGACAACGGTGAAGTGACTCTGAGGTGGTTTTGGGTCATGTAGATTTCAATAAAGTAGCAGCCATGACATGATATTAAAGGAAAGTGTTGAACTTTGATGAAAGGGGCAATGATCCAGTCATCACCCTTTTGTCAGTAAGTTCTAAAAAATCTCAAACAAAAGTACAGAGGCATCCACAACGTGGTTGTGAGTTACACTGTAGAAGAAGCCACTCTTCAGCTGAGTTGAAGGCCTGGGAGTTGAGACTTGGAGTCTAGATCGAGTAAATAAGATAATATCAGACGGACCTTGCATAGTGACATAGCTTTCATATTTAATTGTTGAGCCAATGCATTGAAAGGACTTGCTATGTAAAAAACACTATTAACACAATAAAACAATTAAATTACATATTACTTACATGGTCAGCCTGCAGAGACTTACATCTTGACTTGCAATTTGCGTGTAAGGACTCGATTTGGACTTGCCTGGGAGTTCAAGTAACACTGTGAGCCCAACTTCTCTTCAAAGTATAAAGCAGACAAAAATTAAAAACATATACAAATTGCAACTACGGCCACTTTATCATAATTAAGAGTTGTGAATAACAGAATAGGGGACTTATTTTGTCTTATTGTAATGACATTTATGACATAAAAAGGCCATTAACATCATTCATCCAACTGGCCTTTTTCATGGAAGACTTTTTGACATGTCGCAGTAGGAAAAGCACAGGTGTAAATGATAAAATGAAGGACGGCTGGTAGTGTGCATGCTGTCACACTTTCATGGCTTACTGGGACACTTGAACTCAGCCATCATAATTGTTATTAGTAACACCTGTGATTTTCCTACTACAAGTCAAAATGTTGCTAAATGTGCTGTGAAAAAGGCCTTCAGTTTACCCAAGCTTTTAGCTGGCACTCATTTTAGTAGATGGTATAGAAAATGTTGGAGAAAAAAAATGAAAATGTTCTTTTCCTTATTGATGGAAGCTAACAGAGTAACACTAATACAAAATATAAAAACATAATCATCTAACTATGGGAAATGTGTTGTTCACAAGTCCATTAAAATGAATGATATTAGTTCACTTTATAAATACTTACATTTGTGTGTCTACAAGGACCACAGCAAGACAAATGCACACACTGTACTGTGTAAACAAATAAAAAATCAAAGGAGACAATGAGTAAAGGGTAGATGTGCAAATACATTCCAGTTTGGCTATATTTGGTCTATTTGGCAGAGAGGAAGAAGAGTGAGACTGGGAAGGTTTTTCTTCCAGGGAGAGCACTGCAACACAGTCTGAGATAAAGCAAATGACGACAGTATGAAAGAAAAGAGAGGAGAGCGAGGAGAGGAGAGGACAAGGAAGAAAAAGGATTGGATGTTGGCACGCAGGGAAAGGCAGTCTGCGGTAGACTTGTAAATAGCCGGAGGGACAGAGGGATGGAGGAATGGAGCTATCAGCAGAGAAGTGATGAAGGTCTGGGATCAGGCCAAGATAAATACAGGCCAGCCCAGAAGGAGCTGTAGCACCGCGCACACACACATTTCTGCACAAATACACACGCACATGTATGAACTCTGCTCACACATACATGTACAGACGCACAAACATACAAACACTTAAGGCTGCAAGAACTTTATATTCATCATACACGCGCACTGAACACATATACACAAACACACTCATGCGTGCACACACACACCTGCAGACAGATAAACAGTGCACTGTATGGCTCCCAGACCACAACTTCTTGAGTGTTAAGCTGTGTGACAACAGCCTGAGCTGTCATTTAGACGTCTCATTTCATCACATACTTCACATAAGTCCATTTGCTAAGATACCACAGAATAAACACGCAGAGAAAATAAATGGCTGGAGTTTTATTTTTAAACACGCAGAATAAACAGGCCCAAGAGTTAGCTGAGCCCTCCAAAAACCCCTCTTAATGTGATGAAGAGTAGTCATTTAAAATCCTACTCCATCCCTTACAATGAGAAAAAGAACTTTTGCTTTGTAATTATCACAAATTCTCAAAGACAAAAATGTGTCGGTGTGCGTGCTTGCGCGTGTCTTTTTTGCCATGCAAGTGTGTTCATGTGTGTTCATCTGCATGCACATGTGTCAGTGTGTTTCACTGTTTGTCCGTGACTGTGCGACTGAGCTTCATTAGTGTGCTATGAAGCGAGAGGCCTCCTGCTCTGTCTTGTCTTTGACCAAGTAACACCTTGAGTGAAACCATAAAATTTGCTAAATGTTTTCTTAAGCATGGCATTCAGAGGCGTTTGGCAAAACTGCAGCATGAAAGAGCGGCTGTGAAGCGTGTCTGGCTGGAATGCAAAACACAAGTCATGGTCATCACTCTGTCACCATACAGATGTAGCCTGTGAGGACCCATGCTCTATGTGTGTGTGTGTGTGTGTTTAATATTTTTCTGTTAAATTGAAGCATTTGATCCCAATTGCTAGTGAATATGTTATTAGTGTGAAGCAGGGTTACTGATAAAGACAATCCATCCTCAACAAAGAAAGGTAATATCTTTCAGCTCATCGTTTTTTTGTGTTTTCCAGCTCCCGAATTTTACTGGTTGGGTTCACTCTCAGCGCTCTCATCCGTCTGTTTCCAGCCACAGCAGGCAGCTATTTTCATGGGAAAAAGCTCTAAAAGAAGACCGTATGATACTTGTCCAGCACGTAACAGTGGACAAAGTTAGCAGCGTCCTAGTAAACATACAGTAGTACAGCATTTAGCTGCCAAAGAGCCAGATATTTCTCTCAGGAGTCGGTGGAGACCAAAAACAGAGCTAATAGAAAAGTGAATACTGGATTTGCATTTGTTGGGTGGACAGACTAACTTCGAATGACTTCTAATGTGGCTCCATACTACATGTGTAAAAAGTTTTTGCTAAAAAGTTCGCCATATCGACATAAATGGTGCCAGAGGGTGAAAGACTGTATTTATTTCTTTCTTATCTAAGTATCTAAATATCCGCCACATCGCTTAGCACCTGGATACACCAGATAGTGGCACAGCAAAATTAATATGCCCATCCTTGCAAACAATGTGGAGCTGGAGGCATGTTGACATAATGACTTCTTGTACTCTGGGTCTCTAACTGGACAGTAAGTTAACCTAGTTAAGAGTCAAGAAAACATATTTTTAACATTTATTTGTATCTTATGGCTCACCGCAAACCATGCTGTGAGGAGTTCATACTCAAAGCATAAAATTGTATGGTGCAAAACAATTATTTTGGACTCTGGTTCTCTTTTCCCTCAAAAGTTAGCACTGTCAAGACATGAATTCATGTGTCAAAGTTCACCGAAGTTGAACTCTACTGAAAGCACTGTGAAAATTGATTTAGCCTTAGTGAGAAAATCCACAAATTGTGGCTATTCCCATTGAAATGAATTAATTTTGGTCAAAAAGTTAAGTTATAAACGCTGGTGTGACCTGGCCAAAAACTCTTTTGAAGGTTGTGGAGGTAAACCCAACAGCCCTACATGAAATCATACTCTGCTGAGATGTTCTGTCTACATGAGCCTGCATAGCTCTTCTCAGAAAACACAAAGATTAAAAACAACGTCTGCTGTGTAAGTGAGCACATGTGCATGTGTGTGTTTTGAAGCTCTCCGATTATTAATCTCGAAGACTGGTGGTCGTGGATGTAGTGGTGGCACTTGTGGCTTGTGGGTGTGTGTTTCATACATAGAGCAACCTGCATGGCAGTTCAAAGCCACCCTGTGCAGTGTGAGGGGATAAGAGGAGACATGAAAGCAGCACTCAACAACATGGACAGTCCAAAGATCACAGAGCGAAATGGCTGGGAAGGCGCACCAACATAAACAAATCAAACACACCTACATTTTAGAATTTGTCAAATCAAGTGCACCCACATGTCAGGGGGCTCTTGATGGCATGGATGCAGCAGACATCTCATGGAAGAGAAATGTGCTGTAGTGTTATTGATACTAAAGTAATGCATTGGTAATGTATTCCAGAAAATGGAAATTCAGTGTAAATTTACTGGAGATGATTTCAGACAGCACTTGATTATCTATCTTTATTTAAATAGATCCCACAATCCCAGCTAAAACAAACTTACCGGTGAGGATTACAAAATGTGTTTAATGTCTCCTTGTGCTCCATCTCAAGTCTCAAACACAGGTGAATTGATGGAAAAGACAAAATAAACAGTTACGACTTCTGGTGCTCCTCATCACTTCAAACATTTTATTATGTCGAACCTGACACTGAACAATGGGAATATTGACAGTCATGTGTTATGAACAAGCCAGGTTGTTTGAGTATTTTATCGCGTCAGGCTCGCAGGCATGCTGTAGCTTTGTGAAAGCCCTGTATTGTATTTCTTTCCTGTGCCAGAGCCCGTTTCCTGTGGCGGTGCCGTGTCAAACGATGACCCTCTGCTTCCTGCAAGTCGCATGGAGACAGGCCTGCCACGAGCCCTGGGGCCTCGCCGGCAGCCACTGAACAACCTACGGGCCCCCACTCTGTCTGTCTGCTTGCTTTTCAAGTCATTCACCACCTTGCCCTCTTTAGAGCTCACTTTTTCCTAGCCCTGTCTCGTTTCCCTTGATTCCTTACCTCCCTTTAACTCTTGCTTCTTTTATTTTACTCCCATGTCCTTCATCCCTCTATCTCCCTCCTTCTTCCCCTATTTCAATATTTTCTTATTTTGTCACCTCCTGTCCGTCCTCACCCCCTTCTCCTCCATGTTTCCCTCTGTCCACACCTCCTTTCCTCCTCCCTTTGTCCCACTGTCCAGGTCAGAAGAGGCGTTTCCTGTGCAAGCCGCAGGTCCAGACCACACCTTGTGAGGGGATTTCTGCAACTACTGTCATAGAAACAAGGAGACATGCACGCTCATGTCTGCATATAGACATGGAGCTGCTGTACAAATAAAATATATGGTTGTTTTTGGTAATAAGCTGTGACTATGCACTGTTGAACTTGCTGTCTGTAGGATAAAAAGAAACTTGTGGGAAAAATGTTGAAAACATGCAGTATAGAAAACACAACAGGAATTATATCAATGCTCAATCTAGAATAAGCAAAAACAAAAAAAAAAGCTCCAAGTGTATTTTTACATATTCTGAATAAAATCATAGTGACCATCAGCGGTCACTGTGGGCACTGAAACAAGACGTTTTTAAATCATAAGCAAACACCCTAGGGCCACATCTCTGCTTTTGAGTATGAGAAAGCTGTCAAATCATGCATTACTATTGGTCCCCAAAGAAATCAACCACATGGCAGGGGT